>OY755187.1:1853754-3053754 GCA_963576735.1 Bedellia somnulentella | reverse complement strand
TGACGTATCATCAAATAGATCTGTAAGTTGTATTCCAAAGGCATCACAATGGAGGGATCCCCAGGAGTAATGATGACCGTTAAAATCACCAAGAATCATGAGGGGGGAAGGGAAAGATTGAATTAAATTTCGTAGATAAGGGATTATGGAATTATTAGTATTGTAAATATAAATCGATATAAAATGAATGTTTTGAACCTTTATTCCCACAATATTAAAACCGTCATTATGTGGGGGAAGATTTAAAATTTCATAATGAACGGAGTTATGAACTAAAATAGCAGCTCCATCAAAACCATCGAAGCGGTCGTCACGATGACAGCTATAACCGCGAATGTTAAAGATATCACAAGGTTTGAGCCTTGTTTCTGAGAGCGCTATTATAAAGGGATTATAAAAATTAATCATATAAATTAAATCATGTTTTTTATTGCGGATGCTTCTAGCATTCCACTGGATTATTTGGGATTGATCCATTGTTGATAGTATTAAAAAGAGTAGTCAGAATTTGGGCAACGTGGTCAGGTAGAGAAATATTATAATTTTTAAGTAAAGTTGTTAGTAAAGTAATTAGAATTTCAATTATTTGTGAAGTTTCCAAAGATGATTGATTATTATTATTATGTTTGAAACCGCAGCCGTTAGAGAGTGGGGGGATTTGGAAATCATTTAATAAGTTTTGATGAGCTTTCTTGTCATAACCTGGAGATAACGGGGCGTGTGACCTTTTTGGGAGAGTGACAGTTTTTTTATAAGAGGATGATGAAGCAGATGATTTTAAGGAATGTCGATTATGAGGTGATTGTGATTGTGTTGCGGTTATTTCTGCAAATGATTTCTGGGATGGGGGTATATTTTTTGAGGCTTCTTCATATGACAGATTTCGTTCGGCCATCATGGCTTTAATATTTTTCTGACGCATCTGTTCAGGGCATACACCACTTTTTGCAGTGTGGTTACCCGAGCAATATAGACATACATATTCAGATTCATCTAAATTACACGTATCAGCTGAATGGGTCTGGCCACATTTGTAACACCGAGTTTTCGAGCGACAGTTCAATTTCGTGTGTCCAAATCGGCAGCAATTAAAACACTGGATTGTTGGGAAGTGATATAGTTCCACGGGCAATGATGTGTAACAACAGGAAACATTTTTGGGTAAAATTTGTCCATCAAAGGTTAATATAACAGAATTTGATGGTTTATAACTTGTAGAACCATCCACATTTTTAGATCGAAAATTAATTCTTCTCACCTTTATAACTTCTCCACATTCGTGGGGTACTTTTATATTTGTTTTTATATCTTCTTCGCTCCAGTCATTGGGAACGTCTCTTATGACACCCATACGAGTGACGTTAAACGTAGGGATATAACATTGGTAGCCCTTTTTAAGTAAAACAGGATTAATTATAAAAGAGTTGGCATCGTTGGAGGTCTTGAACTCAACCGACATTTTATTTCTGCCGATTCTTTTAATTCCGTCATTTACAATATTTCTAACATTAATTTTGGACATAAATAGGCCGAATTTCAATGGGTGTAATGATGTTCCCGATTTTGGGTCAGATTCGATTCGAGATACATGAACAATGAAAGGATGAGTATCTTTACTGCAGTATCGAGTGCGACCGATGGAGACTTTAGCACTCTTTTCGGGTTTAAAATATTCTGGGGTCGATTCCTCGTTCACATTATTAATTGCCCTTTTACGAGATTTTCCCTCTGGAATGGTACTAGAAAGCTCAGGTTCCATATACGTGCATATTGGACTATAATTTGATAACGATGAAAATGAAGGTGATGGTGATATAACTAATTTATCAGGAGGGGCAGGAGGCGGAAGTGTTTCTTCATCCTCCATTTTATCGCCGTACTTAACTACTAATCGAAACTATACTACTAATGTAATAATGAATTAACTAAAGATAACTGTGTTATAAATAAGTAATTAAAAACTCACGAAGATCACAATACTTTTAAATCAAATTCAAATAAATAAATTATTTTTGAGAAAAATTCTGACATGCGTCAACCATCACACCAAACCCATATCTACAATTCTAAAGAAATATAACTTGTATTTACTTACATCCATAAGGGTTTGACAGTACGCGTGTCAAATAAATTAATATTCTGTGATTTATTGAAAAGAAAGAAAAGAAAAGAAAGAAAAGAATGTTTTATTTAGCACACATATACAGTATTCATACCATAATTTAAAGAAATGGTTTCGCTAAATTGGGCCCACAATCAGTAATTTCTGATTTGATACACAAAATCAGAACTGGTTTTCATTATGAGCCCTACATGGTGATGACGGTACGTCAGCAGCTATTGATATAAATTAGAAAATTAAAAACAAGATAGAACAACCGTGATAGCCCAGTGGGTAGAACACTTGGTTATCGTGCAAGCGACTAGTGTTCGAATGCTGGGTCGGGCCTACACCAATTTGTCTTTTCTAAAAGACATATGGGTGGTTAATTTATCATGGTAGTTAACGGTGAGGGAAAACATCGTGAGGAAACCCACATGGCTGAGTTGTACTTAGTCATGTGACAGTGTATTCGTACAAAACGGCGATAGGCCTGCTCCCTATCACGTGAGTACACTGTCCATGCAAAACGTGGGTACTCTGAACACCAGGTGACAAAGTCTCGTGATGTTCAGAAGTATTAGTACCTCTGCCAACCCCTTCGGGGATATTCGGCGTGAACGTTTATGTTTATTATGTATGTAAGATAGAACAACCAAACAAACATATTTTCACTTATTACTGAGTCAATAATTATCAAAATTTTGAATAAAAAAAAACCTTCTAAGATTTAGGTCAGATAATGCATATTGCTTACATACATACATATACTCACGGTTATGATTCCCTAGAAGGGGTAGCCAGAGCCAAGGAATTATAAATTCCTCAGCCACTTTTGGAAGTTGAGTGGGGAAAAGGCGGTAAAATAAAGGTTTTTGGTGATGGGTCTCCAACCGCATCGCCCAAATATCCAATAAAAAGCCCCAATACCCTTAGTCGCCTTTTTCGACACCCGTGGGTAGAAAGGGATAGCGACATTCTAAGCCGGCACTACACGGTGAATTATTGCTTCTCCACAAAAAAGCAAAAATCTTTTTTATACCCTCCATTTAAGAGAAATGGCGTGTAGTGCCGGCTTAGATAGCCACTGCCTCTTTCTACCCATGGGTGTTGTAAGAGGCAAAAAGGGTTATGGGGCTTTTTTAAGTGGTTTTTGGGCGATGCGGTTGGAGACCCATCCCCAACGATACTTCAATTCTACCATCTTGTCCCCTATCAACTTCCAAATGTGGCTGAGGACTATCTAGTTCTGAAGATCTGGCTACCCTTCTAAGGGATTTATAGTCGGGAGTACATGTATGTATTAAAGAAAGGTTTGTTGAAAGAACACAAGAACATACACGTATATACTTACATTGAACAATCACATTGAATTCCAATGAATCGGCCCCTACTATGTTGCTAGCCTCACACTTGTAAGTTCCTTTACGTTCTCTAATTGCATCAGGAAACGTCAGTGTTTCTCCGTTAGTTCTCACATCGTAGGGGACCGGATCAAACTCTTCTGATATGTCAGACTTAAAATGCCATGTTATTTGTGGTTCGGGTTTGCCATTTGATATTCTATAATTTAAATAAAATTAGAGTGAATTATACGCTTATGACGTCCGTGGCTTAGTAGTTTGGAGACTCACTTCTAGATCCGGTTACGGGTTCAATCCCCGTTGAAGGCAATTTCTTTATGATGAATGAAGATGAGTCTTTCTTAGTCTTGGATTTCATTTATATGAATGAATGAAAAAAAAAAAAAGATTTAAATACATACATACATATACTCACGGCTATAAATCCCTAAAAGGGGTAGCCAGAGCTAAGAAATTAGAAATTCCTCAGCCACTTTTGGAAAATGAGTGGGGAAAAGATTGTAGAATAAAGGTTGTTGGTGATATGTCTCCAACCGCATCGCCCAAAAATCCCTTAAAAGCCCCAATACCAATAGATTTAAATATAATGTCGTATATTATTGATTATTGCTTGAGTTAGGATCCCTTACCACAAGTGATTATTGAACTATTGTAGGAGCTAATTTGATCTGTATTGTATGTCCGTATGCATATTTATTTATTTAACATGTTTTGAAAACGTGTGATTCAAAACCTGCCATAAAAAGTGTACAAAAACCGGAATCGGTTAATAGTAACTACGTAATCTTCAGTTGCTATGTCACTAAAAAGTTCATCCATATAGACATTTTAATGAAATTAATCCTTTTATATATCTTTAGTGAATTTAAAAACTAATGTTAGAGGATATCGAACATAAAAGGTGAAAAGGCTATTAAGTGATTTGAGCCTTGTGTCTGGAGACCCATTACCAACTATTCAAAGAAAAAAGAAAAGAAAATGTTTATTCGCTGCTGCAAATTAAATTACTGCTACATAAAAAAAACATAAAACATGTCAAAAGAACACAATAAAAAACAAAACTTAAAAATCTAAAAACATAAAAATAATAATAACATAAATAAAAAATCATGCACAGCAACGAATAGTATTCTGACTCAGTATATTGTTATGAGTTTTACCTCATAACACTGGTTTTCAGTCAGTCCTATATTTGTGACAATGAACTATCTTTAGTTTTGCAGTCTTTTCCCAATTCAATTTCCAAAAGTGTCTAAGATCTTTCTATTTCTGTAGTTTTGGCTACCATTTTTTGAGATTTATAGACGTAATCACACAATAAAATATGCACTTACGTATGTAAAAGTATTAAATTAAGATTATAACTATTAAATGGTCTGTCAGATTACTACTATTAAATTGTCGGCCGAACATGTCTGTCGCATGCAGCACCCCTAAAAATGGGCTTAAACAGACATTAAATGGGTGCCTATAGTTTGACATTGGCATAGGGGATGACAATTTCAAACCAGGGTGGTTCTGTACAGTTTCAGACAGGGATGTGTGGGCTCAAAATTGTGAGGCCTTTGCCCAGCAGTGGGACACAAATGAGCCTTTTTTTTTATTAAATGATAGTTTACGCACCTGCACTGCAGCATCGTTTCTTTATCAGGTTGCAGCACTACATCCGTTTCGTTGGGTCGGCTTATTATTGGAGGTTCTACAAAAAAAATACCTTATTACATAAAAAGTTGATAAAAAACGATAATTGGGATTCAAAGTCCTTTTCACGCGAGAGGTTTCTATCTGTAAAGTATTGACAGTTGGTATAAATAAATGTATACTGACTGGTGGTCTACGAGCAATCTATGAGCGACTTTGATGAGTTTTTATTGAGAAAAAATATACATCATTCATATACTAACAACTATGAATCCCTAGAAGGGGTAGCCAGAGCTTCGGAAAAACAAATTTCTCAGATACTTTTCGAAGGTGAGTGGGCAAACAACTTTAAAGTAAATGATTTTTGTGATGGGACTCCAACAACATCGCCCTAAGTTCACTTAAAAAGCCCCAATACCCTTAGTCACCTCTTACGAACACCCACAGGGAGAAATGGGGTAGTACAATTCTGAGCCAACACTACACAGCTAAAAAATTGTTAAAAATATCGGACTAAAAACTCATTGTCTCCAAAAGATCGTCTACGACTTATTCAATTATAAAAACTAATTCATATAATAAATAACGGCATGTATTTAACGCGGCGACAAATTGATACAATTCCGGGTCGTAAAAAAACTGAAAATGGATAGTAAATAATCTACTTTGGCGACTAATTAGAGGTAGCATCTTAACTAGAGCTTTTTAATGAGTTTTGAGGTTTTATTTGAATTTTATCTGGCAGTGATTTCCTTTTGTGGCAATTGAATTTCTTCTAAGGCGACAAATTATTGGCGGATAAAAAAGTTAAAATAGGCTTTCATAAATTTTAAAATGTGGTTGTCTATAAACATGACCAAGGTCTGAAATAAACACAAACAAGATCTTAAAAATACTTTTGGGTACATTTGTAGGGATCTAAATTAACCAAATTGTGACTCCTTTTTAGGATTTCTAGCCGTGATTTTATGTAAACTAAGTAATATAATAATCATTTATCTATTTTATTTAGAAGGAAGCATTATTGTAAAAACACATGACCATTCAGTCATTACAGTGTTCCGTTCCTTAAAGCTGAGAGTCTACCATGGATGTAAATACTAGCTTTTCACATTTCTATAATAATTTAATGATTGAGATGGTTTGGGCATATAGAGAGGATGGATGACAGTAAAGTGATGAAAGAGATCTATAGAGCCAATGTGGAAGGTAATGTTAGTAGAGGACGACCTCGGAGGACACATTTGGATCAAATAGAAAATGTACTCAAAAAGGCAGGTGTCCGAAGTACGAAGAATAAAAGAGCATGTATGAAAAGACTAATGGATGTGAATGAAGCTAGAGAGGTTTGCCAGGATCGTACAAAGTGGCGATCGATAGTCTCTGCCTACCCCAATGGGAACTAACGGCGTGAGAATATGTATGTATGTATGTATGTATAATAATTTAACCCATTGAAAACCCAGTGAAAACCAACCAACGATACTTAATTTCTACCATCTTGTCCTATCAACTTCCAAATGTGGGAGTATATGTCCGTAAGTATTTCTATAATAATTTCGTAATTTAATATTTAAATTTGAACAAAAATAGGTTGTTACAAGCCTTTATCTTGGGAAGGTTATGTTAAATAAATAAATAAATAATAATCATTTATTTTCATATTCATTTATACAAAATACATCTTTACGTTGAACCTTGCACTAGGCATGGCCTGTATCGCAAAGTTCTTATTTTACATGCTTTATATAAAATGAATAAATTAAACAAAAAACTAAACAAAGAAAAAAAAAGGTTAAGAACAATTAAAAAATAAAACGGAATAATAATTACAAATTAATAATAATAATAAAAATAAGTAGTTATTCATATTATAAGTAAAAGTGACAAGAGAATTTAACCTAATAAAATGTAAAATAACGATTTTTATAGACTTACTGAGATGATTTTTATTAAATAAATATCGACTTACCGATGCCAGAAATAGAAACTGTCGCGTTAAAAAACTTAGTTTCGTATGTATTATCAGCTTTGCAACTGAAATTACCGACGTTATCAAATCCCATTTTGTTTATTTTGATGTAATTTTCTTCAATTTCTACGTTAGAATCTTTGTTAATTTTCGTGCCGTTTAAAAACCAAGTTATTTCGGCGTGAGGATAAGAATTTACATAGCAAAGAAGTTTTCCTGATTCACCATATTCTATTGTTTGGTCTGAAACAATTTACAATTTACTGAACAACAATTAATCCAACGTTCTCGCTGTAAATCCCCGAAGAGGTGGCAGAAGCATCTGGTAATGCTAAAAAATATTTGTGAAAAAATATTAAAAACAATCTGAGTAATATTATGTTTATTGTGCATGCTAGGGACGTATATGTATAGAAATATGATCTAGCTCTATTTTCTTGGTTAATATGGTTGTGTTGTATTGATTGTATTATGAATAAAAAAATATAAATACTTCTAAACATACATACATATACTCACAGCTATAAATCCCTAAAAGTGGTAGCCAGAGCTGAGGAATTAGAAATTCCTCAGCCACTTTTGGAATTTGCGTGGGAAAAAGATGGTGAAATAAAGGTTGTTGGTAATGGGTCTCTAACCGCATCGCCCAAAAATACCTTGAAAGGCCCAATACCGTTAGTCGCCTCTCACGTTCACCCACCGGAAGCAATGAGGTAGTGCTATTGTAAGCCTACACTACACAGCACCATAAATAAATACATAGATAGTTATTGTTATCTTTAAAAATATATAAAAGTAAAAAAAAAGTCAAAAAGTTTATTTTTCAAAATAAAGTTAAATACTAACATTTTTTGAACGTAAAAGTTTAAAATTAATCGTTAATCCGTTGCTTCGGAAGGTGTTCGTAAAGAGAAGAAGCAACAAAGAAACTCTTTACATTCACATTTTTTCATTTTTTCAAAATATGGTTTGTACAATTTCAGTTTATAAACATGTGTTAACTTGATAAAAGATTTTCTATACGACAAAACCAAACTGTAGTTTGACATATTTAAAATAAATTGTCCATCACAAAAAACCAATCACATAACGTGAGAAGGAAAATCCTCACCAGACAATTATTCCTAGGAATAACGAGGGAAGATTTATAGCTTTACGGACACGGTCATGTGCGCGTTGGGTCCTTGTCGTTTAAAAAATCTTGAACACTGTAGTAAGATTTCTTTAAAAGCATGGCTTTAATTGCCTTTTTAAAAGATGCCACAGGCAATTCCAATATGTCAGAAGGAAGTTTGTTGAACATTTTCAGGGATAGTCCCATAAAGGAGTGACTTTTTTAAGTCTCCACTTCGGTACGTTAAGTTTCTCCTTATTTCGAGTGTTAACAGTATGCCTATCACTAACTTTACTAAATTGGCCTATATTCTTTTTGGCATACATTAAATTCTCAAATATGTATTGGCAAGGGACAGTTAAAATGCCAATATCTTTAAATTTTTCGCGCAACGAATATCTTGACCTTATCATGTAAATAGATGGGATAGCTCGCTTTTGTAAGACAAAAACTTTATGAACATCAGCCGCTTTACCCCATAATAAAATACCGTACGACATAATACTATGAAAATAACTCAAATAAACAATGCGAGCTGTTTCTAGGAATGCTATTTCTCTAATCTTACGCACGGCATACGCTGCTGAGCTCAGCCTTTTAGAATGTGTTAGTATATGGGGTCCCCATTGCAACTTAGAATCGATTATTATCCCTAGGAATTTTGTCTCTTTCACTAATTCTACTTTTTCACTGTCAATAACAATATTGGCGTCAACTTGCCTAACATTCGGTAAAGTAAATTTAATACATTTAGTTTTTTTGGCATTCAGAACCAGGTCATTCACAGTAAACCAATGCAATACCAGTGAGATAGCTTTATTTACGTCGTCAAGATATGTAGAGGATCTCGCTACATTAAATATTAAAGATGTGTCATCTGCAAACATAGCTATCTCAGAATACTTTTGTACCATAAATGGTAAATCATTAATATAAATCAGAAACAGTAATGGGCCAAGTATAGAACCTTGAGGAACGCCCATCTCTATTTCCGGTCCTTTCGACGTGGTTCCATTAATATCTACCTTTTAAGTTCTTTTATCAAGATATGATGCCATTAATTTCAGTGCTTGCTCGTCAAAACCGTAATATTTAAGTTCACAAAATATACCTAAAGCATCCCGGGAGTTTTCCCATGAATTAAAAATATGTTTCATTAGTGACACTCCTGCATCTACAGTAGACCTACCTTTAGTAAAACCATATTGCTCGTCATGGAATATATTATTTTTATTGAAATATGAAAGCATTTGGTTGGACATGATTTTCTCGAAAACCTTACTGAGAACTGGTAAAATAGAAATAGGCCTATAGTTGGTAAAGTCCTGACTATCTCCTGATTTATGTAGTGGGATGAGCCCACATAACTTCATACAGTCTGGGAATTCTCCTATAGCTATACATTTATTAAAAAGTATCGTTAAATGGGGAGCGATTATATTTATTATTGTTTATGACGAAAACTGACATTCCTGTTATGTCTTCGGTTTTTTTAAGATAACAGTTTTAAAATTTTTAATTATATCATTACTGTCAACATACTTAAAAGAAAACTGTGCTGAGGTTTAGGTAACGTTTTGTTCCAACAACTCAAGAGCTTTTTGGGGACATGAATTTAATTTGTCTGTTGTCTGAGTAGGGGTATTTATAAAATGATTTTCAAAAATATTAGCAATTTGTGATCTTAACTGTATCAGTTCATTATCTAATAATAAATTGAGATCATGTGGGTACTTTAGTTTTCCAGTTTCGCTGTTGATTATTTTCCAGACGGTCTTACTCTTGTTAGAAGAATTCTTAATTTTATGTTTTATGCATCTAGATTTAGCTTCACCACAAACTTTTTTGAAATTTTTTGAATAATTTCTGACATAAATAATAAGATCATGGTTGAAGTTATAGGACTTTTCTATATAAATGTTATAAAGGTGATCTCTACTTATTCTAATTCCAGCGGTGGCCCATTCAGCAAAAGAGCATTTTGTATTACACAGTATTACCTTATTTTTAAAGATTTTGTTGAATTCTGTTTTTAGCTCATTGATGAATGAAAGACAATCCTCTAATGATTCACTGCTTCTCATTGGGGGGCTGATGCTAGACCTAATATTATTTTCAAATAAGCTAATTTTTTTTTCAGTTATCTGTCTACACACTATTGACTTTTTCTTTTCAATGGTAAATTCTAAATTTATAAATTGACCCTTGTGGTCTGAGGTAATGCAATCAAAAAGGAAGTGACCGGAGTAAATAAGTAATAATAAGAAAGTAAGAGACCAATGACGACTTTACCTTCGGGTATTTGTAAAGGTTCCAGTACTATTTCTCTGTGTACGTAAATCGGTACTGTAGATGAATCATTTCCCATTTTGTTGACTGCTGTACAAGTGTAAGATCCGTTATTTTTTATGTTCGTGATTTGAAGGTAGTGAAGGTGCACGTATGGCATCTCTAGAAGGGTTTGCTGAAATATATTATTTTCGTATTAAATGATTACAAAAAAAACTGCATATTATTGCCATTTAAATATAAATGGGGTGTACGTAAGAGGCGACTAACGGTTGTGGGGCTTTTAAGAGATTTTTGGGCGATGCGGTTGGAGACCCATCACAAACAACCTTTATTTCACCATCTTTTCCCCACTCAACTTTCCAAAAGTGGCTGGGGAATTTCTAATTCCTTAGCTCTGGCTACGCCTTTTAGGAATTTATAGCCGTGAGTATGTGTATGTGGGTGTGTGTGTGTTAAATATAAATGACTATTAGAAACATACTCTGTAGTGGTAAGATGGTAACAAACAAATCAGAGTCCAGTTTGGTTGCTATTATATTGGTGTAATAGTTTATAAAAGCTGTGTACTGTCAGCTTAGAATAGCACCACCCCAATTCTGGTGTACGTAAGCGGCGACTAGCGGTATTGGGGCTTTAAGGAATTTTTGGGCGGTGCGGTTGGAGACCCATCACCAACAATCTTTATTTCACCATCTTTTCCCCATTAAACTTTTAAAAGTGGCTGAGGAATTTCTTATTCCTTCTAGGGATTTATAGCCGTGAGTATATGTATGTGCATCACCTAAAAAATTAAAAAAACATTTCATGTTACCTCTACAGATGACTCTTCCTCTCCAATACCAGTCCAGGATATAAGTGGTCGCGGGTATCCGTATATTTTGCAAACTACCGTCACATTGCTCCCATACACCACTGTTCGGGGTTCGTCCAATATTTCTGTCTTAGGCGCTGTCCAATGTGTGTCTAACACTAAAATATTTTTTTTTGAGGTAATCATTAAGGTAAATCAATAACTAGTCATTAAGCTTTACAAGTTAAAGAGCTTATTCCATTACACTTTGTCGTTACTGAATTCAGACGTCCTTCGAAGTTACTGCCGCAGACGCTTGTTATTCCACTACACAAATTTCAGACTGAACGTTATTCCACTAGTCTGAATTCAGATTCTGCGGCTTTCAGACGTCTTCATTCAGACAAATGGAATAAGTTCTTAAAGGCAGGATAGATGGTGGATAAAAAGGTTGACTGTGAAACACATCGTTTAATTTCTCAGACTAACTGAGAAAGGAAGCCCTACGTATGACGCCTTATGCTATATACGCTTAGGATGGGCGGCCTTTTAACTAGATATAGCGTGGTATAAAACAGCTATCTCTCTCGCAATAACTTAGTATCGTATACTGTCATCTCATTCTAACCGATATCGTGACGTTAAAATAGCGCTCGTTCTGCAAGCCGTGTTTAAACTACTTATCGCGCGGGATAAAGCAGCCGTCTCTTACGCACTTACTTAGTATCGTATACTGCCATCTTATTCTAACCGTTATCGTGTCGATAAAATAGCGCTCGTGCTTGCCCTTCAGATCTCCTATTAAGTAACATGATGCCAATTTAAGTAGAGTGTGTGAGGAGCTCCAAAGTACCTTTTGAATAACTCGCTCTCAATCGAAGGTCCACTTCGGTGGTATTATTGGGAATCTTATAAGGTGATAATCTCAAATAACACTATATTTTTGCTTAGTCTAAGATTGTGGTATTTATCACTATTGATATCTTTTCCATAGCGCTAGCTAGATGTAACTTAACATATGTTACATTTATACCTTTCGATGAATCTTGAATCTGAAACTCTTATATTTTGCTGTGTAGTGTCGGCATAGAATAACACTACCCCATTTCTTCCAGTGGGTGTACGTAAGAGGCGACTAACGGATTTGGAGCTTTTAAGGGATTTTTCCGTCATTTTTTTTCCATCACCGAAAACCTTTATTTTACCATCTTTTCCCCACTAAAATTTCCAAACGTGGCTGAGGAATTTCCCATTCCTTAGCTCTGGCTACCCCTTCTAGGGATTTATAGCCGTGAGCATATGTATGTATGTTATATTTTGTGTAATGAAATAAATGATAGCCTAAGCTTTTAAAGTGGCAGCCACGTTCCAAGTGTTATATGATAGAAGGTTTTAAATTATGAAGAAATGTATGTATGTGAAAGCTTACCCGTTATTTGGGATTCTATTACATCTGATGTTATATTAAAATCATCATGCTTATCTAAGTCTTTTCCAAAAACCTGTAAACAAAATATATCAATGACCTAAATACAAAAATATTTAATTTTTGTTAGTCAATTAGTAGCTGTGTAGTGTCGGCTTAGAATAGCACTACCCCATTTCTTCCGGTGGGTGTACGTAAGAGGCGACTAACGGTATTGGGGCTTTTTAAGGGATTTTTGGGCGATGCGGTTGGAGACCCATCACCAACAACCTTTATTCTACCATCTTTTCCCCACTCAACTTCCAAAAGTGGCTGAGAAATTTCTAATTTCTCAGCTCTGGCTACCCCTTTTAGGGATTTATGGCCGTGAGTATATGTATGTATGTATGTAATTAGTAATTATTTTATAAGCAAAACGTACTCTTCTAACAATCTTAGTCGACATCCTTAAAAAGAGCGTTCAGAAAGCTGCGCCATATCTTCTCGTCTAAAATTCGTCAGGTGACTGAGGAATTTCTAATTCGTCAGCTCTGGCTACCCTTTCTAAGGATTATAGCTGTGAGTATATGTATGTATGTATATTTGTCTTCTACTTACTGTAATTCGAAATCTGTCGGCTGGAGCAAACACGACACTTTTTTTAGTGAAATAAAAATTGCTTAGTACTTCATTTGCTGTCAAATCTAACATCGCATTTTTGGTTTCGTCAAATCGCACTTCGATAGACTTCAGTAATATGTTTGCGTCATTCGTTGTCTTTACCATGATGTAACTGGGTTGACCTGAAAATTTCCATATTATTTTATTCAAACTGAAAAAGTAGGTGGTGTTTGACACATCCATAATCACAAAGAGTGATTAAATAGAACACGTTTTAAGTTGGATTTTCAGTTAAGTGAGAATTCAGGTTGCATTATCTAAATTATTATCGATTAGGGAAAAGATCGTAGGTTTCCCACACAGCTAAATAGTACTGAGTTAACAGACAGTGTATTCGTAGGAAACGTAGTAGTAGGGGAGGTGAATCTGGGATTTTTGAAGTGACTCGATCGTATCAGATTATTATAAAGGGAGAATCCTTGTACCCTGTAATGTATGTCTACCGAGTATGAACCCTTCATATAGCGGAGTATGCTGAGGGGAATTCGTCAGATTAGTAAAAAAATAACAATCGTCCGAAAAACTTGAGCGCGTCAGATTTGTTAATATCTCCATTCTTAGTTATATTGGATTAATAAAATACATCTTAGACTTTATATTCTTTAATCATGACTCCAATTTCTTTTACATTATATTGAACAACATTTTCCTAATTGACATTCCTATGTTGACAACAAACCATAAAACAAAAACATAGACTTCTATTTAACTAATAAGTATTTAACACTCCCCCTCAATTTCAAATTTCAATAAAATAAATTTTAAATTGATAAACATAAAATAACAATACCTAACATTTTCTTTCAACAAATTATATTCATATTACTAACAAAACTCTCATGTTTATATTTCGGTAATGGTTTGGTAAATATATCTGCAATATTATCCTCTGTTGGAACATACTCTATTTTAAATAAATCTTTCTTTAACATATCTTTAACATAATGAAACTTTATGTCTATATGTTTCGAGCGTTTACTATTCTCCGAATTCTGGATCAATCTTATTGCACTTTGGTTATCTACCAATAATGTTGTGTTGACCTGTTGCCGAGTCAAATCAAACAAAATACCTTTTATAAACACAATGTCACATACTGCACCTGCTGCTGCAACATACTCAGCTTCTGCAGTAGATAAAGCAACTGCACTCTGTTTTCTTGAATACCAATTGATTAAATTATTACCATAGAAAATAGCACAACCACTTGTACTCTTCCGATCTGTCGTATCGGATGCCCAGTCTGCATCAGAATAAGTAGTTACTTCCTTTTTACTTGATCTCGTGTAAAGTAATCCTTTATCTATAGAGCCTTTAAGATATCGAAGTATTCGCTTACCTGCTTTCCATAAACTTTGTGTGGGTTTGTCTAAAAATCTACTTAAATATGAGACTGCAAAAGTAATATCTGGCCGAGAATTCATTGACAAAAATGTTAAGCATCCTTTTAACTCTTTGTATGGTACATCTATTAAGTCTTCTTTACTGTTATATAACTGCGTTTCCATAGGCGTTCCAACAGGTTTACATTCTGTCATATTAAACCTCTCTAACACTCTTTGAATCATCGTTTTCTGTTTTTATTACTAATCGTTCTTCTGTTCTGTCTATTTCTAATCCTAAATAGTTATTTACCTGACCTAAATCTTTTACATTAAACTCGTCTTTCAATTTTTTCAAAATAGTACTACTTCCCATTAAAAGAATATCATCTACAAATATAAGTAATATACTATCATCCTCTTATACAGACATACATCATTTAAAGATTGTGTAAATCCATTCTTGGTTATAAAATCATGAAATCTTTGATTCCAACATAAAGGCGCTTGTTTTAATCCATATAATGCTTTTCTGAGTTTGAAAACTTTCTCTTTACCATTTACTCCTTGTGGACATTTTATATATACATCTTCTTTAAGTTCGCCGTTTAAAAACGCGGTGGGAACGTCTAATTGTCTTATTTGTAATCCTTCTTCTATTGAATGACATAGCATTGTTCTAATAGTCGTCATACGCGCCACCGGTGAATAATAGTCCTTGACGTCTCTTTGTTGATAGCCTTTGGCAACTAATCTAGCTTTTCTAGTTCCATCTTGTTTAACTCTAAAAATCCATTTCGTTTCAATAGCTTTGTGTTTTTCTTTTTGATAAGTTTCTGTTGATTCCCAAGTTCGTCATTTCTCGTGTGCGTCAAGTTCTTTCTCGATTGCTTTTACCCATTCAACATCCTTTATAGCATCTTCATAGCTTTCTGGCTCACCAGAACACAAACAGTATATTGCATTTACTTCATATTCTTCAAGATAAGATGGAGGTTTAATAACCTTTCCATACCTACTCCTTTTTATTTCTTCCTCTTCTTCATTGTTATTATTTTCATTAATCTCCCTTGATCTGTCTTCACAGTCTACATATTCTTCTTCATCACAACCGTCTCTTTCACTCTCATCAACTTCTAATTCTTCATTCACTCTTTTAATAATTTGTTCAGTTTCATTTGGATTCTCATTTCTCTTTTGTTCACATATATACTTTATATCACTCTCGTCAAAAGTCACATCTCTGCAATCTATTATTTTATTAGTCTTAGGATTCCATAATCTATATCCATTCATACCATATCCTACCATTCTCATTTCACTAGCCCTCTTATCAAATTTTCCTTGCTTTGGTACTATTGTAGCCCAAGCTTTTGAACCAAATATTCTCATGTTTGATATATTTACTTTCCCATAATATATTTCTGCAGGTAATTTATTGTCTATTGCTACACACGGACACCTGTTTATTTGATAAGCTGCACACTTTATGGCTTCTCCCCATAAGTATTTTGGTAATTCTGCCTCAATAAGTATTGTCCGGGATTTATTGTATAATGTTCTATTCATTCTCTCTGCTACCCCATTAGATTGTGGAGAATATGGATGAGTAAATTGCATAATTATTCCTTTGTTTTTACAATAATTAATTAAAGTTTTATTTTTAAACTCACCTCCATTGTCGCATCTTAACTTCCGTACTCTATTTCCCGTCTGTGTCTCTATTCTGCTTATATAATCTTTTAAATTATTTGTCGCTTCATTCTTATTTTTCAATAGATATACTACACAAAAATGAGAAAAATCGTCGATAATAACTTGAAAATAAGCTTCATCATTAATACTTGTAGTACTTACCGGTCCTGAAAGATCTGTATGCAATAGTTCTCCAATATAACGGGATCTACGTCGATCTAAAGAGAAGAATGGTTTTCTAATAGATTTACCCTCAACACAAGGTCCACACACAGAATCAGAATATGGTAACCCTAATATAGACAAATGTTTTCTATTAGCGTGACCTAATCTTCTATGCCATAAATTTTCATCAGTTATCAAACATCTATCTTGTTTTTCTAATTTTAAAGTAATACCATATAAATTGCCAAACATTTTTCCCGTCATATGATAATTTTTGTAAGAAATTTTGACACCATTGCTTTGAAAACTTATTTTGTTACCTTTTGATAATAATCGTCTAACAGATAACAAGTTATGACTTATACCTTTTACGATAACTGCCTCAACCGGTATTACCCTATTTTTGTGTTTAACATTTAATATTCCCTTTTTGTATACTGGTAAAGATTGACCATTTGCAACATAAATCTTAACCTCTGTATCTAAATTTTCTACATTTGACATATATTTTTCATATTTAGACATAATTAAATTTTGAGTGGCTCCCGAATCAATAATAAAATCAATAAAATTTTCGCTATCTTGACAAGTCAAATTACGCTCACTCGTGACAAATCCTAAATTATTATCATTATTAGTCGGGCTTGCCATTACCTTTTCATAATTAGTTTGAAAACGCCCTCGTCTACTGAACCGTCCTCTTGCTCTGTCAAATCTCCCTCTGTAATTTCCTCGCATACCAGAAAAATGTCTCCCACCATAGTTTTCTCCAAATGCCTCTCTTTGTTCATATCCTCCTCTGTGTCTGCATTCATATGATTTGTGTCCACGTCTACCGCATTTGAAGCACGACAGAAAAGCAGTAGGTTGCTCCATGCAATCAGTTTCGTGTAGTTTTACTTCCTCATCCAGCAACCTTGCTCTTACAAATTCTATATTGGCTTCTCCTTCCGATACAACTGTTTCGATACTAGTGATAACATTACCGTATTTTGCTGGCATTGACGATAATAAGTAACAGATTTTATCGATAGTCGGTACCTCACAACCAGCTGATACTAGTTCGCTGACCAGGTTGTCGAACCTTAAGAAGAAATCTTGTAAACTTTCTTCCGGTTTGCAT
Source organism: Bedellia somnulentella (assembly GCA_963576735.1). Taxonomy (NCBI): domain Eukaryota; kingdom Metazoa; phylum Arthropoda; class Insecta; order Lepidoptera; family Bedelliidae; genus Bedellia; species Bedellia somnulentella. The sequence goes on along the minus strand of OY755187.1, from coordinate 3,036,089 downwards.
TTAATTGTCATTAATTTTCTCTTTAAGTGTAGTCTGCTACTAATACTTTTTCTTTCAAATAGTTTTTCCAAATTTTTCATCATTTCATAAGCTGTTTTACATTCTTTTACTACTTCTAAATACTTATCTGATATGCATTGTACCAGTAAGCTCTTCGCCTTTGCATCTTTTCTTAACTTTACTTCCACTTTTTCTTCTTCTTGTTCATTTTGCGATACAAAATTCCATAGCTGTTTTTCTTCAAATAAAATTTGAAGTCTATATTTCCAATTACTGAAATTAGTTTCATTCGTCAGTTTTGGTAAAATTTCCTTATCTGCCATTTTCTTTTTCTTCTTGCTTTTTTACTTTTCTTCAATTCATATGATCTGCGTACTATTTTATTATTCTTGATTGCGCAGTGGAAGCGTTTGTTAATATCTCCATTCTTAGTTATATTGGATTAATAAAATACATCTTAGACTTTATATTCTTTAATCATGACTCCAATTTCTTTTACATTATATTGAACAACATTTTCCTAATTGACATTCCTATGTTGACAACAAACCATAAAACAAAAACATAGACTTCTATTTAACTAATAAGTATTTAACATATTAAAGGTAGGTTAATAACATTTAAATAATTACATTTTATAAGAGTGTATATATTTGGTGTATATCTAGAAAATCTGACGATTTGGACGTGGCGTTAAGAGATTAAGTGGTGAAGAATCTTCAAGCGCTCGATGCGTGTGACGGCAATGTTCCTGCGATGGTGTTTTGGCGTAATATTTATGCAGGCGTTAAGCCTGATCATTGTGGTTAAATTTAATTTGAAATGGATAGAATGACGATATCCCTTGCATAAATCGTCAGATTAACATATAATGGTTATCAGAAACTTAAATCGCGTTTATACTGTTAATGGCTGGCGCGCTCGAGTATTTCTATACAACATTGTTTTTACATTTTTAAAATGTTTATACGCTCTGTCCCCCCACTAAAATGAAAACTTGTAATAGACTTTTTTTCATTTTAAAACATAAATTATCAAATCCAATAGGTTTCTACGACGCACGAGCAACTGTTAATTTAGCATTAATGTCTCCCCTACTATAGATAGGTTAGCCCCCTATATATGTATACTATATATAGTATATTAATTTAGGCGATAGGCGATAGGCCTGCCCCCTATCACGTGAGTACACTGTCCATGCAAAACGTGGGTACTCTGAACACCAGGTGACAAAGTCACGTGATGGTCAGTAGTATTAGCACCTCTGCCAACCCTTTCGGGAATATTCGGCGTGAACGTTTATGCTTATGCTTATTATATTATTAATTTATTTCTAGTTAGATTTTCGATAAGAAAAAAACAATGGCGTATAGTGCCGGCTTAGGTATTCAGATTCTCTTGGGAGGTAAATCAATCCATACTAATATTATAAATGGGAAAGTGAGTTTGTTTGTTTGTTTGTTCCGCTTTCACGCCGTAAATACTGAACCGATTGCTTTGAAATTTTTCAGACGTGTAGTTAGAAGTCTAAATTAAATAATAGGGTACTTTTTATCCCGGAAAAAAATATGTTCCCATGGGAAATCAAAAATATTGTTTGCTTACTAAATGCATTGGAGATGGCGCTGTGCATGTGCATCGTTTAAAACAACGTAAAATATTGTAAACTAATATAAAAATCAAAATTTAGAAGCTTAATGGTACGGTAATGGATCCCCGAAAATAAGGAACTCCCGAGGGATGATGTACTATTTTTTTATCGTATACTTTTTTTTTTACATCTACTTATATTGCAAACGAATATTAACATGTAAATTTAGAAGCTAAATGAAACGACGACGATTCCTTGAAACTAAGGAATCCGCAAGAGTTCTCATAGGAACATCAAAAAACCTTAACTCATATATGGCTCAAAATATTGCAGCTATTATTTTTATCATCGATGGAATTCACATCAGACACTTTGTTAATGTTCATTTTGGAAAGATGAAGGGGTTTCATCAATTTAAATGACAAATTTGTTTATCAATAGTAAGACTAATATGAAATAAAGCGTAATAAAAATTTGACACCGCCCCGGTAACGTCTCCGTGGCGTAGCGGTATAACTAACTACTATGAATATTTAATTAGAACTATTATGAATCAATCGTCCCGGGTTCGTATCTCAGGTAATTCAATCTTTTTGTAAAAAAATGTTTTGTTAGCTTAAAATAACACTATATATAATAATAACAAGCACTATCCCTTCAATTTAGCGATTATTTTGGAAGGAGATCCACCACTAATCATCCCTATATTGCCGACCAATCGCTGCAAGCTCTCCCACTATCACCAACGGTCAGTGTAGGGGGCAGCACCGGGCCGTCGCCGCAGCGCCAAACTACTATCCGTATCTGTACTTACTAAAGATATTCTCATTTCTGAACATAAAAACTTGGTATATTTGTTTCATGATTCTTATGAACAATTAAAAAGGAATTTTTGGAACTCAACCCCTAACGGGTTGATATAGCAAATGAAAGTTAATATAGAGTTTTTTTACATTTACATTACTTGGTGCGATTGAATTTATGAAATCCATCTATCAATCATTCATGAATATATGCTAACAACCATAAATTCCATAAAAGGGTAGCCATAGCTTCGGAGATTCTTCATCCAATTTTGGAAATATATTGATAAAAGATAGGTTAATAAAGGTTGTTAGTGATGGGTCACAAACTGCATCGCCCAACAATCACTTAAAAAGCCTCAATGTCCTTTATGTCATTTACAATGCCCGCGGGATTATAAATATAAAAAACAGAAGTTGAGATAGTGTTTCGGTATTTTGGTATTATGTAAACTGGATGCAAAAAATGAAGTCCACGCGGACGAAGTCGCGGGGCAAAAAGCTAGTATTACTATAATACTACAATATTACTATAATAATATACTATATTACTATATTGATTTACCTCCCAAGAGAATCTGAATACCTAAGCCGGCACTATACGCCATTGTTTTTTTCTTATCGAAAATCTACGAGTAATCTCGTACGATCTCGTAACTAGAAATAAATTAATATACTATATATAGTATACATAATTTAAATGATAAATTCATGAAAACCTCATGTGGGGATTATTACTAATAGATAAAGAATAAATAACTACTTAAACGTGTAAAAGAAATAAACGATAGAAGAATTTCGCGCTGGCAGCCATTGACACTGTGTGGCTCAATTGGCAGAGCGTCGGGGCGTATACCTGAGGTCGCGGGTTCGGTTCCCGCCTGTGTCGAAATTTTTCTTTCTTTATTTATTAGTATATATACATAACATGGAAGATTTATTTATTCAAGAATAATTAAAAATACTTACATAGACAATTCACAACCTAAATTAAAATATAAAACTAAATAAATACCTCCTAAAGATGGAAAATTTCATGAAATTCATCGCTCTCGCAGAACGGTATCGTGCCTAAAATACTGGCAGCATTTCCTCTTTGAATGGCTATGCTAATTCGTTGGCCGAGGTAGCTGCCAGCCCTAGGATCACCACTGACTTCCACTAGGCGGGCTGAGAGATCTTTTAAGAAAACCCGCGCCTCGTTGCCCCATGTGCCGAGAATTTCAACGGCGAATGGAATAAAATGATAATCATTCAATAATCCAGAATATTTTCGACGTTTGAAACTCTCGGCATTGGCTGCAGCAGCACCTGTTCGCGATGCCGACCCTGATAAATGGCAAGGCGCTAGGGTATCAACACACGTTGCATCCCATATTAACGCCCTGCCATTCCTCCAAGGCAACAAAGTCATACCGTCCGGTCTCCTGCCATCGTCCCGTGACAAGCCAGGGGGTTCCAAAACAGCTGGTACATGGACGCTGACAAGAGCCCGACGGATGATATCGTTGAGGGCAGCATGGCGTGACAGGCGACCTGCACTGCGGGGGCACGAAAGACCGTGGTGACCCTGATGATCGACTTGCACTCCACAGCGACAGCGATGAATTTCATAACATAACATACATTTGTCAATATAATAAAAACCAACCTGGCAACGGCCTGTTACTAGTTTCTTTCATCGATCTTGGCGTTTTCGTAGCAAAGCCATACGAGAAGGGAAACTCTCGTTTACTGTACACAGCGAGGTTCGATGTACCCCTACTTGATATCCGGATTTGGTAGTCTCCTACTTGCAGATCTCGAATTCTTATAGCCTGAAATAATAAATACATACGGATATAACTAATAAATTAAGGGCATCCCCAGAAAAATAGGTTGATATTGATTGTTTGGAAATTCTATAAAGTCTGATTTGATGATATTGATATGACATGAATAAAATATATGTTGGTGATTAGTTCATGGTGTTAAAATTTGATGTTTAACATTTTAATAATTTGTTGAAAAATATGATGAAAAAAATTGAATTGGAACATGCTTTGTTTTCATAAAAACCGTATAGGCTCCACTGGCATAACATACATGTGAACTCATTATGTGTCTATATACGCGTAGCTTTAAGATCTGTAACTTTGATGTTTAACTTTTCATTTAAACATTATAGTTATTCAATAAAACTAAATAAACTACATTTATCCTGCGCGCGCGTTTTTTCCATCCCTGTCACTCTCAGTAAATTTGACGTAAGAGTGAGCGCAATAGCTGCAAAATGCGGGGAGGCCCTTAAGCAAGTAAAAATCGTCGACACCAGCCGGACTCGAATCTACGACCCCGAGTATACGCCCCGAGTAGGGTCGAGGATTTATATTTGCTAAATTACATACATACATATACTCACGGCTATAAATCCCTTAACGGGGTAGCCAGAGCTTTGGAATGAAAAATTCCTCAGCCACTTTTGGAAGTTGATTGAGAAAAAGATGGTAATAATAAATGTTTTTGGTGACGGGTCTCCAACCACATCGCCCAAAAATCCAATAAAATGTCCCAATACCCTTAGTCGCCTCTTACGACACCCGTGGGTAGAAAGGGGTAGCGACATTCTAAGCCGGCACTACACGGCTTGCTAAATTTATTAGTAATATTCCCCACATGAGGTTTTCATGCAAAACAAAGCCTAATTATGTATACGGACATATTATATACAGATTAAGTTAGCCCCAAATTAGGTAGAACTTGTATTATGCGATACTTACTCAACGATATATTTAATATTATATAATACATTCAATACTAAGAATCAATAATTTACGCTCATCACATAAATGCTCTCAGCGGGGATCGAACCCGCAACCTCCGGACCGAGATGCTAGTCACCTATCCACTCGACTAAACTCGACTCAGCATTCATGTGTCACTTTTGTCATCTTTTGTTCAGTTTCCACTTTTTACTGCAGTTCTACTTATAGTCGGAACAGTGTGATCATGTGATAGGGGCAGGCATGTCACCACTTTGTACCAATATGTCACACGTCTAACTACAATTCAGCCATGCAAGTTTTCTCACGATGATTCCCTCGTTAAACATCCATGGAAATTACTCAAACGCATGATTTTAGATTAATTATAATGTACAAAATTTGCACGCCTCATCGGCCTCTTTTTTAATACAAACAACCTTTTCACACTTGTGTATTGGGAAATAAACGTTTTTTAGAAGTATATGTCCAGTAAAAGACATCAAACATCTGACACGATGAATGCACGATGATGATAAAAAATTTAATGTTCCATACCTTAGATTTGCGGGTATCCAATATCTTGTCCACATCGATCCTCATTCCTGATGGATCCAAGATATCTAATGTTGGATAATCACCGGATAAGGTGATAAATACGTTGCGAGTGTACTTACTCACTGAGACCTGAAAAAACCATAAAGTTATAATACTAATAAATATGCCCTAAAACTAGATCGGAATTGATATATATTTTTTAATTTTCTATGCGTGATTTTTAAGTTTGCAAAGCATAGTAGAAAATATATTCGCCGTTACAAAAAACGTATATTTTAGATATAATAGAAACAGATAAAAAATATAACTTTAACGAAGACATATCAACTTACTCTGTATGTTCCCATAATTTAAATCTTTTGTTCATAAAAACCTCATGTGGGGATTATCCATACTAATATTATAAATGGAAAAGTGAGTTTGTTTGTTTGTTTGTTTGTTCCGCTTTCACGCCGTAAATACTGAACCGATTGCTTTGAAATTTTGCAGACGTATAGTCAAAAGTCTAAATTAAATAATAGGGTACTTTTTATCCCGGAAAAAAAAAGTTCCCAAGGGATATCAAAAATATTCTTTGCTTGCTGGATGGATTAGAGATGGCGCTGTGTATCGTTTAAAACAACGTAATATATTGTAAACTAATATAAAAATCACAATTTAGAAGCTTAATGGTACGATAATGGATACCCGAAAATAAGGAACTCCCGAGGGATGATGTACTATTTTTCTATCGTATAAACAATTTTTTACATCTACTTATATACTTATTAATATAATTTAGAAGCTAAATGAAACGACGATGATTCCTTGAAACTAAGGAATCAGCAAGGGTTCTCATGGGAACATCAAAAAACCTTAACTCATATATGGCTCAAAATATTGAAGCGATTATTTTTATCATCGATGGAATTCACATCAGACACTTTGTTAATGTTCATTTTGGAAAGATTAAGGGGTTTTATCCATTTTCATCAAAAAAAATAAACATTTAAATGAAAAATTTGTTTATCAATAGTAAGACTAATATAAAATAAAGCGTAATAAAATTTTGACACCGCCCCGGTAACGTCTCCGTGGCGTAGCGGTATAACTAACTACTATGAATATTTAATTAGAACTATTATGAATCAATCGTCCCGGGTTCGTATCTCAGGTAATTCAAGCTTTTTGTAAAAAAAAGAGTTTTGTTAGCTTAAAAAAGCACTATTTATAATAATAGCAAGCACTATTCCTTCAATTTAGCGATTATTTTGGATGGAGATCCACCACTAATCATCCCTATATTGCCGAGCAATCGCTGCAAGCTCTCCCACTATCACCAACGGTCAGTGTAGGGGGCAGCACCGGGCCGCCGCCGCAGCGCCAAACTACTATCCGTATCTGTACTTACTAGAGATACAGCAAATGAAAGATATAGAGTTTTTTCTACATTTTATAATAAAAATTGGTGCCATTGAATTTATGAAATTCATCTATCAATAATTCATGAGTATATGCTAACAAGTTGTTAGTAACAACCATAAATTCCACAAAAGGGTAGCCATAGCTTCAGAGATACTAATTCTTCATCCAATTTTGGAAATAGATTGATAAAAGATAGTTTTATATAGGTTGTTAGTGATGGGTCACAAACTGCATCGCCCAACAATCACTCAAAAAGCCTCAATGTCCTTTATGTCATTTACAACGCCCGCGGGATTATAAATATAAAAAACAGAAGTTGAGATAGTGTTTCGGTATTTTGGTATTATGTAAACTGGATGCAAAAAATGAAGTCCACGCGGACGAAGTCGCGGGGCAAAAAGCTAGTTACTAATAAAAAAAGAATAAATAGAGGAAAGATTATTTTTTTTCATGAACAAAAAGATTTAAATTATGTTATACTTGTGCGTTTTCAACATTTGCATTCTATCTGAAAAGATAGACAAATGGCCTTCCGAATAAGTAAAAATTCGGAGGAACGCAAACACTCCTTAAACGTGTAAAAGATATAAAGGATAGAAGAATTTCGCGCTGGCAGCCATTGACACGGTGGCTCAATTGGCAAAGCGTCGGGGCGTATACCCGAGGTCGCGGGTTCGATTCCCGCAAGTGTCGAAATTTTTCTTTCTTTTATTTATTCTTTATTTATATGTTTCCAACATCAAACATAAGTTCCCATTAGGGTAGACAGAGAATATCGATTGCGACTTTACACCATCCTAGCAAATATTTTAAGTATAATTTTTACATACATACATATACTCACAGCCATTAAGCCCTAGAAGGGGTAGCCAGAGCTAAGGAATATGAAATTCCTCAGCCACTTTTGGAGAGTTGAGTGGGGAAAGGATAGTAAAATAAAGGTTGTTGGTGATGGGACTCCAACCGCATCGCCCAAAAATCCCTAAAAGCTTCAATACCTTTAGTCGCCTCTTACGTACACCCACCGGAAGAAATGGGATAGTGCTATTCTAAGCCGACACTACACAGCAACGGCACTTCATTTTTATTAATATTTTTTTTCATATATGCCCTATTACTTCGGGCGCCTACTACTTTTAGCACACAGACTGATCTAAATGTGACTTCTGCGATAGTCCACTGCTTATATAACGCGAAGTTGCGAAGGTTTTTTGGGAAGGCCTATATTGAGTAGTTGAGTACTCGTACTCGATATTAAAAAAATAAGTTTTTTGTAACTTAAACACGAAAAAGTCAAGGAGTGTGCAAGCCTTTATGCCACGAAGAATGTTTATTTCTCTTCGTTTTAATAAAAACATGTACTTACAGTATATGGGGTATGACCTGTAGCGATTATATCGGACTGAATTTGAGACCAATCTTGAGATAAAATGTATTTTATGTATCGGAAAGCCTGAAACATCAAAATATAATACATTGACTTGCTATATTTTTGCTAATTTTTGGGCGATATAGCTGGATATCCAGTTTTATCGTCCGTTATTTTACGATCCGGCACCATTTCACATTAACATATGTTTTTTTTTGTATACTGGGTTCTGTAGTTAAGGCGCTATTGAGAACCAACATTTTTTTCTTTCCCTTACACAAATCATTAGAAAGTGTAATTAGGAAACCAACATATCTTTTCAAACTTCTAACGCCCGATTTCTGAATTGAGTATTCCAGCTGAGAACAACTTAAGTATCGTTCTGTCGCATTGAAATCTTAATAAATGAATCAGACAAAACGTTACTTAAGTCGTTCTCAGCTTGAATGCTTTGAGTGGTCACTCAAATTATCACTTAAATATGAGATTCAATTTTGCCCCTTATCTTATAGATTAGTAAATAATTATAATATTTATGCAAAGTTGTTATTTATTGTCTTAGCTTCGAAGTTGCTTTTATATTAAATATTAGATCATATTTTTGTGAGTTTTTGTGCCACAAACGGCGTATAATTCTTTAATTCTCACTGTAGCGACGCGCTGTCAGTACACAATGACGCGCACTACATAGAAACGCTGACAGTGCAAGAAGAATCACATTCCACAGCAACACGTAACGAAGCAATATACGTCACACTCGTCATCAAGACTCGCCATACAAATCGTACATCGCGCAATCGAAGTTTCTAAAACATTTACTATATATACAAGTTCCAACTTAATACAGTTGGACCGCGGTCCCCAGGCATACCACCGCCTGGCGGAAGATCTTCCCTTTTCCTCCACATTGGTGACCACCGACAACAGAACACGATGGCGTCCTTCTAAGCACAAGGAGTCATTTGGATTGGCCAGACAAGTACGAGCAGCAAAAGGATATCAAAGGACTGCAGACAAAGCGCTTCGAATCCACGGCTCAAGAGACACGACTCGCAGCACGGCAGCAATGGGACACGCAACGGGGCACCCACACCGTGGCTGTTGGAGTCAGCATTGAGGTTCCGGCACACATGGCCGTCGAGCATACACACACACACTGGCACGAACATATGGAGTCAAAATTTCCTGTTGGAGGGGGAGTAATGTAGCGACGCGCTGTCAGTACACAATGACGCGCACTACATAGAAACGCTGACAGTGCAAGAAGAATCACATTCCACAGCAACACGTAACGAAGCAATATACGTCACACTCGTCATCAAGACTCGCCATACAAATCGTACATCGCGCAATCGAAGTTTCTAAAACATTTACTATATATACAAGTTCCAACTTAATACAGTTGGACCGCGGTCCCCAGGCATACCACCGCCTGGCGGAAGATCTTCCCTTTTCCTCCACATCACTATAAAACATTTGCCCAAAATGTTATAGGCGTAAAAGAAATTCATGAATGGCTTTACCTGTTTCAAGTTCCCAGGTTCGAATTTAAACAGCATTCCGGAGCAAGATGTCGCCACTTTTTTGTAAACTTCAACATCACCATAATCGTAACAGCTACCACTTAGAAATATCACCACCTGGTATCAAGGCAAAACATTTTTATTAATACATACATACATATACTCACGGCTTTAATTCCCTAGAAGGGGTAGCCAGAGCCAAGGAATTATAAATTCCTCAGCCACTTTTGGAAGTTGAGTGGGGAAAAGGTGGTAAAATAAAGGTTTTTTGGTGATGGGTTTCCAACCGCATCACCCAAAAATCCAATAAATAGCCCCAATACCCTAAGTCGTCTCTTACGACACCCGTGGGTAGAAAGGGGTAGCGACATTCAAAGCCGGCACTACACGGCAACATAACATCAATAACATGCTTATATTACTCGTATTGATAAGTAAAGGAAGTAAAAATGTACCTATTCTTTATTTATTAGTAATAATCCCCACATGAGGGTTTTATGAACAAAAACATTCAAATTACGCTCATATTATCTTCACCTGTATGTATGTAACCGACTCCTTTAAAGTCGATATTGACCCACTTTAAAAGGACCGATTTAATTTAATATGTACACTTATCAAGAATCAGGGACTTTCATTCACCGTTACCCCATTATGCTGGTGAGGGTCGCCAGCAGGATTAAATAATGGCAAATGATTTAGTACTAAAAAGTTAAAAAATAAATATAAATTAAGCAAAGAAAAATTTTTACTCTAGCGGAGATCGAACCCGCTATAATAAACATTCTAATTAAGATAAATATAGTTTAAAAAAACTGAAAATCATCTTATATTGGGAATATTTTTTTAATGTGAATATGAACACTACTTACCCCAATGGGAATATTGGGCGTGAGTATAAGTTAGTAAGTAAGTATGAACACAACACGTAGGTTATTCCACTCTTAATAATACTATTTATAACTAGTGGATCGGCCCTGCTTCGCACGGGTAGTGTAGTTTTAAAAATATCTGAGGTTTCTTCAATCACCGCTCAACCTTTGTGAAATATAGCGCCACTTATACCACTCCTGAATAGTTTAGCTTTGTGATTGTGAAAGCGCTTTAATGAACGGTTCAGTATCTCCGAAAATATACTCATGCAAACAAACAATCAGAGTTATAAACTTTGCATACATCATACATATACTCACGGCTATCTCTTGCCCGCGTAACCATTACTAAAAAAATATCCAGCATGATTCAGTATTCACGTGCGACGACAGGACGCGATGGCTTATTTCATGTATAAGTTTGGTGATTCTATACCAATTCCTATGATTCTTTTTTTATTGAATACGTAATAATGTAAACTTTTTAAATGAGAGAACTATAAACGTAAGAGCAAACAAATATAATCAGGATGCTCCGAACTGCAAAGCTCTCAGAAGTTACACGCGTTATTGTGAGTCAACCATAAAAGATAGACATATGCTGTTGAAGGATATTTTTTAGACAATTTTATGTAAAATATTTCCGTGATACATAATTTCTATGTAACTGCAACCATGAAGGGTGCACACGCGACGGAAGCTTAAAAAATGGAGTAACTTCCCCCGTTTTCCCAAAATTTCCCATAATTCCCCTTTACTACTCTGCTGTAAAGTACATTATGACCTGCCCAGGAGTATGAAGAATAATTCCACCAAGTTTCGTTAAAATCCGTCAAGTAGTTTTCGTTTCCATAAGGAACATACAAACCGACAGACAGACAGACAGACAGACAGACGGACAGACAGACAGACAGACAAAAATTTTACTGATTGCATTTTTGGCATCAGTATCGATCACTAATCACACCCTGATAGTTATTTTGAAAATATATTTCATGTACAGAATTGACCTCTCTACAGATTTATTATAAGTATAGATATCTAAATAAAATTATTATATTTAAATTGTTATGCCTGTTATCCCAATACACAATTGCTTAGCCTACTTTAGGAACCCCTGCGAATTTGCTATACAAGCAACTCAGTGAGCTGTGCCAAAAACACAATGAATAAATAAAGGAAAGAAAAATCTCGACACAGGCGGGAATCGAACCCGCGACCTCGGGTATACGCCCTCGTCGCCCCCGTACTTAAAAGGGTAAAAGAAACAAAGGATAGAAGAATTTCGCGCTGGCAGCCATTGACACGATATAGCTCAATTGGCAGAGCGAGACGTGGACGTATACCCGAGGTCACGGTCATATAGACTCGTCTTGGCAACATTTTACATGAAAATGTTTTTGGTGGGATCTTTCTTTCCTTGATTGATAAGTAATATTAACAATAATAGTACAATGACATACTGAATACATTGACTTACCCGACTTTTCGTTGTAGCACACAATTGTTTGATTTCATCGATTTTTCTAGAATCTTTTGCATACGCATCAGTGAAAACAAATATGTTAGAACTCGTTCCGCTAATTTCGAGTGCCTTTATTATTCCTGAAATTGAGTTTTCAGGACAATCATGTCCACCACCGCTTGCTACCAATCTATTAAGCGAGGCGACGAATTCTATTGGATTGTTTGAAATTATTGGTTGTAAGTAATCTGGAAGTAAAATACGTCAGGGTTAATTATTTCCTAGAGTAATAAAATTATGTATTCATACAAACCCTTGGCATTAAAAAATTGCCATAATTTTGTCGGTCGATTAAACCACCTTATTTTTCTTTGAGGTATGTCTTCATGTACATTATGTTAAACCAGCGCACCAGTAGACGATTACATATACATACAAACATATACTCACGGCTATAAATCCCTTAACGGGGTAGCCAGAGCTTTGGAATGAAAAATTCCTCAGCCACTTTTGGAGTTGAAGATGGTAATAATAAATGTTTTTGGTGACGGGTCTCCAACCACATCGCCCAAAAATCAATTAAAAAGCCCCTATACCCTTAGTTGCCTCTTACGATCACCCACGGGTAGAAATGGGGTAGTGTTATTCTAAGCCGGCACTACACGGCAATTACTACGGCACTAGACGATTACTAGCATGAATATAAATGAATGGCCAATAGATATGTACGGAGACAGACGGATATCCTATCTTCCATCGTCTTTTGCTAGCGCGAAGCATAAACTAATCGGCCGCTGATAACTATCTATGATTAATAATTACTTCGTAATATTGTTCTTAGTATTAAGAAGCAAGCTTAACATATTTAGCTAATAGCTGAGTATTGTCCGTTCAGAATAATAGTACAACCCTATTTCTGCCCATAACTGTTCATTAGAGACAACCAAAGGAACCTTAGGGCTTTATAATTGATTTTTGAGCGATCCATCGCCAAAAATCTATATTTTATAATCATTTCCCCACTTAACTTCCAAAAGTGGCTGAGGAATTTCTAATTCTGAAGCTCTGGCTACCCCTTTTAACGATTTGTGAGTAAATATATGTATGAGTAATAACTTTCTCCTATTTATATATTCTACCAACAACCAACCGCCTTCAACATTGGCTCTATAAATATCTTTCACGAATTAACAATTATCTATCGTCGCTATGTGTCGAAACCATCTTAACATTCCGTAATTAATTTTGTATTTAACAACAATAAGAAAATTTCAATGTGCACTTATTTTTACTAGAAACTTTCATACTTTGATATACTTACCAGGACGGCCGTGTAGTGCCGGCTTAGAATGTCAGTCTCCACGGGTGTCGTAAGAGGGGACAAAGGTATGAAGCTTTTTTAAGTGGTTTTTGTCCCCCCTTGTATCAACTTCCAAATGTTTAAAGGAGTTTTTAGCTCTAAAGCTCTGGCTACCCCTTTTTGGGTTTATGGCCATGAGTATATTAAGTGAGTATGTATGTACTTACCAGGATCATTGAATGGTACAATTATGTAATTGTTTGTTTGACTAACTCCACCGTCTTTAGTCAAAACACTGTCTATATTATCTCTTATAACAGTGATTTCTTGATCCATTGATACTGTTGTATCTATTACCAAAGTCATATCAATTGCAAGAACTGGCCAAAATAATAAAAGAAAACAAATTAGTACGGACATTTTTGATGAACCCATTCGGTTCGACATCTTGGCTTGTACTGAATGAATGCAATAGGGCCTAAAGGGGCTCCGTACAAACCAACAAAGTAAAATATATACAGAGTGTTTGAGATTTCTTATCACGTGAGTACACTGTCCATGCAAAACGTGGGTACTCTGAACACCAGGTGACAAAGTCACGTGATGTTCAGAAGTATTAGTACCTCTGCCAACCCCTTCGGCGATATTCGGCGTGAACGTTTATGTTATGTTATGTTATGTTTGAGATTTCTACTTTATATTTATTGTTTATAACATACATACATACATATTCTCACGGCCATAACATAAATCCCAAAACGGGGTAGCTACAGCTGCAGAGCTAGAAACTCCTCAGTCACATTTGGAAGATGAGTAAATAAAAGATTCTTGGGGATGGATGTTGGTGTTGGTAGGGGAGAAGATGTTAGAAATAAAGTATCGTTCTTGATAATCTCTCGCTTAATACTACAGTGACCTATGTCAAAATAATGATGAATTGAGTTACAATACTTCACAGACCTTAAAATCATGCTCAACAACATATGAATACGAGACGATAAAGACCTAAGTGAAATTGATTTCTTTTTGTTTTACGAATATGGGTGTTTTCTCGTGCCAATGTTGTAGAGCATACTTTTTAAGGTCTGTGAAGTATTGTAACTCAATTCATCAAAATTTTGACAAGTCTCTAACCCCATCGCCCAAAAACCAATAAATAGCCCCATGACCTTAGTCGCCGCTTACGACACCCGTGGGTAGGAAGGGGTGGTGACATTCTAAGCCAGCATACCACTACATGGCATATTGTTCATAAATAACATATAAACATAACATAAACATAAACGTTCAAGCCGAATATCCCCGAAGGGGCTGGCAGAGGTACTAATACTTCTGAACATCACGTGACTTTGTCACCTGGTGTTCAGAGTACCCACGTTGTTCATAAATAGTAGGTTAATAAGGATAAATAGCTGTAAATAGCTGGCTTAGAATAGCAGCTATTACTTCTATTTTTTCAGTGGGTGTTGTAAGAGGCGATTAAGGGTATTAGGGTGATTTTGGACGTTATGGTTGAAGACCCATCACCAACCATCCTTTATTTCGCATTTATTATTCTAAAGATCTGACTACCCTTTTTGGGATTTATAGCCGCGTTGTATATACATACATATACTCAGGGCTATAAATCCCTTAATGGGGTAGCCAGAGCTATGGAATGAGAAATTCCTCAGCCACTTTTGGAAGTTGATTGGGGAAAAGATGGTAATAATAAATGTTTTTGGTGACGGGTCTTCAACTACTTCGCCCAAAAATCACTTATAAAGCCCCTATACCCTTAGTCACCTCTTACGAACACCCACGTGTAGAAATGGGGTAGTGTTATTCTAAGCCGACACTACACGGCAATTACTATGGCAATGTATGTATGTTATTATATTTATTTGTATATGGATGGTAATGTCAGTAGAGGATGACCTGGGTGAGTGCACTTAAATCAAATAGAGATAATGTGAATATGAATTGAATTTAGTGAAGCACAAAAGAGCAAGATATATGAGGGTTGGGTGAAGGTCGCGATAGATAGTGTCTGTCTTACCCTAAGAAAAGTAATGGCGTGAGTTTATGGCGAATGCGAATGAATGCATACAAATCGTAAATGTTCTGATTTCCGAAACAAATATAAAATCGCTTATCAATAGCAGGACTCTCATCCGCGATCTCCTGGTCAACACCCCGGTTGCTCTGCCAATAGTGCTATGGTGTCTAAAAAACATACATACATACCTACATATACTCACGGCTATAAATCCCTAAAAGGGGTAGCCAGAGCTGAGAGATTAGAAATTTCTCAACCACTTTTGGAAGTTGAATGGGGAAAACATGGTAGAATAAAGGTTGTTGGTGATGGGTCTCCAACCGCATCGCCCGATAATCCCTTAAATAGCCCCAATACCGTTAGTCGCCTATTACGTACACCCAGCGGAAGAAATGGGGTAGTGCTATTCTAAGCTGACACTACACACACTAAAAAAATATTTCATGAATTGATTGGTAATCTCCACATGTATTTAGTATGAATGAAATATTCTAATTATGAAATATAAAATCACCCTTATTTTGCAGTCGCGTTTTATTACATTGTAACTATTGATAACATTTGGCACTATATAAGTTATTCTTGGATAAACGCATAGGCGTTCATTGTATATTATCTATTGGAACACCGGAATTAATATCCTGGCTGCAAAATATTACAATACAACATTGTAATCGGATAGATTTTGTGATAGGGGGAAATATTGCTATATCTATCCCATAAAGACATTGAAAGAAGAGGGAAAAAGGTTAATGCGGTAAATGGAACATTGAATTGTGTAATGACGGTCAATCGGTGTCTGAAAAGTCCCGGATGGCTGTGCACGATGCTGTTCTTATTCTTACACTTGTGTATGACAGCTAATGTTGGGTGTAGCAGAAGAAGCATGAACGTAGCGTAATTGCAGTAGAAATGAGGTCCCTTTGAATAATTTAGGTAGAACGACGTGATAGCTCAATGGGTAGAACACCGGTTATCGTGCAAACGACTAGTGTTTAAATTCCGGGTCGGGCCTACACCAATTTGCCTTTTCTAAAGACATATGTGTGGTTAATTTGTCATGTGACAGTATATTCGTACAAAACGGCGATAGGCCTGCCCCCCATCATGTGAGCAAACTGTCCATGCAAAACGTGGGTACTCTGAACATAACGTGACAAAGTCCATTCCTTTTTTTTCTTTCCTTTATTTATTAGTAATATTCCCCACATGAGGTTTTCATGTCAAAAACATTCAAACCATATGGCTAATTTGAACTTAGATATGACTAAGTTACAACAATGTATTTATACGAAACGTCGAGAGACCTGCCCCCTATTACGTGAGTACACTGTTAACGGAGACAATGTTACGTGATGTTCATAAGTATTCGTACCTCAGCCAACCCCTTCGGGGGTATACGGCGTGAATGTTTGAGTTAAGAGTTGAGTTTGTGTCAGTAATGAATATCTTGAAGTGCACAAATATATTCTTTTCTATTTATTTTCATAAAAGATAAAAAGCTTTGCTCCGCTTAGTGAAACCGACATGTTAGGTACCCACGTTTTGTGAGATAGGCCCTAAATCTGTTTTATATGGTATGATAATACTGTCACATGACTTAATACAGTTCGACCATATCGGTTTCCTTACGATATTTTCCCACTGCTATGGGACGGATCCCACCGCCCCTCTTACGCAAAGCGCATAGAGGTACGCTATTAAAGAATGGGAATATTTCCCTGTTAACATAAATCCCTTCGGCTTAAAGTTCACTAGATTAAATAAAGAACTTAGGAGTTCAGTTGTAAAGGTTTTTTTTGTGCTTGAGTCATATTCTTGCCTTTTATTGGCCATGCTATATTTGTAAGCTGAATATGTTGTGTTATTTTATTTATATTATTTTTTACTTGTTCTCAATTTTTTTAAAAAAAATATAATGTTTAGAATAAACAACATCTTTCTTTCTTTCTCTTCGTTCAATATGTGTCGGGGGCCCCGACCCGTTATTTAAAGACCTGCGTCCGCCAACACTTCAGCCGCATCAACCGCCAGTAATTCTCAATGTTTTATTTTATAAGAAGCGGCCTTACCACTGAAAGCGATATTTGCATTGTAAGTTAAGAAAATTATTTGTAATGACACACAAGCAAGACACAGAGACATTGCTGTATCGACTTTTTTATTCTGTCATGCTCGAGTAAATCCTACAATCCAATCCTTGATTAAAAAAGAAGACCCAGGAGAAAATAAAATAAAAATGAAAGAGAAAATATACATTATACAATACTGGCGAAGTTATTGTGGCTAACACAACAATAGCCACTTTACAAAAGTTTATCGAAATTGTCATGTCATCAGCCAATCAAATCAGCCTAGGACGTCAAGTCAATGTCACTTGTTGTTAGTGATTGTCAATTGTCATTGTCATGTCATTGTCAAATGAAATGAATTGTCCTGTCCTGCCTGCCTGCGCCAGTGTTTGTTTTGTGTGGTTGATTTCTTTTGGCAAATTTTTGGGTTGATATCTTTACTTTTTTTATAGTATTCGTATCATGAAATGCAATTATGTGTCCAGATAAATATCCAACTTATGTGCTTCAAGAGCTTTCGAATTTGACTGAGTCTATTAACTTTCCTCTCAAAAGCACACAGCGAATAAGGGTTAGTATATTTGAGTATATTTTTGGCACATTACCAAATGCTTATATGTTTTGGTCTACAATCTAGTTTATAAATATGCACATAAGTTTCAGTTGCCCATGTACATGTTCAGCTTTCTTAAATTTATATTGACTTTAATAGAAATAGCTTGAAGAATCTAACTGAGTGTACATCAAAGACTTATAGAATATTAAACTCTCATTGAGCATAAGCTGAATTACTGTTGTACACATGCATTATCATAACTTAAGAAATAAATTGGAAGGTTTAATTTAGAATTTATGAATTTTGTATTGAAAATAAAGCTCATTCGCCAAAGCTACCAAGTGTTAAATGTCAAT
This sequence comes from Bedellia somnulentella, assembly GCA_963576735.1. Lineage (NCBI taxonomy): Eukaryota > Metazoa > Arthropoda > Insecta > Lepidoptera > Bedelliidae > Bedellia > Bedellia somnulentella. Next base: position 3,017,441 of record OY755187.1, on the reverse strand, counting down.
AATCTTATAGATTCATGTAACATATATTATTTTCAGTACACATGTTTTGATGTATCCAAAACACTGATAGCTTTTGGTGCTACTAGCGGAGGTATCTATGTGTTCAGCCGGAATCCCTGTGAGTTTGTTCAGCTCATACCTAGTAAGGTAGGTATTCTATTTAACAATATCTATATGTGAAAGCCGATATAGCCACAATGGGTAGCTAGAGCCTCAGAATTATGTACCTCAGGAACTTTTGGAAGCTGAGTGGTAAAAAGATTGGATTAATAATAATAATAAAAACTCTTTATTGCACATCACAAAAAAACAACAACTACAAAAAAAAATAGTACAAAAGCCAAAGTACAACTTGCGGTCTTATCACTAAGAGCGATCTCTTCCAGACAACCCAAGAATGGAAAGATTTGCTAGATTAAAAACATGTTTGGTAGATGTCCAATAAATTAAACTGATTTGCTTAAAGAATCTAAAATTATTTATCAAACTATTATCTATTTATTTTAAATATTACTAAATATTTATTAAGTTCTAACACATTACATATAGTATACCATATAAAAAAAATATATATTTAATAAATACAATACATATGCAATTAAATGAGATATTAAGTTAGTGACCATAGATAACATACCATAGATAGTAAATTTAACAGTCAACTGGCCATAATTTGTCAAATTGATTGTAAACTATATTACTAAAGATACGTATGTAAATCCCAAGAAGGGGTAGCCAAAGCTAGAAACTCCTCAGCCACATTAGGAAGTTGATTAGGGGCAAGATGGTAGAAATAAAGTAATTTTGGGAATGGGTTACCAACCGCAGTGCCCAAAAACCACTTTAAAAAGCCCCATAGCCTTGTTAAGTAGTCATCTCTTACGACCTGCAGAAAAAGGCAGTGTCAAAAGATTATACTTAACTAATTACTAAAGATACAATAGTAAAAAACTTAGTGTTATACTTAACAAAACCTAATTGCAAAGTATGGTTGATCATGATAGCTCTAGTCACAATCCCCAATAATCACCTTAAAGGGCCCCAAAAATAATCAAATAATCATATCCTTATTTCACCATCTTTACTCACTCTTTGCAATAGTTGCAGAAGAAAGGCTAATTCTGGTATTTTTATGGTTTCAAGCTGTGAATATATAAATTTATGTTTGTGCTTATTTTTATTATGTTTCATTTCTTAACCTTCTACTTGTTTGCTGTAATGATTATTCCTTCCTTGTCTTTTTGACATATCATTTATTCATCAAAAGCCTGCAAAGTCAATGTAAATAATATAATATGCTCTGTATATAAAAAAAAAAGACATGAACTTTCAGGATGGAACAATAACCAGACTGACAATATCTCCGAATGAGCAGCAAATAGCCTTTGCCAATGGCAGAGGTGTGGTGACCGTCACAGAATGTGCGCAAGTGGTCAGCCACAAATCTGTGTGTTCCAAAGAACATACAGACAATGAAGTTACTTCCATGGTCTGGAGTAAAAATATGCTATTTATTGGTGATGATACAGGAAAAATATCTGTGTTACAATTGCCAAATTTTATTGTAAGTATTCATATTGTACACTCTCATTTTACTTATACTTAAGCCCATTTATCCTAATGAGGGAATATTATACTTCTTAAATAGACAATAGTTGAGATAGAGCCCATATTTCCCAACAATCAATTAAATAGCTCCATACACATAGTCACCTTCTATGGGAACGATGATGAGAGTAATCATTACTCTCATTATTTTTTTATTACTCAGTAATGGGATATTTGCCGTGTAGTGTCGGCTTAGAATAGCACTGCCCCATTTCTTCCGGTGGGTGTACGTAAGAGGCGACTAACGGTATTGAGGCTTTTAAGGGATTTTCGGGCGATGCGGTTGGAGACCCATCACCAACAACCTTTATTTTACCATCTTTTCCTCACTCAACTTTCCAAAAGTGACTGAGGAATTTCTTATTCCTTAGCTCTGGCTACCCCTTCTAGGGATTTATAGCCGTGAGTATATGTATGTATGTATGTAATGGGATATTGTCATTGATATTATACACCATTCCATATAACAATCAGAACACAATAGGAACACATCTTCAATTTAAGTTTCTCCAACAGAAGGTCTTAGATTCATAGTGCTACTATTAGCTAATGGTTACACATTTTAGAAAGCTCTCATAGATTCATTAATTAAACAAATTCAAAAAAAAGATAATCCATTCTCACTCTTGATTAAAATTTACGTCTTGACATTGCAAGTTTCATCTCAATGTATTTAATTCTATTTTCAGACGAAAACAATATTTCAAAGCTACTCCCAAATGATCATGCACCTGGACTCACGAATATGCCAACTGGATATAAAAGAAAATATGCTACTAGTCTCAACTTTGACTAGGTGTTTCATTTGCGATACAGCAGAAGAACAATATCGTCAAATTGGGCAAAAATTAAGAGATGGCGAATATGGAGCATGTTTTGTTACATCTCAAAAAACTGTGGAAAGTAATGGTGTTGAAGAAAATAGCAAAGATTACACAGAAGTAAGAAAATTCAGTATTGCAGATGATAGTGATAAAACTTTTGCTGTTAATACTAAACTAGTCAATACAGCTATTTTCTCTGCTCGTCCTTCGTCTAGACTATGGGAAGCTTCTATAGATGGGACTGTTAAAAGAACACATCAATATAAACAAGTATTAGCTAGAAAACCATTCAAAGTAATATCCCTAGAATCATATACTAATGAAAATGTGTCTATAGAAATAGTTGCAGCTATTGCTGAAGGAACAAATGGCCAGTCATGTAATTTTCCAAAGATTTTCAATATGAGAAATGGTATTTTTTCTTTTAGAAAAGATGCTCTCTACTTTTTGGATACCAATGATGTAAATAAAACTATCTGGACTGATACTTACGATAACATTGTTGACTGTAAAATTTATCATGATATTCTTTATCTATGGTTACAAAATGGTGGTTTTATAATGTTACAATTTATGAAAATAGACAAACTCATGGTCAAGTGCTTTTTAGATAGTAAGTTCAATTTATGTGCCGAATTATGTGCTCTTTATTCAGACTATTTACTTACAAATAATGTATCACACAAATTACATATAATTAGCAACCTAAGAGATAAAGTACAAGATAGAGAAGTTATAGATAAAATTGAGGCGGTTCTAGCAAAGTTTGATGCATTGAAATGTGAAGCGACACAAACTAAGTCAGGAATATATGTAGTGGATAATACATATCATACTCAAGCATTACTTAGTGACAATGAGGATGTTAATGATGAAGATTACTCATCTACACCTCAGGAGCCCTTACAAACACTAAAAGATTTAAGTATATCTATGACTGACAAAATCAACACTAGTAAAAAGATCTTAAAAGAAAAATGGGAGGGTTTTGAAGAAAAAATGAAACATTTAGGGGAAAATAAAACACAAAAACCAGAAAGTGATCCAACTTTCAACATAGCAACTAAAACAATTAGCCATGCAACAAATGAAAATAGTATAACTGAAGTAGAACAAATAGCTTATGATAATGATATAGTGTATAGAGATTCTAGTCAAACTGCTGCCATAGATCAAGAAAATGAAGAAATCAATAGCATTAATACAGAAAAGAATAGATTAAGTAAATCCCTATATCAACACTTTAGATTAAGTTTAGTAACAAAAGAAGCAGACGACAAGAATTTATTATCATTGATTGATGAAAATGTCTGTGATATAAAAGAATTGCATCAACTTTTACTTCAACTTCAAGAATATTGTATTACAATAGGTGCTTTGGAAGAATCAAAATACGCATCGAATAATATTTTTCTTGAATATCTAACTTTAACACCTAAGCGAGATGAGTTGCTAGATGAAATAATAAATGAAGAAGTTTTATACAAATATTTCATAGAGTCATGCATAGTTGTTAATACAAGGACACAAAAATTATCAAGAAGCGGTTGTGAATGTGGTTTTCCACTGCCATATACGAAATCGAACGAAACGCCTTTATTTTCCGAAATTATAGACCAATTTATGGAGAAGCAATGGTCAAATCACACGAAAGACCAATGCTACGATATGTGCCGAAAAATGCCACATTTATGGAAGAAAATACTCTATTTAAGACGCAATGAAGATCTTATGAACATTTTGCAACTCCTATTGCAAATGTTGGACGAGAATCTTCTACATTCGTACTTACCACACTTTACTATAGAAGCTTGGGAGAAAACAGTACAATTGTATTCCATATTACATGCAAACAAATGTTTAAATTGTAACAGAAGTTTTGATAATATATCTGTGGAACAGACTTTGAATTGGGATGATTTGGGATGTCTCATAATAAAGTCAGTTGGAGGTCGAAATGCGATTAAAATTATGGAAAGGAACTCAGAATTAATATCGCCTGGAGAACTTAGTATAAAGTTTTACCATACCTGTTTGTTGGTGTGTCTGTATGAGAAATATGATGCAATAATTACGAATCAATTGGCGGATACATTATATAAAGCTTTGGATGATGATGTTGCTCGAAATGAGGTGAGTGTTTTTATTTATTTTGCATTTGTATTATTTTTTATTTAGGTATCAGCGTAAGATTCCTTTAAATTCGACTCTAGGCCTGGTAATTAATCCAGTCGTCAGAGGTATAAGAAAATTCATTCATCATCATTCATACACTCACGGCTATAAATCCCTTTACGGGGTAGCCAGAGCTTTGGAATGAGAAATTCCTCAGCCACTTTTGAAAGTTGATTGGAGAAAAGATGGTAATAATAAATGATTTTGGTGACGGGTCTCCAACCACATCGCCCAAAAATCACTTAAAAAGCCCCTATACCCTTAGTCGCCTCTTACGATCACCCACGGGTAGAAATGGGGTAGTGTTATTCGAAGCCGACACTACACGGCAAATCAGGGGTATAAGAAAAATACTTTTAAATGTAGTCGTAGTAGATCAAAATATTTAATCAAAAGTTATTCTATAGCAACATCTACATGTGCTTTATAACCTCCGAAAAGCAGACCTTAATCTTCTCAATATAAAAATACCATATGCTAATTTTGATTTTTGAACCAAAAAAAAAATGGTATACTTGAGTACTGTCAATGATACTAAGGGATGCAAACGAATGCTAGAGTGGTATGCCAGGATCGCACAAAGTGACAATTAATAGTCTGGCTACCCCAATGGGAAATAATGGCGTGAGTATATGTATGTACGAATGTCGATGATAGGGTTTTAATTTCAAAACCGAACGCTCTAAAGTTTTAAATCTTTTAGTTACCTTGTACTGTCGTTGTAGATGTCGGTTTGGAAAGTTATCAGTCATCGAAATTGCTGTCACATGACTAAGTAAAACTCAGTCATGTGGGTTTCCTCACGATGTTTTCCCTCACCGGTAACAATCACGATAAATTAACCACAGATATGTCTTTAGAAAAGACAAATTGTCCTCATCGTCTGCACGATAAGCGATGATCTACCCATTGAGATATCACGGCTTTAAATTACTCATTGTTAAGACAAATATATGCTCATTTTTAAATTTCAGATCAACAATATTTTGAGGACATCAATCAAAGGCAACGTGAAAAATACAGCTCTGCCAATCATGGTAGCTATCAAATCGAAGCACTGGGGTTTATCAAACATTTATAACGTATTATATGCAAATAAGACAGAAGTACCTGGTCACATTAATGAACAAATTAATTTAGAAGATGTTTTAAGTAATTTATCGTCTGACCACACTGATTGTGTATTGTGTGGGTTGCCACTGTCAAATAAGTTTTTAATTGACGAAGGTGGATTGTGGGTTTTTAAGTGTGGCCACATTTTTCATGGCGCATGTTTAGATTTGAATCAGCTAAAACTGTGTACAACGTGTTCGGTAAATTATTAGTTTATTTTCTAGTTATTTTAAATTATATTTGATAATGCTTAAAGTACAAGAAGTCTGTTTATATGAATGTATATCTTTATTTTACATTTACAATATCAAGCCGATAAATAAATTACAAAAGTTGCCTAATAAAGTTGTATAAGGTGTAATTATAGACGTAAAGTAACAATTGTAATTAATAAATATAAATTGACTAATATTTAAATGTATACGACAACAGAGCTTTTCACAACATATGAATGTATTGTAAATAAGATTTCTATGTAATGCGTTTTCTTTTTTTAAATATTTAAATTCATAAACAACTAAAGAAATATGTGTGTGATAGAATAGAACAGAACATATATGTGAAAATGAATGTTGTTTAGTATCATATATGTTTTAGTGAATGTATGAAAAACTAGGCTCAGTTACACAAAAGAATCCTAAGTCATAGTCAGCCCTAAAATCAGTTTTCGAACAGATCTACTTTATAATGTAAGAATTCAAACTGTAATAAATATATCATGTACTAACCAATTTTTAAATAGGGAAACAAATCACAATATATCAGGTTTTCAAGCGTAACTCACAGAGATATCTCTTTCAATTATGTTCTTTTAGTATTTTATTTGTTGCTGGCTACAAATAAACAATGCAGTAAAAACACATTTTACAAATATAATATGGAACCACATACAAATATATATATAAAAAACCAAACAGATAACCAGTATCAATGTTTGCCTCCGTCAGCAACAAAAGAGCATCTGACTCAGCATTTTGTTCTGAGTGTTATGAAATCACGGAAACTAATATACCATGCTGATAATAATCCTATTATAAAATAAAACCATTCGTTAGACATAAAACTATCATTTATGCTCATCACATAAATGATCCCCTCAGCGGAGATCGAACCCGCAACCTCCGGATCGAGAGGCTTGACGGACGGCAATTACTGTCAAACTTTGAATCTTTATATTTCAAATCATTTTTTTGTTATTGTTGTGTTAAAAGCAAGATATTTTGTATTTACAGTTTCAATGCTAAATACTTTGGTACCGCGATGTAGGCTAAGAGAGAGATGACACGAGTGTGCGAGTGAGTCCGCCAATACGTGTTTCAGACCTGTTATTATATGTGTCATTGCTACAAGCCCGTTCTGCGTGATTGAGTCTACGGTTATGTGAAGCTGTCGCCAGAAAAAGCTTCAAAGATGAGAACACTACTTTGAAAAGTTTCCGTAACAATGCATAGTCATTTGCAAACATTTTTGTTTTTAAACGAAGGGCTATAATTGTACTGTTCTTACCACCCAAAAGTTGAATGGCTGACATTTGTTTTGGTGTTAAAATCGAAACGTACATATTTTTAAAAAAAAGGGTTTATTTGTTATTATTTCTTTTAGGATAAATAATAAAAAGTTTAAGTATTGTATTTCTGTTCACATGCAACACATAGTATTAGTTTAAGTGTTCAAACTTCTTGATCAATTAGGCATAATTTCATGTATTACATAATTCAATAAACACTGTATAGTATCGGCTTAGAATAGTACTACCTCATTTCTTCCCGTGAATGTTCGTATGAGGCGTCTAAGGGTATTGGCACTTTTTAATTGTTTTTTGACGATGTGGTTGGAGACCCATCACCAAAACCTTTGTTTTCAAAATCTTATCCCGATTTATCTTCCAAAAGTGGCTGAAGAATTCCAAAATTTCTTAATCTAATGAGCTGGCTACCCCTTCTAGGGATTAATAGCCGAGATATAAGTTCTGCTTCGTCTGTCGTGTCGTTAGTAATTAAGTACAATTATTATAATTTGTTGTATTAAGTTTAATACATGATCTGAATATAATTGTTATCTAAGCAGCTAACCAAAATTGTTTATTATCAATATGAATATCGGCATTAAAATGTAACAAAGGCTTTAAATACATGGTTATTCTACAAAAATGTTTTTTTTATATACCTTACATACTTACTAACAAGGAAAGGCAGGATTAACAGCCCTTAGCATTTATTGAGGCGAAGCTCCATTTATGTCCCAAATTTGTATTAGGCTTGTCACAAAACTCCTGCTGAACCGTTAATCGGCGGGCTGATTATGTATCCTTAGCGACCGCGATTGTGTCGCAAGTTGCAATATTGTCGCTGTCAAATGTGTCAGATCGCATACAAATTTATGACATTGACAACGACAATCGTGCAACTTGCGACACAATCGTCACTCGCAAAAGATACGTAATCAGGGGGCCGATCACCATCAAATTAGACACGATGGGCAAATCCATCGAAGAAAAATGCTGATAGATATTTCCAGTGAGGAATGATCCTTCTTTAAAGTTTTCCGTGTAAGTCTATGGGAATAAACTGTGAAAAAAGTACTTGAAAATCACTCGCTACTTCGCTCCAGTTTGTTATCGCGAAGCATTCTAGCCCACCTAGTATAGAAGTACCAAGACTCAATGCTAGTAACTAATGCCAAAAAAAGGAAGTCGGGAGTCTCTGATTTAGATATAACTCAGCTAGTTTTGGAAATCTAGTAATGAACTTAGTAAATATCATAAAATGTCCCCCCCGTTTATCCCCGAAGGGGTTGGCAAAGGTACCAATACTTCTGAACTGACATGGCGGCGCCATTCATCTAGTGTCCAGAGAAGGTACACACGTTTTGCTTAGACAGTGTACTTACGTGATAAGGGGCAGGCCTATCGCCGTTTTGTACGAATACACTGTCACGTGACTTATTACATCTCAGCCATGTGGGTTTCCTCACGATGTTTTACCTCACCGTTAACAACCATGACAAATTAACCACACATATGACTTTAGAAAAGATAAATTGGTGTAGGCCCGACCCAGGATTGGAACTCACGCCCTTCTGTTTTCGGGCGGGTGTTCTACCCACTGGACTATCTTTTTTTTTTACAAATAATAAATACTGGCTTATAACCTTAAACTCAAACAAGTGCACTGTACTACACATTGGCAGCAACAACCCCATTCTCCCATACACCATTGATTCCAACGCTCTTCAAGCAGTACCTTCCCAACGAGATCTTGGAGTCACAATTACAACCAATCTGAAATGGGACAAGCACATCATCGGAGTTACAAAGAGAGCTAACTCACTCACATACATGATAAGAAAGACATTCTTGTACATTGACAAACAGTTATTCTTAAAGCTTTACAAGACCTTTGTACGACCATTCCTGCAATACGCCTTTCAAATCTGGAATCCCTACTTCAAGAAAGACATTGAGATGCTGGAGAAAATACAACGCAGAGCCACTAAAATGGTAGTTGGTTTGCAAAACAAACCATATGAAGAACGACTTGAAGCACTTGGCCTAACTACGCTAGAGGAACGGAGAATGCGTGGAGACCTCATTGAGACCTACAAAATCCTCACAAACTATTATGATGTCAACAACCTACATGAGATCTACAACATGAACAAAAACCAACACCTAAGAGGTCACCATCTAAAACTGAACCAATCTCTGTGTGCAAGTAACCCACGTAAACATTTTCTGCCAAACCGTGTTGTGCGTGAGTGGAACAAACTCCCGGACTCTGTAATCAGTGCTGACTCAGTGAATAGTTTCAAAAACCGACTGGACAAACACATAAAAGACAGTGCAGTGAAAAACAAATAGATATACACGCATCAGCTTAAAGCTGCTGCTAGTGTATCATAAATAATAATAATAATAATACAGACAGACTATTCTAGCGAATTAGCCTGATATCGTGGTATGGGATCGGTCGCAGTCGAGGGTATTTCTAGTGGATGTCACTATCCCTCATGACGAGGGTCTCGTGAAAGCCGACACCGAGAAGCGTCGGAAATATCTCGATCTGGCTCACGAGATCACCGACATGTGGGGTGTGACTTCGACAGAAATAATCCCAATTGTTTTGTCCGCGAACGGGTTAATTCCAACCAGCCTCGCGACCAACTTGAGGCGGTTGGATTTCTGTGGCGTGTCGGTTCCAGCACAAATGCAGAAAGCGGTGCTGCTCGATACGGCTCGGATCATCCGTCGGTTCTTGAACCTGACTCCCTGACCCCGACCGACTGTGCTTTTGTCGGGGAGTACCGCCTCTCCCATTTAAAATTTATATTTTCATTTTCGGCCATGGGAGAGGCGAGAAACAAAAATGTCTTTCGAAATAATAATAAATCCTGTCATTAAGCGCGGTTCCACCCAAATGGGCAAGATGGACATGCCCACCTTCCTAATCGGCTTACGACCTCACACTTTATGATCGGCTGATAGAATGATGATACTAACACTATAGTCAAGAGATTTTTTGGTGCCTATGTCCACAACCATTTTTTTAGGGCTGGATACGCCCCTGACATTATACCTGAAGTATCTTTTATCGTAGTTAACTGTTGACAACAACTTTTAACAGTGTGGGAAAAATCGAGAAAAAACCAACTGAGTTCAACATGTGAAACATGTTATTATAATACCTCGTCAAGCGAAATAGTGTTCGTAGAAAGCATATCGTTCGTCATTACTCTAGAGGGCAAAAAGTAAAAAAAATGGGATTGATGAATGTAGACGAAGCTCGAGAGGTTTGCCAGGATCGTATTAAGTGGTGATCGATAGTCTCTGCGTACCCCTATAGGTACTAACGGCGTGAGTATATTATATGTATGTACGAGGGGTATGCCAAAAGAAACTAGATACTCAAAAATTAATTCTTTATTACAAGTATCGATCTTATTATTATTCGGTATCTTTTAGATTCTCGCCTCTCCCATGGCCGAAAAAGAAAATATAAAATTTTAATGGGAGAGGCGGTACTCCCCGACAAGAGCATAGTCGGTCGGGATCAGGGAGTCAGGTTCAAGAACCGACGGACGATCCGAGCCACATCCAGCAGCACCGCTTTCTGCATTTGTGCTGGAACCGACACGCCACAGACATCCAACCGCCACAAATTGGTCGCGAGGCTGGTTGGAATTAACCCGTTCGCGGACAAAACAATTGGGATAATTTCAGTCGAGGTCCCACACCCCACATGTCGGTGATCTCGTGAGCCAGATCGAGATACTTCCGATGCTTCTCGGTTTCGGCTTTCACGAGACCCTCGTCATGTGGCATAGTGACATCCACTAGAAACACCCTCGACTGCGACCCATCCCATACCACGATATCAGGCTTATTCGCTAGAATAGTCCTGTCCGTGATACCGGATCGGATAGATTTTGGCTCGGTCGTTTTCTAGGATTGGCTCCGGCAGATATTTGTAATACGGCAGCCTCTGTTGCAAGAGTCCGTATTTCAGAGCGAGCTCCTGATGTAGGATTTTGGCTGCTTGGTTGTGTCTGTGCAAGTACTCAGTGTTAGCAAGAGCCGAACAACCGGAAAAAACTATCACCGTTTATCACTAGCGACCACCTCTCCCCGAATACTATCATCCGTCATCGTCAAAAAATGGTTTCTGAGGTTGCATACCTCGCGGTTGTGCATGGTTTTGGCACTCAAGAGGCCTCGACCACCACAATGCCTATAGTGTATAAGTGTTTATTTAGTGTGGTATGTCCTGTAAGTACTCCAGTTACTGTCCGCAGATCTTTCCTGCTTAGTCGCAGGGCGCGCCCGGTCAGCTTCCTGTCAAGGCTTGGCATGATTTCCTTCGACTGTCTGCAATCGGGGTCTTCCTGCCAGTGTATCTTGGAGAGGGAGTGAGTGCGTTCTTTTAGCCATGCGCGAAGCTGACCGTAGGGTAGGGGTATGATCGGTTCAGGACTACCCCCCTAGCCAGTTCGTCAGCAGCTTCGTTACCCAAGGAGCCGCTGTGGCCCCTTATCCATTGTAGGGTTAATGTGTTATTCCGGGCTGCCTCCTCAAGAGCTCTGTGGCACTCCAGGACTAGCCCTGAAGTGAATTCACAGCGGTCCAGAGCCTGCAGCACAGATGCACTGTCCGAGATGATTCTGATATGCATATCGGACACTGCCCGGGCGTTAATTGCCATGGCCGCCTCGGTTATTCCAAGGCACTCTGCTTGGAATACCGTGTTGTGTTTACCTAGCCTTTTGGAAATTTTAATATTGAGGTCTTGTGAATATACACCGGCTCCAGTCCCTTGGTTGGTCTTGGAGCCGTCTGTGTATACACGCACCTCTTTAATATTGGAGTAGTCATGCTGTTCCTCTTCGAGTATGACAGTGTAATTGTGTTTCGTAATTATAGTTTTAGTTATCCTATCATCCTATCCTATCCTTAAGCGATATGATAGTCCAGTGGGTAGAACACCCGCCCGAAAAACAGAAGGGCGTGAGATCCAATCCTGGGACGGGCCTACACCAATTTGTCTTTTCTAAAGTCATATGTGTGGTTAATTTATCATGGTTGCTAACGGTGAGGGAAAACATCGTGAGGAAACCCACATGGCTGAGTTGTACTTAGTCATGTGACAGTGTATTCGTTAAAAACGGCGATAGGCCTGCCCCCTATCACGTGAGTACACTGTCTAAGCAAAACGTGGGTACCTTCTCTGGAAACTAGATGGCGCTTGCCATGTGAGTTCAGGAGTATTGGTACCTCTGCCAACTCCTTCGGGGATAAACGGCGTGAACGTTTATGTTATGTTTTATGTTATCCTTTCACAGGGCGCAGCAAGCAAGGGCTGATATTGGATCGCCGTTGTGTATATACTGGTGTGTAGGATTTTGGAGTCATTTTTAAGGTTCTCTGCATTTTTCAGCCTGAGTAAGGACATCGCCGCCTCTTGCTGTATGTGTAGGTGTAAGGGTGGCAGGTTCAGTAACGCCTGAAGAGCTGCAGTCGGTGCGGTTCTCATACAGCCTGTAATGGCCAGGCAGGCAAGCCGTTGCATCTTTTCCAGGTCATTTTGAGCTGTTATTAATTTGGTTCTCGGCCACCAGACCAGTGAGCCGTAGGTTATTACTGGTCTGATAATGATGCCCTGATGTCTGATAAGCCAGTGTACGATCTTAGGTTTGAGTCCCCAGTTTTTACCTAGTACCCTATTGCACTGCCATAGCATATCGCTGGCTTTTTTAATTATGTTATCTAGATGAGGTTTCCAGCTAAGCTTATCATCTAGGGTTATTCCTAGATACTTAACTGTTTTTGAGAGAGTGAGTTCAGTTCCAAAAAGCTTTGGAAGTTCAAAAGGGGGGAGTTTCCTTTTGTGAGTGAAAAGTATAAGTTCAGTCTTTTTGGGATTTACTTTTAGGTCGTATTCGTTGCACCATGTCTCTACAACTCTCAATGCTTGACCCATTTTTTTGCAGAGCATGTTTACATGGTTTTAATTTAAGAGAACTGTGAGATCGTCAGCGTAGCCTACCGTTAGGCAGGATAAGTCATTGAGTCTCTTAAGTAAGGAGTCGACCGCCATGTTCCATAGGAGTGGGGAGAGGACCCCATCTTGGGGGCAGCCTCTCGTCACAATGGTTCTGGTGGTGTCTTTTACAGTAACTTGCACCGCTCTAAGTAACAACATGTTAACAATCCAACCCCTGAGTGCGGAATTGACATGGAAATTTTTCAGAGTTTTGTCGATACAAGGTATGCTGGTTTTATCGAAAGCACCTTCAATGTCTATGACGGTGCCCAGTGTGGACATCTTTGAGTTGAGTGCACATTCTATTTTAGATATTACATTGTGCAAAGCAGTCTCAGTTGATTTATCTTTGGTATAGGCATGTTGCTTTGTATGGAGGGTTTTTTTTCGTAAGTGATTTTTCTCTTATACATCTGTCACAGAGTCTGTCCAGAGTTTTTAAGAGAAAGGATGTAAGGCTAATGGATCTAAAGGATTTCGGGTCGGCATAGTCCGACTTACCAGTAGTAAGTATTGATCTTTTCAAAGTATTCACCCTGAGCAAATATACAGTTTTCCATACGTCTGAACCATTTGGAAAATACCTGTGACCACTCATCTTTAGATTCCTCAGAAATCACGAAATTATAGGCAACCAGCGCATCTTCTTTGCTTTCAAACCACTTCCCCTTTGGTTTTTCTTTGATTTTTGGAAACAAGTAAAAATCACAAGGCGCTAGGTCAGGGGAATATGGCGGGTGAGGAAGAATTGACACATTTTTGGAGTTGAAACAATCTAGTGTTCTGGCAGACGTGTGCGGCGCCGCATTGTCGTGGTGCCAGAGAAGGTGCTGGATTCCTGACTTCGGTCGCTTGTCACACCAAGCTGATATTACTGTAAGATGACAAACTGCCATATACCATTCGGAGTTCACCGTTCTTTCATTCGCTAGCACAAAAGTAGCAATATGACCCGTTTTGCAGAAAAACGAGGCGACCATTTGTTTCTGTGTGCTTCGTGCACGGCGACATTTCGTTGGAGTTGGCTTGTCTTCAAAGCACCATACAGTTGACTGTCGCTTTGATTCGGGATTATAGTTACTCGTATATAGCCATGTTTCATCCTCAGTCAGTATATCATATATACGTTTTTTTTCTCGCCTCTGTTGAATTTATCTATCATGAATAGGCACCAATCCACCCGACGGTCTTTCTACTCATCGGTAAGTTTGTGCGGCACCCATCTCGAACAACGTTTACGGAGAGAAAGGTGGTCGTGAATTATGGTTTGCATTGCTGCTGATTCGATTCCTAGTTCTCGCTCTAGCTCTACATATGTAATTCGTCGGTTTTCGCGAATAAGTTTTTCGACTGCATGAACGTTTTCTTGCGTGACCGCGGTTGGCGGCCGTCCTGTCTTTGCTTCATCTTCGAGATGTCTCGTCCTCTTTTAAATTCAGCAAACCAATTGAATGCTGTTGCTCGGGAACAAGCAGACTCACCAAAAGTAGAAGCCAAATATTCAAAACATTCTTGAGGCTTTAAACCTTTTTTAAAGTCATAATAAATCATAGCGCGAAAATCACGTCGACTGAGCTCCATTGTTGCAAGTGTGTTCCCGCCAGATTCTCGGAAAAATAATTCTCATTCAAATAAAAAATAAATAAAAGAAATGTATTCTATATTCAAATATGGCAATAAAAAACCAGCCTATAAGATGGTGTATAGCTTGCCCGGATCAATTAAATGAGAAAAGAGTTTCTAACTTCTATTGGCATGCCCCTCGTAAAATACCATCTACTCCTCTCACTAAGGTTATACAGGGTGGCTCATTCAAATCGGTCAGTATGGGAAAGTCTGAAACTATAAGCCATACGAATATTTGTTCTTAGGAACCATGTCACCGATTTTGATAAAAAGAAAAACTGCATTCATACATTTGAAAAAAAAAACTGTATCCAGCTCGGGAATCGAACCCGGTTGTTTTGAAAAAATAAACTTACACTTTTTCTATTTTGATGTCGATTGTGGTAGGTCTTTTATTTTATGGAGAGATTTACAGCTTAAGACCTACACAATCGATAACAATGATTTGAATGAGCCACCCTGTATACTACTATAGGTAAGGTACTATTTGTGTTTTATAAATTGTATATTTTAATTTCAAGTAATTTATTCTGTACAACAGCCATGATAACTCAGTGGGTAGAATACCGCTTATCGGGCAGATAAGGAATCAAATCCAGGGTCGGGCCTACACCAATTTGTATTCAATGTTTTTGACATGAATTCCTCATGTGGGGATTATTACTTATAAATAAAAGATGTTATTAAAGGAAAGAAAAATTTCGACACTGGCGGGGTTCGAACCCGCGACCTTCGGGTATACGCCCCCGTCGCTGTGCCAACTAAGCTACAGTGTCAGTGCCAGTGTCGAAATTTTTCTTTCCTTTAATAACATCTTTTATTTATAACCAATTTGTATTTTCTGAAGACATATGTGTGCTTTATTTATCATGGTTGTTAACGGTGAGGGAAAACATCGTGAGGAAACGATGTATTCGTAAAAAACGGCTATAGGCCTGCCCTCTATCACGTGAGTACACTGTTTAAGCAAAACGCGGGTACTCTGAACACCATGTGACAATGCCACGTGATGTTCAGAAGTATTAGTATTTCTTCCAACCCCTTCGGGGATATACGGCGTGAACATTTGAGTTGAGTTTGAGTAAAGTTGTCTTTCTGCTTCCAATGCTATTGATTTGTTACAGTTTTTTTTACGCTGTGTAGTTTGAATACACATCACTGTCTCTTCCCATGGTCGTAGCACGATGTTACGAAAGAGTCTGGGCTTTGTTTAGATAATTTGGTCAGAAAATGCATACACTCACGGCCATAAATCCCAAAAAGGGGAAGCCAGGGCTTCAGAGCTGGAAATGTCTCAGCCACTTTACATATTTGAAAGTTAGGGGACTAGATGGTAGAAATACAGTATGTTTGGTGATGGGTCTTCAATTGCATCGCCCAGAGACCACTTAAAAAGCCCCATACCCTTGGTCACCTCGTGCTACACCCGTAGGTAGAAAGGGGTAGTGACATTCTAAGCCGGCACTACACGGTCTAGATCTTGTGGTTAGAAATGTGTCTGACGTTTTGGAAAGTCGCTGAATAGCTGACTGAGTGTGATTTCTAAAGTCTGGATTACCCTTTATCTGGAAAACAGCCTTTTGCTATTTTACGTGTGTTTGAGATAAAAATGAAACAAATATATATTTTATTAACTTTTTATTTCTGGGTTTTGGCACAATTTTAAATTATGTGTCCTGGTATTACACTAGGATTTAGTACCTAAATATTAAATTTATTAAATATCTCATTGAATGGCGAAAGTTCTATTTAAAAATATACCGTTAAAGAAAAAAAAAACAATATTTTAAGTACACCGTAACGTACATGGCAAGATATTTCTACGTGAATAAATAAATAACATTGAAACCCAATTATGTTGGAAAACTATATTTAATCCGCAATACTGAATTATTATGTATCGCAAAAAGACTCATTTACACTTAATAAGAAAAAGTTACAAAAGGGTCCAACGATGCAAGTCTTTTTGTAACTTCAATTAACAAGTCACAACACAATACAAATACATCGAAATGTCTATTTACAAGTTTAACATAAAAATAAATAATTTAAATCCACTTAAACCCTTACACGTGTAAAATACATTCTAACTTACGAGACATTTCTACGATACCTCTACGATAAGATTACTGGCATAAAATACAAAAGATGAAAGAAATAACAAAAATTCAAAAAAAAATATTAACAAATGGCAATCAACGAGTCCTGCGTACTTACAACCACATTGTAAAACTACACTCTAAATAACTTTACAACATTGTCTAACACTAAATCTAATTTCCATACCATCTACTTTTTACGGCTAGGTACTATGATAAATTGCACAATTTAAGTAAAGCGATATATTTTGTGATATCATGAAAGCTTGTCTCCCGCTTTTTAATATTTCATCATTGTGATGTTAAATGAGATTCTAAATTGACTTCTTATCGAATTGACTGATAGTGTCTTTTGCGACGACTAAATAGCTCTTCTTAACAATTATAAGTCCCATCACTTAATTATTTTAAGTAAGTTTAAAACAATATCAACTTCCGATTATTGTAATCTAGAATAATTATTTTTATTACTGGATCATACATCAACTTTCTATAAGATAGGATATTATTTAAGTTATACATTTTCTACAACGTTTATCATACTATGAGTATTTCAATATTATTATGACAATATTATATTTGCTTAAAATTATGCCTTGTGAGCTCACTGGACATTTTTACACAAAAAAAGTCACGTGTTTAAAACACAAATAAATTTTCAAGCATTTCGCTTCCTATTTTTGGTTTATTATTTTTAAAAGCTTAATAACTACAAGCATCTTTTATATAATTGTTTCTTAACTTTAACTTAAGCACAAAATGGCCTCGACATTATTATATAAACACAAAAAAGATAATTTAAGGCGATCTCTTTCATTACAACCTCTAGCAAGTTTTTACTTGATTCACTAAATAATTGTACTTCGTTCAAAAATGTACTTGCGCCTTTGAAAAAGGGATGAAGAAATGTATAAACTAAATCAATGAGAACTTCTATTATGGCCTTATTTATCAAAACTTTTAAAAAATTACAGGAAATACTGTAACCACGAATATAATAAATATTTCACCCCATTCTACTGAACCTACATATTTATATTAATTGAAACTCTAGGTATATCTGATACATTTCAGTATAAAGTTGAATCTAATATTTACAACCAGTTGAGTCTCAGACAGGTCTCAAATAATATTATATATTCTTAAATATAATTTATATACATTTTGCTAATTTGTTACCACAAATTCTGTTCTAGGATAGTGAAAGTGATTATAATGACAAAATGGAAAGGTACAAGGTACATTACGAGTAAACATGATATTGTTATTCTTATGTAACTAGTGGAATAATCTCATTATTAGAAAAGGGTACAACTACATCGAGAGATCTGAACGAAACACTGGCATTTTTAACAACACTAAAATGCAAAAAAACAAAACTACATCTCCACTAATTCGATACATCAAAAACCAAATTAAAGATCCACAATCTTTTCTTGGCCGGTGGCGACACTGGTACTACTGTCGCCATTTTGAAATTTCGGCCTGTCATTGTCAGTTAGTTCTCAACTAAATAAAAATTATAGGGTGACCTACGTATATAATAAATTATCAGTTGCATTAATATTTTTTGTAGTGGAAACTTTTTTTAAAGATAATTATTTTTATCATGTATCTTTGCTTATTAATAAACGCTTTTATTTCCATTATTTGATATAAAAATTAAATAAAATTATTACTTATTTTGTTAAATTTTAGTTAGGTAGGCTAACACTGTCTAAAGAGTTGTGCGCACTTAAGTAGCGGTGCGGGTTACGGGAAGTGGGGAATAGCTCCCGAATAAGATTTCACTTCGTATACACTGATGCGTGGGTTCTTATCCTTATGCGGGGATCTACCAATGTGTAATTTCTTAAGTCATAACTGTCTGACATATATATAAAAATATAAGGCTGTTAACAGCAATAGAAAAGTACCCATAAATTCACTGACCCAGCAAAATGAATGACCCAAACGATATCTAATGTTTAGAATTATTTTTGCTGTGCCACCTTTTTAGGGGATCTATGTGTGAATATGAAATGTAAAAGACAGAACACGACCAGGTAAGCCTCTGATTTACAGGATTAAAAAAATGATTTTATGTAGTTACCCACTTATCAACTCTGAGTGTCACAAATAACAAATCCTTGAGTATAAAATAATGGAACAGTTGCAGAGAAGTACAATTGGCAGTGTTATCGCTGAAAGCGATCTCTTCCAGACAATATTTGGGAGGTAAGATCAGCAAATTTAGGATACACAGTCATTCGGGTAGACATTGTTTACTTACAATGATAGTTATTACATACATACATATATATACTCACGACTGTGAATCCCTAGAAAGTGTAGCCAGAGCTAAGAAATGAGAAACTCCTCAGCCACTTTTGGAAAGCTGAGTGGGGTAAATATGGTAAAATAAAGGTTGTTAATGATGGATCTCCAACCGCATCACACAAAAGTCTCTTAAAAGCCCCAATACCGTGAGTCGCATATTACGTACACCCAAATATGGTAGTGCTATTCTAAGCCAACACTACACAGCACCTAGTTATTAAATGAATGAATATTATATAAATTGTTTTATTAAGACATTTCAATACATAAATAAATTAGCCTGTATGATGTATATTTTTTTCCCTTATAATGGTAAAATTTTATTTACTGGCAATACAAATTTCGATGACAGCGACGCCCTTACCGGCCAAGAAATATATGTGGATCTGTACTGATTTACAATTTGTGGCTATAATAAAAAGTCCCTTTACCCAAGTTCAGAGAAAATGCCGGGGTATGAGAATTCATAGATTAAGTACTACTTTACCAAGGGTGGGAAGGTGGCATAGAAAGGGGCGCGGCGTGGGGATAAGGCCAGCCGCGCATTGCCCCTCAGTCTTCATCTCTCGGAGACAGTGGTGGGGAAAACGAAGAGTTCATGTAATTCCCACCATTAGGGGGTGGGGAAGAATTAGAAGGTCCTGGCGAGGACAATGAGGGCAGGAAGCCCATATCATTTCCCCCTTCGCGACACCATAGCTGACGCATTTCCTGTCTTCGGGAACGCATCAGATTCTTGTATTCCGATATCCTCATTTTTTTGCCGTCGACTATGCAGGTCCGTTTTGGTCGAGGACGGTATCTGGAAAAAGAGCAAAATGATTTATTTACGGTTTCAGAATACTTTAAGACTAGCTAGGTTTGTTTTAATAGTTAAGGTTTAACACACATACATACATATACTCACGGCTATAAATCCCTTAATTAACGGGGTAGCCAGAGCTTTGGAATTAGTAATTCCTCAGCCACTTTTGACGGGTCTCCAACCACATCGCCCAAAAATCACTTAAGAAGCCCCTATACCCTTAGTCGCCTCTTACGATCACCCACGGGTAGAAATGGGGTAGTGTTATTCTAAGACGACACAACACGGCAAAGTTTTAAGTTGTAAGGTTTAAGTTGTAACTAAACAAACTATGACAATATTTATGAGTATATATAAGTTTTTTATACATAAGTTATGTTATATATAAATTTATTTGTTCTTTTCTGTTTAGTTTTAATAATGATTAATTTTGTAGTTTATAAGCTTATTGTTTTAATATACTGTTGTGTGTTTAAAGTGTACCTTTAGTTATGTATAAATGTTTTTCTTTCTTTTCTATATTTATATAAGTACTCAAAAAATACCGCGTTGCATACCAATATGTTGAGAGCAACCGATTTACGACTCATATAAATAGTAACATATAGTTCCAAAATATACATAGATGTGTTTTAGATGTGGTAATGTTAGTAGAGGACGACCTCGGAGGACACATTTGGATCAAATAGAAAATGTGCTCAAAAAGGCAGGTGCAGGTGTCCGCAGTATGAAGAATAAAAGAGCATGTATGAAAATATTGATGGATGTAAACGAAGCCAGAGAGGTTTGCCAGGATCGTACAAGGTGGCGATCGATAGTCTCTGCCTACCCCAATGGGAACTAACGGCGTGAGTATATGTATCTATGTATGCATACCAATATGTTGAGAGCAACTCACGACTCATATAAAGAGTAACATATAGTTCCAAAATAAACATAGATGTGTTTTTACTTTTGGCATTTAAAAAGGGGGAATAACGATGAGAAAGTGTCCCAAGACAACGCCCAAACACAACCAAGTCTACCACTGGACGGTTTAAAAAAAAATATACGGTCGAATTGAGAACACTCCTTTTTTTGAAGTCGGTTAAAAATGGAGTATCATAAAGTTAAAATTTGAATACCAACCTATAATCAGGATGTTTCTCCATATGCAACTTAGATAACCGACTTTGCTCTTCATAGTAAGGCTGCTTTTCAGCGTTCGACATCGCTTTCCATCTGGCGCCTAAGATCTTAGAAATGTTAGAATTATGCATATCCGGGCATGCTTTTAGAATTTTCCGGCGCTCATCCTTCGCCCATACCATGAAGGCATTCATTGGCCTCTTGATGTGAGGCTTCCCGGCTTCGTCCCGCTTTGGTTGGCGAACCATCTTCGCTTTTTCAGCCTCGTCGTTCGGAGATTGGGCCCAGGATGCTGGAAAGATGGATAAGTCATATTCATACATTGTTCAAAAATTAAATAGTAACAAAAACTGTGTAAGGATTAGACAATTGTATATTAATGATATATTGTATATGTTGGGCATTATATACATAACATAAACATAACATAAACGTTCACGCCGAATTTCCCCGAAGGGGTTGGCAGAGGTACTAATACTTCTGAACATCACGTGACTTTGTCACCTGGTGTTCAGAGTACCCACGTTTTGCATGGACAGTGTACTCACGTGATAGGGGGCAGGCCTATCGCCGTTATGTACGAATACACTGTCACACGACTAAGTACAACTCAGCCATGTGGGTTTCCTCACGATGTTTTCCCTCACCGTTAACAACCATGATAAATTAACCACACATATGTCTTTAGAAAAGACAAATTGGTGTAGGCCCGACCCAGGATTTGAACACTAGTCGTTTGCACGATAACCGAGTGTTCTACCCACAGGGCTATCACGGTTGCATTATATACATAGATACATAGATCGACGTCATTATTTTCCATCGAGGTAGGCAGATACTATCAATCGACTTTGTACGATCCTGGAAAACCTCTTTCTTCTCTCTCTCTTCTCAATTTCTCATTACGCTGTAATGAGCATTGGTATAGTGTTAACGTCTATTTTAGGTAACTTTCTTCGAATATAAAAATTATTGCGATTTCAATCTTTAGGGTAGTAAAGATATAGTAGGTTGTAACAGTGAAATAAGTCCCAGGCACGTTTTTATCAGATTATATTTACTACTATTTACGAATTCAGTGATATAGCATGCTTTTATAAGAGCAAATATATTCGATAAATATAGAGAATATGAACGAACAACGGGCCGGCAAGAATTTGAAAATATCCTACAAACTAATAAAAATTTAAGACCATGTCATATTAGATCCGCTCGAATATATTTCATTCTCCACCGCGGAGCGACGCTAAGCTAAGCTATAAATTGTAAGCTCACAGAAGCTGATTGTCGTAAAACAATCGTTAAACTGAGATTAATTGGTAACAAACGGGAGTTTTAGAAATAATAGAGTTTACGATTGTGATGTGACTAGCTTTTACACCTCGTTTTCGGTAGTTTCAACAAAACAAAAATACATACATACATACATATACTCACGGCTGTAAATCCCTAGAAGGGGTAGCCAGAGCTAAGGAACTAGAAATTCCTTGGCCACTTTTGGAAAGTTGAGTGAGGAATAGATGGTAAAATAAAGGTTGTTGGTGATGGGTCTCCAACCGCATCGCCCAAAAATCCAATAAAAAGCCCCAATACCCTTAGTCGCCTCTTACGACACCCGTGGGTAGAAAGGGGTAGCGACATTCGAAGCCGGCACTAAACGGCAAACAAAAATATGAATTTATAAATCAATTTCTACACTTATAGTATCAAAACATTGTAATTATCTAGTCAAATACAAAATCAATATGTTAAGAAATGTCAATAGATAGTAGATGTTGGCCAATTTCCGCAATAATAAAATAATTTGACGTTATTTTTTAATGGATCTGAACATACAAACATATACTCACGAAATTTTTCTTTCCTTTATTTATTCTTTATTTATTAGTAATAATCCCCACATGAGGTTTTCATGAACAAAATGATTTTAAATTATATACTCACGGCTAAAACTCCCTAGAAAGGGTAGCCAGAGCTAAGGAATTGAAAATTTCTCAGCCACATATGGAAGCTAAGTGGGTAAAAGATGGTAAAATAAATGTTTTTGGTGGTGGGTCTCTAACCTCATCGCCCAAAAAACACTTAAAAGCCCCGATACCCTTAGTCGTCTCTTATGTAGTGCTATTCTTAGCTCACACTACACAGCTATATAAACACTAGATTATTAATAAACAAGATCAACTACCTCGCTAAGTGGAAACAAATTAATACTTTCAGAATCTCCAAATCTAAGGACAGTATCATAAAATTTATGTGAATATAAAATAAAGTGAAGACGTCACAAAAATAGCAGAGTGTTAGAAGGTCGTAAAACTACGATATTGTTGGTATTAATATTACTAGAATGTAACATATTTTAATACTTTTATGTGAATACCTTGTTCTACATCATCACTTGCAAACCTATTAAATATATTTAGATTTTTGATGATAATAGAAAACTCAGCTAAATTATAACTTTTAGTTTTCATTCGAAGGGAGAGAAACAAATAGAGTTAATAGGGGATAAGATGGCAGAAATAAAGTATTATTGGTGATGGGTCCTCAACCACATCCCCAAAAATCACTTAGAAAATCCCTATACCATTAGTCGCCTCTTACGACACCCGTGGGTAGAAAGGGGTAGTCACATTCTAAGCCGGCACTACACGGCAATGAATTCATATCTATAAAACACTTATGCCGTGTAGTGCCGGCTTAGAATGTCGCTACCCCTTTCTACCCACGGGTGTCATAAGAGGCGACTAAGGGTGTTGGGGCTTTTTATTGGATTTTTGGGCGATGCGGTTGGAGACCCATCACCAAAAACCTTTCATTTTACAATCTTTTCCCCACTCAACTTCCAAAAGTGGCTGAGGAATTTATAATTCCTTAGCTCTGGTTACTTCTTCTAAGGAAATATAGCCGTGAGTATATGTATATGTATGTATGTACTTATGGTAATAAGCTGGTAATTTAATCCGGTATGATTATATTAAAGAACGCGATCAAAATGCAGAGAAAACGGTGAAAAATACTAAATTAACATTAAGATCCACATTAAAGGGCTCGTTAAGAATGCGATTCATTATCATTTCGGTCACTCTAGTTTATTACTTAAATATTCGAGATTTCTACCGATTTCGAAGAATGTTACACTTCTTGTTCTGATGAATAGCTGTTTTTCACTCTATGATAAGGTGTAGGAAAGTTTTTGGAACTAGGTATGGAAAAGTATGCGTTGATGAATTAGACTTACTTTGAATTTTTAAATGAATTTAATGCGTTTTGAAACTAAATAATTTGATATTAAATTTGGTTTGAAGAACTTCATTATAAAGTAAAATTATAAAGAAAGCAAATGTATAATAAGAACATGTGAAAACTCTAGCTTCTTGTAATAAAGCATTTTTATTTTATGTTTTTTCTAGCATATAAGATGATGGTAGGTAAATGTTGTTTGTATCAACAAATTAAATACTCATAACTTAGATACTTGAAATTAAACGGATTTCATAGGTGGAGAAAACTAGGTAATTCCTAAATATCGGCAGCAAGTGAACAGCGTGATAAAGTAGGTAAGATTAAGTTAGCTTATCAATCACACCACTCGTTCAATTGCCAACGTACTCTATGTCTTGCAATACTCGCTTCAGCACTGTGCTGGAAAATACTCGTAAGTATTCAAAATGACCGTCGTGTTTTTGAATTGTGAACTATCATCTTATGAATGAAGAGCATAGCCCAAAATTACATCCCCGTTGCAAGCACATGTGTACTAAAAAACAATGTTGCCAACAAATTAATGAAAATCAAAATTGAGCCAAACCGTATGATTTCCAACCGAAATCGAGAGCGATATAGGCCAAACGTCAAAACAGGGACATCCGGTAACATTTTCAGTAGACGAATTTTGCGACAAGTGTCCACACAATTAATATAGAGTGCATCGCGGAAATATTCAGGCATTCCTTGAATTAATTTGACACGCTTTAGTTTAATTTATAACATCCTACGTGTGTTGGTGATTCGCGCGCGATATAGTCTCTGGATTTGATGAATCGACCGGTGCCTTAGCTACGGAATTGCATAATTGCTTGCAGTGTGGACATCAAAGTTTCTGTTTCGTGGAAAATGGTACTATTATTAAGTGTTTTGTTGTAAAAAGGATGTTGTTGATATCTTATTTAACAGGTATAAAGTTGGTTTGATTTAAATTTTAAAGCAGAAAGTTGTCGCATCGATGAATATAATGTAAATTGATGTTTATAATAGTAAAACGTACAAAGTTCTCAATGAGAGTCAAATAATGTCTCTTTACAGATAACGTATCATTGTCAACTAATAAAAATACATACATATATAATTTAATAACTAAATTGTCGTGTCAACTGTACACGAACGTTTACAGCGAAACCGGAAGCCCGTGTCGCAACGCCATCTATAATTTTGCGCGCGCACATCTTTTGTTTTATTTGACAGGAAACGAGGGCCACAGCTATTTTATCCTGACGCTGGGCTAAAGCCAACTTTTCAGTACTGTTAAATAACAGTATCAGAATTTTAAGTACCGTTATTGGCCATTTTATGGCGTATCGTGTCATAATTTGTTGTGACAAATTGACAATTAAAGAAACTTTGATCTAATTATGTCTGATTAATTGTACTTATTTTAATGTCTCATTTTACTTTCACTGCTTTTGTTATAATTACATATCTTGGTAGTGTATACTGTCTAAATACACAGAAATAAGGATGACCAACGCTTTATTGTAAATAAGAAACATATTTTATTTTGTGTGGATAACTTATAAAGATGTTGATGTATGGTGAGGATAAATTCTCTTTATCTCGTTCTAGGATAATCACCATTAACAAATATTAAACTTAACTTAAAATATGAAGCTAAATGTGTATAAAAAAGTAAACAAAAAGAAGCTCAAAAAAGCAGGCGTCTGAAGTACGAAGAATAAAAGAGCATTGTATGAAAATATTGATGGATGTAAACGAAGTTAGAGAGGTTTGCCAGGATCGTACAAAGTGGCGATCGATAGTCTCTGCCTACTCCAATGGGAAATAATGGCATAAGTATATGAATGTACACAAAAAGAAAAAGCGATTGCAAAAATCAATATACATTGTTCTAATAATTACCATCAGTACCTAAATCATCTAAAACATATGAAAGTAGTATAATTCCTTCATTGACCACATCGCTGATGAAACCAAGTACATAAATAAACATGAACAAGTACTGGTTCCAAAAGCAAATGATCTAAAGATTACAACAAGTTTACTGGAACTGCAATTAATAATTCTATATTTCTCAATTGCGAATGGCGGAACGAATTAATCTTAACAATCTTTGAGAAATCACTTCATCTACATTGAAATTGAGGTGAATTTTATTTTTGTAGCAGTGATTGAATCTGCTCATATATACAAAAATACATACATACATACATACATATACTCACGGCTATTAATCCCTTAGCGGGGTAGCCAGAGCTTTGGAATGAGAAATACCTCAGCCACTTTTGGAAGTTGATTGGGGAAAAGATGGTAATAATAAATGTTTTTGGTGACGGGTCTCCAACCACATCGCCCAAAAATCACTTAAAAAGCCCCTATACCCTTAGTCGCCTTTTACGTACACCCACGGGTAGAAATTGGGTAGTGTTATTCTAAGCCGACACTACACGGCATTATATAGATAAAATACATTATATTCAATTCAATTTTTTTTCAATGGCAAATACATTATATATATTTGTATACATTTGTATAGATAAAACCGCCACGAAACATACACGAAAACGCCAAGATTTCACAGAGTAACAAATCATGAAATCATGTAATAGCGGTAGT
This sequence comes from Bedellia somnulentella, assembly GCA_963576735.1. Taxonomy (NCBI): domain Eukaryota; kingdom Metazoa; phylum Arthropoda; class Insecta; order Lepidoptera; family Bedelliidae; genus Bedellia; species Bedellia somnulentella. The sequence goes on along the minus strand of OY755187.1, from coordinate 2,990,362 downwards.
CCAACTAAAATAAACAACAACTAGAACGGATACTTGCTAAATAGTGGAGTGAATGCGAAATGGTAGTGATGTGCCGTGTCGCCTATTTCTACGGGTTTAATTGGTCAACATTATTTATGTTTGTCAAATAATCGTGAATACATTTGCTGTTTATATGTCAATTATATGCTTAAAAGCTACAAACATAACATAACATAATACTCACGGCTATAAATCCCTAGAAGGGGTAGCCAGAGCTAAGGAATTAGAAATTCCTCAGCCACTTTTGGAAGTTGTATGGGAAAAAGATGGTGGAATAAAGGTTGGTGATGGGTCTCCAACCGCATCGCCCAAAAATCCCTTAAAAGCCCCAATACTGTTAGTCATCTCTTACGTACACCCACCGGAAGAAATGGGGTAGTGCTATTCTAAGCCGACACAACACAGCAAAAATTTATATGTATGTATTCTACAACAAATAACAGTACCAAAACGTAACCCAAGAACCAAATAACATAAAAATCTCAGCCAGCTCATTTAAACACATACAAATATTGGCATCAAAGAAAAATGTATGAAACAATAAATAATTCAACCTATAGAACACCCTTGACACCGTTTTAATGACAAAATCGCATATCATTTTGATAGCTCCATTAATAAATGATCTTATACGACAGCCGTATAGTATTTTCGGATTTTGGACGTCATTAACATTCTACGTCATAATCTATCTGAGTCATTGGATCTAGACTTAGATTTAGTCCTAAAATCAACTTTCACGCCGTATATCCCCGAAGGTGTGGTTTGCTGTGTAGTACCGGTTTAGAATGTCACTACATCTTTCTACCTACGCGTGTCGTAAGGGGCGACTAAGGGTGTGGGGCTTTTCAAGCGGTTTAGGAGACCCATCACCAACGATTCTTGATTTTAACCATTTTCCGAATGTGGCTCTGGAGTTTCTAGCTCTGAAGCTCTGGCTACCCCTTTTTGGGATTTATGGCCGTGAGTATATGTATGTACCTAATACAACTAATAATTCTAAACAAAACGTCAATTTTGTCACCTGTTGGTTCGCCTAAACACCGTTTAACAATCATTTGCAAAGCCCCAATACCTTATACGAATCCTACGGGAAATGCTATTTTAAGCCGACACAGTTATCTACTTTTCTACGTCATATTCAGTACGAGTAATTACTTGATTAATATTGTATTAAAGGCTTGGTTTTGCTAGTTTGTTATCGGAATTACCGTGAATGTCAGTTTTAGCATTGTTTTCCCTTTACGTTGAGTTTTTCCGCGCCAACTTGGAAAACTGCTTATTTGATAAGTCGAACATTCTTTATTTGGATTTTTTTTCCTCTTAACAAAGATCTACACAATTAATAATTCTATGCTACCCTCATCTATTAGCTTTCCACGACATTGACCAAGTCTTCATTTCATTATGAACGGTATAGAATATATAGTCACTAAATTTAAATTATTAAGACTTACGTGGTTTTTGGACGATGTGGTTAGAGACCCATCACCAACGATCTTTATTTCTACCATCTTGTCCCCTATCAACTTCCAAAGGATGCACAAAAAATATTAGCAGTTATCTTTATTTTTTGTTTTTTTTTTTTGTTTTTTTTTCTAATCTCCTCGAATTAATACTACGCGACACACGGCAATTATAATATCTAAGAAATACAGCAAATAAAAAATACTTACAATTACACCCGCTCCCATACTCCTCATCATGCTTCATAGAGTAACTCTCGTCCATAGGCGGGTAAGGGACGAAGCGGGGGAACATGGAGTGCGCGGGGGAGGGGCTGCGCTGCTTGCTGAGGTTGAGGGGGGTGTCGGGGTCCGGGGGAGGGGGAGTCCGAGCGTTGGCTGTCAGCTGGGCTAGCTGCGCTGTGGCTGCCCAGGTTGATGTTGGGACCTGTGGGGAGAATTTGTTGTAAAGAATGGAATGGTAAAAACTGTTGCATATAAAAGTTGTGACATTTTAGAGACGAAACTTTTTATGGCATATCATAGTTGTAACAGTACAAGTACAACTTGTGTAATAGGGTATTTAATAAAAGGTATAAAGTTAAAGCCGCTAATATAAAGGGTAGAAAAGGTAACTTCTAAATATCGTGATCTTTATCATTTAGTATTAAGAGTGCCACTTTTAGCCTGCAGTATATGGAAGGGGCAGGCCTATCATAGCTTTGTAGTATAGGCACACATTGCCTCATCACTATATGGTTTACTCACGATGCTCTCTTTTATCTTGATAAGTACACTGTATATAATACATATCTATGACTTTAGAAAGGATAAAGAAATGTACATTGAACTAAAAAGATAGCTTAACAAATAACCTATGATAAAAGTCGCAACATTCTGTCAATGACATAATCATGGTTAAAAACGCGTAAAACCATTTCAATTTATTAGAGTCTCACAGGCCAGACATGAACAAAAAATTAAGTGATATTTCATGTAGCAGATGAGCTAACGAAAGTTGTTCTCTACTAATTACCCAAGTGAGATTGTTACATAAAAAGTCAAATTAAAGATGGCCATCCAGTTTAGAGTTCTAAATGGGCTTGTTCTTTTAAACACTAAATTACTGGTTTTACAAGTTGTAGATCGACAATCAACATTCACTACTTTTGATACATGCATATAATCACGACTATAAATCCCAAAAAGGGGCAGCCAGAGCTGGAAACTCTTCAGCCACATTTGGAAGTTGATAGAAAGAAAAACAGAAGAAGTGGTAGAAATAAAGTATTGTTGGTGATGAGTCTCCAACGGCGTCGCCCAAAAATCAGTTTAAAAAGCCCCACACCCTTAATCGCATCTTATGGCACCCGTGGGTAGAAAGGGGTAGTGATATGCGAAGCCGGCACTAAACGGCTCTTGAGTATGCATGTCAAAATTAGAATGAAAACCGGTTAATTGTTATTAATACATGTGATCAATTAATATGCAATAAGTCAAATGTAATCCTAGATATTTACGTTGTTTATCAAAGTTTAACTACACACGTTTTTAATTTATATGTTTTAATTGAACAGAAACGTCAAACATTAATTAAGTTAAGTTTATGTAAGATTTCGTGCTAAAGATGGAACTGCTAAATTGTTTTGAAATTTCACAATTAAAGACATAAACATAACACAGCATAAACGTTCACGCCGAATACCCCCGAAGGGGTTGGCAGAGGTACTAATACTTCTTAACATCGCGTGACTTTGTCACTTGGTGTTCAGAGTACCCACGTTTTGCATGGATAGTGTACTCACGTGATAGGGGGCAGGCCTATCGCCGTTTTGTACGAACACACTGTCACATGACTAAGTACAACTCAGCCATGTGGGTTTCCTCACGATGTTTTCCCTCAACGTTAACAACCGTGATAAATTAACCACACATATGTCTTTAGAAAAGACAAATTGGTGTAGGCCCGACCCGGGATTCGAACACTAGTCGTTTGCACGATAACCGGTGTTCTACCCATTGAGCTATCACGTCGTCATATAAATATAGTTACATTACAATTAATTAAAGACGACCATATAAATAACATAACATAACATAAATGTTCACGCCGAATATCCCCGAAGGGGTTGGCAGAGGTACTAATACTTCTTAACATCACGTGACTTTGTCACCTGGTGTTCAGAGTACCCACGTTTTGCATGGACAGTGTACTCACGTGATAGGGGACAGGCCTCTCGCCGTTTTGTACGAATACACTGTCACATGACTAAGTACAACTCAGCCATGTGGGTTTCCTCGCGATGTTTTCCCTCAACGTTAACAACCATGATAAATTAACCACACATATGTCTTTAGAAAAGACAAATTGGTGTAGGCCCGACCCAGGATTTGAACACTAGTCGTTTGCACGATAACCGAGTGTTCTACCCACTGGGCTATCACGGTTGCTTACCATATAAATAAAGTTTAGTTATTTTTTTATTTTATTTCTAAACTTAACTCTTTGTTTTCACCGTATATCCCCGAAGGGGTGGTAGAAGTACTATTACTTCTGAACATCACGTTACATTATTATCATGAAAAGTGCCAGTCATCAAAGTACCCATTTTTGCTGGATAGCAATTTTTTACGTTAAGTCATTTTAAGTAACTTGCAAATAGTGTTGAAAAGTTATATGAAGTTATAAAGTTAAATATTCCTTTTATCAATAAATACATAAACCTTATTCATGAAAGAAGGTTTGCTGAGCAAGACCTATTGTCTAATGCAATGAAAATAAAATACATCGATAATAATTCATCACTGTAAAGAGCTTATTCTATTACACTTTGTCGTTTCTGAATTCAGACGTCCTTCGAAGTTACTGCCGCAGACGCTTGTTATTCCACTACACAAATTTGTCTACTTTTCAGAAGCCTAGCGTTCTGAACGTTATTCCACTAGTCTGATTTCAGATTCTGTGGCTCTCAGACGTCTTCATTCAGACAAATGGAATAAGCTCTTAATATACATTCAGCAAAACCTTTAATGTCTTTCATTATAAGAATTACGTCAGTAATCCGACACAAGAATTTTACAAGTAGCTGACATAGTTAACAAAAATTACCAAAGATGCCTTATTGATTGTGAGAACGAATTCCACTTCACAAAATTCGCGGCCATCTTAGATTTATTGGCTCATCATAAAATCGAATACGCATTTTATTATTCACCAAACTAATTTAAAGAAAATGTAATAAGGTTGAATAATTAACAGAGGTATTCTTTTATATGCAAGATTTATTTATTTGGAATTTTATGGCATAACAGTGACATTTAGTATACGAGTTTTTATCACAACAACGTTTGATTACGAAAGATATGTTTTGGTAAATTATATGGTGTTTTTAGTAGTACAGAAGGGCAAGCACGAGCGCTATTTTATCGACACGATAACGGTTAGAATGAGATGGCAGTATACGATACTAAGTAAGTGCGTAAGAGATGGCTGCTTTATCCCACGCGATAACTATTTTTAACACGGCTCGTGCTTGCCCTTCAGTAAAGGAAGAACGAAAATGAAATGAGTGATATAATAAACAATTACTTATTGATATAAGTGATGTGACAGTTCTGTCTCTTATCACAGAATATACCGTCTAGGTGAAAATTATGAAAATGTTCGCTTATAATAGTGGTACATCATTTCTTACCTTACGGCAAATAAGGTAACCAATTACAAAAAACGTTTAATTAAGGTTTGACATCAAATCCTATGCTTATCTTTTTCATCTGTAATTCATCATATTTTAGTGCATAATTTATACTATAAGTAAAGAAAATAAATGTTGTTTGCACTTGTAATTAGAACTTGACCAAGAGTTTTCATATTGTATATACTTTTTTCATTACCCATTTTTTTAAATTTATTGTATGAAAGGGGTATTTTATTTTTATGTACACTTCACGCCTATCTATCAAATACAAATAAAAAATATATTAACTGTCTTCAGAATAACATTTCACTTGCGAAAAATAATGTTACATTGAGGGGACAACACAATTTTCGCTTACTGCTCCTTGAAATAAAAATGCCCATCTATATTTAATCAGTTTTAGCTCTGCAATTGTACCTAAATAAATAAACAAATAGATTTGTATTTCCTCATTCTACTTACATTTTGAGCCTGAGTAGGCGGTTGAGGCCTCATCTGCTCCAGCAGGGGTAGCAGGCCCAAAGGCGGCCCAGGGTACAGGGCGTGCTGGCCCCTCCTGATCATCTCCTGTCTCCGGAGCTGCTCCTGCTGCAGCCGCTGGAGCTCCAGCTCAGCTGTCACGTTGCCGATGTTCTGGAAGATGAGGATGTTGTTAGCAGACATAATTTTCTTACAAAGGTTACCTGGAGGCACGAGCGCTATATTATCATCGCGATATCGGTTAGAATGAGATGACAGTATACGATACGGAGTAAGTGAGAAAGAGACGGCAGTTTTATCCACACGATATCTAGTTAAAAAGTCGCTGTGCTGATTAAAATATAAGAGGAAAAAAAAGAAATATTCCATTGTATAAAGCTGTGACATTCCCGAATAATATTAAAATAAAGTAAAATTAAGTTGATTGAATGTGCTCAAATTTTCGATTCACAAAGATAAGGTGAGTGCTGTCCAACAACACCTCTAAATAGCATCACAAATAATTTGAGAAAATAATAAGTTTTTTCTATTCTGACTATTTTTTTAAACGTCTACCGGTACAACAAAGTACATACTACAATTAATCGCCGATAAACCTACCCAATAGATGACTGTACAGCTAATTCTTAGCCACTATCTAAATTATCTAAAAAGACATAAACTAATGATACATATTTATCGAAACTAAAGATTCAAATATCCCACGCGCATAATTAAACATATCAAAAAACTTAACACAATTTATAGCTTAAAATATGTAACTTAAAGTCGAGACAATCAACAACATTAATGACGTAAAATAACTTCTAAAATGTTTCTTTGGTAATGCCACTTAAAGACGTTTACATTAAGATGTAACGATATTTGTTCGGAGGCGATTCTTTTGTCGGTATCGTCCATGGTTTCTTTAAACTAAAAGTGTTTATCGATGTGATTCACCTTTTGTACATTGTGGAATGCCAAACAATATATAGTTTTCAAGAAGTAAATAATATTTTGTTGGTGATGTGTCGTAATTGCTATTTTATTGTGTGAAACTTGAGTTTTATTGGCTTAGAATAGCACTATCAACAACAACCTTTATTTTACAATCTTTTCCCCACTCAACTTCCAAAAGTGGCTGAGGAATATCTCATTTCAAAGCTCTGGCTACCCCTTTTAGAGATTTATAGCCGTGAGTATATGTATGTATTGTGTGAACAAAAGTTGGAATATTTAATGCAAAGTTTTCACCCTAAACAAAGCAAATAACATGAGATTAAGTATACATAAATTCGCATCGTCAGTAACAAAACATTGCATCATTGCACGACATGGTTATCGATCCAAATAATCCATGCACTGACTTAATACGATTTCTCTAAGTGATAGAACAAAAAAATTAAAGTGAAACCGGTGAATAACTGTTTTTCGAAAGATGACTTTACGGTCAAGAATTTTTATTGTCTTCTAATGAGCCCCGGAGCTCAATTAAGAGATCAAATAAGAATAATTTGGAAGATTCCCTATTCCGACACTTCTCTGACCTCAGTGGTTCGTTAGATAAACGCATAGAATTATACAACATTTGAATATATTTTTTTCTTTTGTCGGTTGTTTTGTAAAAAGTTCGAGTTAGATTAGAGCTATAACGTTGTATGGTGCCGGCTTAGAATAGCAATGAACTGTTTCTTTTCGCAGGTTTCATGGTCGACTTATGGTATTGATTTAGCTGATTATTGGGAGAGATCTGGAGATCCCCATCACTAACACAATTAATTTTGAAATCTTTTCTACACTGAACTTACAAAAGTTGATGAGTAATTTCGGATTATAAAAGCTCTGAAGTAAGAAGAATTAGAACTCTTACTGGTAATTAAAGGATTTCATAAACTTTGTTTAACATACGCGTAATTTTAATGGGTAACGTGATCAGGGAGTAGTATCAAAAAACTTTTACTAAACATACATACATACATATACTCCCGGCTATAATTCCTTGGAAGGGGTAGCCAGAGCTAAGGAATTAGAAATTCTTCAGCCACTTTTGGAAAATTTAGTGGGGAAAAGATGGTAAAATAAAGGTTGTTGGTGATGGGTCTCCAACCTCATCGCCCAAAAATCCCTTAAAAGCCCCAATACCGTTTCTCGCCTCTTACGTACACCCACCGGAAGAAATGGGGTAGTGCTATTCTAAGCCGATACAACACAGCACAAATATATCTAATATCTAATTACAAATCAATATTGACGATTGTACCACTAATTCTTTAATCAAACTCTTTAATCACCAACTAAAAACTATTAGATTTAAAAGAAGAAAAAACGAATAATCTGACATATTTTTATCCGACGATATACAAATGTTTACAAATTACCCACAAATCCCATCGTAATAGACGGAAAAACAACGAGACAAGAAATTTTCCCGGCAAATGACACTCATAAGGAAAATCTATTTAACTTTTTTATTAAACCCGTACATAATGTATGGGTGTGATCAAGTCACAGATGTGCTTAAGGCCCCGCTATTTATTCTAATGTAAAAGACTTTCAATTAATTGCTACGGTCAACAAGATGTCCTAGTATGTATGTGAATATTGATGAGGATTGACAGTTCCTGGGTCGGATTGATGACGGTAATGTGGCGAGAGATACAAAAATGTTATGCTTCGGTTGAGATCTTACTGTTTTAGCTAGAAAGCGCTTGAATATATTTGTATAGAGAGCTAAATATTAAAATTTAGTTCTTTTTTTGGTGGCAATTTAATTTATAGTTAGTTTTGCCGCTTTTAAAAAGAATAGTAGTACTTCATTTTTTATTTTCTAAAGCCTCGTCGTTATGACACTAACATTTGAGCTGCGTTCTTAGAACTTAAGTAAATATTTTCCTTTTGGTATTTACTATGTATAACTTAATTTTGTCTTTTTATACAAGGTAAATCAATATACTGTTTTTGTGGTGTTTTTCAGTTACTTTCTACCAACTTTTGTATTCCATTATTATTCATAACTAATAAAAGTCTATAATTTTTAAGGACTTATTATTTTAACTCCGAAAAAATATACGCCTAATATTATGATCAGTGTAATTATAATACAGAAATAAAAATAAATCTATTAAAGGCTAAATGTAGCGATAAAGCGCCTACCAACCAGCCCCACAACTGTAGCTAATTACGTTAATGTGATAAGTACAGGTGTCCCGACACGATGTGGTGTATTTGTAATGACAGCTGAATATTATTTATTGTATTCTATATTTAGTTATTATGAGGTAGTTTTATCTTTCACAGAACAGTGGTAAAGGATAAATAAAGGAAAGAAAAATTTCGACACAGGCGGGATTTTTCTTTCCTTTATTTATTAGTAATAATCCCCACATGAGGTTTTCATGAACAAAAAAAAGATTTAATTTCAGTGGTAAAGGAGCTTTTGGGTGCTGGAAGTATGGTGGTTTTGTTAATTACAACAGATAAATGTTAAAACCATTTTCTATTGAGGTTAGCTGCCTCAGTTTTTCTTCTCTTCTTCCAATAGAAGCTGAACAATTTGTTATTATATAGCTTAAGTTACCTTTTATAGGAATTCATAGACGTAAGTTTAAATTGTAGTAGCAATAAGATTTGGAAGTTGATAGGGGGATGGTAGAAAAAACGTATCGTTGGTAATAGGTCTCCAACCGCATCGTCCAAAATCCACTCAAAAAGTCCTTACATTAAGTGCCTGATTTATTGAATTCTGTCAACTATTAAACCTCTAAGACCAAATTAAAACAACAACATCGCACTAATCAATTGCCAAAAATACGATCGATACAAGTGTTTCGAGAACCCACAATTGCAGGACAAGCACGAGCACTATTTCATCGACACGATAACGGTTAGAATGAGATGGCAGTATCCGATACTAAGTAAGTGCGTAAGAGATGGCTGCTTTATCCCACGCGATAACTAGTTTAAACACGGCTCGTGCTTGTCCTTCTGTTGATATATTTCGTGTTACATGACGTAAATTCTTAACATATCGATTCAGAATTCCAATGATAGGTTACATTATAAAATTAAGACTCGTAATCCAATGTCATTTAAACAGGCCACTGTCTATAACTCATCCGGCTAATCCATAGTTATTTCTTCGGAGTAACCGACAATATAAGCCGACTGTAAAATGTTGTTATGTTTGGGAAAAATGTGAGCGATTTATTACGGAATTGTAAAGATTTTTGAATTGATATACGTAAATATAAACAAGGCTATAATAAACGTAATATACTCACGCTACTATTTCTGATCGAGGTAGGTAGAGATTTATCGATCGTTACTTTGTAAGATAAGATTAATAATAATCAAAATAGATCAACCAGAAAAGAAAGAGATATAATAAATCTTTGGCGATTTTACGAAAGGGTTTGAAGCAGATTTTGGGTTTGGCAGCCTGAAATTAATGACCCATCACCAACGCTACTTATTTCTATCATCTTGTCCCCTATCAACTTCCAAACTTGGCTGAGGAGTTTCTAACTCTGAAGCTCTGACTACCCTTTTTGTGAGTTATGGCCGTGAGTATATGTATGTATGCATTTTATATAATAGCAAGTATATGTTCACGACATGATAGTCCAGTGGGTAGAACACCCGCCCGAAAACAGAAGGGCGTGAGTTCCAATCCTGGGTCGGGCCTACACCAATTTGTCTTTCCTAAAGTCATATGAGTGGTTAATTTATCATGTTTTTTAACGGTGAGGGAAAACATCTTGAGGAAACCCACATGGCTGAGTTGTAATTAGTCATGTGACAGTGTATTTGTACAAAACGGCGATAGGCCTGCCCCCTATCACGTGAGTACACTGTCTAAGCAAAACGTGGGTACCTTCTCTGGACACTAGATGGCGCTGCCATGTGAGTTCAGAAGTATTGGTACCTCTGCCAACCTCTTCGGGGATAAACGGCGTGAACGTTTATGTTATGTTATATGTTCACAATGAAAGTAAATCTACGTCATAACACTGATTGGTATGCGCAATCGCACTGCATTAAGCCAATTCACGCCCACCACTACTATTGGCACAGACTATTGTCACTGTAATAATTGTATCTCCTCCATCATATTTGTAGCTGCGCTTGCGCAAGCTGAGACCAACATTTGGGGTTGTCAATTATGGATTGAAAATATCTTTATAATGCCGCGTATAACAGAGTTAAAGAAAATTTTTCGATAATAACGAAAAAAAACTGCCTCTGTGGTCTAGCGGTTAAGCGCTTGGTTTCAAGTACGGAGGTCTCGGGTTCGATTCTCGGGGGGTGGTAACTTTACAAATTTAATTTGTAAGATTTATCCCAGTTTGGAAGGATATTGCAGGCTTGAATCACCTGATTATCCGAAAACAAGATGATTCCGTGCTTCGGAGGGCACGTAAAACCGTCGGTCCTGGTCACTATTACGGTAGTAGTCGTTAGTCTGCCAACCCGCAATTAGTCAGCGTGGTGGACTATGGCCAAATCGCCCTATATAGGGTAGGCTCGAGCCCCTTGGTGGGGAAATATATGGGCTGTGAGAGAACGAAAAAAAGTTTTCTAATGAACAACGGTCAACGGTCGGTTGTCAAGTAGTGGTTGATGTTTCTAGTAACCCATCACCAAAGATATAGGTATAATTTCATCATCTTGACCTATTCCTAATTTTCTATGATCTTTTAGGACACAGTCGTAAATATAACCAGCTAGCCAATTGTGTCTTAGTTTTTCATATAATTACTCAAATTAATTGCTAACAATTTACCACAAACACAGTTTACACTCACCGAATCAAAGAGGGAATTCTAATAATTATAATCCGACTGAAACTAAGAGCCATTAGCTATTCCTAGTGCCCCTATTTTTACTATGCACGTCACATTGACGTACAAACAATTTAATTCTGTATTATTACAACGACATTTCGTGTAATTAACTGATTTTGGCCTCGGTATATCTTTTTTTACAGAATACACCGGTTTATAGATTAATGTGGGCGCCAGCTTTGTAAGACTCAACACCTATTTTTACGGCTATATTCCCAAAATAGGGTAGTCAGTGGAATAAACTATTTTTTTACAATTTTTTGGGAGTTTTACGGGGTTGTAGAATGAAAAAGATTTTGGGGCCATATTGCACACTTACTCCCCAGAACCCCAGATTCACGACTAGCCTAACAACAGCACTGGTAAAAGAGATATTCTATACGGGCAAACCGACTTTGGCTAGCTATCTACCTAAAGATATCATCCTACATTTAATCTGGAGAAACCAACTGTTTATAATGTGTATTATTTTATCTTTAGTGATTGTAATGCATTGTTACATAGGCCGAAGAAAACGAATCAACGATAATCCCTGCCTACCCCCAAACCACAAACACGCTTAATGCCAACAACCATCACACCCGACAGCAATTGCCAACAAAAACGTTATCAGCTATTGCATATAAAATCAGCGCGCAGAAAATCGCCCGTCACGCAAGACCTCACAGTATGCGGCAATATGGCCGATTATTTGCAACTCACTGTGAGATGAGGAGATAAAAGGCTTTGATAAGGCACAGCCACCCGTTGGGCCAGGATTTGTTGGGCGAATTGTGCAATGTTTTAATTAGGGTTGGCTACGTTGAACAGACAGTAAGAGGCGATTTACAGTTTTTGGCGGTTTTTAAATGGTTCTTGGCTGATGTGGCTGGCTATCGCCAAAATACCTTAAATTTCATTTTTTTCCACTCAACTTCCAGAAGTGATTGAGGTATTGCATAATTTAAAGCTCTAGCTACCAGATTCAAAGCAGTGAGTTTATGAATGTGATGCATATTACCACCGAAAAGATGAAATATATATTTTAAAGGGCAATTCTGTTATCGTCCGTACTCTCCGAAGTACAGAATCATTAAAATTTTGACAACCAGTACATCAGCGTTGTTCTAGTTAAACTGAGATAAATCTTATAAAGTGGTTTGTGTGTAGACCCAGGAATTGAACCGGAGACTTTCAGGTCATAAGCCTAACACCGTAACCATCAGACTACGGAGGTAGTTCATTAATGATTCACGATATGTTTACTCTAAAGGTATTCTATACTAGATACCAAAGCCAACTCTATAAGTTGAGTCGATTGAAGATACAAAGAAGAATATATGTTATAACACCAAAATCGTTCCTTATTAAATAAAGAACTAAAGGTAACATTTTTTTGCTAAGTACCCTCGCTTATTTTTTGCAACAATTAGATACAATCAAATGAAAACTTGTTAGCATGGAAGAGATTAGTGAGGAGATGGTCGATCGATGCATTGTGTTGATAAAAAGTGCATATTTGTTGCAACTCAGCGCGTGTTATAATTAATTCAGGGCATTATTTTGCAATCTGTTGTCGATATGAAAATACATTTAAACTTGGAATAGGGAAATGAATGGAGCAGCTTTGTTAATATGACGATAGATTAAGATAAAAACAGCGAAAGTTGATCAGTCAAATTTCGATTTAAAATATGTAAAATATAATAAAACACAATATTGAAATGAAATAAGATTTCTGAAGTGAGTCTAACAGTTGTATCAGTTTGAGAGATGGTGGTAGAAAAACAAATCATCGCGTCGCAAAAATACTACTTTACCATCCCCATATATTTTTACTATATATCATAATGTGTCCTTTATGTTGACAGCAAAATAGGGTTTGGAAAAAATCCCGAAAAGAGACAACCATTTTCTTACTAACCGATTAAAATACGAAATGTTAGGACTTTAATTTGAACTTATATAAAAGCAGATATGTTCTAAAATTAGAAACAAAATTCAGCTAAAAAATAAAAAGCAACTCCAATCATTTCCCTATTCAAGGATGTGCATTAGCGATTCATTTTGATATGTCATCGCTTGTCGGTAATGCCCTTTGTGGCAGCCCTGCGCCCTCGTCCGATTGTGAGCCCTTTTTATACCGCATTATTTAAATCATCATCACATTTAGGATCCTGTTTTGTCACTTTTCACTCGCATTATCAGAGGGGCTGGTAGAACTAATAGAGGAGATGTAATTAGCATTGGTTGGTAGTAAAAATTTAAAAGAATAGTTTTTATTTTATGATATATACATGGATTTTAAATAATGGCTTGAAATACCACTTATACACTATTATACATTGTTGTTTATTTAAAGAAATGGAAGTAAAACATTTTCCTTTGCATATTTCATTCAAACGAATGAAAACAGAGTCTTGCAAAAATATTAACATTGTAATGTACAAAATTGTGTGTTTTCTTTATTCAACTAGTAAATAATAGCATAAAAGGTCTCAAATAAATATTATTAATGCGATTGATTTATATACATCATTTCAAAGACAAAAAATAAGAACAATAAACTGATCAAAATCTTTAGTTCGATGGTTTAAAAAAAAAACCATTTCAAACGATATTTGATGTACCACTCAATAACTTGGAAAGATTTTGATTTCAGTAGTTCATTACGATTGACACGTGCCTATCGCCCTTAGGATTCCAACTCTTATCACAAAACTCAACTCTACCATAAAGATTTAAAGTTTCTTTTTCAGTGTCAGTCTAATTCGGTGGGTAATAAATAAGTGGTTATTATAAGTACGCAATCCAATTGTATTTCTGAAGTATATCAACCGCAAAAACAAGGGAATACCTTTTTAGTACATCAATGAGTAACCGTACAATAGGTATTTGGAGTGGTATGAATAAAAAGTGAGTATATAAGATTGGAGTCCGATTTACCTACATTATTCTGATAAACATACATATACTCACAAATTTAAATTCTGACACAGAGCTTACATACATACATACATATAATCACGGCTATAAATCCCTTAACGGGGTAGCCAGAGCTTTGGAATGACAAATTCCTCAGCCACTTTTGGAAGTTGATTGGGGAAAAGATGATAATAAATGTTTTTGGTGACGGGTCTCCAACCACATCGCCCAAAAATCATTTAAAAAGCCCCTATACCCTTAGTCGACTCTTACGATCACCCACGGGAGAAATGGGGTAGTGTTATTCTAAGCTGACACTACACGACACTTAATAGAGCTTCAGAAGTAAAAAACCCCTAACCACAATTTCAAAGTTAAGAGAAAAGGTGGTAAAATAAAGGAAATTTCATCCATAAAGATAAAAGTCAAAAGCCAAAAGTCGCGATGTTTATACGATTTTTGGAAAGACGAAAGGTGCGGTAGTGTGTTCTGCGATATAAGACTGCGAATCGTACATAAATCGTATAAGAAATTTTGAATTGACATTTATAACTATGAAGGAACACTTGAATCACAAAACGTGTAGGATCTGTAGGTTTAGTATCTAAGCTAAAGTGAGCACATCATCAAAAAGTCCACCGAAAAATATCTACTGATTTACCAAACTTTTCATTTGGGCGTATGTAAATCATACATATAAACAATATCCTGGATGCTCCCGTCTATCACATTGAAAATTTCAAAACCCGGTATTACAGACTGTATAGCAGTTGCAAGCGAAATAATTAAAAGGGTCCCTTTTGTCCCTACTACGGGCACACAAATAAATGAGGCTTCTATTCATTATTTTTGTTTCATAAAACTCTTAAGCCGTAGTCGGTAGAGCGAAATAATAACACCACTCGAGCCTACAAAAGAGCATCTTCGCATTCAAAATGTATTTTACAAAACAAAATTCCTTTTTCTTTGGGCAAAAATGGAAAATTTCGTGGTTTTGCTCATCATTGAATTTGAAGATTAATTTAAAATTATACTTTTTGGTGCTAAATAAGTATAGTATTATGATTTTATACAATATCAGGTATTTGTCGAAACTAGAAAACTTCCTTCTCTGGAAACTAGATGGCGCTTGCCATGTGAGTTCAGGAGTATTGGTACCTCTTACAACCCCTTCGGGGAAAAACGGCGTGAACGTTTATTTTATGTTATGTTGTCGAAAATAAATGCTGATATCGAGTTTGCTTTATTTTAAAATTAATGATGATTCGAGATTAAATTTCCAGAATTTTGGCTTAAAGGGAGCAATGAATTGGCCCATATTAAAATGATTTGATTACAGAACGATATTACTACTATCAGATATTTAATAAAGTATGCAGACTAGCTATCCTTTTTATATCTTTACTACTATAAACTTAGAAAATTTGGCTAAGAAATTAAATACTCACGGCTATAAATCCCTTAACGGGGTAGCCAGAGCTTTGGAATGAGAAACTCCTCAGCCACTTTTGGAAGTTGATTGGGGAAAA
The DNA here is from genome assembly GCA_963576735.1 of Bedellia somnulentella. Lineage (NCBI taxonomy): Eukaryota > Metazoa > Arthropoda > Insecta > Lepidoptera > Bedelliidae > Bedellia > Bedellia somnulentella. The sequence continues at coordinate 2,974,463 of OY755187.1, read as the reverse complement.
GATAGTAATAATAAATGTTTTTGGTGACGGGTCTCCAACCACATCGCCCAAAAATCACTTAAAATCACCTGTACCCTTAGTTGCCTCTTACGATCACCCACGGGTAGAAATGGGGTAGTGTTATTCTAAGCCGACACTACACGGCGAAAAACTAATTAAAACTAATTTTCAATAAAACCATGAATACATGAACAAGCACGAATAACAAAAACTATAGAATCAGTTGCGTGAACCTGTGTGAAATTTGTCAATGCGAAGTATTTATCTTACTTATTGAGTATTTTGAAAAGCCTCACTCAGGACGGGGGCAGATCCATTAGCAACAAAGAGCAGGTGCTAGAGTTGTGTGCGGTAAGCCTTACTAAGCTTTCTTAGCTTTCTTTTAGTTGTGTTGGCTTATTCTGGTAGCTTTTACTATTACGCGTTAGATTATTTTGTAAAGTTGTTGCTTAAAGTTATCGATAGTCTCTGCCTACCCCAATGGGAACTAACGGCGTGAGAACATGTATGTATGTATGTTGTTGCTTGCTGCTTGAATCAATTATGCCTTTGAAACTTTTTGAAGTTTAAGTTAGCAATAAATTAAGAATGTTTTTAATCGCATCAACTATTAATTACTTATCAAGAACACGTGCAATAGTGTTCTCATACAACATCTGCGGGAAATATGGGGTAGTGCAATTCTAAACAAACACTTAACAGCAGATCTACAGTGGCACTATATACCTCAATCCAGTATTTAAACATTTATTTATATTTTAAATTCACATTATTAAGGTAAAGAGGCGGAATTCTTTGCGCTCAATAAATTAGCACTTTTGATCCTTTTAATTCTTTCTGGGAGGGTTTCATTGCTTTAGCTGAAAGTTTGTTACTATATTTTTCTTATATCCATTTTTTTCCATTAATATCCTACAATTATCGTACAGACATGATATTGAATAAATCGCCCATTTTCTTATAATTTGCCAGAATAAGTCTCTGCGCCATTTCTATTTGACACTGTGGTAAGCGTATTGATGTGGACAAAGCTTAATGGACGCCAAATTTTTACTTATAAGAAATCTAAAGCTCACGACTCATATCTCGAAGGGGATGGCACAGGTGTTCTTTTTTATACAATACCATTTCTTGTCTCGACAATATATTCAAGGGTATTAGACTTTTTATTGTGTACTTTTTAATTTATAAGCGTAAGTATTATTTGTTTAGAGACTAGGTGGTAGGTGGTATGATTATTATACATTTTTGAACATCAAATCATGACTAACCATCATCTACCAACCATTCTTCTACAATCTTTACTCCACTGAAATTTCCGATTCTGAAGCCGTGGCTGGCTGTGGAAACTCCTCAGTCACATTTGGAAGTTCTTAGGGGACAAGATGGTAGAAGATGGTAGAAATAAAGTATCGTGGGTGATAGGTCTCCAACTGCATCGCCCAAAAACTACTTAAAACGTCCCATACCCTTAGTCGCCTTTGATGACACCCGTGGGTAGAAAGGGGTAGTGACATTGTCATGTCAAGGTTGTTAAAAATGGTGGAAAATATCGTGAGGAAACCCCATGACTGAGTTTTATTCCCATTTGCGACAGCGTTGTCGTACGACGCTGTTATACCCTTTCCCCTAATGAGATGGGTACACGATAAAGCGTAGAGATTATGAACACATATATACATATACTCACGGCTATAAATCCCTTAACGGGGTAGCTTTGGTATGAAAAAATCCTCAGCCACTTTTGGAAGTTGATTGGGGAAAAGATGGTAATAATAAATGTTTTTGGTGACGGGTCTTATATATTATGAACACCTGATGACCAAATGTCACATGATTTTTAAAAGAACAAGTTTCAAGTACATCTCCTTCAGAGTTATACGGTTTGAAATCTTTCTTTGTCCAAAGAAAGTCCAATCTCACAGTACCAACGTTATTGTAAAAACCTGAATAAAACACCCCCAGTTCTTGAAACGGGTTTAGCTACAGAATTCACAGTACAATTCTGAAGTAGAAAACAAAAATAAACAGCAGTGGGCGGAAATAAATGGTTGGAAAGGCGGATAAGGGGATGAGGTGGGAGTAAGGGAGGGGGTGAAGAAATGTGGTAATACGAAAAGGGGGTGGTTTTCTGTTCGAGCAAGCCTTAAGGGGATACACGTATGAGAAGATTCTGTGTTGAACTTTTGTAATGTGCTTTTTATTTTAGTTCTGATAAAAGCTTCTTTCATATTATTTCGTATTGACTTTTAGCTATGGTGGGTGGAGGTAGCGTGGTGGGTTGACTTCTCTATATAAATTTTAGAAAACCTCCCATCGCATAAACGAAACTTAGACTTAAGCAAAATATGCTCACACTATTGTAGCAATTTTCAAATAAAAATGTGATGTAAAAATAACATAAAAAAATAACATAAAAAACAGTTATTTGTTATATTACAATTAGATAAATGCTATCAATAAACTCCACAAAACAAATGCATTAGGCAGTAAAAAAACTAGAAAAATGTGGGGTCAAGATATGCGAACAAGCACACACGATTATTCGTTTAACAAAATTAATATATTTGTGATTGTCTGACATGCTTTATACAAAAATAATAGTTTTTTTTTCAAGAAATAGAAGATGTATCAATTTGGAGACGATGACAAATTTACTTTTTTATCTACGTTTTTGGATTAAGACATTACAATTTTAGTGTTTTAAGTAGGCTATATAACTGTTGGCGGTTTTAATAATGATAAATTTATTCTATAAATTGTCTGAAGTGAAGTTCAACAAATGTAAAACATTTTGTGATTTAAAAGTAGGTTTTTTTCATTGCTTTAAATGAATATTGAATTTCAATAGAGATAACAGTAACAAGTCTATTAATATAACTGATGCTTTGTTTTTTCAGTAAGATTAAATTATTTTCATAGAATTTATTAGTTCTAGCTAATATCTTAAATTGGAAGACAGACATTGTGAGTCAAAGAAATCTCCGCCATTTTTGGGATAAGAATAGGACTCATCTATAAATAGAAGACTGTTGGATTACACCTTTGTCAATGTTCTCATTATATTGATCTATAACTGATAAGAGTGTGCTCAAAAAGGCAGGCTTCTGATGTATGAAGAATAAAAGAGCATGTATGAAAAGATTGATGGATGTAAACGAAGCTAGAACGGTTTGTCAGGATCGTATAAAGTAGTGACAGATAGTCTCTGCCTACCCCAATGAGAAATAATGCCGTGAGTATATGTATGTATGTAACTTATAATAACGTTAAAGAAGAGCTTGAAACGTCGTGTTTAGCAACAATAAAACGACCGAAAGAAATAAGTTTCAAACTCTTTAGCGCATTAAAAAGTGCAGAAAATAGTCTACAAAATAACAATCTCAAGAGGTTCAGCTCAACAGAAGCCTCGGAATGACTTCCGGGTGGTCTGAGCCGGTTCTATCCGGATCTAATTGGAGACGACTCAAGTAAACCATCCGGATACGGGTAATAACCGGAAAAATTTGGATAAGTCTAGTAAGGACTAGTATTTTCTCCTTTGATTTGGAGTGCGCTTGCTTTTTACTGCCAAATGTCTGAGATGTAGCCATTAGATGATGTGCATTCGGGTCTTGCATTGAAAACATTTCTTAGAGATGCGACTGTTGAATTTTTGATATTCCAAGAAGTTTGCTCGTTTGTTTTAGCTTTTCTATTTTATCTTATTAAATGAAAATGAGACAAATTTGAGGCTGTGATTTTTGACATACATTCACAAATGCTTAAAGAATGTCACGGCTATGAATCCCAACAAGGGGTAACCATAACATCAGAAATTGAAATGTCTCAGCCACTTTTCCATTTTAGTCGTGAGAAGATGGCAAAATAAAGAGCAACTGGCCACCGCCAGATTCAGCCAAATCGTCCACAAGTCACTTCTTAACCACATAATTATATAGGTTGGTGCTGTAATACGAGTAAGCTTATGTCGAAAAATGAATTTTGAAAGATCCTAGGAAAGATAGTCTCAATAAGCTGAATCCGTCGAAAACTTTTCAAAAATACATTATAATAAACACAATAGACTTATTCCGATCTAAGATATTAATGGTTTGTCTGTCTGTAAGCCACAAAGACCATTATGCTGTGTTTATATTACAAGTACATACATACATTCAAACACCGCCGCAACTCTATTATTTTATAACGTAGAGTTTTATAGTAAGTTGTGGAAGAAAATGTTTTAGTAACTTTGCAACAGTAGCTTTTTTATGAATTTAAGTATACTGCTAAGAGTTTTATATTATAATTATACTTGTACTATGTAAGAAAAGACCGTTAATAAAAATAATTATATAAATTTGAATGAATACGTTTATTGTTTTTGTTTATTTATAGTTATTTAGATAAAAAAGAAAGCGCTCACGAGCAGTAAATAATATCTAATGATAAATATCTAAATATCTAACCGAAAATTATTTGGTTACCACCATTTGGATTTAAATAATCAGCCATTCATATTACTCGAACATAATCAGATAAAATATTAATCAACTTCGGACAAACAAAAACAAAGACCACACCATTACTTCTCCATTCTTTTTACCCATCATTGTTTCAAACTCTATTCTCGTACTTTATTTTGGCTTCGGTCAGAATAAAAAGAAATATTTACTTACCCAGTTTATTGTAGGAAAAGGTTAATATCATTGTGAGAGCCACGTGCGCGCTGAGTGCTGATTGAGTTATAATAAAACGTCGTCTATTATTATACTGGATGCAACACTTTTGTACTGAGAAATTTTGTGGTTGAAAAAACGAATAGTATTATTTTTGGTTTAATATTTATCGGTCTGTTTTAAGTTAGATCTATTATAATAACTTTTGGAATCATATTAATACAACCTTAAACAATCATGTGTCTCTTGAATCAATTTGAACACCACCTTTTGTGACAAAAATATTTTTGGTTCACAGCTATATAAGTTTGAACTGTTCAAACTTGAAAAGATGGTAGCCATAATTTATGCTTTTATTTGGAGGATATATATTAAGGTAAACTTTTTGTATATTGAAGTGCAATTTATATTGATAGTATGCTATATCAACTACGGGAACCATATTTATATAAGCTTATAACTGAAGGCAATCCGTTGACACGTTGAAAAGAAAATCTAAACATAATGTAGCTTTCAAAAATTTTGATGACTGACGTGTTCTATTCTTGAAAATTTTTCAATTATTTACAAATATATCAAAAAGTTACGAATCAGAACACAATGAAGGGCACACAAGAGTTTGGAGTTTCAATAGAAAAGTTTTTTGCGTACTACACTATCCAAGACATTACAAATATCATAATATGTATGCCCATAATTTATATTAAGGATCAGATGGTGCTGTAAGTCAAGGAGAAGTGGTATAACAATATATCATTTCTTTAGGTGTTCGCTCAAAATAACAAAACCACCTCCTTTTTATGGACTTTGCGCCGATTTTTATAGTAGGTATTTACCACACATTACACAATAGTTATTTTTCAATTTAGTAAAAAGGCTCGCGTTTGGATACAGTTCTATACAGCCACCGAGATAATGTATTCGAACTCAAATCGGACCGCAACTGTCCGTTTCGTGACACAATGTCCCAAGTGAGTATTATGTAGAGCGATCGGGCCGGACACACGTTTAGTGATATTGCCTACTTATCGTGTATCGACGGCAAAAAAACTCCTTTTCTTTAGAAAGTTATAAGGTTACAAAAAGTCACAACAAAGATGAAATTAGACATTAACAACTTGTAATACATACACACATATACTCATACCATCAGTTCCCATTGGGGTATGCAGAGACTATCAATCGCCACTTTGTACTATCCTATCAAACCTCTCGAGCTTCATTTACATTCATTTTACATTACATAGCTACAGTATAGTAGGTATATGCCCTTTCTTTAATTCACACTTTGTAAGCTTTTGAACTTATATTCTTGATTTAAGCGAGTCTTAAATCCTGTCCTGTGTTAACATCCGAACATGGTGATGGTGATCCACAGTGGCTCTATAACCTCTTACACTAATTAACAGTCAACCATCTTTAAAAAAATGATTCGTAATAATTGTTTTGCTGTCAGTACAATCCACTTTGCATAAGCCAACCCTACCGGTACCGATGACAAGTGCACATTCATTCAAACTGACCCCAGAATAGGGTCCGTTCTGTTGTCCATTGTTGCGCCTGTCAGTTTGTTTGTCAATTCTATTAGGGTAATATTCGAAGTGATTTGTGTATTACAAGGTATGTGTTTCAGTCTTTCATGGGCTTGTATTAGTACAGTTTGTTTCAAATTGTATTATTTTTATAAGAACAATTGTTTTTGATGTTTATCAGTTTGTAAGAATCTATATTAATGAAAGTTTAATATTTTTTTTATAATACCTTTTGTTCAATAAAATTAGTCATATCATAACCCTTAAAGACTCCACCTCATTCGTTAGGCAAGATTTAAAACTGCAAATTAATATTTTTTATTAATGTTTTAATTACCTTGTATATGAAAACTATATCTAGAGTTGGGATGGATAGATTCTCAGCTGACAATTTAACCTAGATACTTAATATAAGTTCTAAGACGATTTTAACAACTAAGTGTTGCTATTTTTATGATTTTTCTGAAACTTGTGGTAAATACTAAAAATACAAATGTATAAAAAAAGCCTTATTCATCTAAATAATTTAAATGAATAAAAACACCATGAACATTTTGAACACGAGGGTAAGAGTTTAAAATTTCCGATGAAATAAAATTTAATACTTATTAAAAATCCAATATCATAAAAAGACATTTAATTAAAATTCTTTTCACAAAAAGCCGTATCGAGTGTATCCACAGATGAATGCAATATTATTTATTTCTGAAAAGCAACAACATCAAAGTAAAATTAAAAACGTCTATAAAGACACAATTGCGAATCTCCTTAAGAAATTATAATGGGACTCTTAGAAACATTTTTTTCTATAGACCTCTTATAAAACATTGATTCTTCTCCCTTTTGCAAACTAAGTCAGCTCTTTTGGTCCTCGAGGTATTTTCAAAGGGCCTTTGATATGTGAAACATAAAGGTATCACTTTTTGTATTTAATACTTATTAATGTTTTGTCTGTGTCTTTCAATAAATAAATACGCTGAGTATTGGAAAGAAAATTATAACAAACAGAGACTTTAATTTACTAATCACTAAAAAATTAAAATATAATGTTCGAACTTTTTAGTAAAAAGGAAACAATTTGGACACTATTCGATTTTGAATAGGTAGCACCTACTTAGTAGGTATTCGTAGTACGTTGTTGAAACACATCAATTATATGCAGACATAACATAACAAAGTTTTCTTGTGTCTAGATCTCCCCCTTTTATTTCCATCGCTATCTCAGCTTTAAACTTTAAAAGTAATAAAAAACAAAACCTACATATATAAAGATAGATTAATAAGTGATAAAACCGTCGACATTGACAAGTAGCCGCCATTTTGTCAACGTTTCCCTGTTTTGGCGCGAACGAAAGAATTGCCGCCGAACACTCGCGCAGATCTCTTTGAGACATGTAAATGTAATCTGTTTTGTTAATTCCGAGCGTCGCGCGGCTTGCTTCGCATCTGAATCCGTTAGGGTTGCTTTTTTTGTTATTTTTAAGAATTTAATACAATATGACAGCTGTTTATGACGAAAAATTACCCTATATACTTAAAATTACTTATATTAAAATTACCCTATATAATATAGATCGCACACTTTGGGTCTAACTGAGATATCAAAAACAGTAACGGGAATGGAACATTTAGGTGTGTGCAGAACTGACAGTATATATTGTGATGTATATAGTTTGGTGAAATTAATGTTTATTTTATAAAGAACGTGAATTTTGTAAATTTGGCTTTCCTTTCGTGACTAAATTTTTTACTTAGTCTAATCCGTAGTAATATCGTGACCCGTTGATTAATTTGGTTTTGCTGTTAGAATCGAAAATAACATGTTTCTTTCTAGTAGTTCGCCAAATAGCTCATACCTACTACTAAATAAACATTATACCGATTTTCAAATATCTACTCTCTAAGGAGCTGTTGAGTTATTCTTTCAAATTTACAGTGGGAATAGTGCTGCTAAAAATCAAAATGTTGTAAAGAAACACCAAAAGAGGTGTCGACCCTAAGGAAATAACGAACGGTTAACTTGTGTTTGCTTTGGCAGCGGAATGATTACGTAACTTTGGTGCTATTTATTGGAGTTACAAACGAGTCATAAAAGAAGATTGAGAATTTTATTTATTGATCGATTTTTTTACCCAATTTTGCCGCGATCAGCTGAAGGGATGAGAAACGCTTCGTATAAGACAATTTTTTTTTCATTTTCTTAAATGATGCTTGAGTGATCAAGAAAGATGTGTTAATTTTTATTCATTACTAATTTAAACAAAGAGGTGGAGTAGTTGGTTGGTCGATAATGATATCATTTCTTTACATATCGATTGGCATCGAGGTGTTTTTTTTAATAAAAAAACATAGTTCAAGTTGATTGACTTCACAACTTACCTGCACGCACATCGAACCCAAGATTTAGTATGTAGGTTTGCACCGTATCTAGGTATAATCAGAAGCCATATTTGCATATTCGATCCACATAAGTACATAAAATTTTCTTGGTTTAAAAAATGCAAAAAAAAGGGACGCTTTTTTTATTTTTACGATATGTCTAAAAGAAGAATGTTCCAGCAGAACAAACAAAACACATAAAACAAAGTTCAGGCTTGATAAAACAAAATGGGATGAATATTAAGCACATTATGTATCAAGCGAATGGCTCGACTGAATGAACGCTGTTGTCAAAGAGATTTTATCTATTTAAACAAAGATGTATACAGTTTGCTTTCGGGATTCGAATTAGGGAGCATCTATTTAATAGGGTCGGCTAATATTAAGACTACTATGGGCGTAGACGTTGAGTATACTAATTATGAATAAATGGGTACGAAATAAGATGAGTTTGAGGGAAATGAAGAGATTGAATGGAAAATGAGAATTGGAAGAATTAAAAATTAGTGGTTAGCCAGAGATATTTGTCTGGATCGAACTAAGTGGTTAGAAATAATACCTTAAGTTTACGTGCGTATAGATTTTATCAAATTTTAAATTATTATTGTTTTAGTACGTAAAGTTCCATGGGCCCTTTAAATTCTACTAGGAAAACGCGAATGTATAACTTTGTAACATATAATTTATAATTTGAAAATTTAAGGAAACAGTCTACGTTACAAGTAGTCATTGACTAATACCCTTCTGTTTAACCCCTAATAAAATGTTATCTCATCTTTTGTCTTTAGAGTGAGAAGGACGAAGATTACCGAGGTGTTTTATGTTCTCTTTGATCAGCTTCCTCCCTGATTATGCTACCGTGATTCCCCTACATCATAATTTCGTCTCCGCTTAGGTGTGACTTGATTTCTGTTCTTATTGGTTTGAAATCAAAATTTTAGGTTAAAGGATCCTTAAGTTATACATTGGGACGGATATTTTTTTTATTTTTATGTGTCTATCGTGGGGCCAGCTAAGGCAAAGATTAATTTATTAATTAAACTATTACGCAGTCTAGTATTCATTGGATTGGATTGTTAGTTCTAGTAATATCTTTATGGAGCAAAATTTAGATATTTTTATAGTGTTACTCGTGTTGTAAAACAATATTCCATCATCAATCTCAATTAAATACTAGATAACCACCCCACGTGAGAAACTCGAACAAAAAACATTGTTGAATCACAGTTGGATATCATTTGTTTTGGATATATTTTACAGGGATCCTTGTCAATAACAAGTATTTTTTTTTATTATTATTTTTAGGTTTATTGCTTTTGTCAAAAGTTTCAAGTAGTTCACTAAAAAGATAACATAATAAAAGTTTAACGAAACTAGATTTAAATAATGTGAAATAAAAAATGAGACAAAAAAGCATGTAACGTCAATAAAAAATTTGAAGCATCTTTATTAACATTGTCGGTGTAAATTATTTAAATCTTATTTATTACGGAACCCAAACTAAAAATAAAATATCAGTTTTTTTTTCCAACCACCGTTTTGTCCCTACTCCATGAAAGTTGCGTCATTAGTAAAAACCGCCAAATCATTCAGCCACGATTTGTCTATGGCTATCTTTTTTTCCCGCGAAAATGTAACCTATCGGCTGCACACGCACAATATGCGAAAATTCCGCCAAGCTCACCGTAATATGTTAACTTTGAAGATAAGACGCGTGAAAAGAGACCGCCCTGACAAGTTTTTTGGTGAGTAGATCGTTTTGACAAGTTTTTCTTTGAACAAGTATTTTTCTGCACATAATATTTTTCTTTTATTTGGGTGATGATGAAACAGAATCATTTTATCTATAAGGTATTGTGATATATATTATATATCTATGATTTAGTCGTGCCCCAGAATAGTAGTGTCGTTGTAAGTATTTTTTCTTTTCAATTATATATTATACTAAATTATAAGTATGATAATTTTCTTTAAAATAATGTATGTATTAAGTTAATTGAATTAAAACATCACTAGTCAAACTGCTTACACACACTAAAAATACTTTTTGTTCAGATAAAAAACCAGAAAACAATAGATCACAAGGCACACGAGTCAAAAAGCCATAGGGGTAAAGGCAGGCACTAAAAAGCACAAGAGCTCTCCACACGACACGCGTCACGGACCGCAGCAAACAAACGGAACGACAATCGGAATAAATTTTAATTAGAGAAAAATTCATGTGAGCTGAAACTGCGCAAAAATTATAGTTAGGGCTGTCATGCTGATTATAATATCACGAAGATTATATTTTTGTGTCTTGTTTTTAGGGAAGATCAATTAAGTCATATTTTTTGTCATTATTAGTAGTTTTTTAATAGCCAAATGATGTTTTGTATGTTTGCTACATTTAATAGAAACACAATACAGTTTTTATCCGGTCTTAAATATTTTTATTTTTGTAGTATATGACATAAACAGTAGCTAATGCATTTACCAAAAGAACTTTATTTGTAGCATTTTTCACAAAGATTTTGCAAACAACCCTTCCCGAACAATTAATACACAAGTGGTACTCGAGAAACAACGTCAATGCATCCCGCAGTGCAGCAAAAAATACTGGCAGCTTAAATGGCGATTTCAAAGTTGGCTGAAAAGCATCGTACCTTTGCCTTTTGCTTGCTAGTTTGCCGCCAAAAGTCAACAATGCGTAATTGTACTCTTGTTTTTTATGTTGTTTATGGTTTTGTAATTATAGAATTTTCTTTTAGTTTATTGTAATTTAAAACATTAATATTTATGATTTTGATATTTCATTAAGCAGTTTTAAACTTAACGTCTGATAGTTTTTATCAGTTTTTTTATATAAACTAATATCATAACCCTCTTGTTTTGTCCAAATAGTTTACAAATTTTACTAAAAATACCCTGAAATCTGTGCTAAAATCATGATTCTACAAAACCTAATATTTATTTAACAGGCGAGTACACCAACACAATATTAATACATTCAAATGCTATCTGCTAACTCAACACCACTGCCTCGTGCAAATACCATTTCCATCTCACAAAACGAGGTAAAACATCGAACAAAGCACCACAAACAATGTCACGACCTAAACGGTTACGATTTGTAATGTTAAAACAAGAAAACTTAAAGACTAACAAAAGTGTGAGGCAAACAAAGGGTTTTACATAATCTAGAAACTAACGTATTTGCATTCTAAGCGTACACGTCAAACATTTATGGTCAACCTTTTCAGCTTGTCTGTACGTCTCATACAGGGACAATAGATATGACAAAACACATATTTTACTCTCAAACAACTCTGACACGATGCGCGGCTTTCGAATGAAAATTACAAAATGGCTGACAGTATAAATTGTGGCGGGAATAATTATTGAGGCTCCATCTATATTTTAAAAACTAGTGGATCGTCCCAGCTTCGCACGGGTAGCGTTGTTTTTTAAATATCTGAGGTTTCTTTCTTTAGTCACTGCTCAAGCATTGTGAAATTCAGCGCAATGTTTTCAATTTATTAAATTTATAACACTCCCTAAACAGTGTAGTTTGGTGATTTTTAATGCGCTTTAATGAACGGTTCAGTATTTCCGTTTAATAGCAAATTGTGGAATAAAACGCTATGAAGTATTTATAACAATCTAAAAAATAAATCATTACGTGTTGTAGGATGCAACTACTGGCGCCATCTAGAATGTTATATGTAGATTAGTAACGATTCGATTTTGGTCACGGGCGCGATGGCTTATTTTATGTATAATTTCGGTGTTTCTCTACCGATTTCTATGATTCTTTTTTTATTGAATAGGTAATAATGCTACCTTTTTTAAATTAGGGATGTGTGAGAGGTTTACAAACGTAAGAGTAAACAAATATAATCAGAATGTTCCGAACTGCTAAGCTATCAGGAATTACACGTGTTATTGTGAGTCAACCGTAAAAGATAGACATAAACTGTTGATGATTTTTTTTTAGATAATTTTATGAAAAATATTTCCGTCATACATGATTTCTATGTAAGTTTAACCATTAAGGCTGCACACGCGACGGAAGCTTAAAAAATGTAGTAACTTCTCCCGTTTTCCCAAAATTTCCCAAAATTCCCCTTTACTACTCTGCTGGAAAGTAAACATAAACCTGCGCAGGAGTATGGAGAATAATTGTACCAAGTTTCGTTAAAATCCGTCGAGTAGTTTTTGTTTCCATAAGGAACATACAAACCGACAGACAGACAGACAGACAGACAGACAGACAGACAGACAGACAGACAGACAGACAGACAAAAATTTTACTGATTGCATTTTTGGCATCAGTATCGATCCCTAATCACCACCTGATAGTTATTTTGAAAATATATTTCATGTACAGAATTGACCTCTCTACAGATTTATTATAAGTATAGATAATAGCATAAATAGATGAGTTTTTTAAGTTATGTTTTGATAATTTCTTTGATTTCAAAGTAATTAGGTAGCAATGAACTCACAGGTTATTGAAATAATTTGAAATTATTATGACAGATATGGCTTTAAAATATTACACTTAAACAAGTTTACACCAGAAGCGTTTTCCTAAATGATGATAAGTTTGTTACATTTAAAATGGAAATAGCAAAATAAAAATAATACATATAATTAAAAAATACATATATTGACAAAATCTAAAAAAACTTTCCCATGATTAGCGAAACACGAAACACTAAAAACGACATAATAATATTTATTATATTAATTATGCAAAACACGACAGCTCCATGTAACAATTAATTATCGCTATATTAAGAATTCCAGTATTTGATTGTAATCTAATATTTATATTTTACGACATAGACCGTTATTAGTTAGTATAGTAACAGATCAGACCACAATTTGATACAAATGTCTTTCTTCCAAACGGCGACAGTAAAAAACTGGAACAATTTATTTTAAGGCTTTTTTATGCCCTTGTTAATTTATTACGGTAATAACTTTAATCTTGTATCTTCATTTGAAGTCGACGTCAAGTAACAGTGCTTGCTGATCACTGAATTCTGATGGGTCAACGCAATGCTGTATTCTACACTTATCAACATTTTTAGTTTGACAAAGTTTTTTTTTATCTCAGATAAAGTTCAACTTACCGTATAATAAAACAACTTCTAACTGCAGAATTAGTTGCATGTACTAATAAGGTACTTGCGGGTATCAAGAGCCGCCGTGTAATAAGAGCCACTTGTACAAAAACATAATTCCAGCATTCATATTACATTCATTTTTTGCACACATGCAAAGGACCAATAGGAATGCTTATATTCGCGGCCGGAACCTCGCGCGATCGGCCATCTTGTTAGTAGCCACGATTCCGTCCAGCGAGTTAGTCCACGTCACTTGTTGCTAAAATTTTCTCCAAAAAACCTTCAAATTGTGCGGTAAATACTATAATATTCAGATATTTGATGTTCTTATGGAATAAATAGAGGATCGAGGTAAATTACCAAGGTAAGTGTGTCAATTTTACGATGATTTTACTATTCTTTTACACTAAAATTTAAAAAAATAATCTTATCGCCTAATAAGGGCCACATCCAGGCGGGTATATAAGACCGGCCCTTGTTAAACATAAGAGTTGTCAAGATTTTCTAATAAATAAATTTATTATAAGATCTATTTAATGCACGTTGATTTTAAAATAAATGGGCTAATGTTTCTTTGCTATTACAGGATATAATCATGGAGCCTCCTCGTAAAAAACCGAGAGGACTTTGGACACTGCAACAGTTAGAAGCTGCAATGGCAGCTGTGCAAGGCAATTTAATGTCGCAACGTGCAGCAGCTGCTCGGTATTCTATCCCCAGAAGAACTTTAGTAAACCACCTCAAATCAGGTAAAGTTGAAAAACAAATAGGGCGTCGCACTATATTGACCGCAGAACAAGAAAATGAATTGGCATCAAGAATAAAGAGACTTGCTTCCGTAGGGTTCCCTTTAACTCCAAAACGTATTCGTCATCAAGCATACGTATTTTGTGAACAGAACGAAATTTGTCATAATTTTAATCAAAGAAATAAAATGGCTGGCAAAGATTGGTTAAAATTATTTTTAAAGAGACATCGCGATATATCAAAGAGGAAGGTTCAGATTTTAAATCCTGGTAGAGCACAAAAGCTAAATAAAGCTATTGTCATGCATCACTTTGAAGAGTACAAAAAAATATACGACGAACTAGAGATCGGAGATCATCCACACCGCTTGTATAATATGGATGAAAAAGGCTGTAGACTTACTATACACAATCAACCAATGGTATTAGCTCAAAAAGGAGTGAAACGAGTACATATGGTTGCACCAGAACATGCAGAAAATGTTACAGTGGCTGCCTGCGTGAATGCACTGGGTAATCCGATACCTCCGATGATAATATTTAAAGGAAAGAGGTTGAAAGCCGAATTCAAAGATAATTTGCCAGCAGGATCGCTCGTAAAAATGGCACCAAAAGGTAGCATGACTACCGCGTTGTTCATAGATTTCATACATCACTTGGGAAAATACAAATCACCTGGTAAGTGCTTGCTAATTTTTGATGGCGCCTCCTGTCACTTAGATTATCGTATTGTGGATGCAGCTGATGAGGAAGATATCGTGTTGTATTGTTTGCCTTCAAATACAACTCACGAGCTGCAACCATTAGACAAAAGCGTGAATAAATCGTTCGAGCACCACTGGGACGAAGAAACTTTGTTGTTTTTATACCAGCACCCGGAAAAAAAATTAAACAAAGCGCGATTCAACAAAATTTTAAGCAAAGTCTGGTCAAAGTGTATGACCCACGCAAATATTGTTGCTGGGTTTAGAGCTACAGGGCTATATCCCTATAATCCGGATGCAATCGCAGAAGAAGCCTATGCACCAGCTGTCTTGACGGAAATATTTCCGGCACAAGAACTTGACGTTTCCTCGCGAACTGATCCTTGTCTGCCACAAGCTCCATCTCCTGGTTTTTCCCATTTAAACGCAGACCGAAGAACACAAGATCATACTGGCACAAATTCTGACTCTAATGAAACATATTATTGTGAAGACAACAGTCCAAGTTCACCATCTTTACTTAAACGCAACGAGTTATCTTCTCCTGTTTTAGCTAACAGAGAGATACGTTTAGTCGATTACAGTTCGACCAATTCTGAATCCTCTAATTCAAACTTGTCCACAAAACCTGGCACATCTGGAGCTGCTATAAGACGGCCAATAATTTATAGCTCTGATTATGAATCAGATGAGTCTTTTACTGAAGCGCTAGCTATGTATCAAAGGCAACTACAGTCTAGCATAAACTTATACAGATCATCAGAAAACGAAAATATAGATCCATTATCCCAACACCGTACTCCCGAAAAACACATGAAAACCTCAATTTTCAACACTGATATAAGAGAAGTAAGTCACAATTCTTCGACAAGCGATGGTTCAGAAGATAACGTACCATTGATAAGCTTTAGGGATAAAAAGGATGTTAAGTCAAAGTTTCATCAGCTACTTCCAACACCAAACTTAGCTGTAGTGAAACAAAAGCCAAGACGTAAAGCGATTAATTACAAAGCCCAAGTAGTAACCAAAGATTTATTTAATCAAAAAAATATAGAAAAACCAAAACAGAAGGAGCAGCAAAAGCGGCAGAATAAAGAAAAGAAACCTCAACAAAACAAAGGAGATAAAAAAACAAGTCAGACGAAAAAAAAAGACAATCGAAAAGATAAGGCCAAACAATTTGAAAATGGCTCTGATGAAAGTGGGTCGAAAAAACAATTTAAAAAAACAAACTTAACTAATAAGAGTGAGAGACGACAAATAGATGCTGATGACAAGTGGTACTGCCACGCATGTAACACAGAGAGTTTTGAAGACATGCGACAATGCCCAATGTGCCAAAGATGGTTCCATGAACAATGTTTGGGCTTAACAAAAGATGATGTTGATTTTGAATGTCCTAAGTGTGATTAGATGACTAAATATAAAGTGATTGTGATCTCATGAAACTAAATAATTTCCTAAGAGTATAATTGATATCTAATTCATCTCAATTTTTATTTGTAATGATTGTTCCTGTTTTGTACCTGTCACTTTTTCTATGTATGTGCCATTATTATATATTATATACTTTTGTAGGTACTTTACAATAATTAGAATAATGACATAGTTACCTAATGTAGAAACATTTTTGTCAAATTGATCTCACTGGTATCTAACAGAGACTAGTAATCGTACGTGTATGTCCAATAAGGGCCAGGGATGTTTTCGAGTAAAAAAAGACTCGTTTTTATTGTTTTCTTTGAAAGATTTATATTGTGTTAAGACGAATTCTTTATTTTAGGTTTTAGTGATTTTATGAATAATACAACAGAAAATAATATTATTCCCAAATATAAGTTACCTTAGTTTATGTAGGTCCATGACTGTTTTTCTTTATAATAAAAATTATTTGAAGTTATATAGGGTTACTAAATGATTATTTCAGTGAGTGAGAATAATACAATATAATTATTGTGAAGATAGAGCTAATAAAAGTTGATTTAGAAACTGGTTCTTATTAAACCACTATGGTTTAATAAGGGCCGTAGCAAGGGTTTAAAAAAACACAAAATTATAAGTGGTAATGAAACAATATTTAAAAAAATTGTACGTTTTTAGATATTTAATAAAGTTTACATTTGTCTACTACACAATATTTTATTCAATACCTGTAATTATTCAAGATATTTAATTTTAAATAATGGTGGCCCTTATTTACCACCTGTACCTTATTATACAAATAAAATGTATGTAAAACAATCCTTTGCTAAATATAACAACCGGTAAACACAAAAAAATATGGACACACCGCTCGGTTTTTGTTCCGTCTTTAAACAAAAGGTCTTTCAATCTAAGTACAAAAGAGTTTGTCAGCGCATCATTTATCATGTAGGCGCAATACTTTCATCCGTACTTTTCACAATACAAAAAGGATTTGCAAACGTAAATATTTGCTTGTCTATGGTTCTCATAACAATGTCTACATGAAACGACAATTCAAATAAAGAATTAAAAAAGAAAAAGTAATTAAAGAACATCTCGAGTAGTATTCATTTGATACAGAGATAATACTTATTATTTTAGGCGTCCGTAAGATGTCCTATCTTTAAAATAACTGCCGCGCATTCGAAAGATACATTAAAGTGATGATAATTTCTCGGAATCAAGTTACATACAATGTGAGAAATGGGGCAAAACCAGAAATTGGTAATTAGAAATCTTTTATGTCGTACGGCGCAAAGTAATCTTTATTTATCTTCGGATTGTACTCGGTTGTTTTCGACACCGACGCTATTATTTAAATTGATAATAATCAATGAGGCTTTGAGGTATCGTATGTGAGTATAGGAATGTTAGATATTTTACTTCACGATCCAAATCTCGGATTTTTGGAGGACAATTACTAAAGAAATAAAATAGATACTGTACCGTCTAGTTTTATAGGTGACTTCAATGAGTTAAATATACAAAAAAAAAAGAAATAAAACTTGCTGACGCTTTCAACGATACATATGAAAAATAACCGAATAAAGGATTTAGTTATTTCTTTTAAATTTTAAGGATGTTTGTATTTACGTTATTGAATAATATTTGATTTTAATGTTTGCATTCTGGTGTTTACTATTCGGGTACAAGATAAGCAAAATCGTTATAATAAAAGTCTTTTAAAAAGTCACAATTATATTCTATATACTTATAGTATTAAATACCAGAAAAGGTTACCTAAGCTTCGGAATCATAAACCCCTAATTGACTTCTGGAAGCTAAGTGGGGAAAAGATTGGTGAAGAAGAAGAGGAAGCAGAAGAGAGTAAGTTAGTGTTATTCTAAGCTAATAATTCACTGTTATATATAAGATGTTGCCACCCTTATCTTAGGACGATTCTTTCGTGCTGTATCTAGTATAAATATTATCTGTATCATTCATTACAGATAAATACGTGTTAGAAGATAAGATAAGTTATACTTATGATAGATACGCACGTTTTACCTTAATATATAAGCTGTAACCTTTTATACAATAAATCAGACTATAACCATCTTTCGAGTCTCATTATTTTTTCCTGCCAAGACGCAATGGCAAATAAGACATAATTTATAAATTATATTATACCTGACAATTATATTTCATCGTAAAAGCCCAGTTATATGAGGCGTTGTTAGTACAAATTAAGTAATAAAACACGATGTTATTTGCAAGGCACAGCTTCTATTTGGAAGTTAGTAATTTTATGTGATTCAATAAAATTAATAATGAAATTTCACGAATATTTGCGATTCGCTAAACTGGTTTTCGATAAATAACTAACTTTCGATTCCTAATCGAATTATGTTAACAACAGAATTTTTAACGTATCTAGTTTTAGATTTCTCATCTAAACTATAGTAACGAAACTCTCTAACTTAACAAATACCTATGCGATAATATTTGACTGTTTTAATTTTAATATGTTTAGAACCTGTGTTTTATCAAATTGAATGTATTCTATAAGAATACTATCTTCGTCTATTGGTATCATGAGACATAATATAAAGGTACTGCAGATTTTTTACTACACGTACTCTTTACCCATTTCGGGATTTATAGCAGTAACAATATGAATAAAATCATGTATTCAACAGAACTGTAAACATCTGATTTGGGTTTGCTTTGAATAATTTCTGAAGTAGAATTAAGGCCATACCTCTAAAACTACAAAACACAAACTCTCACATAAGCTAGAATCTAAGAAAATATAAGCTTGTTTTAAATAAGTAGCGTCAATATTTCTCAATTATTCAACATAAAACATTTAATGTTCTCGGTGATAAATATCATCTACAATCACGTAGATTTTTCTACTATTTATGGCGTCTCATGGCCACTGTTCACAAAACGCTACCAGCAGGGTGCCCCTACAATTAATAACTGAGGAATTCTTGATCAATAGATGGATAAAATAATTTTAATATCATCGCGAAGAATACTGAATATTTCTTAGGTTAATGCAATCTAGATATCGTGAGATAGCTCTTTATTAATTAGACGCCATTTTTGCTTAATTGCTATATTGATCGGAAATTTTATGTTTTAATCGAAATTCTTTAAATCTGATCGTTGGTTAGTAATTATTACTATTTGTTTTTCATTTATTTACACTAAGAAGACCGAATGTTTCCTTCTGCATTTCTAAAATTTGAGATTCGATTGTTTTCGTCAGTTGTTATTAAGATTTACATAATGATTACTTTTTTTGTCAGGGTATGAAAACCCAAATAAAACGTGGCTGAATGAACATAATTGAAATGATGACAATTTTCCATATTTTATTTTAGTTTCAGGTTTTTTTAACACAATATTACCTTGACATAGGAATTAGTAGATCAATTGATCTCTAAGTATTTGAAATTTTGTGTTTGCAGACTTTTAATTAAAATGTTATTCTAATATGTTTACTGAATAATGTTTTTTGCAATTTCATCCATATTGGACTTATAAAAATCACTTAAAAATCCTACTACCCCACAAGAGTTGTAGGTACCTCGCAAAGAATAAAGAATAAATATTCCACAGTTCCGCACAAAACCATAAACCACAGAAATTTTCTAATGATGGCATCCTGTTGAGAAAATGCAATGTGGGTAAATGAGAGAACAAGTGCAGCCAACATTAAAGAACACTTAACCAATACAACAGCGGCCAGACAAGACAACATAAAAATTAATGTCAAATCCGAATAACCCTCTAATAGGTTCAAGTGGATTTTAAATAGTTCAAGAGTCGTGGGACTTTATTTTATGATGTGGAAACGATTGTCATTCGGTGCATTTCGGATTGCCATATGTCAATAAAGATACTGGGCGCAGCGGGGATATAATAAAAAAAAACTTGTTCGATATATAAAAACAACTTAGTTCGGAATTCAAAATGTTGTCACATCAGCTTCCGTGTAAGGCATTGACATTTTAGTAGCGATTTTATTGAAATATTTGGTGGTTAGGAAGTTAGGAAATAGTTATAATTTTTTTCTTTTTTCTGATTTATTAGTAAAAATTTACTTCCTACTATAATCAAAACTGACAAGATACTTTAAGAAGTCAAGATATTTCCCACAATTATAATAATAACTTCTAGCGCCCACTTATTATTTAGTATGTGACAATTGCTTTATGGTGTTGGAATAAAAAAAATGGATATCTATTATTAGGAAACCCTAACTCAATCTTTCATTAGATTATAGTCTTAAAACTGAGTTACTTAAAACCATAGAGTTTTTAATGTTACACCATCTGAGCTTATTATTCTCTATGTAATTTACTCTCAAGTTTCCAAAAATTCGTTAAATTATTTTGAAACAACAATTAACCACTAAATGACAACAATAAAGAAGTGTTAAAATCTTGTCTTTTCCAAGAAATTTCCGTTTTAATTGTGTGAAGCGGCTGAGTGGACATTAAAAAATACATCTTGATAACGAGCTAGCTTTAGTTGGGTATTAAAATAATGTTTAATTATCACAATACTATATTATGGACATGGCTTCGTCGGAAATTGTAATCATTAAAATAACTAAGTATTTTTGTACTTAGGTTACTTACGGTCTCCAAGATTTCATCGAAAGACATTAATTTGTGACGTACCTGAAAGGAAAAAAAAATGATTAAAACCAAATTAATTACGACTGTAGTGAAAAATGGGAACCAAAATATTGCTCCCATTTAAAATTACTTGTAGTTTTTAAGAATTATATAATGTTATATATGATATCATATATCATAGTTGTTAACGGTGACGGAAAATGTCGTGAGGAAACTACTTTGCTGAGTTGTAATAAGGCATGTGGCAGTGAATTCTTACGAAAATCGCGATGGCCCCCTGTGACGTGAGAAAGGAAGGAAAGAAGAAATAAAGCTAATTAATGCTTTAAAATAACAATTCATTCGGCAATTTCTAGTTTTACCAAGATGACAAAATGAAGGATTACAAACATAAAAACAAGCAGAGACGTGGATAAAGGAATTTATAATGACGCCTGTAAACTCATTTCCATACTCAAGGAAAGCTTTTTAAGTAAGACGCGTCAAAAATGCAAAAAAGCTCTTATTAAATTCTAACGGTGAACGCATACATATGACTTCTGGCCCTCACTTAGAGGCTGTATGCACAAAGCCTTCGTAATAATTATAACGCAAGCAATTAAAATATTTAAGGCACTTTGTCGTAATGTTTGCCTTTTTAATTTGGAAAGCACAAGACGCTTTTGTGCATATTCGTATGCAGTGTATTTATTTTGAGTCAATGAAAAACATTTTAAGTTTAATTTTTGAATAAAATATATTTTCATACATACATATACTCACGGCTATATTTCCCTAGAAGGGGTAACCAGAGCTAAGGAATTATAAATTCCTCAGCCACTTTTGGAAGTTGAGTGGGGAAAAGATGGTAAAAATAAAGGTTTTTGGTGATGGGTCTCCAACCGCATCGCCCAAAAATCCAATAAAAAGCCCGAATACCCTTAGTCGCATCTTACGGCACCCGTGGGTAGAAAGGGGTAGCGACATTCTAAGCCGGCACTACACAGCATAAAATATATTTATAAATATATTTTCCTACTTTATTATATACCATAACCACGATGCTGGCTTAGTAGTAGTCTTAAACTTGATAAAAGTAGTGTGAGTGAATAATTATTTTATCATAGATAATAATAAACGACAATATCCTAAAATAACTAATACTTCAACCACCCTTTGACGATAAATACGAAAAAGCTACATTTGTAAATTCACTTTCACGAGCTATTAACTTATTTGAATATTGAAAGCTTAATTATATTCCCCGAGGAATTGTTCAAATTAATATGCCATTCATTTATCGTCGACGCTAGGTGATTCAATTTCAATTCACAGTACTGCTCATTATTGGAAAATAAAGGAATCGCAGTGAACTGATGGTATATTTGTCACCAATTTTAAATTAAACTTTAACATAAATAATTGTTAGTTCAATAGACATGTAAGTGCCGTGTAGTGCCGGCTTAAGATGTCACCACTGTCTTAAAATGTCTCTACCCACGGATGGCGTAAGAGGCGACTAAGGGTATGGGGCTTTCTAAAGTGGTTTTTGGCCGATGTTTTTGGAAAACCATCACAAACAATACTTTGTTTCTACTATCTTGGCCCCTATCAAGTTCCGAATGTGGCTGAGGAGTTTCCAGCTCTGAAGCACTGACCCCTTTTTGGGATTTATGGCCGTAAGTACATGTTTGTATGTACATTTAAGTGAATAAAAGTTGATTCTAAATATATAGTTATTGACATTTAGATTATATCTGTAGTTTAAGGTTTAGCATAGGTGAAAATAGTGGCTCTAGGCTGTAGAAATGAGATTTAGTATAAAAATATAACTTAGCAGTCTATTTCTGTGATGAATATAGGACCACCATAGATTTACTAAAAAATAGAACTGTAGCATCAATTCTGAGAAAGTCTGTAAAAGCATGGAGATGTTTCGCAAGAAGATGATCTCAGAACAACTTTATGAGCGTTAGAAATCAGGGTATTCCTATCTCGTCAGGATATCATAAAATAAGTTATAGATAAGGTTAAGTAAAATCATGAAAAATATCTTACTGAGAGCAGTTGATGAAAGCAGTACCAGAAGATTAACGTAGTATAAAAATATATAAATAAGGAAATACAATATACAAGAATACAAGTATTTCTACTTGCTGTGTAGTGTCGGCTTAGAATAGCACTACCCCTTTTCTTCCGGTGGGTGTACGTAAGAGGTGACTAACGGTATTGGGACTTTTTGGGCGATGCGGTTGGAGACCCATCACCAACAACCTTTATTTTACCATCTTTTCCCCACGCAACTTCCAAAAGTGGCTGAGAAATTTCTGATTCGTTGGCTCTGGCTACCCCTTCTAGGGATTTATAGCCGTGAGTATAGGTATGTATGTATGTAAGTATTTCCTTATTTATATATCTGGCAACAATCCGTCATATGAATCACAAACCACCAAGCAGTGATAAGTTTCAGTATTTTGACAAGAATATTGCTGTGTACTGTCGGCTTAGAATAGCACTACCCCATTTCTCCGGTGGGTGTACGTAAGAGGCGACTAACGGTATTAGGGCTTTTAAGGGATTTTTGGGCGATGCGGTTGGAGGCCCATCACCAACAAACCTTTATTTGTACCATCTTTTCCCCACTCACATTTTCAAAAGTGGCTGAGGAATTTCTAATTAAGTTCTTTTGAATTAATCATTGAGTTCAAGACGCTAATAATTCATCTTAATTTTTGTCATTACCTGCTGACTGTTTCATGAAATCTAAATAACTGAATCATGTTTTCTTTGTCTTCATTATTACTGTTTGAAGTAAGCATTTGAATTCTGTAAATCTACCAATATTACCATTATAGATCGCATCAAGGAACATAGACAAAAATGCATTGTAAGCTAACTAGGAGTTCACACTATTGATGAATAATCATTACGGTTTTTCTATGATAGGAATGTCAGAACTTAGTTCACGACAAAGAGACGACTGTAAGAAAATGATGTAGATGTATTTTGAGACATAATGTAGCAACAGCTAAGTTTACAGACGGTTTTATTTTACATTTAATACGCCAAAATAAAAACATTACATCATTTGCTATACATATATCATAATGCTTAATCACAATAAGCAAATACAAAAATTCCTCAGGTATTTTTGATAATTCGCTAATAACCTATTAATTGTTCTGTCAATTTTAAAACTTTTAACATTGAAATGTGTTGTGAATTAGTGTTTTTATAATAATCCTTTTCGTATTATTATTTTTGTAATTAAGCCAAGGTTGCAATCAGCAGAAAATTTGGCATTTAAAAGATAATATATGAGAATCAAAAATTGCAATTATGGTTTTTACTGCAACGATTATGAAAAACTATAGATATATTTACAATCTAGGTAATTAAGAAAAAACAAGTGTTTATAAAATGTTTTCTATGGACTTTGTTATCTTATCTAGCAACTTAGTTATCAACACTTTTAATCACATGTATGGGTAACTAGACCTTCAGATTCATTAATTTTAAGCTACTCTTCGAAGTTCATTAAAAATTGCATACTTTTAAGAATTACATTAAATTATTGTCATGAAACATCTATTTTTTTGGGATATAAACCGGTTTTATTCATATGACAGGTTAATAATAAAAAAAACAGACTAAGTCTATTTGAAGACTTATCTTCCTCAGGGTTACATTCTACAGCGATGTGTCAGTAAAATGGAGAAATGTGATGTTTCTGGAATGAACCATCAAAGAGTAGTCAGCGGATATCTACAACTTTATTATTCCAATAATAATCTGTAATGAGTGCTCTGGTGCGGCGCAAACAGGGACTTCATACGAGAATGATGCTTGTATAAACTATGAATACGGTGTAATCTGTGACCAATAGGGTTGCTAGGAACAAAAAATAAAAAAATATTGGTGGTAGAAAATTAGTATGATTAAAACTGGTTTCTCATAATTATGTGAGTAAAATTAATAAGTAGTTTTTTTGTGAAAAAGAAAAGAAAAAGTTTTTTTCATGTAAATTTATAGTGAATTTAAATATAATAAAATTGGCACATTAAAAGAACAATTTCTGAAGGAAACTTCCATATTATATTAAGACTTTTATTATAATAATTCTGGTAGCAACCCTAAACCACACATTGGGTGAGATCAAAGAAGCACCTCAGTAGTTTACATTGTAACAATGACGTAGTGGTTAGTACAGTTTTCTCGCAGTATGTTTACAATGTCATCTAACCACTCACTCTAAAACAACACCCTTAAAATCTACGAAATAGAGTTTAAAATAGAACCGAATATCCACAGCGGATGTTGTAAAGCATCGACAGGGCTGTGACAAATTATTGTTTTATGTCGCTTATAAGTCGCGCATAAATTTTAGAACAAATTATAGACCAATTGTCATTCTCTGAGATAGAAGATTTTATAAGTTCATTCACGCCTCTCAGTGACAAAGCTCCGTATTAATAGCTTATGAGCCTTCTAAGATATTTAGATTTTATTCATTCCTTTACCGTGTTGTCAATATTTTAAAGATTTTATTATGAACAGTTTTTTTTCAAATGCTGATACCTTTTTACTGATTGGTTATCATTTGTAATACTGTCAAAGTGAAAAATATATGAAATTTCACTTAATAAACTTCTCAAGTTTATAAAATAAACGGGAGATTTCTCTATTCTGTTGACCAATTTGCTTTCCTTCTGCCACAAATAACCGCGGTTAGTTTCTATTTTACCGCGCTTACTTATATGATGGCATTAGAACCATGTGTTAGCATGTTATGTATAGTGCAATTGCTATAAGGTAGTTCTAATTTGATATATTTCGAGTTAACGACCTTTTATAAAACTATGTGATAAAATCAGACCCTGAACTTTTAGTGCACTACTAATGAACAAACATAACATAACATAAACATAAACGTTCACGCCGAATATCCCCGAAGGGGTTGGCAGAGGTACTAATACTTCTGAACATCACGTGACTTTGTCACCTGGTGTTCAGAGTACCCACGTTTTGCATGGACAGTGTACTCACGTGATAGGGGGCAGGCCTATCGCCGTTTTGTACGAATACACTGTCACATGACTAAGTACAACTCAGCCATGTGGGTTTCCTCACGATGTTTTCCCTCACCGTTAACAACCATGATAAATTAACCACACATACATAGGTATGTCTTTAGAAAAGACAAATTGGTGTAGGCCCGACCCAGGATTTGAACACTAGTCGTTTGCACGATAACCGAGTGTTCTACCCACTGGGCTATCACGGTTGTAATGAACAAACGTATATACTTTAATAATTGTCAAAGATAAAACGAAGTCAACGTGTGAAATCAATCAAAACGATGAAAAAAGACGAAATATATTTCGGATTTGGAATACATTAAAAGAAATGCATGAAACGTGACCTCTCCCAAATGTTTTGGATAATCGTTAATAATCGCTTGACGCGGGAAGCGCGGTAGTAACTGTTTTTTTCTTAAACGCACCTCTTTTTGAAACCGATTTTATTAATTGCCAGCTCATTGTTGGGTGGTCGGTTAGTCTGTGGGAATGAACGAGTCGTGTTCAAGTACCGAACTTTTTAATTGAACTTGTATTGTTGCATGAAAATTGCATGAGATGCGAAAAAAAACAAGCGTATTTCATTTATACCATTCATTACTATAATCCCAAAGACAGTATTAAGATTTGATTTTAAAAGTAAAAGATTAAGTCGTATTTCAGCGTAGACTAAGAATATCACTATACTTACCCAGTTTGATCTAGGCAGCGCCACTTTTTAATTAATTATTATTTATTTTGGAAATTACAATATTATAGGTAAGCATTCCATAGGCAAAGATGTTTAGTTTGATGTATTTTATCAATTTAAAACATAAAAAGGGTATGTTATAATAATAATAATAATGACGACGACGATGACCTCTCATCGAGTGCATCATCCGAGATCGTCGGTTATGAGATTGTATATCCCGCGGAAGTGTGGTGGTCGAGGCCTCTTGAGTGCCAAAACCATGCACAACCGCGAGGTATGCAACCTCAGAAACTATTTTTTGACGATGACGGATGATAATATTCGGGGAGAGGTGGTCGCTAGTGATAAAGGACTGACTCCCTTATCGTTGGCCTCACAGGATTGGCGAAACCCGGAGGTACTTAGCACCTCTGATCGGGAGTCCGTATGGAAAGAGAAGGAGCTGCACGGGAGGTTTTACAAGGTACTTCACGAACCTTTCGTGGACCGTAAAGCCTCCCTGCATTGGCTGCGTTTCGGGGACCTCTTTGGGGAAACCGAAGGTTTTGTCTGTGCAATACAGGACCAGGTTATCAAGACGCGGAACTATCGGAAATACATCCTAAAGGACGGTACCACAGACATCTGTCGAGCATGTGGCCGTCCCGGAGAGTCACTTAGGCATGTTATTTCCGGTTGTTCGGCTCTTGCTAACACTGAGTACTTGCACAGGCACAACCAAGCAGCCAAAATCCTGCATCAGGAGCTCGCTCTAAAATACGGACTCTTGCAACAGAGGCTGCCGTATTACAAGTATCTGCCGGAGCCAATCCTAGAAAACGACCGTGCCAAAATCTATTGGGACCGATCTGTTATCACGGACAGGACTATTCTAGCGAATAAGCCTGATATCGTGGTATGGGATCGGTCGCAGTCGAGGGTGTTTCTAGTGGATGTCACTATCCCTCATGACGAGGGTCTCGTAAAAGCCGAAACCGAGAAGCGTCGGAAATATCTCGATCTGGCTCACGAGATCACCGACATGTGGGGTGTGACTTCGACAGAAATAATCCCAATTGTTTTGTCCGCGAACGGGTTAATTCCAACCAGTCTCGCGACCAACTTGAGGCGGTTGGATTTCTGTGGCGTGTCGGTTCCAGCACAAATGCAGAAAGCGGTGCTGCTCGATACGGCTCGGATCGTCCGTCGGTTCTTGAACCTGACTCCCTGACCCCGACCGACTGTGCTTTTGTCGGGGAGTACCGCCTCTCCCATTTAAAATTTATATTTTCATTTTCGGCCATGGGAGAGGCGAGAAACAAAAATGTTTTCCGAAATAATAATAATAATAATAATAAATGTTTTTATTTGTCTCTTAAAATACAACAATACAAGAAAATAAAGTAACAAAAAAACAACAATGATATCAAACAACAGACAAAAAGGTGCAAAGCTCGTTCTATCCACAACAAGCAGATAGCTTCGCTTTTCAGCTCTGACCTATAACTTAAAACTACTTATATCTAAATTAAATTAAAGTGAACATAATATTTTGTAATGTAATCAAAATGTGCACATTGCAATTAAAGTTTGTTTTATTATTATCTCCTATTAGCACAGATGATTACTTTATATAGTTTTAGATAGATAATTTATATGTTTTAAAAACAAGGTCAACAACAACAACAACATAAAAAAATGTATAAGTCTAAATGACACAAATCAAAATGAAATATAACAATTCATTGTTTGACGTACATTAGTAAATAAAAAAAACGTTTGGCATGGTTGAAATTTTTCGCTGATTTATTTTCGCCAATTACACGGCAGTGAAATATCGCTCGGACAATTGTACGTGCACTTTAGCGTACTTTGAATAACCGAAATTACGCCAAGCGCAACTATTTAAAGACTTTTATGCACGTTTAGATGAAAATAAATTACTGACTGCTTTTTAAATGTTAATTCTTGTTGATTTATTCCGTGACGATTTAATTTAATTTGAATTTAAAAATTAATAGTTTATAAAAATGCAATCTTGTGATATTGATTACATTATTTCTGAATATATATCTGGACATCGTTTTTGTTGTCATTTTAGTATGTGAATGATAATGGCAGTGGATGAAGACCACATCGAAGACGAATCAAATGGATAATGTTCTAAAAGGCAGTCTTCGGAATAGAAGAGTAAAAAAGAATGTATGAAAAGATCCCTCGACATCCCGGTCTACGCCCCGGCATACCGGGATGTCTCGTGTTCTAGACCTGCTTGTGACGAAAGTTTTTTATTCCCTTGATTGATTAGTAATATAATCTCCACTTGAGGTTTCAAGCATAACAAATTTTAATTAAATGAAAAGATTGATAAATATAATTAAAAAACTTAAGTTTCTTTCAACCCAATGGAAAATATGAGGAAAGAGTATAAATATGTATGTATGGTATATTTATCACCGGAAGCAATTTTTGCATTCCAACTTATTTTATTTAATGTTGCGAAAATATACAACAGGATTAGCTCTGTCTTTCTAAACAATAATAAATTACCTAGTGTATTTCAAATAAACGATGTGACAGCAATTCCATTAGTTTTATTAGTACAAATCAAGGGTGAATGTGTAATAAAAAAAAACTAATGTTATGAAATATTAGCAACGTACGCAATTTATTATGTTCTAAAACTTTAGTGTGGAAACAGTAATGGAAATGGTACAAAAAACTGGTATTGGAAATTTTTACCAAATATTAGGTAATACATTACAGTAATAAAATAATCAATTCAAACGTGAGCACCGACAAAATTAGTAATTAAACGTCTAAACGGAAATCATGCATCACTCGGACTTTCTATTTCACGAAGACGTACAAATGTAGTTAGTCAGATTAAAATATTGTACACGCATCTTGTCCTGACTTCGTCACCTAGCTAATGGCTGTTACACTGTCAACAATGTGGTTATTGAATCCGGAGTAACAACATTAATTTACTTTTATAAAGATGGGTAGCCGGAGCTTAACAATCATAAATTCTATGGTGACAAGGTGAAGTTGGGCATGAACATCTATGAGAGTTTTCATCAGCGAAAAGCTTTAAGCAATAGTTAATAAAATGTTTAACATACATACATACATATACTCACGGCTATAAATCCCTAAAAGGGGTAGCCAGAGCTGAGAAATTAGAAATTCTTCAGCCACTTTTAGAAGTTGAGTGGGGAAAAGATGGTAGAATAAAGGTTGTTGGTGATGGGTCTCCAACCGCATAGACCAAAAATCCCTTAAAAAGCCTCAAGTCCGTTAGTCGCCTCTTACGTACACCCACCAGAAGAAACGGGGTAGTGCTATTCTAAGCCGACACTACACAGCTTATTAAATATTTAACGACAAGGTAATTAAATTGTTTGTCACCGAATGTTCGAAAAACGTCTTATATTATCGTGTTCAGTGCATCCAATTTATGCCTCGAAAGTGTATTAACTTGATAACGTGATTTTAGTTTTTAAGCACTTTTTGATATTTTTTATTTAATTTTTGTTTTGTGTTATTAATTATTATTTTAGTGTTATATTGTTTTTTTTCTGTATTTTTTTTTACCTTTTTTATTTCTTATTATGTGCATATTGTTAGTTTTTGTGCCTTTTATGCAGCAAATAAATGACTTTCTTTCTTTCTTTGATACAATTGCACAAACGAAAATTTTCCCTAACAATTTTAATTTTCAAACGTGCACGCACATATACAGTGCAAAAGTCACGAAGGTTTAAACCCGATTCAGGAATTGAATCCGTATATCTCGGCCTCTCAGTGATATATTAAAATAATTTATAAATCATACAAAGGGACTATAGATAGTTTCTTCCTTTCCCAATGAAACCCAGTGCAAATTGATCGGGTATGATAAATCTGCTTCTGGATACATACATACATACATACACTCACGGCTATAATTCCCTAGAAGGGGTAGCCAGAGCCAAGGAATTATAAATTCCTTAGCCACTTTTGGAAGTTTAGTGGGGAAAAGGCGGTAAAATAAAGGTTGGATCTCCAACCGCATCGCCCGAAAATTCAATAAAAAGCCCCAATACCCTTAGTCGCCTCTTACGACACCCGTGGGTAGAAAGGGGTATCGACATTCTAAGCCGACACTACACTGCTTCTGGATATAAGAACAAATTCAGAACAACAGAAAAGAGGTTTGAAAGACGGCAGACAAAAATACTCTGGTGAATTATTGTTACGATTATTATTCGTTGTACGGAATTAAAAGTGATTAGATTAGTTCGCAAATCTTTCACAATGGTCGGTCGTAAACGATGACTTATACCGCTCAAGTATGCTTTAGAATGTTTTATATTAATTTTCACACATCGTTTTATTGTTCTGGCGTATTCGTTTATTTTTATGTTCGACGGAAACCGCTGGATTCTTGAGATTAATGAAGATATTAAGAAGTTTTCTTTGCTGTTTACAAGTGTGTGTTAGGGTATAATCTACTTTGATGACGTTCGTGGCCGAGTGGGTAGATGACTAGCTTCTCGGTCTGGAGGTTGCGGGTTCGATCCCCGCTGAGAGCAATATTTATGTGATGAGTTTAAATTATTGTTTCATAGTCTTGGATGTTATTTATATGTGCATTATATATTATTTATTCTCTATACACATTCTCTTTTTGAACTAAATATGTCCACCGTGGTTCTCTTCTGACATTACCATCCAAAGTGTCTCTATATATCTCTTTCATCAATTGTCTTTTATCCATACTCTCTAAATCTCGTGGAATAAATTAAACTAAATCTCTATTAGACACATTGTTAATTTGTGTAAACTAAATCTCAATTTAGAGCAAAATCAAAATCAATCTCTATGTTTATTCATAGATCTAAATATAACAAGAAAACGGTTCCTTATTTTGACAACAAATTGATTATCAGATGGTGGATAAAAGAAAAGTCTAATATTACACTAATTAATCTCCTACATCTACAAAAGAATTGTTTTTGAAAGGTCTTTATTCAACTTACACAGAGAAATGTGAAAAGGAAACATGTCTCGGTTTCTTTCAGTTTTCTTGATAAAACTAATTAGTGGGTGTATCGTTAAAAATGCCGGATAGTGCTGGCTTAAAATGACACTACCCCTTTCTACCTACGGGTGTCGTAAGAGGCGACTAAGGGTATGGGGCTTTTGGGCGATGCAGTTGGAGGCCCATTACAAACGATACTTTTTTTCCACCATCTTTTGCCTTTTCTACTATCAACTTCCAAATGTGGCTGTAGAGTTTCTAGCTCAAAAGCTCTGAATACCCCTTTTTGGGATTTATGGACGTGAGTGTATGTATGTAGGTATTTAGTTCATGATGGAATATGTTACAAAGGATTATTAAGAAAAATAAGAAAGTATTATAATACTTTCTTTATTTTAAGTCGACGACGATTTTCATTATGTTTGTAAATTAAATTAATTTTCCGTCTCGTTTTTATACAGATACAAAAACAAAAAAATATTTACCATTGAAGTGATGGGACAGCGCTGAAAATGGTAATATCGATATTTTTATATCTTTTTTAATATAAAACTTTATTTTTTTCATTAATGTACATTAAAGCATCTATTCACCAGGCCATAGCATAGTTGCAAGTCTATTTTTTATTCGTGTTAAGTCCGAACTATAGCTTCTCAGAATAGAAAAAAAATGTTACGAGGAATAGTGGCTTCCACTATAAATTATTTCAGAATATGAATGTCTAGGCTGGTCTTATCTATCATATTGAATAATTTAACTTGTATTGTATCGGAAATTGCATTATACTTGTTAATGTTAATTATTTAATTAATTATGAAAGCTTTTCTTTTTAAATACCATTTAATATTCATATAATTACATAAGTAAACAGGATAGATAAAAAATCAAGTATATCTTTTTCAAATAAGACTAACCGATAAATATCGACAGTAATTATAAGACGAAATTCGCAAGTACAACCCTAGAGCTGCGTCCTACATTCTCAACTTTTCATCGCTTTTCCTTACACGCTATTGTGTCCGTGGGAACCTTTATTAACTCCATAGAAACCGTTTGAAAGGAAAGAAAAGCCTTCAGAGCAGCAGCGGACAAAAGAACCTGCTTCAGCGCTGATTTGATACCGCTCTAAGAATTCTTTCATTCCCTTTTCATATTCCGGTCTGATTTTCTCTATTTTGTTTTGTATCGGTAAATGAGTTGGGCTAATTTACTTTCCAGGGGCTCTTTTGTAAGGAGCCTTTTCTCTGTTGTATTTCCTATTCGCTCCGTGTTTCTTTAACCCTCTGATTCTGCGGGCCAATTTGGACGTGAATTTTTTATGAGAGTTCTTTAGATTGAGGTGTAGCCTTGGAAAGGAGGGATATTTGTTGTTTGGTTATTATGACGGATAATAATTTTTTGCCAATTTTATCACTAAAGAGGTCGGTCGAAATATCGAATCCATTAATTTTAATCTTACGTATACTATTTTTTAGATATACTCGATTACATAACGAAAAGTATTGTTTAAAACGGTACAGACATACTTTTTTTTCCTACTGTCACATTTTTACAAGCAAAACCAAATAAACCACCTAATTTATACACTTAGCGCATAAACCATAACTGTACATGATGAAAGCCTAAGTAACCTGCTGCACAACAAATCCGCGCACATTTCAACTTTATGTTAAGTAATCTAAGCCAATCGCAAAGCTCCCAAGTAGTTTCTAAGCAAGATTAATAAACACAGATGAGTTGGTTTTCAATAAAATTAAAAGGAGTGGAGACAAAGTGAGTATAATCTTGCAACCTGAGCCTAGATAGTTGTGGATTAATGCTGCCATTACCGTGCATCGCTACTATACAGCGACGAGGTGAAATCGTGCGCAGTATACGGATCTTAAATAGGTCTGTCATTCGGTTTATCGATATTTAATGTATGTATTTTTACGGAGGATTTTAATTTTATTATTTGACAATGCTTGTTAAATATGTATGAAGATATAGTTGTTAAAATGGAATTGGTTTTATTTATATTTTAAATATTCAAAAGAAATGGTATCCTTGTATTATATTAAATTGTGATCAATAGAAAAAAAACTGTGTTGTACAGCAAAATAATTTCGAAACAGTAGTCTAATCGCATTATAATTTGTTCCATGTCTCCTCTCCTATTCATAAGTGAGAATAAATCTTGTTTCAAGCCAGCTGACAGGAATAAAACAAATTAATATTGGTAAAATATTATTAAACACAAGTATTACAAATCTGCAACATAATTGAAGATATCAAGTAAAGATCACTTCTGCCAATCTCAATGATCTAAAAGTGCCAATCAAAACTGCTAGTTCTAAAAACACCGGGTTTTTGTGGACACATACATATTAAAAGCCCTAGTGTGCCAATAACAGGCATACATCAACATATGACAGTGAACCGCATAGATGTTTTAAACAAATTAAAAGCACGACTTCAAGTTATCTTAACTAGTACTTTAATGCATCCATGACAAGTTGCTAAATACTAGTGCTGTGCTTTAGCGTCGAGCGTCTATCGATATCGATAAAATGTTTAGTGCTTATTTCCAGTCATATTTATGTCTATGACCAAGATATGGCAAAAGCGGAGCGATTAAATTTTTTTGTTGTTTTAGTTTTTCTTGGTGCATATCGGTTTTGTTTTAGAAGTTAAATGGTGAATCAATGATGATTTAAATATATTGAGTTGAATAGCTCATAGCAAATTTTAGATAATGTTCATAACACGCAAAACAAACTTAACGGAACAACATTTTACCGCTAATTTCAATTTCGTATACTAGATCAGCATTATGCTAAATTGCACTCAAATAATTTTCTACATTTCAGTTTTTCATAACTTTGATACTTAAACATCCATCGTCGTATACTTTCATGCAACATTGTTTAAAATCATACCTTATTTCTTCTCTAAAAAACAGGCGTCGCAAGGATGAAAAATAAAAGAGCATATATGAAAACATTGATGGATGGAATGTAAACAAAGCTAGAGAGGTTTGCCAGGATCGTGCAGAGAGGCGATTAATAAACTCTGCCTACCGCAATGGGAACTAATGGCGTATGTATGCATTTTTTTGCACCTATTACGACTTAGTCCTTAACTCCTTCTTTGATGAGCATTAACGCAACCTTGATCTCATTTACATTGTTTTTTATGTCGTCACAAGCAATTGACGTAAGGCATCACTATTTCTTTACTAATAAACGAGAGAGTGTTGCAAAATTTGACGGCATTTTCTACGCGAGCCGGTTAAGAAAACTGGTTACCGAGAAAATGTTTAGACGAGAATTCATTATGACTACTTGTGATTGTAAGAATCACTCACAAAACTTATGGTCTTTATAATTAACTTAGATATACATACAGACTGGTTGCGGGTTTACATCGATACATAAATAATGAATGAGAAAATTATTCATGTAATTCAGTATTAAAAGATGTGTCGTCCTGGTTTTAGGGTAGTATTATATACCGTTGGTGTGTATTAAAGGCACGTAGCTTTTAAGATACGAATTTATATAATAATATCAGTATAGGACGACCATGGAGGACACATTTAGATCAAAAATAGAGAATTAGTTCAAAAATGTACGAAAACTCTGATGAATCTATACATACAACATTGCTATACTGTCTAGTTAAAACTCCTAAGGCCCTATATCGGAATCTCACAGGATACTTGGTAAGAAACTACTGCGTATAGCAAATATAACATTCGTAGAAGTAACTTGGTTTATTTAATTTGAGAAACGAAATAAATAGAAAATTTCGTAACATATTCTATTTAAAATATGTAACATACTACCAACTATTTTACGCTAAAAAGCGTAGAAGTTTATTCATACTTTTATTAAGTAATTAGTATTATAATCGCTACCGAGGAATGTAAAACGGTTAAGCAAAAATTATGAATATTGAACACAATTCCGAGCATTTCGTATTCTTAATTCATTGCTTTGCATTGCGCAACTTAATTCGAAATTCAAACCAGCGAATAGAAGAAAATCGCGGTCACAAGGCGTGTCCGATTTCCCGAGTCATTGTGCAAGACTATAACAACAACATCGCTCTATCTTGCTCTAGCGTATTGGGAAGTCATTCTCTAGGACAGAGATAGCGCCAACAATACTCTATTGTTATCCCCTCTAGCGTTTCTCTGTAGTTGTTGGAAATGGAAAATAATCTGTGTTACTGCTACATTAAGGTTGTATTCGAGTGACTGTGGAAAGGATTTTCGTATAGCCAATAATTTGATTCGCCTAATATCATTGGAAAGACAATGGATTAGGTATGTTATCTGTACGGGAGGCCGGACAACGTTTTCTATTGCATTCAGGATTATACAGTTTCAATTGAAGATTTCAGTAAAATAAAATTGTGCGGAAATGTGATAATCTTTACTGACTAACTGAAAAAAGTGGTCATTTTCAGTATAGCATAATATGTTACCCTAATTGGTGTATGAAGTATGTCATAAATACACACGCCTTTTTTTCTTGTAATTAAATGGCACGGGCTTTAGCCTTTTTATGCCACTAACGCGTCAAAGGTTGGCCGGTTAGTAATGGAAATAAGGTTTTAATGTGTCATAAAAATAATGATAGTATAGTGGTTTTTAATGAGAACGCTATGAGTAACTTTGATGCGTGAATTTTAATTTGAAACAAGTGTAGCTGTTAAAAGATCGCAGTAGTGGGATGGTTATTTCTGTAAATACACTTTTTAATTTAGTTAAACAAAAGCAAATGTGAGCGTAATTTTGGCTTAATTATTTTTCGTATACAAATTGCTTTTATCGTCACATTGATTTTACTGACATTCCAACATATTAAAATAAGTTTTTATGTTTTGATATTTTGTTAGACTTAGTGACTTTTTATGAGTTTTTTTTTAACGTCAAATTTACGTTTTGCGAAATCAAACCATTGATTTCCAAGAAATACTTCTCTACAATATATTGTACACCAAAATAAATACTAATTTTATAAAATTAGTATTTATTTTGGTGGTTTGATTGATTATACTTTAACAAAACTGTTTTTAAAATACAAAATAAGACGCATCTCAGAATTAACTATAAGATTTCTTTTGAATATCTAAAGTTGTGACAATCCCTACAAACGTTGTCTTTCTTTTCACAGACATACCTAGAGCTAAGATACACACCATCCACCCTAACGACTGTAATTTATTTGTTTTTAATTTTTAAAGCGCGTCCAGGGACAACCAATGAAACGGCTCCCGTCTGATTGTCAATTAAGGACATCAAACGGACTTTTTCCGAATTAAGCGCTCGCTTGTGTCACATTTTTGTTTGTTTCGATTTTTGATGTTTCATTTTCATACTTCCTATTTGTTTGGGGTGGCTGCGTATTGGGGTGGGTATTGCGTCTGTATACTGTGCACGTAAATTTGCGTTGACATAACTGTCAGATTGCGTTTCTGATTGGTTAATGTGTAGTCGATGAATGGTTTTGTTTGTTATTGGTTAATGTAAAAAAATAATATTATGTAAGGTTAAGAAACAATGCCATAAATAGTTAATTAAGAGGATGCCATTTTCTATTTAAAAGAGTTTATGGGGCTAAAATATAAATTAATTGATTTTTTTACACCAACATAATACTATGCTTTTTTATAGTATTATTTTGGTGTGAAATTATTATCCTATTCCCAAAGAAATAACAAGTACCACCCGTAACAAAACATTTTTTATTCATAATAAAGACTACACTTCCAAATTAACAGTGACAGTAAACAAACAGGAAACAAATAAACCAACCGAACTCACAAAGAAGGCATTGGAAAACGGCATACCGAATTCAACTTCAATCAAAATGAAAATCGTATTCGGAACAAAACCGTCTGATGGCAAACACGTATCGGAAAAATGAAAAGAGGAACACAAACAGCTAGAACACGCCTACTGACAAAGGGATGTTCTGTTTTTAAAAAAGCGCGCGAAAACGTGGCGCCGCCGCCATTATGCGCGACTGTATTCAATCTGTCGCTTCGACAATACTAGGGTTGTACGGGTTTTTATAACTTGTCATGTTTTTTTACATCAAAAACCAAAAGGTTTTTGTCAAAATACCGTGTAAGTAAATAAATATAATGTACAAAGATATCTTAGATTGCTGACATTGAATAACAGAGCTCCGTCATTTTCCGCTGTATTGTAATTTTATACATGGTATTTCTGAAGGATTTGGTGTAATTTAAACGTTACTTTAACGATGCATTTACTTAGTAAGTGAGTCATAATTTATAATTTCTCCTTTTTACAATGAAAGCTTGTTAATTCTAAAGCTAATTCTTTTGAAAATTTTAACTAGAAGCAAATTGTTCCATTAAGAAATGTAGTTAATCCTTTGGGTAGTTAGTAACAAGAAATTCAAAACTTCTAAACCAAGAAACCTTTTTCCCAGACTTAATAAAGTAGTAACATAAATCTACTATAGCTCTATGTTCGTTTATACAACTAAGGCCCAAGCATGAAAGCACAAGGCAAGTGTCAACCCTAGTAATACAGGGTGTTGGGAGTTTTTATCGCTGATTCATTAGTATAAGAGGCTCTTTGTTCATACCGACACTCGATGTTGTGGTAGGTAGCTTATACAGTTATGTCAATCATTTGTACCGGCGAGATTATGCCACAGCATTTTTTGTTGGTAGAGGAAGTCAGGTATGATAAAGGAATTTAAGTTTGTAATACTAGTATATAGAATATTATAGTTCAAGCAGAGCATAAATTAGAGATTTTCCGAAAAGAAAATACCGTTGAGGAACAAATTTGAACAAACCCTTAATTGTTTCCCATGTGAGTTTATTGGAAACTATTGTAAATAAAAATTCGGTTCAATTTGGCATCGCGAAGTATTCATACCCACCTAGTAAATTAACAAAACATATAACTCACAAATGCGATGTTAAAATCAAACTTAATCAAATGACTTTACCATTACATAAAAATAAATAATTTTGGCCATTATACTACTACTTTGATTATCAACCAAACTCGTTTTATCATTCACGGTCTTCTTTATTCTTTATCCTTTTTATATGAAAAACCGATGAAAATATTTAAATTTCACCGCGAAAATAGCACAAACATCAGACAAAGTAGCGGCCTTATTTATTTGAGAACGGCAAACAAGAGGGATGATTCACAATGTAAAAAGAGTTTTCTATACCGGCCTTGTTTCATTTCGCACTTTCTACGTTTGGGACATCTTTCAGTTTACCAGTTACCAGTTTAGGAATCAACATCTTATGTGCGTCTTGCTTCCTCTCTAGTGGATTCACATTCGGTCATATGGTGACATCTCACTCAGATCTTGCATCGTGATTTCGTGATACTAAAGACATTAAGTTAAAAAAATGCCCTTAACGTTTTATTTGAGTTTCACAGTGTACACACAGGTGTACTATCCAGAACACCTTTGCAGTGCGCTCAAAAGTTTTCACGAATTTTAGTGTCTGCAATTTCATTTCCCTACGTCGTCCAGAATGCGTCGTAAACAAATGTTTATGACGCATTCTGGGAATCTTCTGGCCGCGAACCATAACAAACGTAAGGCTGTGGGAGTTGACTGACCAAAAGCCCATCGACAAGGAGATCCTTATGAGGAAATGGCGCTGGATTGGACATGTACTGAGAAGACCAGACAATCATCTAACCAAACAAGGGTTAAAGTGGCAAGCGTATGGCAAAAGAAGGCCGGGTCGCCCCCGTACCACTTGGAGGCGCTCAGTTGAAAAAGAGGCTGCATCAACTGAACTCAGCTGGAAGGACCTGGAAGCTGCCGTACAAGATCGAGAAAAATGGAGATCTCTTCTTAGGGCCCTATGTCCCTGATGAGGGATAACAGGACTACATGATGATGATGAATTTCATTTCCCAAAGATCATTTAAAAAGTCACAATGCACTAAGTTATTGTATGAGATTATTTAAAATACTAGAATTTATGGTTCAAGAAGATGAAATACACACTCTTGGAAGTTAAGTAGGGAAAAAAATGTAAAATGTTTTTGGTCATGGGTCTCCAACCGTATCGTCCAAAACTGACTTAAAAAGCCCCCATTCCCTTAGTCGCCTCGTACGATCACCCATGTAAAGAAATGGAGTAGTACTATTCTAAGCCGACACTATATAGTATAAAACAATAACAGTTAACATTATAAAATATATTATTTTTTAACAAAATGGCCGAATCAAACTCTACCCGTAGTCGCTCGTCCTTTGGCCCGAGTTAGCATGCAAAGCAGACGGGTCCACAGAGACAAAAACTTTGTTCTATTGAAAGGGGAGGTCAGGAATACCAATGCAATATTAATTAGATACGAATTCAATGTTCTTTTGCAGTTTTAAAACATTCTGCTTGCGGTGTCGTCGGAAATGGTGATATCGGTTCTGATTTTACGTGTTAGTTTGATACTTAGACGCTGAGATTTTATTCTTATATAGGGGGGGTAACATATATAAAATATATCATGTCTTAATTACAACTACTTTTAATTTATATAAATATACGCCTATGGGTTACTTTCCTTAGGTCATGTGTGTGATTAATTTTCAAGGTAATTAACGTTAAGGAATAATATTGTGAGAAAACCCACATGGCGGAAATGAACTTATTTATTAGTAGGCTTGCTTTTTCCTCCTGTTAATGCATTGTCCAAAATGTGGGTTCTCTGAACACTAGGTGAAATAATGACATGTGACATTTGGAATATAAGTACCTCTGTCACTCCTATGTGAATACATGGCGGGAATATTTAGTCTAAGTGGAACTGGAATAATTGCTATAGAACTGACAATCTTTGAGTCCTCCTAGCTGCTGTCATAAAAACATATAAAAGCAAAAATCTCACTTACCTTAGCATGTTCCTGCTGAGCCAAAAGTTGCTCTCTAACCATTTGAAGTTGTAGTATCATTTCCGATAGATGTCGCTCCTTCTCTAGAACACTTTCGCCGGCCAGTGCGTGAAGTGCCGCCGCGTCCAGAACTCCTCGGCGATCGCTGGGTTAAAAAAAAACAATTAGAAGAAGAATTTTGAATTGGATGAGTGCTTCTTAATAGGTGATTGCGTAGCTGATCGTGTTTTTTGTAAAGAACATACATATACTCATACATACATACATATACTCACGTCTATAAGTCTCTAGAAGGGGCAGCCAGAGCTAAGGAACTAGAAATTCCGCAGCCACTTTTGGAAAGTTGAGTGGAGACAAGATGGCAAAATAAAGGTTGTTGGTGATGGGTCTCCAACCGCATCGCCCAAAAATCCCTTAAAAGCCTCAATACCGTTAGTCGCCTCTTACGTACACCTACCGGCAGAAATCGTGTAGTGTTATTCTAAGCCGATACTACACAGCAATACATATACAATACATATACGCACGCCCATACATCCAAAAAAGGGGTAGGACAGAGTTTTAGAGCTAAAAACTCTTCAGCCACTTTTGAAAGTTTTTACGATCTGTTGAAGACAAGATGGTAGAAATACAAAGAAGTCTGTTAATGTTTTACAACTGCGATCTAATTAATAATAAAAAAATTGAGACTACAAACTATACATTTATAAAAGTCTCATTTTGCTATAATCACAGATCTTAACCTAAAATAAACCTTTACATATCTGAAAACAAATTTATGACCATTGATTCACATCAAAATCGAAATGACACGTTAATATTATAATTATAACATAAATTTACATAGCCCGTTAATTAAGGCTCAAAATCACATCCTCATTATCTTCACATTACATTGACAGCTGGTATTACGCCATGCAGAATCCAATCAGTGAATATCGGAGAGCAAAAAGGGCATATTTTTTTCCGAAATTCAACAATATAACTGGTTCGATATACTTTCTTTTTAACGTGAAAGGCAGTCTCATTGTCTTTGAGACAACTGCTTTAAAAAAGGACTTTAAATGAATGTCGACCTCATTGTAGAAATACTTTTTAGGCAGTTTGTTTTTTAATTGAACGGAATATTTTGTGCCAGTGTTTGTTTTGTAATGAGTTTTGATGTGTCGTTTTATGATGTTAATTTAATGTATTTTTTTTGTACAGTGGTGGGACGTATTTAATATGAATGTGTATTTAGAATAATACTGACTAAATGGGTAGAGAATTTATGCTCAATGATATAGCGACACGGTGACACACGGCTCTAAAAATAATTTGAACCTTTTATCACAAGGTCAAGGGCTAAACCATTTATTATTTGCTGTTTCATATAGGTTTAAAAAAAATGTACTACCTTAGAGTCTACTGTAGTGTCCTAGACTAAGAACTTGGCGCTTTTGAAGAAATAGGTTGAAATAATATCAACTTTTCAGAGCCTTTTAGTTGCTAAAAGTATTTAAAATCGGCAGTGTTTTTTTTCATAATTATGAGTAGATATGGGACCTTCAAATTGAGACCACAACCTTTATTACATTTACAAATATCCTAAAGATATAATCAATGATTGGCATATGAATATGAAAGCAAGTTTTGGGGATTATAAAGACCGTTAAATTTGAGTGTAAACATGTCTGGTTCACGAGTGATCTAGTAACCTTTACAGAGTACGCTTCCATGATTTCTTTTATTATATAATAAATTAAATGTCTCAAGCAATAATAAAAAGGGAGATATACAAACAGTTGCAAAGTATAACGTCCATAAAATAAATTGTGAAATATACACGGGAACTGCACACATATCGTAACGTAGAGATATTAAGTATATCATCGATTTGGTATACATCAGTTCATTTATGTGATGAGCGTAAATGACTGTTTCCTAGTCTTGGATGTGATTTATATGTGTATTATATCGGTGTACAATCCTTATAACATAGGAATAAAAAATAGTTTAGTTATAGTTAAGTTTTAGTTTAGTTTGCCG
The DNA here is from genome assembly GCA_963576735.1 of Bedellia somnulentella. Taxonomy (NCBI): domain Eukaryota; kingdom Metazoa; phylum Arthropoda; class Insecta; order Lepidoptera; family Bedelliidae; genus Bedellia; species Bedellia somnulentella. The sequence goes on along the minus strand of OY755187.1, from coordinate 2,931,584 downwards.
TGTAGTGTCGGTTTAGAATAGCACTACCCCATTTCTTCCGGTGGCTGTACGTAAGAAGCGACTAACGGAATTGGGGCTTTTAAGGGATTTTTGGGCGATGCGGTTGTAGACCCATCACCAACAACCTTTATTCTACCATCTTTTCCCCACTCAACTTCCAAAAGTGGCTGAGAAATTTCTAATTTCTCAGCTCTGGCAACCCCTTTTAGGGATTTATAGCCGTGAGTATATGTATGTATGTTTAGTTTAGTATTCTCAGTTCTATAAACCGTTTGTGAAGGCATAATTTCATTTTTAATTGGTTTACCCGTTTCGGAGGAGTTTGGTGACAAAATGTGGCTCGTGAATTATATATTTTGAATAAGTCACAACAACTTACAAATCATTATATCTTTGCATTCTCACTAACAATAATTCAGACAGAAGAATCGATTGCCACTTTGAAGGACCTAAAACAAAGTTCTCTTGCATAAAAAAGTAATGTCCCAAAAAAAAACAAATACGAACTAAAATGTTCTCTGATCCGCGATAATCGAATCGATTCGAACAAACATTGGAATCGAGTAGCTGAACTCTATTAGCGACCCTAGTTTTTTAACCCCAATTGGGAAATAGGGTCGCAAATATAATGTATTGTTTTTAGATTAAATGTGAAGAAAAAAACAGGTTCTTTTGTTTTTACATCCGAACTCTTTCACAAGCTTTTTATTTTTTGATGTTTTTCATACTACTTCTCCTGGATTTCCATTCAATTGATTTAATTTTTTATTACACAACCAAGAAGCAAATATAATACAAGCACTGAGTACACTAAATTTAATAAAACAGAATAACCTTAATCTATGAGTTTTAAATATATATACAAAAGATAGAAATAATAATTAAACAATATAAAAAATATTTTCAAAATCACTGCCGCTAGGGGGAAGGGTTCCCAAAAGGCTAGCTGCATTGCCTCTTTGTACGGCAATACTTATTCTTTGGGCAAAGTATGTGCCAGCCCTAGGATCCCCACTAGTTTCAACAAGGCGCGTAGATATATCCTTGAATAATCTACGCGCATCTGGACCCCATGGGCCGAGGGTCTCTACAGCAAAAGGAACAAAAATATGGCTTTCGTCAAGGAAGCCATACTTACGTTTCTTAAGACCCTCGGCTTCATGAGCCGCAGCTCCAGCCTGAGCCGCAGACCTTGACAAATGGGAAGGTCAATTGATTTAATTATAATTAAGTAAGCAAGTATGCCGTGCAGTTCCGGCTTAGAATATCACTAACCTTTTCTACCACGGGTGTCATAAAAAGTGACTAAGAGTATGGTGCTTTTTAAGTGGTTTTGGGCGAGGAGGCTGGAGTGGAGACCCACCACCAATGAAACTGCTCTGAAGCTCTGGCTATCCTTTTTTGGGATATGGAGATCGGGGCTATATGTTTGTATGTACTTACATATTTCATTACACGTCTAACTGCAGCTAACGATTTTTATTGTAGTCTGTTACTAAGAAGCCTTAATGACTTTTTTCTCTCTAATAAGAATATAATTTTCAAATAATTGCAACAATAAATATTAATAGCCAAAGACAACGCATAAGTCGAGATCCGAGACTCAATGGTTTCGTCTGAGCTTGGGGTGATGTCATTAAAATGCATGCTGTGGGGATGACGCGAGTATTCACAGGCTGCTCCTTAGATACGTTATGCAATCGGAATGAGTATAGCGCGGTTGGTTCGTGATTTTATTATGTAGTATAGAATGAGATATAAGGTCAGAGTTTGAAGTTCGGACTATTTAGAAAGTCCAATTTGAAAATCATAACTAATATTGCCATTACTACTGGAATTAGTGCGTGCTTTAGTGAAGTATAGTACTTTATTTGTTCTGTAATTTAAAATAAAAAAAACCTTAGCCTTTTAGATTTTAAGATTATTGACTGCATATAGTTTAACTGTAACTAAAGATATGTACAAGCAAAGGTGTATTAAATACTTGATTGCAAAATAAGAAATTTAAAAAGACGTTTTAAACAAACCCAAACGCACCCTGTATCTAAACGCGTTACAAAGAAGCCGGATTCTTTTCAAAATTCAATTCCGTCCGTCACACCCATCTGACGACATAATAATTGTGAAAAATATAATCTTCTCAACTTCATTCTTTCAATATTGGCGAAGTTACTTTGATTTTCTCCTGGCATTCGATCAAACTTCTTACGAGTCCTTTGATCAGTCCTTGCGCGGTAAATGAGAAAATAATTGCTTTCTTATTATTCCGAGATTCGAGACTTCCAATATGCGGTGAATCTTTTAATGGGCATCTTTTTACATTTTTCTTTCAATAATCGCGTGATTAATTGTTTTTTAATTAGTCGGTTATTATGTTTTGATATTATATTTGGCTTGTGATCTCGTTCATTAAATACTCACTTCCCTTTTAACATAATTTTTCGTTTCATTCAGCATAAATGAGCATTTGTTTTTGTTTCACACAGAATAGGCTAAGATTTAGCCTAGACAGCCTAGTCTCCTATTTCTAAGTAAAACTATTTGAAGTAAACCACAGCCATCGAACAAAAAAAAACATATTAAATCAACAGGCTAAAGCTTACATCCATCATGCTTAAACAGTCGAACAATAGAGCAAACAAAACAGTCTGATAGTAACGCAACCGCGAGTACCCATCATACGACCACATAAAATATGCAAGCCAGGGTTGCCACCTCAGACAATTTGTCTGCGAACAATAAAAAATCCCTTAACTGAGAACAACAGCGGTGGGCTTGCCATTCGTCTTGTTTGCTCCCCTTGCGACTACGTCGAGGCGGCGAGAGGTAAATATGGATATGACTATCGTAAATCTAGTAATGTAGACGGAAAAAATAGGTTTTAGTAATGTTTTTTCTAGGTTTTTTTACATAAATAGTTGAAACATTTTTGAAGCTTGGTCCGAATGGATTAGAACAAGTTGCAATGTTCTTAAATTGTTAAATAAAAATGGGATAAAAAACCTTAAGTTATATGGGAATAATTTATGTTTATTTAATTTGTATATTAGACTCCAAGTAACGTTTGCATTATATATTATTTTTTTATGGGAGTAATTTTTTGCGACGATATAAGGTTTGATTATACGATCATATAGAAGTGAAGTTTCCTAATAAAGTGTCCTCACTAGCATAACATAACATGACATAAACGTTCACGCCGAATATCCCCGAAGGGGTTGGCAGAGGTACTAATACTTTTTGAACATCACGTGACTTTGTCACCTGGTGTTCAGAGTACCCACGTTTTGCATGGACAGTGTACTCACGTGATAGGGGGCAGGCCTCCTCACTTGCATTGTAACAAATATTTGATCTACAAGCCACTATGATAAATAAAGCTTTCGCTTCTTGCTCCACTTTAAGAGTTTACCCTTACACAAATGCTACAAACTTTATTTCCTCCGTACATCGTACCCATATAATTCTTTCACGTAACATTCACGGAAACATTCATGGTTATTTAACTCGGTAGTTCATCGCGTCATGTCAGTTTTATTGAGTGTACCGTCAGCAAAGATGCAATGCAAAAACTAACTATGCTAAACAATTGTGGCGATACAATTTCTATTTTCTTCTCGTTTTTTTATTATGCATCAACTTATTATTGTGGTATGGTTAAATGAATAAACTTATTATAAGAATGAATTGAAAAGGTAAATATGGAAAAGATAGGCTCGAATACTAACTGGATAAAATAGGTAAAAATAACTTGCACATGATTTATGTGACTGCTAATAAGCGAATGAAATATGTTATAAAGTATAACATGCATAATTATTACTCGAATATCAAGTAAGCCACAAAGTACTAAAGTATAAAAATCACGAATAGTATTGGTATTTACGCATTAGTAAGCCGAAAGAAATTCGAACTTGTGACATTTTCGTTCAGATAGCTTCCTTAAGGGAAGACCACCTCACTAACCACCGACTTCTCTTTACATTCGTTAGTCAGATAACTTTTTTACAGTCTAAGTCTATAGTCTAACTTTTATATAAGTCAGTTTCATCAATCAAGTTCATTTTCCCTAGCTAGTTATCTAACTAGCCTACCACAAAATTTATACCTCTTACCATAGCAAAGTAATAAATAAGCTCATAAAGAAAACAATGGAATAATTTAAAAAGCTAACAATCAAAAGCAAAAGTGTTCATCTCATTCACCGAACAATATGTAAAACTATGAGATAAAACAATAAGCTAAACAACGAATAAGTTACTATTTAAGTACGGAGTTGGCGACAAATATCTTGGCTGACGGACTAATTATGAATTCGAACAAACCCAACTCTATTAGCCGAGACAAAGATAATTTACACTAAACAATTACTTTAGTTGTTAGCCCGCTCAATCATCGTGGCACAGAGCGTATTGTCTTTGACAAAGCGGCATTGTCGTAGAACCTTGTCTATTGTCGACGCACGAGCAAAGGCACACAATGTGTCATCTACGTTTTAGTCTATGGTTATGAAACATTTGCGCTAAAGTTGGTTTGTAACAAGGATAATTTTATTGCACTGCTAATTTTCTTGAAGTCGTTAATATTTCACTTAAATCTAGCTGGAAACAAGTTGTCTGCACACATGTATTTACTTTGGGCTTTACACGATTTTTGTCAATTTCTACGGCCTGTGATGTAAAGTTTATTTTCAAAGATTTTTCTTTATACCCTCAATTTAAGAAATTATTGCTTCTGCCTATTTGCAAAAATGTTTTTTATAAAAGAAAAAGTGTTATGAATGTCCAAGGATTTTCAATATTTTTAAACAAATAAGATGGTCGAAAATAGCATATTTTTAAAAGATAATTTTCTGATAAAAATAACATATCACGTGCAGCTTTCAAATATTTTTGATCTCAACTTAAAAGTTCACATTACGTAAAAAGCATGCATACACCAGTCATGTAACCGGGTTTCAATACTTATACCACACAAAAGAAGATGTTTTAAATTGTTCATAAAAGAGATGAATTGTTTTACATTAGTACATTCATGGCTTAATCTACTTGCCCACTCATGACTTTTATAATTAAGGTCAGTTCTTACAAATTTCACATCCCCTTTACTCTCGAGCTAAGTGAAAGAGATGCATAATGATGACCTGAAGGTTTTTACTATCGAAGTGAGTATATTATGTCGATTACTAAAACTCTTAATTATAGACCACAAAAGTTTTCTAACATTAACAATGGCGTAACATTTGTCATATTTTTGGGCGCTAATGTTTTCTATTTATCTTTTGTTGGTACTGACATTGTTTTAAAAGTAATATATTTTTAATGTTGTGTCTTTAACTTAATTGGTGTGTGGGGTTTGTGTGAAATTTCCAATATCATTATAATGAATTTTATTATTGTGGGTGTATTATTTTGTGTATGAAATTAAAGAAGAAGGACATGATATATTTTTTTTGTCGAAATTGTACTAGCTAAGTCATTAAAGATTCTTATTTAAATGATTAGAAAAGTGGCTAAGGAGTTTCTAGCTCTGAAACTCTGGCTTTCCCTTTTTGGGTTTTATAGCCGTGAGTATAATATGTATGTCAAAAAACTAAAAAGCAGACTAGTAATGCGAAACAGTCACATGATTCCATGTTGAAAATGCAATGTTTTTATGTGCATACCAATTTCACAGATCTAGCTGACTATCGATTTGTATTTTTAGTGACATGAAAAAGGATTTTTGTATGTATTTATAGGGCAAGGTTGACTTTGAATGTGCATCAAACGGATGTGACGCTACTTGGGTCACACGCACATTTACTCAGTCTAACTTTTTGAGATGCAGAGCTAGAATCTCCTCAGCCACACTTGGAAGGTGATAGTGAACAAGATAGTAGAAATAAAGTATCGTTGGTGATTGGTTCCCAACCACGTCGCCCAAAAACAAAAAAATAAAGACCCACACTCTAAGTCGCCTGTTAAGACACCCTTCTATACTAGAAGAAAATTAAGTTTTTAAAAAAATGTATTAGAATTACAAAGTGAGAACTCAAAATTTGAATGCAGCGGTAAGAGCATTGCAATGATTGGCTCATACAATATTCAAAGCGGCCAATCGGAGCACGCCTGTGTCGCCAGTGAATCAAAAATTCCATCCGAATACTACCGTTGACGGTGTGGCGAGCACTAAAAATGATAATACCCTAGCATGACCAACGATACAATTTCATATAAAGTATTCATGTATCATTCACGTTTACGTACGGATACGTATTTTTATTGAACCTTTGAATTGGATTGCTCATTTCGATTATGGACAACATCGGAGGATTTTTATGTGGCAACTCAAAAGTGTTTTTGTTGGCAAATATACCAAAACGTAACGTATTGAACTTTTTCGATTTAGAATGTTTTAAAATCGGCGATGGGATTCTCATATACTAAAACGTAAACGGTTGGTAGTAATTATATTCAGACATGGTAATTTATGTTGTTAGTTTATTAATTAAACATAGTTTAACTGTTAAACTTTAACACATACGCACAGCTTTTAAATTAGTATGTGAACGAAAAGATTCACCGCCTACTATGCTACCGTACTTCTGTTTCACTATGGTCTTTAAAACTTTTTTCACCCCAGATTTTATCTTTCGAGCTTCTATGGAAACGAAACACTACTACAGTACTACATAAAACTTTTACATCCTATATTTGCCTTGCAAGATACAGGTAGAACAAAAAAAGTTTTATGTTAGTATTTCAAAAATTTTTGGATGTCCTAATATTTGTCCTTTCGCAGCAACCTCTACAAGTCATACATTCATCTATGGACCTCATTCAAGAATCACACAAACAAAAGGTTAAGTGAGGGTTATGATATTTAATTATGTTTAATATCAAGAAGTATTTCTAATTAATAGGTTTTGTTATCGATGTCATGATACACTATTGATAATATGATTTCATTGAATTGTTGCTAAGATTCATGTACAACGGAATTATTAAGTTGCTACAATAACCTATGTATGTACATACATACATACATATACTCACGGCTATAAATCCCGTAACGGGGTAGCCAGAGCTTTGGAATGAGAAGTTGATTGGGGAAAAGATGGTAATAATAAATGTTTTTGGTGACGGGTCTCAAACCACATCGCCCAAAAACCACTTAAAAAGCCTCTATACCCTTAGTCGCCTCTTACGATCACCCACGGGTAGAAATGGGGTAGTGTTATTCTAAGCCGACACTACACGGGTATTTACCTATGTATGTGTAGATGGTAAGCAAAGACGTGGTGTGGAAACTGAAATGCCCGAGTTTTTACAATTTGATGTGCTGAGGAACAATTACACCTCTTACATACATACATACATGTACTCACAGCCATAAATCCCCAAATGGGGAAGTCAGAACTTTTGGGGTAGAAACTCCTCAGCCACATTCGGAAGTTGATAGGGGAGAATATGGTAGGAATAAAGTATCGTTGGTGATGGGTCTCCAAACCGCGTCGCCCTAAAATCACTTATATCCAGACCCTTGTTTTAATAAGTATAATTTTAATAAGTTTTTACTTTTAATCCAATAATTTTAAAAAACCCGATAGGTTTTCTTACGTATATTATAAAAGGACTCAGTATTTTAACAGTTTCTTTAGTGCTGTGTAGTGTTGGCTTAGAATAACACTACCCCATTTCTACCCGTGGGTGATCGTAAGAGGCGACTAAGGGTATAGGGGCTTTTTAAGTGATTTTTGGGCGATGTGATTGGAGACCCATCACCAACAACCTTTATTTTACCATCTTTTCCCCCCTAAACTTTCCAAAAGCGGCTGAGGAATTTCTAATTCCTTAGCTCTGGCTACCCCGTTAAGGCATTTATAGCCGTGAGTGTATGTATGTATGTATTTCTTTAGTAAACTTCATATGATTTTCCGTCATCCTGATACGTCCGTATTTTGTTATAATGTATTACATATTGTTTAGAAATAGCGAACAAACAAAGGTCTTTAAGATCAAGGAACAGGTTTATCTAACAAATGTTAATTCTAAGCTATTGTTTATTATTTACACAGTAATAAATAACTCGTATGTGCACTTATCTGTTTGCGCCATTATTATCTCTAAGCAATAATTGTATCGGAGATTTCATTAATGAAAATAAACGAAATATTGAGATTTAAATATAAAATGTTTAAAAATTATTGCCGTGTAGTGACGGCTTAGAATGTCGCTACCCCTTTCTACCCACGGGTGTCGTAAGAGGCGACTAACGGTATGGCTTTTAAGGGATTTTTGGGCGATGCGGCTGGAGACCCATCACTAGCAACCTTTACTTTACCATCTTTTCGCCACTCATTGGAAATTCCAAAAGTGGCTGAGGAATTTCTAATTCCTTAGCTCTGGCTACCCCTTCTAGGGATTTATAGCCGTGAGTATATGTTATGTTAAATATAAAATGTTTACAAAATTTATATAAAAGTGCCTTGTAATGCCGGCTTAGAATGTCACTACCCTTTCTACGCATGGGTGTCGTAAGAGGCTACTAAGGGTATGGGATAAGTGGTTTTTGGGTTATGTGGTTAGAGTAGAGACGCCTCACCAAAGATACTTTAATTCTACCATTTTGTCCCCTATCAACTTCCAAATGTAGCTGAGACGTTTCTAGCTTTGCAGCTCTGGCTACCCCTTTTTGGGATCTATGGCCATGAGTACAGGTATGTATGAGATACTAAAGAGCTTATTCCATTTGTCTGAATGAAGACGTCTGAAAGCCACAGAATCTGAATTCAGACTAGTGGAATAACGTTCAGAACGCTAGGCTTCTGAAAAGTAGACAAATTTGTGTTGGAATAACAAGCGTCTGCGGCAGTAACTTCGAAGGACGTCTGAATTCAGAAACGACAAAGTGTAATGGAATAAGCTCTTAAACTGAAAACAATTCAACAGTCCCAATGCTATCACGAAACCATCAGTCCACATTTAAAACACCTCCTTCTTCATGCGGAATGTGAATGACAGATAAAACAAACCGTAGGTGTGTAAACGGTAACATTAACGTTTTAAGAGCAACGGTGCTCTAAGCGTGCGAGTCATAACCATTTATAATGCTAACCACTGGCCACCTTCGCTCATCAAAATTACTCCTCGTTAACATGCATATACTTACGACATTATTTCCCACTGGAGTAGGCAGAGACTATCAATCGGTACTTTGTATGGCACTCTTTATATTCGGACGCATGGTTTTTTTAGAACATCCTCTATTTGGTTCAAATTTTTCCTTCGTGTCCTCTACTTACATTACATTCCACTTAAGCTTTAGATCTCTTCCACCAATTTACTGACATTCTTTGTGTTCCACATTTCTCTTTCACAGTAATAAGAAGCTTATTGACCGTTGTCTTCATAAAAGTAGGCAAAAATTTACGTGTAAAACTGTTTTACCTCATACCTTACATACCATACATTACCCTGCAGGAAACCTCATAATAACATGTTACCATGTTTTTTTTATCTCTTTCAAATCTGTTTGAATGTCAATAGAGTTTGACGAATTATGACACATTTAGTTAAAATAGAGTGTATATTTGACTAAAGAGCTTATTCCATTACACTTTTATCGTTCCTGAAATCGGAGGTCCTTCACAGTCACTGCCGCAGAAGGCCACCGACGCTTGTTATTCCACTACACCGATTTCAGTTCCTGAATCATTCGCGAGCGCGCGATTTTTGCGGGCGGTCATACGAAATTACTCCCGCCTTTTTTTTAAAACGCTCTCTATCGGACTCTCTTATGAACTATCCCACTCTCATTTATTAAACGACGACACATTGCGTCTGTATATCTCTTTCGCTACTATACTTACATATATCCTATTCATGTACACATCCTTTTCCAAATATTTTTACGTCATATATCACACAAAATATTAAATAGGCGGGAACTCCTATATGACTTAAAAATAAAAGCATATTTATTAAAAAGTTTGCCGGGGTCGTACGAAGTGGCGATCGATAGTTTCAGCCTACCCCAATGAGAGGTAATGGCGTTAGTATAAGCATGCATATAATGTGATTGAACGTATTTGCTTACCCCAATGGGAAATAATGGCGTGAGTATATGTATGCATGTATGTAATTATACGCCTGTGCCTACCCCCACGGGAAGTGATGGCGTGAGTGTAAGTATGCATATTTGAAACAATACGTATCTGCCTACCCCTTGCGGAAAAATGGCGGGAGTTTAAGTATGTATGTATGCAATTTAAATTATCTGCTTACCACAAGCGGAAGTAAAAGCGTGAGTATATGCGCGTATGTATGTAATTAAACGTATCTGCCTTCTCCGATGGGAAGTAATGGCGTGAGTATATATAATATAATATAATTTGTATGTATGTGATAAAACGTATTTACCTACCCCAATCGGAAATAATAGCGTGAGTATATGTATGTATGTAAGAATATAATTATACATATCCGCCTACCCCTATGAAATGGAACCCCTACCTACCTAACTACCCCTGGAATTAATGGCGTGAGCATATGTATATCTGCTATAAAGTTTTATTATCTTTTTTTTGTTTACGTAATTTGCAATCATAGGCATGAAAAATTTTGGCACGTCCTCTCGCTGTGGCGGGCGCGAGTCGACTAAATCGTCTGATCGTTATTCCACCTTCCTGAGACGGAGCTACAAAAAATGTAGTGAGCTAGGAACCGAAATTTGTCTCTTTATCGGAAGCCTAGCGTTCTGAACGTTATTCCACTAGTCTGAATTCAGATTCTGTAGCTATCGGACGTTCTGAATTCAGGCAAATGGAATAAGCTCTTAAGCAGTCATTAGAAGTTCATACATACATATACTCACGGCTATAAATCCCTAAAAGAGGTAGCCAGATCTGAGAAATTGGAAATTCCTCAGCCACTTTTGGAAGTTGATTGGGGAAAAGATGGTAGAATAAAGGTTGTTGGTGATGGGTCTCCAACCACATCGCCAAAAAATCCCTTAAAAAGCCCCAATACCGTTAGTCGCCTCTTACGTACACCCACCGGTAGAAATGGGGTAGTGCTATTCTAAGCCGACCCTACACAGCTTCATTAGAAGTGTCAACATAAAGGACATGAGTACAAAGTGTAACAAATGCTGATAGATTTTTTCCTATATAAAACGAACATCATTAAAGACACTGTTTTTCTCTTATAGGAACTATTGGCATGATTGTTATATATTTTTGTAATACATACATACATATACTCACGACTATAAATCCCTAAAAGAGGTAGCCAGAGCTGAGAAATTAGAAATTCCTCAGCCACTTTTGGAAATTGCGCGGGGAAAAGATGGTAGAATAAAGGTTGTTGGTGATGGGTCTCCAACCGCATCGCCCAAAAATCCCAATGTAATATAAGCATAACAAAGGTTTTTTGGATTGAATTTTGCGCCAGAATATAATCCCCTACTTTTTTTAATTGAAATTATATTTTCCTACACATACTCTTCTATTCACTAACTTTATAACAGATAATTTCACGAACCGCTAAAATACTTTAACTGAAACGACCATTTTAACTGCACTATTTAAGTTCTAAACGAAGGTTTGATTGTTCATTAAATGGGCTATTAAAGACAATGTTGTTCTCTTTATATGGTTAGTTATTAGGAGTTCAACATGAGATTTTATTACCCTTAGCTAGTTTATGTAGACCACAGAAGAAGCTGGTATTTTTGTGTGAAGTTTGTTTATTTTTTTTGTAAAATTTTCTATGAATGTCATTACCTATTTCTACACACGAGCGACGAAAGAAGTGAATAAGGTTATGGGGATATTTTAATAGGTATTTGGGCGAGACCCATCTCCAACGATACTTCTTTTCTACCATCATGGCTGCTGCGTTTCTAGCTCTAAAATTCTGGCTACCCCTTTTATGGCCGTTTTTGACCAATTCTAACATTTCTGTTATAAGCACGACATTGATTTATTTTCCATTTTTTCTGCTTGCCATAGATGTCTTTACCATTAGTACTCTTTGACAAATATCATGAGTTAATTTTACTTCAAATCCCTACTTATGTTTATCCCAACAACGGTCGACCATGTACAGTATAACACTTAGAAAATACGTGATACATAGTCTTTAAACCAGAAGTAAGGTCAGAAAATAACAGTACACATAACAATAACAAAATATAAGTCACCTTGGCAATATCAGTGCTATAGTAACTAATAAATTGTGTTCTAATGACAACAATCCGTCGATAATACTAATTCAGTATGCATGCTGATTATTTCTATTTTCCTTCAATCATATTGAACGATTTGACATTGTAGACTAATGAGAATATCAGTTTGATGTGAACCTTATTTCAAATGACTTTGGGCTGAAGATGATATATTAATGTTACTCTTATATTTCTGCCAGGCTGTTTTATATGAAATCAATTTGGTATATGATAGAGAAATAAAATGGTTACAAAGTTTACAGATGGTAAAAAACCGAGATTTAGATTTTCAAAAACCTGTGAATTAACGAGGGAAAATATATTTTTATAAAGGATTAGTAAATTGGTCGTAAAAAAAATCGTATTCAACGTTTGTTTTTAAAACTTCATAATTATTTACTTATCGTTCAAATAGATATAATTCGGAATGCTAATAGAGGATATCGATCAATCAACCATGATACAACTTAAAGTAATTAATTCAAAACAAGCCCTACGACATAATTTAGACCTCAGAGACTAAACTGAAATCAACATTTGCCAAATTGATACATTTAAATTGCTCCAACTTTCACTAATGTCTAGCCCAATCATGCTAATACCAGATGAAACTAAAAAATGTGTTATACAAAAGCACTACCGGCTTTATTAGTAAAGGGCAATTCGTTGATGTTGCTAACGCATAAATCCGTAGCATTCCATTGTACCTGTACAACATAGAAACTTGACCAAATCAATCAAAGTTTACAAATTAAACTCCACTTACTTGTTTTGCTTGACTGGCGTCGTCGAAGGCGTGGGCCTCTTCTCTTCCTTGATCGTGCTATTATTCATCTTTGACGTTAATCTCTTTAGCACGTCATCCATCGACCGTTTATGCGGCGCGGTGAGAGATAAGGCGCTATTATGATTCAGCAATGAATTGTTGTTATTACACAATCCCAGTACTTTTGTGTCAGCTCCGGGACTGCTACATTCTGAAGAACCTCTACGTCGTTGTAAATCGACTCCGTGGAGAAGAAATGAATTGGGTACTAGTAAGTTGTTGGTCATATCTTCAAACTTTTGCTTTTTTGATGGACGTTCGTCTTCGTATGATTCTTCGTCTGTGACTGAACTTCTGGTAGAACAACTAGGTGATAGTTTGTAGTAATTGCCGGTTTCTTCTTCTTCTTGATCTTGGAAATCGTTCGCTGGTCCTGGATCCTTTTTCACGGTGTCAGTGGCACCTTCTTGGAACTTAGACGGTGGCGACTTCCTTTTAGATGACATGTTTCTGTAACAATAAAAAAATCAAGTTAATATTTGTCTTTTTTTTTAAAGAAATTAAGAATGTTGAAGGTGGAAGGAACTATAAAAAAAAATCATACATTTAGTTTATTGTACGCTTATTGGTTTAAAAAACAATGATCAAAGACATCTTAGATATCAAAATCTACATCAAAATCAACCCAGTTGTGTTTTGCGCAACGGAATCCGTTTTCCAATCTCAGATCCTTAAAATAATCTCTAAGTTAGATATGTGTACATAAGCGTCTTTGTTGATCTTACATTTTGATTGGTTGATTCTCTGTGTGCGTGTATTCGGGTACATAGATGAAGTAATGCAGATGGGACTCCAGATAGAAAGGCAATTTGAGACGTCTTCATTGGTAAAGCTAACAAACGAATTTCTTGTGCAAATAACCAGTGTCTGGAAGCTACGCTTTGGAAATTCGAACGTCTTGTTTGTCTTTTCAGTTGAAAATACATAGTCGTTTAATTGAAGTAACACACTCTTTGATGGCTCAGCATATTGAATGTCGCCGATTGACTTAAGATCCATTTGATTGCTTTGACGTTCCCTACTTGATGATCATCCTATTTTAATTAATACAAATGAAGATGGATACATTTTAAAACTCAAATTAGATACACAAATACATGCAAACATATACTCAAGACAAGAGCTTTACAATGGAAAATTAACTATGCCAAATGACAGTTTTGCAGTTGGGTGGGGAAAATATTGTTGGAAAAAAGGTTGTTGGTGATGGGTTTCCAACTGCCTCGCCGAAAAAATAACTTATAAGGCCCCTATAGCTACAGCTACCTCTTAAGAAAACCGACGGAAAGAAATGGGTAGTGCTATTCTAAACCAAAATTACATAGTAGCATAAGATACAATGAACCTTTATAAAATAATACACATTTCAATTTAATTATGCAAATAGTTATTAACATCAAAATGAATATTGCAAGCTGAAACCAAAACGTTAAGAAAAAGAAGTGATTATAAATAACTAGAAAATAAAGATGGTTTATTCATTAAAGAAATGGGTCTATAAGTAAATTAAATTCTTTGTTCAAACTTATAAATGCTTAAATGAATGAAGTACAATCATGATTTCTGAATGAAATCCAGTCAAAGCGTTAGTCTGAAAACTTTTAACTAATTAAAGAGATGTCTAAGAATGAATCTCATGCTGTAGATGCAGTAAGAAATATGAAGAGAAATTATGAAATAGTTTTGTTAGGAGAAGAAAACAGCAATATTAATTATAATTTCATACGCGAAAGGGATCTGATAGAACTAAAGTTTCAAATTAGAGTACAGTGTTTTTAGATAATACCTTTATGTCTATATCAAAAGATAATGCCAAACGGGAACATGAAATAAGTTATTTCGTGTCTAAAAAAAGGTCTAAAAAAGCCATCGCAACTTTATAAACCAGACAAATGTTTTACATAGTAATAGATCGTATGCTTAAAGTTAACAATATTTATAGCGCTACAACACCAACCAAAGAATCAAGTTTATTGAGCGTTCGTAATGAATATAATAAAGTTCTGCTAGCACAGTGGCAGACTGACGAAATTGCGTTAGTGACCCGACAAAAGGGGCGATACAGTACCGATCATGGAGTTATGAATCGGAGCCTTAAAGTATTACTGTCACAAAATATGTTCTTTTATCTTGCTGTACTGTTCGGTGTTTTAGTTGTGATGATATTGAAATTTAAATGTTTAAAAAAATCTTAGTTAAATATATAATCTGCAGAAATCTGTGCAGTGACTTGGTAGATTGAAGAAAAATTACTATTATTTCCTGCCAATATCACATTATGACTACTCGGTGACGAACACTTTAGGTATGCATAATTATTTGTTGCAAAAACTCTGCGGCATCGGAATATTCTTTCTCATATTAAAAATGACACAGTATTAGCATAGCTAGTACGAGAGAATTTTTCACTAGATATCGCGTTATAAAACTGCTATCTCTTACGCACTTACTTAGTATTACATACATACTTACATATACTCACGGCTGTAAATCCCTAGAAGGGGTAGCCAGAGCTAAGGAATTAGAAATTCCCCAGCCAGTTTTGGAAATGATAGTGGGGAAAAGATGGTAAAAATAAAGGTTGTTGGTGATGGGTCTCCAACCGCATCGCCCAAAAATCCCTTAAAAGCCCCAATACCGTTAGTCGCCTCTTACGTACACCCACCGGAAGAAATGGGGTAGTGCTATTCTAAGCCGATACTACACAGCTATTGTTCACTGATATCGTGACGATAACATAACGCTTAAACTAGACCTCAAAAAAATGAAGTGTTCCAATGTCAATGTTCCTAAACTAATTTTATGGGAACACGCTTATAAAGCAACTTGTCGCAACCCTCTTTAGAGAAACGTCGACAAATATTTATTGGAAAAGGGAATTGTTTAAGTTTTAGTCATTGATGACAAAGAATATTAAGTACCGTGTAGTGCCGGCTTAGAATTGTCATTACCCCCTTTCTACCCACGGATGTCGTCAGATCCGGCTAAGGGTATGGGTTAAGTGGTTTTTGGGTGATGTGGTTAAAGACTCCAACGATACTTTATTTCTACCATCTTGTCCCCTATCAACTTCCAAATGTGGCTGCGGAGTTTCTAACTCTAAAGCTCCTGTTACCCCTTTTTGGGATTTATGGCCGTATGGTTGAGTTTTTTGTAGAATTTATGAAAGGTCATAAATTAAATCAAATAATCCAGCAAGTTAAACTATAACGACATTTCAAAATGTCCAAGCAAACTGCACTTCATACCGAAGAAATACAAGAATTTACGATTCCAAACAAGAACCTATTTAAATTCAATCCAAGTAGAAAGAAAGCTGGCAGCACAATGAAAAAAAACGGAAAATAGAAAATAAATGTACTCAGTAGCTGTAATCTAATGAACGTTGAAAAACATTTTACTTCCTTTAGAAAAAGCCTGCGAAGAAAATGTACGGCATTAAATTATTTCTGTTATACTTTTATTTACAATAAGAAATCTCGTTATTTTTATTTCTTGTGTCGAGTGCTGTGGAACTGTTATTGTTTTGTGCCTTGATTTTTAAACAGTTTTTTGACTTATTGAATTCTTTTAGGAAATTTTATGTGAGGCGCTGTTCTAAGATAGGTTTTTATATTGATCTTTAAAAAGTTATTATATTTACTCATAAAAATTAACGATTGCTGGGCTGGGCTGAGTTTTAATAATCATGTCATATTTTTAGGAGTTTTTAGAAACTTGAAGTATTACGACCAATATAAACATAGAAATTCTGTTGTACGACAAAGAATCAGCTTGGTAGAGAATGGCGGTTTAATATCCTCAGCCTTCAAACATCATAAGCTCTTTTCTCACACAACCACGTCGCCTTATAAATTCCAATAAAAGTTTTAGAAAGTGAGTGTAGGTAATGCATAGTGGTTTCCTGTTAATATTAATAAACGTAGATAAATAATATGTAGAGAACGTTGTTCTAAATTGATGTACGAATGTGAGAGATAGTTTTATAGCGAGTGCGATCGTTTACGATATGTCAACCAGTAAGGGGTCCAAGCTTCTACTAACTGGTTCCTTTTTTATAAATTAGATATCATTTTTCTTGTTCATACTATTGCTGTTTCGTATTATGTTTGTGGTTTTAGTTTCACTTCTTTGTATTTGTTTGATTGTAATTATTATTTTATATGTGGCCAAATACAGTAGTTCGAATGAACTATCTGTTCTTTGCCATTAGTACTTTAGTTTTCAAAACGAAATTTAAATATTTCACAATTATATTGGGTTAACCAGTAGACTTTTTATTTAAATATCAAAACTAGAAAAAAAAAACTTTTTAAGTTCAAAAATTTGCAGATACCTTCCAACAAAAATGAGTTAACGATAACAATGCAATAAGAAAAAGTTCGTTAAGTATTTAACAAGGTATAATGCTTAACCTTTACGGCAGGCTCGATTTCGCAGTAGTAGCGCCGAAGCCTTAGAATATCTAAGACGGGAGGCAGCAATTTCCTATATATAATCGAAAGGAAACTAGAAATGTTGACGATTAGTCCAGTGGACTCTGGACATACATTGATTAGAGCAAAAACGGATTTCCTTGTTGATATCTGCAAGCAGTTATGAATTAAGATGTGTGACGGCGACTTTGCAGCCATTTCAATTAATCTCATTTCTTGATATGGTATTACTGGATTATATTTGATGGGATTGGCTACTGTATTGCGTTTTAATATTACTTAGGTGTGATTGACGACTGACTTCCAGTTTTAGATTATATATTGACTTATTATTGCCTTAAGTGTAACTTTTCTCAATAATTTGTAAATTGAAAACATTTCGAGATCTAATCTTTGGATCCGTTATTTAGCAAAAACGATTTGATATATTGATTATGAGGCCAAACATTGATTTAATTTTGGTAAGAATCAAAATAAAGAAATAACAGATATAAAAATATAATCTGCAACTGGTAAAAAAACAAACATATATATCTTTTTCACAAATCCACGCTTGCCAACGTCCAACTAATACAGATATTGAAGGGTGAAATTGTGTAACTAATGTAACAATTGAGAAAACTAAATCAATTTGGCAATCTTATTATCGCGATTGTACCCTTGCTTTGGCTTAACTCAGCTGAGGAAAAGTGTTAAATCAATTCTAAATTAACTAACATAACATAACATAACTTTCACGCCGTTTATCCCCGAAGGAGTTGGCAGAGGTACCAATACTCCTGAACTCACATGGCAAGCGCCATCTAGTTTCCAGAGAAGGTACCCACGTTTTGCTTAGACAGTGTACTCACGTGATAGGGGGCAGGCCTATCGCCGTTTTGTACGAATACACTGTCACATGACTAAGTACAACTCAGCCATGTGGGTTTCCTCACGATGTTTTCCCTCACCGTTTTTAAAAAATATATATAGTATTTAGTATTTAAAAAATATCATAATATGTAAGTTGTATTTTTTATATAGTGCAGTTGTCTTTTAGTTACTTTTTTTAATATGCAGGTCTTATCCAAATCAATAAAATCAGCATATCAAAAATCTTCTGTTAATTTGTTTACTAAATCATATATCACGGTTTAAATGAAACAATTTCAGCTCTAACAAGCATAAATAATAACATTCTAAAGGTGTTGAAAAGGGATGCCCAAGGAAACATCTATAATACTCGAGTAAACGATTTGGAACCCCATCTTGTTCCCGCCAATTCCATGCATTGTTTCGCGCGCACCGCGTGACGTCATTGTACGGGTAATGGAAAGGAAATTAATAGTTTCACACATACCAAGCGTAATTTCACTTTGAACTTTATCACGCATTAAATAAAGTTTATAATTCTGTGCAGTAGAGCTTAGCTAACAATGTTTTCAGCCAAACTATTGAGTTGTGAATGAAATTTCGTTATCACATTGTCGATCCCGAATCGAATTCGCTTGAGTAATCGAATTCGTTGCGTTGATTGTTTTAGTATTGCAATTGTTTTCGTTGAAAGCACAACTGTGATTGTAAAGTAAGTTAATTTTCTTTTATTGTTTGGCTATTATTAGAAGGAAGAGAGTTTTTTGTATATATTGTAACATTGTTTGATTTTCCTATTTCAGTCGTATTAAAACTAGCTGATTGGGTGCGATACATCTTTAATTACTATGTTTATTGATATTTATTATTATGATAACCCCATGATTTACTTACATCAAATCATTGCAGAAATAGTGATTCTTCATTTTTGAAATAATAATAATCGATTAGATTACCTTTTAACACAAAACATATTGCAATTTCCAAGAAGCACACATTTTTGACAGCTCAATAAAACGTCATGGCAGGCGCTAACACTCGACAATTGGCTTCTATTGAGCGGAAGAAAATTAGAGAGGGGAAAATTATCGGGAAAAATTACAGTGTTACAAGAAAAGTTGGTGTGTGGAGGTACAATCCGTCTTAGTCGTGAAGCGAACATTCGTTGTTTGACAATGGGCGGGAATTACCCGACGGGTGAGCGACAAGGCGAGACTTTGGTGTTTTCACGATAATGTAGCAGCAGATTTATTTTAACTTAATGAATAAATAAACTGAGATCAAATTACACCTAGAAAGATACAAAATGACCTGTGGTAAAGGGACAAATTGTTCAACTCCAACTGTATTTCAATTGTACTGTTCTGTTTATTTTTTGTGACGTTTAAAGTACTGAAATAATTACTTCGATGTTTATAAATTTTCTATGTAATGAAATTAACCAAAAATCTGAGTTTTCATATTTTAAATGTATATTTAAAATCGTTGACAATACTAAATATTTGTAAACGAAACCCTATATATCCAACCAACTATATTAAACACAGAAAATGGCAGTAAACACAGCACTTTTACGACTCTTCGATATCGAGAAAATTCCCGTGACGTCACAAACCCGAAAAGTTTCTTTCCATACTTCATCGCTCGAGCCCTCAATTCCCTAGGAGGGTAATGAGGCGACATTATTATTATTTTGCTGCAAACAATACAGTTAATATCGCCGAGGACAATACCGCAATCACCGGAGACTACTTCAATAGCTAATCGGTTTACGATGCAGACATATTTTGTTTCGCCCTAAGAGGTCTTTGAATTGAATATGATTTCACGAAGAAATATGAGTATAAATTCTAATGAAAATTTTTGGAAATTTAATATTTTCAGTGTTTTGTTAACATGTTTCTATTGTTAGTGGAGTATACGGTTTTATATGTAGAGTAATCCAAAATGCCTGATCTAAATATTTCTAGTTTCAGGAAAATGGGTTGAGAAGATTTCATTTTAACAAATAAACTACTTGTGAGTGTTGTAAATGAGAAAAGATAAAAACGTAGGATACTGGATTTTCTTTTCTTTATAATGTTTTCTTAGACATTTTCATCAATCAATTTGATGCTGCTTATTGTGAAAACCAATAATAGTAAAAATAAGATATTAAATACTATGATTCAATTTGCGACAAATTTACACACTTTTTTATATTTTATTTTATTTGACTTGAGCAAGTTATTGAATAATAAAAATAAACTGCCTTCTATTCCACAAAATCAACACTAATAAATTGTTGTCTAAATAATATTTTCTCTTATTCATTTACTGCAGTGACCTAAGGACAACACAATGAAGTACTCATCAGAGCCTCTTGTTTCGTAAATCGCCCTGTCTGCCATCTTCCCTTTGTACCGCCTTAATCCTTCTTTATTATATACTGATGTGACAATTATGCTTGAATAGACGCAGTTTTTGGAATTCAGTTTTCGTTCAGACAAATTCGTTTTAAATTGGTTTCATTTTAATTAGTATTAAATATTACTAAAGTTTTTTTTTTAGTTTGTATAATGTGCCAAGTTTAGTTCGTCTAGCTGAAAATGTGTTTGTAGATTTGCAGGTGGCATTTTATTCATGATAATGATTGCAAGTTTACCGAAAAGATCATTGAAAAATGTTAGCAAAGCGAGAAAACAAAAACAAAAAAGAAAAGCTAAGGATGTCTCGCGAACAGTTAGGTAAGGATCACGAGAATCATAACAACCGGAAAAGTTTGGTTGAAATTAGTTTTTTCTGTTTATAGAGAAAAGAAAAGGACAAAGAGTTTTTAGAGAGTTTATAATAACTGGAGATTTCCTAGCTAATAATGTTTTAAAAGAAGTAGTTGATACGTTTTCTTTTGTAGAGACATCTTGGAATACTCCTACTTTGCTGTTTCACATTGATATCGTAACAAGTGATGACAAATAAGTGGCTTTAATTCACTATATTTCCGATTTCTACTTCACTTCTTAAGGTAAATGAAGAATAAAATGGAAAAATGTACAACATAACTCAAATTTTTAATTATGTAAAACATATTGAGTCTAGCTGTTTAATATATCTATAAATAATTATTCTGTATTATCAAAAACTAATTTATAAGAAAAAACAAAACATAAAATACTACATTGTCCGACATAAGCACAATTAACATAAAACCATACTCAACGGTATTGCAATGATACAGTACAAAGAACAACATGGTACAAATAACACTGAATGCAAATTCAAACAAGAATTGACTAATGATAAATCCGTTCACATAGACAACCGCACACACAACAAATTAATCTGGACTCGTCAAAGGGCTCCAAACTAAAGCCCCTGTTTACAAGATATGATGATCACCCCCGAATATTTCCGATCCGTGTTTGTTTTAAAACGCTGTTCTCTACCACTTTGATGTCGTCAAATCGTTTCCATTCATTCTTTAACTACTTTACGCATTATATCATTCTAAATTGCAAATATATCTACAACTTTATCAGCAAGGATATTAGTTGCAATTTTGTCTGAATTGTTATCGGTTTGTAAGCCGTTTTTGTTATAGTGAGGTTTAAGTATAAAATTATTGCATATGGTCGGTTGCGTGTTTGCTAGTATGAATGGTTCATTATGCGTCGAGATACTTTGATGGTAATGTTTGGGATTCACTCTTTGTTTATAATCTAGATCAATTGTTTGTGTTACTGTCAAAGGATGCTCAGTTTGCTCAAAATTTGAAGGGGAATGGTAATAAGCTACGGTAAGAAGACGCTGGGTTTGAAAGTTTATTGACACAAGATTGCCGATTTTCATGCTTCTTATTGTAATCAAATATTTGCAAAAACTTTGCATTCCAGTTTCTTATTCACTTGTCTTAATGAAGATATATTTAGTAACGTAGAGTTTGCTCATGGTGATGGTTTGATTAAAATAAATATCAAAGCTAAATATGACACCTAAAAATTAGTATTTAAGTTATCTGTGCAAAAAATTGAAAAATTACAAGTACATAAAATTTCTGAGAGCCAGACATTATTTTCAGTATTGCATGAAAGCCAGCCTATAATTTAAAGATAAAACGTCCAACGACACGTGATCATTTATACAAAAGGTTTTACTTTACAGCGAGTGAATAAGGTGCAAATGGTAATAAGAGCTACACATTAAAATAGTATCATTCTAACAGTATACGAAATTCAAATGACGATGTAAGAATCTATAAAATCTCATAGATAAATAAAGGGCGAAAAAATCACTGGAACGGAAAGAATTTCCTTTTTTGTGAATTACGGCGATTAAATAAGGTTTAAAAGATTCAGTATTTTTGTTCATCTGAATTTGCTTAGAATGTGTAATAACATAAGCATGTATTTGATTTTCAAAGTTTGAATGTAATTTCCAAAACTATTCTCGATTACTTTAGAAATTAATGGAAAAGATAAGGAAGCTGGTGATTGATGTCTACATTTATCACTTCATTTATAACTCCAAAAGCTTTATATAGCCTTTCAAGTCAATCCACAAAATATATCATTGTGAAATTCCAACCTGACGCTTCACATAAAATAACCTAAGGTACTTATGAATCGAGAGATGAAAGAGGAATAAAACAAGTGAAAGGTAGTCCCTTTCATTGAATCCCTTTGTGCCCAGCCCCGCGCTAATTTCAGAAGGTCAATGAATGTACAATGTACATAGTACAATTACATTAGCTCGTCCCCGATTTGATTTATCAAAGACATTTAACAAATCTGCCAGATGAATATCAAATCAGATGATCTTGCCTACTGTTTCATTTTAATATTAGCCATTTAAAAAGTGTCATTATTCATGACTACCAACAAGATTAATCTTTTTTGAGTATTTTTTACTAAGTTACAAAACAGGTGTCCGCAGTATGAAGAATAAAAGAGCATGTATGAAAAGATTGATGGATGTAAACGAAGCCAGAGAGGTTTGCCAGGATCGTACGAAGTGGCGATCGATAGTCTCTGCCTACCCCAATGGGAACTAACGGCGTGAGAATATGTATGTATGTTACAAAACAATACTAATTTAGGTAGATGTTTTTCGTAAACATTTCAATAATGTCTTGAATAGTACTAAAAAAGGTATTATCACTGCAATTGTTTTTAAAAATGGACAAGAAAAAAAATATAACAAAACATTTAGTAGTATAATTACAGCAGAATAGTAGGACACAATTCCAGAAACCTATTTGGTTGTGGCAACGATTCAGCTCACCCCGTTAGCTACAAAGCAATAATCTAAATTGAAATCCAGTAAGGCGGACTAGCTGCAAACGGTTGCGATATTCATGAGGCATTGATAGAGGAATCGAGAAATTATTGTCAAATCTTTGGGGCATTTTGGGTCCCTGTGGCTAAGTTTAGCTGTGATCTACTATTTTGGTGATGCGGTATAAATTTCCTTCAGGTTTTTAGAAAAGTTACAATGTACGTCAGATTTGTGATATGGGATTCACTTTTTTGATTTGTCCATCGATTAAAATGTACACACTAATCGTAGAAGAATAACTTAACCTGACCTTAAAATAATGTTTTTTTGCTGGAAATATAACTTTGAATGAATTTCTTGTCATATACTATTTCAAGCAATATAACTGAAATGTTTTCATTGACTAAACATTTTGTATTTCCCTCAATCATATCCATTACATCTTTAATAATGTCAAAATTGAGACGCAAACTTTCTAAAAAACCAACAACGATATGCAATACCAAATTTTATTATCATTTACTCGTAGCTACTGCAGTTTCTCCGTGCAAAATCGAAGACAGACGCCTGGTATCCCCCAAGGGTCACGCCTTGCCCTATCATTGTTTGCACTAGATGCTTCGAGCAGACGATACTACAAACTTAATTATACCAAACGTTTCGCTATTCCTGTCTTGAATTTGGGTTTGTAGTTATGATATATTTCATAACTATGAGTTTAAAATATTTCATTGTCATTCTTTGCCCTTAATTATAAAAAGGTTTCAACATTCTTAAAAAGTGATACATGGGAAAAAGTGCTTTTCAGTCTAGATTAACTAAGATGTTATTTTCTATCACAATATTGATACTACTGCTATAACTACTACTATCATAATATGGGATACTTAAACACCACTGAATTCAGTTTAGTGAAAGTCTTTATTGCTATATAATAGATTTCGAATCCTAAACATATTAAATTTCCTATGATTAAAGTTAAAACTATTCAATATATTACAAAACATACATTTACATAGGAAAACGTTGCACAAAGTAAAGTGGCCAAAACTTGCCTTCAAAATAATATCGAATGGTTCATATTTTATTCAACGGCTCGCCCCGGGTAAGCCACTACACCTTTGTGAATAATTTAGATGTTAGACACATATTATTTTTGTTGGGGACACGCTCTGGCCAAATGATGTTTTGTTTAACAATAAAATATCATTGATGGGGATAAAAGGATGGAATAAGAAATGGAAAGAGTTGGAAAAGATTATTGACTTGGGAATTGGAATGTTTGTAAATGTTGTTTTATTCAGCAGAAGATTATACGAGCTGTTTGACCAGCAAATAAATTGCAGTTTACTTTGAGTTTATTGTAGTATGATGTTTTTAGTCTAACATGGTTCAGTACTCGTTTGAATCTGGTTTTGGGCCTAATCTATATTCCTGTGCTGAGATACTTTGATTAAAAATTATCAAATTAATATATCAGAGGGCTAGATTAGGGCTAGAGAGAAAATATTTACATGAATTGCTTTGACACAAAATTGCATCCACATGAATGGTTGATCAATGACAATTTAGTCAAAGTTTTTCATTTTCATAAAGTTTTGTTCTACATCTGCTTTGTACGAAACTAAGAGCTTGTTTTAAGTTAAAAATTATGATAAACTTCTTGTGTCAGTCAAAATGGAGAGATTCTTTATATAACCATTCTTTTTACATATTACTGTGTTTATCCCAATTTAAGTTCAAATAAAGCATCATTATTCCAAATGAGAAGTAAACGAGTAAAACACCGCAGACGCTTAACCTGTTGAACGCTTACAAAATTAAACCAGAAACGACTTGTTCAAGATTTTACCACATTAAGAGGAGGCGGTTGACAAAATAAACCGCAAATTGTGATTGTGACTGCTTGAAAGGGTTAATAGTAGAATTAATGCCGTGGGATTGTGTTTGTGTTGCCAGATGTAAAGTTTTTGTTATCGACTGAAGCGGTGAATTTCAATGTGGATAATCGTGATTGCTTAACCAAACAGTTTATAGCTGTGTATATTATAAACTAAGTAACTGAGATGCATGTCCAATTTCGTCTGCTTCATTTTTGAGGAATGTTGGAATGAGGAATTTTGCGGCAAAATTTACTGAAGTACCATCAATTAGCATTAGGAAGTAAAGTTTGCTAATAAAATCTACTTCTACAGAATGGTGAGCATCCACCTGAAAACTGTATTCCTTCTAATTTCATAGTTTTAAATTGCAAAATCTCACACGATGCAGCCAACATAAGCGAATTGCGTAACATTTTGCACGTTTGTTCCAAACAATTAGTAAGCAATGCAATCCCGTATAGTGAGACTGGCAACACTGGATCGCGAAGCGTAATCAAGTTAGAGAAAGCAACACTTGTTAGTCGCGCAAATTGAGCTATTGTCAGCGCCATCTTCTGTGCGATCATGTTGGTTTACAAACAAAATATTACTGTTTCTAAGTTGAGGCTTCAAGTACGTGATTTAGTGACAACTGTGGGAAAATCATTTTGAGAACTATTCTATTTTTCGATTTGCAGTTTTTTTGTTGTTCATTAAACTACTAAGGGAATATACAACGACAGCTCAGAACACAATAAAACGACATGTAGAAAAAATCTGATCTTATACACTTGTATCGTGAGGATACATTTTAATACCAACTTACTACTTTGAATATGATGAAAAAGATGATGAAAATAAAAATGAAACTGGTCTTGATTCTTCAACTAAAATCATACACTACACTACATTCTGATTTCCAAAGAAACATTAGTAAACCAGCGAACCAGTCATCAATATTGCGTTATACAATAGTACAGGGAACAATAATTCTCCTTTAATCCATGTAGAACTCTATTCAACTATTTGAAGGCTTCCTTCAATACAAACTACTAAACAAAGGAGTCGTCAGGTTGCGCGACTTAAGACATAGGCGGAGCGTGATAAAATTACATAATTCATTCTAATAATATGGAGAAATCTTATTACTTAAATCATGTTATTTATTTGTTTTAGTTTATTTTCGTATTCATAAGCAAAAGACAAATTTCGATGAACAGGAACCCGATAAAATTCGAAGCCCAAATCTCAAATTAAGAAATAGATAATTACTTGAATCTTCCGATCATAGATTTTTATGTAATAGTGACTCATTCAACATTAATAAAAGAATGAGTGAGTATAGAAATTATATGAAAATTTGAATAATCTTAGAAATATCTCACTCATTATTAAAACTTTGTTCAAAGTGAATAGGAGAAACAAAATGTATTGATGACATTAATCAGTGTGAGAAATATACTCATTTGTCAAAAAACATCGCTTAAACCAAATTATTTCGAATTCCATTGAAATGTTTTTCATTATAATTATGTACTAATTACCGGTATTTTGGCTCATCTTTACATTTTCATACCTAAGTTTTCATATTTTTTGTCTGCAAAGTTTAACCACGAGATGTTAATGGATATACTGTCTCATTTGAATATTTATGTACGAACAATTTATGGTGAGTATGTGCTACCCCATTTTTTCCCGCGGATATTTATCGAAGCAACTTTGAGGATTTTAACTAATGTGGATGGAGTTGGAGACCCATCACCAACAATCCTATATTTAACTTTTTTTAACTCAGCTTTCAAGAGCAGCTACGGAATTTCAAATTTTAAAGCTATAGCTTCCCTTTTTTGAGATATATAGCCGTGGTTTTTTCATATCCTTTTTTATGGTGGCGAAAAACATCGTGTTAGTAATGACATGCTCGAGTTTTTACATAGCGATGTATCAAAGAACTATTATCATGCGATAAAAGGGATGATTGCTAATATAAATAGTGAACAGTAGTAAAATCTGCTGAAGCTTACCACTGAACCAAACCACATCCTATTGCTTTATTTGAGTCCAATAAGAGTGTGATGGAGTGGAATAATCGATTTGACAAACAGAGGGCTGTGACGTAACGTATTTCGGATACTACACTATTCGATTGTGACGTCGACTGATTGCATTCGATTTGCTACTACCTGTTCTTTGGAGTATGCGGCTGCTTTGAATAATACAACCTTATTAAAATTACGGTTTGACTATAAGTCTAATAGCACACCTTAAAGACTTACTTCCAAAACTGAGGTGCTAAAATTATAATGCTAATGTTATATGAAATGGCAATAAAACTAAAATTTATTTAGAGTAAGTTTTTTTTTTTTTTAATATTTAAAAACATAATTAAATAATAATAATAAAGCCTTTTATTCCGAGAACAAAAATGTTAGAAAAACAATGAATTTATAAAATGTCCCTAATCTCGGTGTGCCTTTTGGCATAGGCCTCCTCTAGCGCTTTCCACTGTGGTCTGTCCTGTGCTACTCTGAACCATAGGTGGCCGGCTGTTAGTTTGATATCATCTGACCATCTCCTTCGCTGTCTTCCTTGGCTTCTTTGGCCATCTTAAAATATTTTAAAACATAATAAACGATTATAAAAATCTGTTATATATATATATCTGTTACACTAATCCATTTGTTCCTGCGAGAGTCGTAAGGCTTTTTATATGATTATTACTTACATGCCATGCCATTTCCAAATAGTCTAAGGAATTTCTAATTTAAAAACGAGCTCTGGCTACCTCTATTTGTAATATTTAGCTATGAATATATGAATATTTTTATAATGATAATATTTCATTACAAAAGCATATGTAATTTTCTTCAAGCTAATGAGTAAGTATTGTTATATTAAAAGGTAATAAAGAAAGTTTTTCGACAGGACATGACGAATCGCGAGATTGAAATCAAGTTACACTTTGCGGACCTGTTGATCTTTATACCGGTTAACGGTACGTTCATAATAATGCATTATTCACAATTTAATTTGCTCCAAAATGACCAAATCTTATGACACTTTTGCAGAAATACTTTCAGCACATAATGGAATATGCCTTCGTAATATTTTTTTTTGAAAACAGTGATATTTAAATTATTTCTGTCAGTATTTGCAGTAGATGCTTAGGGTATCTCAAGCCTAGCCCTTGGATTTAAAGGTGTTTTTACGATACTTTTAACAGCTTACACCATCTTGTATTATTTAATTAACTTTCAAATCACTCCTGATTTATATGCAAGAAATAGGTCATAAATTTATTATTGTCAATTGTTGGTTTTATGGTATAAAATCATAGGTAAAAATCAGTAGAGGTTAAATCAGAAAGGTATGATTCTGAAAAACTACTAAAGCTAAGTGAATGAAAAAACAAGATTATGGAGTAATCATAAGTAATAAGTGGAAGTCATACAATAGTTCCGAATGCCTTTGATGTGACAGGCGAAACATGGTCAATGGTTATTGAAGGAAAAATGTTTATTGACGAGGACAAAACACATCTTTTTGATGTCAAACTACTCTATAACGTTCTTGTGGAATTAGACATTGGATAGAAGCCATCTGATGTGGGAAGACAGTCCACAATATGTCTTTCAATGTTTCGATCTAACACTGTTATTGATAGGATCGTTCTTTTCGTATTTTCGTAGGATTTATTACTTTTTACTGGATTTTGTCGGCTTTTTATAATTCAACAAAAAGCTAGTTTAAATTATAAAAAACTTATGAACATACAGAACTCACAAGCAATACAACAATTTGAAATTATTGTAGCTTTAGAAAAATCTCATTCCTGACACAAATAAAGTTTAGTGCAACACTAAAAAAAATGTTTTGTCAGTATCAATTTTGCATTAAAAAGTTGTAAAAATTTGAGTATATATTTTACTGTACCCACATGTCGACAAAAGTGTATTGTTAAATAACAAAACCGACGAAATACGAGAACAAAAATCATTAGTCATTATCAAAACGACAATTCAAATAATTGGGGCCATTATTATTATCACGTGCCGGTAATTCAATTTGATGCGATCAACTATGTTGCTACTATAGTTGCGTTTGCACTGTCTAATTTTATTAGTCATTTGTACTGGAAACTGTGCCAACGAATGGTTTTAGCACCGGCGGATTATGTATTATGATATGATCTACACAAGTTAGTAGGTTTCAATTACATAGCTCGTTATTTCAACAACCTTACTGAGATCGTTTAGCTGTGCATTTAGAGATGTCGTGTTTGTTATATGGCTAATGAAAACAAGATGACAATTATGACTGTTTAGTGTAAGCTTAGTATTGCACTCACACATTTCTTCTCGTAGGTGTCGTCAGGGGCAACAAAGTATAATAATTACTGTCTTGTATCACTTAAAATTACTAAGTGGTAATTTTTGGTGATGTGTCTAAAGACCGATCACCAATCATCCTTTTTTTTTGTACAATCGTTTTCACATACAACTTCCCAAAAAGTTTGAGAGAATCGTTTAATTTCCGAGGCTCCGGCTAACCCTATTTAGGATTCACAGCCGTGAGTATATGTATGTTTATACTACTTTACCTCACGGTTATTACAAACTTCTTCTTAAAAGGAAGAAACGTTGTTGATAAAAATAATCTTTTGGCAGTTTTCACATGCAACCATTAAGATATCCGTAAATAAATATTCGTGTTGGTGGCTGCAGTATTATCGCAACTGACCTAAATAATCTATAATAACATAGTTGATAAACTGATAAATTAGAAACAATACGCGGCTCGGTGACAAAAACTTCCAAATTATCTGCGGGTCACTGCGAGGGGTTAGGCTACTGACACATATTATGTTTATATCGCCAATGCTAAGTTTATCTAAATGTTTTAACCTGGATGTAGAATTTGAATTAAAACAGACAATCAATAAAAAAAGAGGTGTCGGTTGTTTCAACATTAATGTAATTTCAATATAATACTGTCTATAATGACCCCAAAAAATGTAGCCATCTATAAAAAAATCGACCTTGGATCAACATTTTTTATGTACTTGCCAACGAAAGCGCAAATGTTTAACACAACGAAAAAGCAACTTAAAACGTGGCCGATTCAGAATCGGTAAAAAAGCATCGAACAGACAATCCAATTGTCCTGAAGGCCAGAGCAAGCCATCAAAGCAAAGACGATGAATGAACCGCCTCATCTGACGTGTACTAAGGTTATCCGAAGGGTTAGTACAATGTCGACGGGGGTCAAACAAAAACATTCAGCACAATACAGAGTGGTCCAACAACAGTGGCGGCTCATAAATCAGACTCCGACAAAAGTAACAATAGTATTGAGGGTACCTTATAAGAGATCTTAGCATTGTGTTTAGTCTTTGATGTTCAGTAATAAAACCTTTGATTAATATCGTATAGGAGCAGTTGATATGCAAATAGTGATGGCACAAAAGATGGAATTTCGAGCGGTAGTCAGGTCACACGTGCTTCACTGGAGAAGGACAAAGACCCTAATGCTACATATTTTTACAATGGTCCATTATTCTTATTAGAAACAGCATTGACAGGATGACCGATTGGATTCCAGATGGAGTAAGTAACTTTTTGTTAAACTTGAAAACATTTTTATGTCTAAAAAATAAGGGATTTATTTTGTTAATCTTAGAGAACTATACTGATATGTGTACAAAATATTGTCATGTTTATTTCAAGTTTAATATTGCAAATAAAAGAGTTAATTTTTTTATTAATTTCATCAGACTAATGATGAAATGATCATATGATTCACAGATATTATTCATTACTTTCTATTGTGGAAATAATTTAAAGAATACCAAAATGTATTAAGACTATAATGTGTTGATATAAAATCAATAACCTGTTACAATTCCAGCACTGTATCGCGTATTTCTGCGTATCATTCAAACAATGATAAAAAAGCACTATAAAAACTCATCTAAGATAAAAAAACATCAAAATATTTGCCGTACAATCCACTTCGCACCGCATCAACCGAACAACCCTTTTGTCCTCGCCTTTATAAAGTCCTTGACCGACCATTGTGTCCAGGCATTGTACCCCACAAAAGAGCGGTGCGATTGAGTCTTGCTTGTGAATTTCATGCTTCAATCTTTGTATTCAAGCTTCTGCCTTCCGAGTCATTACCTACGTTCTTAACATGTTTTTATTGTACCTCATGTAAGCTCTGAAATTTCTTTTGTTATAGTTCGTCGGCTCTCCTCAATCTCCGCCGATATTTTTGTTTCCTTCTCTTTCCGTGACGTTTAAAATTGTGTTTACTACAACGCTTTTGTTGTTTGCTACTATTTTATTAGAATCAACTTCTATTGTCAGCGGTCATTTGATTGGCTCATGTTGTTTTTTGTGGTCATCGGTAGCGTTCGTCATCAGTATTAATGATTGAGAGTACAATGGTGATTGTCGTACATCAATTTCGATTGTTAGTGTAAACTTATTTTGTCTGTCATCGAATTTAGTTGGAATCCTATTGGAAATAAAATTTATATTGTCAATATTATTTTTCTTCCAGTTTGACGGATTAGCACCTATTCAAATTATTTGCATATTTCGAAGTCTATTAATGTTATTATTTAAATTAGGCGTATAGCTTTGTGGGTTGTTAGGAAGATCTATATGTAGAAACTCACATAAATATATGCTAATTAAAGAAGATCGATTTTGCGAATATGAAGCTAACTTGGGATTCAGTGTTAGCTTTCAATTAATGATAATGGAGTATATGACACGGTATGTGGTTTCCAATTTTAATTAATATGATATTTTGGCTTGAAATCTACGGACTTGTTTTTAATGACCATCTCTCATTTTACATTAGGAGTTCGATGTTTGTTATATTTGCTGATCGTAAAGACAGGTTTTACGGACTGTGACCTCAAATTCAAACTATAAACATTATATAAAGAAGCGATTTATATGATAAGTGTGGGAAATCAGTTTAAGATGGAAGTAAGTCTATTGACTCAGAGGAGCGAATGCATATATATTATATTTTTTACAGTAGAATCAAAGCAGTTGCATTATCTATAATAGCTTGATATATTAAGGACTTTTTTAAACGGATCGTATTTTTCCGTCTTGCACTGCCTTAGTGTCAACCAGATACAATCTTACAAGTTTTAAATGATGCAACAAAAAGATATGACATTGTGTGACACATGTCCATATTGCACATAACTTCCTTGACATTTCCAAACGCAAGTGCAGTACAATTGTCATTTAAGGATAAACGTTTATTGTCCTACCACAAGGCATATATGCGCATTTATTGTCTTAAGCGTCATCATAAAGTAACACTTAATACATAGATACGAAATATTTTATATTTTTTAGCTGTATATTGTCGTGTAGTTCCGGCTTAGAATGTCACTACCTATTACTACCCACGGGTGTCGTAAGAGGTGACTAAGGGTATAGGCATTTTTAAGTGGTTTTGGGCGATGCGGTTGGAGACCCATCATCAATGATACTTTATTTCTACCATCTTGTCCCGTATCGAATTCCAAATGTGGCTGTGGAGTTTCTAGCCTTGAGGCTCTGGCTACCCCTGTTTGGGATTTATGGCCATGAGTATTATGTATGTACGTATGAATGTATTGTCGACTATTACCTACACTTTCTTCTTAATTTTTCAAATGATTCAGAACAATATGGCTGCAGACGCCTCAGAAACCAATCATTTTGCATTTTACTATCTTTCTCTATATAAATTCCATTATTGGTTTACGCATTGTTTTAATAATAGTCGTTAAGATCTAACTACCCCTTTTCGAGATTTGACGCCGTTATTATTGTAGCTTCTGACGTTATTATTTTTAAATTTAATACACCGTTGAAGTTAATCTATGTCCATTAATATTATACTTTTCAATCTGTTCTAAATCTGGACACAAACAGCCCATAAAATCGACCAAACAATAAAACATAAGTGTCTTAACGTAACCATTTGCCTATAAAATGTTGTTATGCCTGAAACAAATAGATCAATATTTTCATATTTTTAAGCTTTTTTTATTTTTTTATATCATCGACATCAAATAAAATTAAGAGTTACTTTTGTTTAAGCATAATGACTTTTTGTCGTGTAGTGCCGGCTTAGAATGTCGCTACCCCTTTTTACCCACGGGTGTCGTACGGCGACTAAGGGTTTTGGGGCTTTTTATTGGATTTTTGGGCGATGCCGTTGGAGACCCATCACCAAAAACCTTTATTTTTACCATCTTTTCCCCACTCAACTTCCAAAAGTGGCTGAGGAATTTATAATTCCTTAGCTCTGGTTACCCCTTCTAGGGAAATATAGCCGTGAGTATATGTATGTATGTTTTCATGCATCCGTATTGAATTACATACAAATTACTACATTCTCATCATTACTCGTTTAATTGTCTTCTTTGTAACGTGCTTAAAAATATTTGACCTCAAAATGGTGTATCTTAATAAAATATTTGGGTAAATTAAAAATCTCCCAAGACAGAAGTCTAAATTACAAGAACTTCAAATTCCCATTACGCGCTGAATCAGCAAAAAGAATTGTCTTAAGAAATGGCCAAAGAGCATTAAGTGATGAAAGAACAATGTTCGAATCTAAAATTAAACTTTTTATAACAGTTTTTTATGAATTATCGCGTCTGTTCATAGTGTTTTCTTTTGAAGCCGCTGCGGTGGCATTCATCATTTTGTGGCGTGTTATTGTTCTGTTTCGAACTTTTCTGTGGGACAAGTTAAGAGCGATTGGAGATTTACGTTATGTTTATTTTTGTTTTGTTCGTGTTTTCTAGTTTTATTTTTATATATTTGTATATGCAAAGCAAGGATAGCTACAGCTTTCTTGAGCACCTATTGGAAGTTATATAAGGGGAAAAAATATATGGGTGTTCAGCCACTTTTCCCAACAAGTAAGTGGAAAGCCTCAAAACCCTACGTCGCCTTTTAAGAAACTCACAGGATGCAATGGGCAAGTTCTTTTCTATGCCATTATTACAAATTTTGTATTACTCATTTTTCAACAATTTATGCAATAAGAGCATGACACTTCAATTTGCCATCATATAATTTTTAGATTATAATTTGCCGTGTAGTGCTGGCTTAGAATGTCGCTACCTCTTTTTACCCACGGGTGTCGTAAGAGGCGACTAAAGGTATTGGGGCTTTTTGTTGGATTTTTGGGCGATGCGGTTGAAAACCCATCACCAAAAACCTTTATTTTACCGCCGTTTCCCCACTCAACTTCTAAAAGTGGCTGAGGAATTTATAATTCCTTGGCTCTGGCTACCCCTTCTAGGGAATTATAGCCGTGACTAGTAGTATGTATGTATAATTTTAAGAATTTTTATTTCAGAATAAATTATAACCTCGTATTCTTACAACTTGAACCACGCGTAGAATAGTAGGATTGTTGGACATTAGTCATACAGATTTGGTTTTATTTCACGAGAATAGCTCGTTAGGAGGGATTATGAAGCTGTATCGTGGAATCCCAACCCTTTGTGATGAAAAAGACATAAGCAGTGTTAACTGTGCCTCGAAATCTTAATAAGATTCAACCAAATGATCGATCACTTTTGGTTCCGTGGAAGACAAATGTGTCTTTGTTTTGGCGGTTTGTTGGTGTCAAGAATAGAAGTACTTTTTAATTGATTGGCTTATAGTTTTTAACTATTACAGATAAATGTAACGAAAATTAAAGGAGTTGTGATAATCTTAAAAATAAACTGATAAAATTCGTAACTGATAAGGTGACAAAAAAATAATAGGTTTAAATATTTTCTATGGTTTGAGGAGTCTTAATGTTCCTTTTTTAAAAAATAAACTGAAACTTTGTTAGAAATTCATTTATGCACTTGATTATGGCTTTGTACAATCTCATTCTTCTTTCAAGTTCATGCATTTTCTTACGCATACTTTTTATTCTGTATAATTTTGACTTCTAACTTCTTTCAACGTTTTTTATATGGTCTGATGACCTTCTGGTTGTCATCAGACCATAATCGTCACTGGCATGGGTCTCCCGCATCACCCAAAAATCACTTAAAAAGCCCCAACACCCTTAGTCGCCTCTTACGAGCACTCACGGAAAGAAATGGGGTAGTGTTATTCTAAGCCGATATTTCACAGCAAAATCAATCAAGAGAATAATTTTAAATGCATTCATTATTTTCATAAGAACATCTGTGAATGAGATCCATAATATTCGCGTCGCATACCCAACTGAAATAAACCGAAGCTGAACGGAAACGATGTTTTATTATTAGACAACTATACTTCTATTATTTTTATTTAGATACCCTCATAAATCTGAGCTGGAGATCGGGGCGCTATTAAATGACAAACAGAACTAAAATCATGGAATAAAAATCATTGAAATGACTCATTTTTAAATAGTTATCATTAAAATACTAGTTGTAATAAAAAGGTTAAATTGTCGATCACATTATTTTTAGCACATCGCAAAAAAATTGCTCAGTAGCCTAAGATCCCATGACTTTTTATTATATCAGTTTTGATAGATTAAATGTCAAGTGAAAAATCTTTTCCCCAATAAATTTCCCAAAAGCGGCTGAAGAGTTTCTAATTCCTTATCTCTGGCTACTCCTTCTAGGGATTTATAGCCGTGAGTATATGTATGTATGTACGAAAAATCAAATGCCTAATTCTACTTAGTCATGTGACTGTGTCTCCCAGCGGTGATGAATTGCCCCCCTGGGTGCACTGTTTTGTAAAAAAAATTGTGCAGATGAATTAGTTATTGCCAATCTTTAAATAATATTTGTGAAATAAATTTATTTCTTATGTGTCATATTATTTATTCTTATAAAAAAGAGATGTGACAAAAAATGATCACTAACTAAAGAGATCAGATTGAATTTATCACGATCAAACAAGAATTCATTTCCAATTTGTGATACAATGAGATAAAATATATTGTGAACATCTATTTGTTAAACAAAACAAGGACATGTCATTATGCTCCAAAATATATTGTAATAATAATTCAATGTCATTTATTGAAGTCAGAAAACACATGTTCTGGTTTTATATCTCATCGCGAAACCGATGCCATTAGATCGGTGGCATCTTTCATTCGGTTAGACATGGATTATTAATAAGCAACAGAGAGTCATTGTTTCACAATAAAACATTAATTTTGTCAACGGCTACATCCACGGTTGGACTGGCGACGCCAATATTAGAACTTCCGTTCCTGTCATCTTAGCTTTATGCTTCTCCTTGTTTTTCATCTGAATCATTGTCTCTTTCTTTTTATTACTGTCTTCCTTTGTTTTAGTGGTTATCTCTGGTTACACCTTTTTATTCATAACCACTTCAGTTTTATTCGTTTCATTTCCTCTGGAATTAATTTTAAGTTTTCTTTCTACTCTGCTCATCAATCAATCTTCAAACACATTCGCATCCTATGTTTTTGCTTTATTGAAAAGGGACTTAACTCGAAGGTTTCTTGAGCAAAAACTTTTATCTCCACGTGCATTAGGATTGGCAGCAAAAAGTCAACAATATGTCTAATCTAATATCCATGTCACAGGCCAAAGGTTAAGGAAGGTTCACAAAAAATATTACAAAACAAAACGTGTTTCTGTTAATACGACTCTATTTTGGAGCTAACGTGAATGCAATTTGAATCTTATTCTTGAATAAATGAAGACTAAAGTACTGTGTTCAATATTTATGAGAATCTTATTGTTCTTTACCTTTCCAAAGTGGTGACAACGGATTTCTGTATTTTTTCATCTGAATTCACATGTGGCTGAGCTGAATGCGACACATATGTGTTGGTATCGTGTTCCAAAGCTATAATGACTTCTCCATCAAAAGTTGAGCTGGATTGTTGTCTTTTTAAAGAATTCTAAAATGAAATTCTTTTGATCTTACCAAGTGGATTGTCATATGTTTGTTTTACAGTACAGGTGAAATGCGTTGATCTGCTGGTTCGGTTTTCACAATCCTAAAATAACTTGCGTTTTGTTTGCTTCGTACATGATTAGCTAGTCTTACTTTGGAGCTTGGTTTCTGTTTTTATTATTGTTCTTTTTGGTTTATCTTTAAGATTTTCAAAATCTCAAACAATTATTCTTTTTACCCTGCCATAAATTTAGTTTAGGCGTATTCAACTAGAACTAAAAATTACCAGAAACAATAAAAAAACCACAAAAGTATAGATAACAACAAACAAACAGACGTAACCAAAGAAAGCAGCTACTGAAATATATCCGGCTTATAAATCTGATGTAGCCATAAATGGAGTCGTAAAAAATATTTTATGCTTCAGACAAGTAAGATACATTAAGACAATGTTACGAGTGCAAGACACAATGAACACATTATT
Source organism: Bedellia somnulentella (assembly GCA_963576735.1). Classification (NCBI taxonomy): domain Eukaryota; kingdom Metazoa; phylum Arthropoda; class Insecta; order Lepidoptera; family Bedelliidae; genus Bedellia; species Bedellia somnulentella. Next base: position 2,893,752 of record OY755187.1, on the reverse strand, counting down.
GGTTAAATGATTGACTTACAATGCTCCTTAGTGTTCTGGTCATCTTATAAAGGTTTGATTGTCTATAAAACAGATGCCTCTGCTACTAAAGAATTTCAGCGTTGCTTACTCAACGATTGTTTCATTAATGTTCGTATAAGTTTTTTTTATTCTGACTTCGCTCTTTTCGATATGGAACTAGATGTGATTTCTTATTTTATAGAAGTGATATTATTTAAAAATAAATAAAGTTTTCACAAAATTATTGGCATACAAAAATAATAGATAGATCATAATCAGATGCTAAATCCAAAATTTGGCCATAATAGAGAAAATTAAAACAAAGAGTGACTAATAAGAATAACAATGCTTTCAGCAATATCAACCCTTGAAATAGTATTCCTAATGTTTTTAAGCAAAACCTTTACGCAAAAGAATACGTAATTAATGATAATAAGACAAATAATAAATCTAAAGTTCATGCTACCCAGAGTCAGTTCCGATACTTGAAAAAGACAAAATGGCTTTGTGTTTGGTAGGCGCCACTTGTAACCTAAGACGATGCACTCTCCATTACTGGTTCTACTGAATTACTTATTTCATTTTAAAGAAACTTAAAAAAGAAAAACATACTATATTTAGTCAAAATATGTTGGACTAAGTAAATTACTTAGAAAATTGTTTCTGCATCTTTGACTTCATTGCTTAATCTGATTTATACGTTAAAAGAAAAAATTTGTTTACAATCTTTTCCCCACACAACTTCCAAAAGTGGCTGAGGAGTTTCTAATTCCTTAGCTTCGGCTACCCCTTCTAGGGATTTATAGCCGTGAGTATATGTATGTGGAAAAATGGAGAAGTAATATTAAAAATGAAATACTTAAATCTGCAGATATGATACGAACGAATAAAAAAAAGTCGAGATTTTTATGTATTCATATTTGATTAAAAAGTATGAAATTAGTAATACTTCGACGGCAAGAAAGAGCTATTAAATAAAGTTTGCCATACTCACCATAGTATTTTCATAGAATTACTGAAGTATACGGGGTTTCCTTGAGCAGATAAATTAATTGAAGTCTTACCTGAAAATAAAACAAAGTATAAGAATCCAACGAAATCAGTTAAAAAGTTTTGCAGTCTAAAACCAATTTCTTCTCTATTTCATAGTGCCGTGTTAAATCGGATCCGAATACTACTAACACATTTCTTTGCACCAGTGTAATAAGAGACGACTTATTTTACAGAATACAGTTTTTTTTATAAAGCACCAACTTACTAGATAACCAAGAATTTACGCCTTTTTTAATTGTAATAAGATTTTTAATGATTGAATTGGCTATTGTATCTCTAATTTTAGACGCCTAATCCTTTAAAACTAACTTTGGTGAACGCATATACCCGTATGCATGTTAGTAAAAAAACATCTTGCAAAAATCTATGTTTTTGTCTTAAAACTGTACAGTTTTTTGATGCTCAGGCGCTCACACATGCGTTTTAATGCATTGCATATGTTCCGCTTTGTCTACAGTATACAACTCGTTTTGTCTGGTTTTACTTGAATTTATCTCATATTGAGAATGAAGAAACTTGGCTTACAAACTTTTAATTTTATGTACTTGAAATTGATTTATTTTGAAACTTTGGTAATTATAATAATCAATAATAAAGATTCTTTGAGCGGGTTATTGTTATTATTAGTCTTAAGTTATTATTCGCCGTGTAGTGTCGGCTTAGAATAACACTACCCCATTTCTACCCGTGGGTGATCATAAGAGACGTCTAAGGGTATAGAGGCTTTTTAAGTGATTTTTGGGCGATGTGGTTGGAGACCCGTCACCAAAAACATTTATTATTACCATTTTTTCCCCAATCAACTTCCAAAAGTGGCTGAGGAATTTCTCATTCCAAAGCTCTGGCTACCCCATTAAGGGATTTATGGCCGTGAGTATATGTATGTATGTATGTATGTATGTTATTATTGTGGGATGTAGTTGCCGACCCATGACCAACCATACCTTATTTTACAAATGCTCTGAGCGCAATTTGAACCCGCGACCTTACAACAGTCACCTACCAACTAGGCCACAGACGTCAATCTTCTCAAAAACTCTCTTATGTTGTTTTCACATCAGCCTTAATAAAACGTTCTCACAAACAGACATACAAACAATTCAAACTTAATATAGAGAAGTGAGTACAACCGAGCAAGTAGTAACGTAATGTTAGTATTTTTAGAACCAATATCCATTGTACTGGGCATTTGATTTATTGAACAATTTGATGTTCTGGATTTAGTTGTATTTCGGTTGCATTGTTTTCAATACAGATCTGTTTTAAATGCATTAGCTTATCTATTGATTTACATACATACATATACTCACGACCACAAATCCCAAAAAGGGGTGGACAGACCTTTACAGCAGGAAACTCCTCAGCCACATTTGGAAGGTGAAAGGGGACAAGATGGTAGAAATAAAGTATCATTGGAGTATAGTATTATTCAAACTACAGTTGTACAGAAAGTTCTTTTGCCATGCATTATCCACTTTTTTTTAATAATGTTCTCATATGATCTCAAACTCAGGGGTTAACAGAAGTACTAATACTTCTAACAATCAAGTGACATTATCACGTGGTGTTCAGAGTACCCGCGTTTTACTTAGACAGTGTACTACCTGGTATTTCATCTAATGAATTATAGTACATACATACATATACTCACGGCTGTAAATCCCTTGAAGGGGTAGCCAGAGCTAGGGAAAGAGACATTCCTCAGCCACCTTTGGAAGTTGCGTGGGGAAAAGATGGTGAAATAAAGATTGTTGGTGATGGGTCTCCAACCGCATCGCCCAAAAATCCCTTAAAAGCCCCAATACCGTTAGTCGCCTCTTACGTACACCCACCGGAAGAAATGGGGTAGTGCTATTCTAAGCCGACACTACACAGCAACAGTTTTATAGTGAACTTTAAAATTTAAACAATTAATTAACTAGATACCTGACACTGACCATCTAATGAGGGAAAGGCAAATGTCAGGTTCAACAATAAGTTGACTAACAGTAAAATGACCCGGAATTAGTCTAAATAGCCAATAAATATGTCAATATGCCCATAAAGCTTGGACCAAAACTAGTAAAGACTGAAGACGTATATATAGCAGCAGGAAATATATCGTCATTCAAAATCAATTCTAAGCTTTTTGAAAATAAAATCACATCCGTATTAAATACATTATACTAATCACCGTTAATAGAGTTATGGGTGAGTGTGTGTTGAACACTTATTGCTGTGTAGTGTCGGGTTAGAATGTCAATACCCCTTTCTCCTTTTATAGTATTTTCTAAGATTTTCACGATTGCACATTATAATTGAAACAACTATTGATTTTCGGATATTTTAATCGCGTGTTATTACATTATTTTTAAAACCCGACGTTTCGAAAACTTTTCAGTTATCATGGTCACGGGAAGACTGAGGTGTTATTGGTCATTATACAGTACTATAAAATTATTAATACTAACTACCTTCACAAAATTTTAAGTTACATTTGCGTTTAAAATATCCGAAAATCAATAGTTGTTTCCTTTCCACTTTTGTCGTTAGATGTGACTAAGGGTATGGGACTTTTTAAGTTGTTTTTGGGCGATGCGGTTGGAGACCCATCACCGACGACACTTTATTTCTACCATCTTGTCCCCTATCAACTTCTAAATGTGGCTGAGGAGTTTCTAGGTCCGAAGCTCTGGCTACCCTTTTTTGGGATTTATGGCCGTGAGTATATGTATGTATGTAATGCAAGTATGTAAATTTGACGGAAGTTTAAAATCCATGTGATTATTATTGTAACAGATTTCCATAAAAACTAACATCATCTTTTGTTTGTAATAAAAATATGTTTTACGATCTCGGTTGCATTGAAAAATTTAACAACTTCAGGATGTGCTGACTCTTATACGTGAACCCATTGTTGTTTTTGATCATTTTTATTATAATTGATAGGAAAATCTTTTGAAGTTTTATGGCAAATTGCGTGAAACTACATTGTACTGTATTATATCCAAAGGCTGTACGAAACCTTGTAGACTTGTTTTACTGAAGTTATGATAATCGAGCAAAAATATGAGTAACATAGGCATTTTTTTTTAATTTATCGCTACTGTATCTAGTATCTTGACATAATTTTGTTCACTACTCAATAAAACTCAGACCTTTTGAGCTCCATTGACAACATTTATCTAAAAAACCGCACTTAAATTCAGTAATTCCTGAAACTCGATTGATATACTCAATAAAAAACTAAAAACATTAATACGAATTTAAAATCTATTTCCTTGTCCCCGCTCCATCTTGTTTTACATTGCCTCCAAATTTATGTGATTATTTAAGTTTCGAATAAATAATTTCTTCAGCGCTACTAAATCAATAGAAATCGTATAAAAACAGAGTCGCCTCAGATAAATTCTCTATCACGTTGACAGTTGAAAGTAAACACACGTTCCGATGCGCGCGCACGTTAAATAATGGCTGCCAAAATAAAGAGCGATTGACATATTGGTTTGGCATTGTTTTGGTATTTGGGTGGCTCTGACCAGATGGCTTATCCAGTCATACTCGTTAGAAATAAACTGGGTGGATATAAAATAGATTTCATAAAGTATCTGTAACGCATTTAGAGTATTGCTTCAAAATAATTCCAGTCTTTACGGTGGTGGTAACTTTGGTAGAAATAAAGAATAACAGAGGATCTAGCATATTATTTTCGACCACCTTCAAAGTTGTAATTAAATGAAAGTTTATGGAACAACATAAATATGTAGGGTTGGTAAATAGATTTATGAATCCTGCCACTATTGTTCCCTAAAGTATCTATAATTGCGCCCTTATAAGATGGCGGTTTTTTCCTTACATTCTTCCTTCTTTATAGAACAAAAAATTATATAAACTATCAATTTTACTACGAAATAAAATGTGTTCTCTTTGGTCGGATTTGAATAAAACTAGCGTATTTTTTTTCGCTGACTAATTCCTAATTTTACACACATTTTCATTACTCAAACTTCTGAAGTAGCTGAAATATTCCTGAAGCTCTGGCTACTGGCTACCTCACTTTGGACATTATAGTCGTAAGAATACCATTATTTAGAATTTAATATTTGATTTGCCGTGTAGTGCCGGCTTAGAATGTCGCTACCCCTTTCTACCCACGGGTGTCGTAAGGCGACTAAGGGTATTGGGACTTATTATTGGATTTTTGGGCGATGCTGTTGGAGACCCATCACCTACAACCTTTATTTTACCGCCTTTTCCCCACTTAACTTCCAAAAGTGGTTGAGAAATTTATAGTTCCTTGGCTCTGGCTACCCCTTCTAGGGAATTATAGCCTTGAGTATATGTATGTAATATTTAGATCAGTAGTAAGTCCTAATAAGATTACTACTACGTGCCACCATACGCAAGGTAAGGATCTTTTCACAAAGCACATCCTGCGTGATTGTCATTCGACCCCATAATACTGAGGAAATGCGTATTGTAAGACGTACAATGGTATTTTATTAAACACGTGTACTCTTGTTCTGTGAGAAATATATTTGTCTGTATATCGAAGGGTTGTCGATTGGTTGGCGGATCACTGAACGTAGTATAAGAAGACTTACATACATACATACATATACTCACGGCTATAAATCCCTAAAAGGGGTAGCCAGAGCTAAGAAATTAGACATTCCTCAGCCACTTTTAGAAGTTGCGTGGGGAAAAGATGGTGAAGTAAAGGTTGTTGGTGATGGGTCTCCACCGCATCGCCCAAAAATTCCTTAAAAGCCCCAATACCTATTTGTAGTGCTATTCTAAGCCGACACTACAAGGCAAAGCCGATTTTCGATAGTGATAAGATGTTAGATGTGCTACACATACATACATATACTAACGGCTATAAATACCTAAACAGGGTAGTCCCTAAACGGTGTTAAACACTACTCACCCGTTAAAAAAATAGTATGATGAATTATATAGCTCATATCTCTCCTGAAAAGTATGGAAATCTGAATTTAAAATAATTTTCGTGTTTAGAGATAAAAAGTTTACCCCTGTATAGCGAATTATAAATAAGTGTAGATAAATATTTTTAATGCTACCTTAGGTTTTGGTGATCCGATAGGAATAATTCATTATTGTAATTAATGTGTTCCTTAATTAACTTATCTAATTACGCAATTAGGGATTTTTTATATTTGTGATATTTTTTCCATCTTATTGAACTCAAAGAAATCAGCAATGCACTTTAAAAAAATAATTTATGAGCATAAGATTGTATGTACTTGAAATCTTTTAAACTTTTTCTAAGTAATAAACATAACATAAACATAAACGTTCACGCCGAATATCCCCGAAGGGATTGGCAGAGGTACAATACTTCTGAACATCACGTGACTTTGTCACCTGGTGTTCAGAGTACCCACGTTTTGCATGGACAGTGTACTCACGTGATAGGGGGCAGGCCTATCGCCGTTTTGTACGAATACACTGTCACATGACTAAGTACAACTCAGCCATGTGGGTTTCCTCACGATGTTTTCCCTCACCGTTAACAACCATGATAAATTAACCACACATAAGTCTTAAGAAAAGACTAATGGTGTAGGCCCGACCCAGGATTTGAACACTAGTCGTTTGCACGATAACCGAGTGTTCTACCTACTGGGCTATCACGGTTTTTTTAGTGTACCTCTAAAAGCATAGAATAGTGCAATTTAAAATCGACACAAGTCATCTAACGCAATATTCAAATAACAACTAAAAACTACCCTATTGTCGACGAACCCTTCTTAGCACGTGCATTGGACAACAATTACAAAACAATTATTTGAATAACCCGTCTGAATACTAAGGAAGTGTGCTATTGTAGTCGTAGGCCCCTGCCTACTATATTCTGGATGCGTAGTCTTTTTATTCCCGAGCGATTGATTCGATTTTGCTATTGTATTGCTTACTAGTTACTGTTGGTTAGGTGTGAGGTTGGTTGGAATGCCTTAATGTCAATGTTTTTATATTAGATGAATCAGGCGTTACTTTGCGGAAATACATAGCGATACAAATATAATAGCGGAATCAATATTTGTTTTGATTTTAAAGACAATGTTTCCTTAAAAATACACAAAAAGAACTTCTAAATATAATGCTGTGTAGTGTCGGCTTAGAATAGCACTACCCCTTTTTTACCTGTAGGTGATCGTAAGAGGCGACTAAGGGTATAGGGGCTTTCTAAGTACCAACATATTCTGGATGCGTAGTCTTTTTATTCCCGAGCGATTGATTCGATTTTGCTATTGTATTGCTTACTAGTTACTGTTGGTTAGGTGTGAGGTTGGTTGGAATACCTTAATGTCAATGTTTTTATATTGGATTGAATCAGGCGTTACTTTGCGGAAATACATAGCAATACAAAAATAATAGCGGAATCAATATTTGTTTTGATTTTAAAGACAATGTTTCCTTAAAAATACACAAAAAGAACTTCTAAATATAATGCTGTGTAGTGTCGGCTTAGAATAGCACTACCCCTTTTTTACCTGTAGGTGATCGTAAGAAGCGACTAAGGGTATAGGGGCTTTCTAAGTCACTTTTGGGCGATTTGGTTGGAGACCCGTCACCAACAATTATTTATTATTACCACAGTTTCCCCACTTAACTTCCAAGAGTGGCTGAGGAATATTTTATTTCCAAAGCACTGGCTACCCCGTTTAGAGTTATATAGCCGTGAGCATATGCATGTATGTATGTAAATAGAATTGAGAGCTAAGAAATTGACACCAAGATCGCAGATATGTGGTAAGGACAGCAAAGGACCGGTCATTGTGGAGACCATTCAAAAGGCCTATATTCTGCAGTGGATGTCTATTGGCGGATGATGATGATGCAAAAAGTTCTTTTATCACGAATAAATGGGTATTGAAGCTCTGTTTTGTTCCATAAATTATTATATAAGTGTCCAGACTTAATGTTTTTAACTTAAATCTACAATGAGCATTTACAACATAGATGGATTTCCATACGAAACATGGGTGTGGGTTAAAACACAAGATGATTGTCACGTTATTTTAAGAAGGATTTGTAACTCTGCCATCCATTTAGATATAAAGTAGTTTTGATTATCCGCCCAAAAAGTTGCAATGACATATGTACGAATGTCAAAGAATCAAATTATTTGTAACAACCTAAAGGGTTTGCGTAACAAATGTAAGATTTACATACGCTTTGAAGAATAGGGCTGGTATAAAGTGTACAAGGGAAGGGAGGGTTGGCAAAATTGACAATGGAAAAGAATACGTGATCTTGTTACCGATTTTTTAAATCACACCTTTGAATACTGCCTTTGACGCAACGACTATTTTAGGAAGCGGTAAACGATATGAGCCTATCTGCAATGATTTTATATATTAAAAATTATTTGTTTGACTACCTTTATGAATTAATATTAAATACTACTCTTGTATGTGAAACCTACCGATCTATATCTTAAGACCCACAAATGATGCTTAATAAATTCGCAATACAAAAATATTGATTACAAAAATCATCAAACGACAAAAACCGCAAAAAGTTACAAAAATACCATTTCATTCCTTATCCAAACAAATTGAAGAAACACTTTCAAGTTTTACAGTCTCTGTAACCAACCCACTTTTAACCCATAAAATTTAGCCCCAGCATATTTACTAAACCCAAGGATGTTAACCACATCCTAAATATCGATAGTATAATATCGATAATATTAATATCGATAGTAAAATACCACATACTCTATTGCACGTATAATGTATCTCTAGTTAACCGAATTTGTTTGCCTTTTTTAATAACTGTACGTCCGGTCAGAGTTTATGTTTGATTTGATTAATGTCTGTTTCTTTACGAGCACTGTTTTATTTAAATATGTGGAGGTTTCCTGTTATCCGAATAGTAAAATTGTACTGGAAAACAATCGGGTTACAAAATAACATACAATACATACATGAAATATGAAATGGAATATAAAACTCTTCCTTCTAATAAAAAATTTAAAATATTTTAAATAGATATATTCAAAACTAAGAGTCGCTCTTAGTTTCATTAGGAAAATGAGTGATGGTGGATGCTCAGCCACTATAATGTCGCAATACCTTAAGCTGCCTAATACGGGACCCACTGACAGAAATGGGTTAGTGCTTTTCTAAGCTGACTCTTAATAAAGAAGAATAATTTTGAAAATTTCATTTGTAAGCAATTGCTCAGTTATTTTACAAAAGTTTTGACAAGCACAGTACCTAATGAGGTGAGATATGATAATAACATATTAAGGGGCAAATCTTAGTTTCATACAATGAAAAGCAACAATGTTAAAATAAGTAGAAGCCATTATATTACACAATTCACAAAAGTTATTTTTCGGACGAGATAATTTGAGTTCCTTTGCCATTTAAGAGATGAATCCGTTACTTAAGTATGTCATTCAAACTCGGACCCAAAATGACCATTTAGCAAGTTGAGAAATTATTATAATCAGTTGTTAATATTTTCAGAATTGGTGTTCTTTCTTAACTAAAGGTGTCTTTTTGTGTTATAAATATGTAAAATCTAAGATCGCCCCTGTACGCTGTATTTTAGAAATCTTAATTCCCATATTGTACTGATATTATATCTCAGATATAAATATATCGCAATGTAGTGCCGGCTTAGAATATACCCTACCTTTCTATCCACGGGTATCGTAAGAGGCAACTTAGGGTGAATGAGGCTTTATTAAGTGGCCAATGCGCTTGGAGACCCATCGCCAACGATACTTTATTTCTACCATCTTGTCCCCTATCAACTTCCAAATGTGGCTGAAGAGTTTCTAGCTCTAAAGCTCTGGCTACCCCTTTTAGGGATTTATAGCCGTTATATATGTATTTATGTAAAACAGAAACTTAATCTCCATATTCGAACATCTACTTGTGAATCCCTTACAATAAAATTCATCTTTTATGTAAACTAAATTATTATCAACATTTATACTGTAGCTTCCATGTATTAAAATAATTATGGTAAATAATTAATATAACAGACTGACAAAGTCTTTTGACTCATTGTTTATTTGTCACCATACTTTTGTAATTTTATTCAATAAAAGCCACCCACAAGAAACCCTTTCAAAAGCTTTTCTTTTTGAAAATAATACGGTATTTAGTATAATGTCCCCAATACTTTTGTTTAAAACAATATTCTTGTTTGCGACACCTTATTACCTCCTACTTTGTAAAGTAAAGCAGGTGATCTTTGTAACTCCTAATTACAGCTTTTATTCTCCAATAATGATTGGTAGACGACATATTAAATACATTTTTAAGTCAACTGTCAAATTGAAAAGGCTTCCATGGACAATGTGTCATGGTATAATTAAAAAAGTGTAGCGAAACTGTTTTAAGAATCCATGACTTTTGGTAACTGAGTGGGGAAAGATTGTAAAATAAAGGCGATGATGGGTCTCCATTGGCATCTCACAAGACTTACTTAAAAAGCCTCAATACCCTTACTCTCCTCTTAACCACGGGAAGAAATAAGGTGGTACCTACTATTCTAAGCCGACACTATGTATACTTATATACATTAATATATACGCCTAGTTTTATAATATTTTATTTAATGTAACATTAACATAACACACTTTATATCTTACAGGATAAATAAGAATAAGGCTGTGTAGTGTCGGCTTAAAATAGCACTACCCCATTTCTTCCGGTGGCTGAACGTAAGAGGCGACTAACGGTATTTGGGCCTTTAAGGGATTGTTGGGCGATGCGGTTGGAGGCCCATCACCAACAACCTTTATTTTTACCATCGTTTCCCTACTCACATTTCCAAAAGTGGCTGAGGAATTTCTAATTCCTTAGCTCTGCCTACCCCTTCTTGGGATTTATAGCCGTGAGTATATGTACGTATGTATGTAAAATAATTACGGTGATGGGTCTCCAACGGCATCTCACAAAAGTTACTTAAAAAGCCGCAATATGACCCCTAAGCCTCATCCATAAGCCCCTAATCGCCTATTATGAACACCCACGAAAAGAAATAAAGTAATGCTTTTCTAAGCCGACACTACACAGCTAATTATATATTAATATATAAGCCTAGTGTTATAATATTTTATTTAATGTAACATTAACATAACACACTTAATATGTTACACGATAAATAAGAATGTCAGATCTGTATGCATCATAATGATAAAAGGTTTGCCTTAGAATGAATTACTATTATACCGACAAGTAACTTGATTAATTCATCATTTGACTGGCTGGCAAGGACAATATCGATTTGACAAAGCAGATTTAAAATAATATTACAAATAATATTACAAAATCATTGCAAATTAAGTAATCAAAGGTGTGTCAGCAGTTCCTGAAATTGGCAGGTCCTATTTATTCAATCTGATCATGTTAAGGTGCTCTTTTGTTGCTGACGTAAGCCATGATCAATTTTTGTTTTATTTGTTTGTTTTATTTTGTTTATTTTACTTTTTAAAATCAATTTTGTACTGTTTTTGTAATTTCTGTATATGTTCTGTGTATTTTTTTGTTAGTCAGCAACAAATAAAAATCTCTCTTTACTTTTCTTTTTCTTTTTTAAATTGGTGTATTAAAATATAATATTTCGTTTAACTCAAACACATTTTCAATATTCATATATTAATAAAGAATGAATATTGATAAATAAAGCAGTTAGAAGACTTGAAAATGTTTTTACAAATGAGGTCCGCTGTAAAGATGAGAAGAAAATTCGTGTGAAATAGCAAGAGAGAACTGTCAGCATCGTGCCAGATGCCCGTCGATAGCCTCTGCCTACCCCAATGTAAATTAATGGGCGTGAGAATAAGTAGTTTTGATAGTTGAATATAGAAGATTCACTTTTTGGATCAAATCAAAATAATATATGGATGATGGAAAAATGAGCGAGAGGTTTGGCAACATCTTGTAAACTCTGTTTCTGTTTACCCTTATGAGAACAAAATTTATATATTCCGGCAATTAATAAGAATTAGTAAATAATGGAACGACATGATAACAGGAAAAACTTAAGCTAGTAAGAAATGGCTAACCATATTTTCACACATTTTACCTCTAATAAACATTTGCCGTGGTAGTGCCGGCTTAGAATATCACTACACCTTTCTACCCACGGGTGTCGTAATAGGCGACTTAGAGTATGTGGCTTATTAAGTTGTTTTTGGGCGATGCGGTTGGAGACCTATTACCAAAAATACTTAATTTCTACCATCTTGCCCCTATCAACTTCCAAATGTAGCTGAAGAGCTTTGAGCTCTTAAGTTCTGGCTATTGCTTTTTGGGATTTATGGTCGTGAGTATATGTATGACTGCTGTGTAGTGTCGGCTTAAAATAGCACTACCCCATTTCTTCCGGTAGGTGTACGTAAGAGGCGACTAACGGTATTGGGGGATTTTTGGGCGATGCGGTTGAAGACCCAACCCCAACAATCTTTATTTTACCATCTTTTCCCCATTCAACTTTCCAAAAGTGGCTGAGGAATTTCCAATTCCTTAGCTCCGGCTGCCCCTTCTTGGAATTTATAGCCGTGAGTATATGTATGTATGTATGTAGTATATGTATGAATGTATCTATTCAACATCCGAAAGTGGCTGAGGAGTTTCTAACTCTTAGAAGCTATTATTTTATGAATACATTATAGTTACTGCAACCACTGTCTTCGTTTAATTCCATACTAACTTTTTTCCGCGACTACGTCCGCGTAGACTACATAAATTGTTTACAATTTAACTAATCCAGATGAAATAAACTTTAGATGGAAACCTTCAATTTGATACCTGAACCAATTTTCTAGCTCTTAGCGTCGCGGCACAGGTTGGTTCTCAAAATCCACCCTCTCTCGTTAAATAAATAAGGTATTTGCGCTCAATACAATGTCATTTATTTTCAATTGCATTTGAAATAATCTTTAATTTTTAGTTTTTCGTACTTCCCTATCAATTCTCATCGTCTTTTATATATATATTTTTCTTATGCGTCACGAATAAAATATCACTTCTAAAAGTAACTAAAAAACTACAGTACTAACTAAAAAAGGATATGTCTTATATAGTAGTCTAGTAATAGTCTGTAGTTTTTATTTTATGTTTTGTAATTAAAATTTGATAATCTAACAAAACGTGAACTTAATAATTTTTACTATATAATAAACTCAAAAATTTAGCTTATTATGTATTACAAAATAGAATCACAATAACTTTAAATAATCAAAAACCTTTATTTTACAATATTTTTTATCTCTTAACTACCAAAGTGTCTGAACCATTTCTTATTTTTTAGCTATGACTATGACTTTATAGCCGTGAATATATGTATGTTTTTATAAAGGTGTTTTTTTTTTCAATTTATATCGTAAAGTTATAACTTTTAAACAAAAATACCTCGGTTTTTATATTTCTAAACTAAACTAATTTAAATAGTAGTTTATCACATTATAATAATCGTAACAAACTCACAAACAAAAAATGATTACATTAGGACAAAATTTTGCGCTAAATCATAACATAATACTACACAGAGATTTTCACAGAAAAAATGTAGGTCATTGCTTACGATTTTCGTCACGTTACGATTAATTATACACAAATACCCACAATTTATCATCACAGGTATTATCCTACTGAAATGTCAAGATTGAAGTCAAGGAAGAACTACAAGAGATTAAAATAGAAAAGAAACAAAATAAATTTAAACATTTAAAATTGCCGGTGTTATGCGGAAGCGTTAATATCTCTTAAAATAGAAGATTGTCATACCTTTCTATCAGTTTTCATCGTTCCTACTGCTTTTGAAATGCTATAATCAAAAATCAGCAAGTGGAAATTGCAAGATATTCAGTCAATATCCACTCAAAATAAACATAACTTAACCACAGGAAATGTCCAATCACAACTATTCTTTGGCATAATATTCCACAGTTTATTCAAATTAAAACCAGTTCAAAACTCAACAAAATAGAAACACAAATAAATCAACACAAAATTAACAATCCGAGAACACAAAAGTGGAAACAGGAGCCGAAAGCTGTCGATTGTAAAATAACGTTTACGCGATCAAATTCGTGATTTGATTTTTGTGTTGAAATGCACGTCGGTCGCGCGCGCCCAGCGAACACACAATGCTGGGAGATCGAAGAGAGTCGACAATACGCGCGCGCTACAATACACCCCCCGCCCCCGCAGCGAGCGACAAGGACGCACCAACACAATGTCACTGCCCTGTTAACAATGCCGTCCTTCATAGCCTCATACATACCATATCTGAATTACATTCACCTTTTTTACTTTAAAACCTTAACTTATACGACAATACCAAAGTCTTAGATACAAAAGTGAAGCTATAGCTTTTCTAATTACATGTAAAATCAATTGTCTTCGGAAAAAAACAGCTTCCATTCCGCGAAATCTATACAAAGACGGTAAACCCATCCCTGTCTAACGTTACATGTGTGTGTGAGTGGGCCGCGTATTTGCGTCTCGGTCTCGCCTATTATTCTCCGCCTAGACGAGCCGCGGTCTCGCTCTAGGCCCCGCCCAGCGGTCGCGCGCGGCTTGCAGTGTGCGTCGCGGTGAATAGCCTGCCATTGTGAAACGTAAAGTTCGCACACTGCAAAAAGGCGCTCAGGTGGGTGTGCGCGAGAATCTATGAGGGCGTTTAAAAAGTCGATACAATCGTTACACATTTTGTGTTTGTAGAGAAAATTTTCTTCGGGTTTAACAGGGCGTGTTATTGTGCCATTGTGTCGGCAAGGCGTGGCTAAAGAAAACGGTCTATTGTGTGCCGCCGATTGTTCCTATTGGCTATTGTTGTTCGTGACAACGGACTTTCCCACCGAGCCATTCGAGAAACATGACACTTGCATTTTGATATTCAAATATTGAACCGGTTTATGTAATTATTTGTCTCTTCATGTTAACTGTAATGACAAAAAGAGCACCGTTTAGTTTTTTGCCCGTACAGATTAATAGGAATTTATTGACACCTTGATTTCATAATAGAATGTCATAGAAAATAATTAAGCAATCTGATAAATTTATCGCTTGTTTGCTAAGTAATGAATAATTGATCAATTTCTGGACAACAAGTCTATTGGAACTATGCCATTTATTTTAAAATTATGACCAAGTGTAATTTATCTTTAGTCCATTATATTATCAAACGTACAGACCACAAATTATAATATATCTCGGATTACTTTGAAAAATTTCATTACTTTATAGTTCATACATACATACATATACTCACGGCTATAAATCCCTAGAAGGGGTAGCCAGAGCTAAGAAAAAAGAAATTTCTCAGCCACTTTTGGAAGTTGAGTGGGGAAAAGATGGTAAAATAAAGATTGTTGGTGATGGGTCTCCAACCGCATCGCCCAAAAATCCCTTAAAAGCCCCAATACCGCTAGTCGCCTCTTACGTACACCCACCGGCAGAATAGGGTAGTGCCATTCTAAGCCGACACTACACAGCAATTATAATATATATCTGACGAAATTACTTTAAAATTGTATATCATATTATTCTTTATAATATAAAATACCTAGGCTACATTCGCAAATTTCAGGAGTAACAAAGCTACAAAATAAAAGATATCTCAGTCACTTTTGAAAGTAAACAAGTGAAATGATCGTCGTCGTATAAAAGGTTAAGATGATAGTTTTTGTACAACAAATTGGATAAGTCAGTTTTGTATGACCAAATCGCTGAGTTACGTAATTTCTAGACCAGAGAAGAGAGTGTATTGTGCTATTTAAATGTTATAAAACACAGAAACACATTAAACTACCCGATTAAAATTAATTCTACATACATACATATATATATATATATATATATACTCGCGGCTATAAATCCCTAGAAGGGGTAGCCAGAGCTAAGGAAAAAGAAATTCCTCAGCCACTTTTGGAAGTTGAGTGAGGAAAAGATGGTAGAATAAAGGTTGTTTGTGATGGGTCTCCAACCGCATCGCCCAAAAATCCCTTAAAAAGCCCCAATACCGTTAGTCGCCTCTTACGATCACCCACGGGTAGAAATGGGGTAGTGTTATTCTAAGCCGACACTACACGGCAAAGCTCCTCTTTATGATCCCAAAACTTCCTATGGCCTAAATAATTATTTCTTAAAGTTTTATCTGAAGTCCTGTCTACCCTTTTCTGAAACACAATCACAATAGCACACACACAAAATAGACATGTGTAATGTAAAAACGTCATACTAAGTCTTTCAAATAAATTTCTGTAGGTATCCATTACAATTAAAAAGGAAGTAAAAAAATACGGCATTATCAAAATGATGGCGCAACAAAAACAGAACAACATCAATAGTCCTCTCAATTTGTAATCAAGAGAGCCTTCCTTGTGGCACTGGGGTGAAAGGGGTGGTTGGGGTGTTGGGGTGCTGAGATAATGCCACACACGAGGGGTGAGGGGGTAGCATGTACGCTTGCGCCCTCTTGTAAATGGGTCAAATTGTCTACCCTCTTAAGTTATTGATGATATTTTTCTAAGACACCGGGTGGTGTTAAATGTACTAAGGATTTAAAAAAGCTTATGTTTTTAGCTTAAGCTCTGATTTACCCTTTTGAGTGTTTAAGGCATGAGAATAATTAGGGAGTCATCTACTTAATTGCCTGAAAAGCTATCGTTAATTTTCAAGTTGTATATCTCACAGTAGCCAAATTAATTCTTCTCTCCTATCAAACACAACATATCCAAATTCAACATAAAAAACTATACATTCAGATAAAAACGAGCCATATTAAGTTGCATTCTTCGGGAGGGAAGGCCCTCCCTGTAGGGAGGTCCCCCTCCCCTTTGTCTGTCCTAATGAAGATTATCGACTCGGAACTTCGATACCTCAGGGTTTCCTCCGAAGCCTCCGAAGCAATTAGATGATTGGTTTTCTGGTTTTGTTTGCTGATGGTTGTTTTACTTAAGAACATTAGCGTTGATCTTGGAGGCTTTGGAGGAGTTTGAGTAGGGTTTGTGACGCCTCAAGGTTTTGATTTTTGTAACGTTGCATAATTAATTAATCTTTTTTATTTACTATCAAACCCAGACTTGGTCCTATGAATTTACATATATATATATGCTCACGGCTATAAACCTAAATAAAGGATAGTAAAAAATGACAACCTTAAATCCTTGAGACACTTTTGGAAGTTAAAGGGAGAAATGTAAAAATATACGGTCGAATTGAGATCACTCCTTTTTTTGAAGTCGCTTAAAAATAGAGGTGTTAGTTTCCTAATCGCATTGCCCGAAAATCACTTAAGAGCTCCAATACTAGTCGCCTCTTACGAACACTCCTCTCAAAAATCAACAGGATAATGCTATTCCAACCCTACACAGCTACAAAGTTATTTCCCGATCAATTAGCATCGCTGCAAGCCCATTTGTTAAAATGGCGTCGAGTCTATAGAACTGTTAAGATGTGACAATCGTAGCGGAGATCTCGATATAGATAGTCTGTCGGTAAGGGACACCAATTAGGTAGCGCTTTGGCGGTTGATGCCTATTCGAAGGGCCTTTGGTATGGACTGATGGTTTTTTTTAGTTTTTTTTGAGAAGTAACTAAGTTTTTTTTTTGTATGAATAAGGATGAAGAGTCTTGTAGTTAGTTTTAAAATTAAATTTAGCTTTATAAATTTAGCTACTAAGTTTTATCAAACTAATGAAAATATTCTTTTATTATACGATATTTTCCCTCGATGAAGTTTAATAAGCGGTTAAGATTATATATGCTTAAGTTATTGTATTAATTAGTGA
This sequence comes from Bedellia somnulentella, assembly GCA_963576735.1. Lineage (NCBI taxonomy): Eukaryota > Metazoa > Arthropoda > Insecta > Lepidoptera > Bedelliidae > Bedellia > Bedellia somnulentella. Next base: position 2,875,928 of record OY755187.1, on the reverse strand, counting down.
AATTCTTTAAACAATAAATCTTATATATAGACTAATCAAAAAACATGATTTTGAATGATTATATTCAGATTTAATAACTAAGACAACATGTAATTATTATTTCAGTAAAAACATCCGAAATCAGTTCATTTGTATCTCAAAAAATTACTCCCAAAAAACTTACTCAGTTCGCTTTTATGCCTATATATAACCAGTATAATATATACTTTTAAACAACTAGTATTCTACCCCTTCTCAAATAAAGGACTTGTTTCACCCATCTCTGTTCGCACACACACGCACACATTATATTTATACATAAAAGCACACACATTCTGCCACCGGCATTCGTCTTTATAAACTTGACGTGATTTCAGCAAGATATTATTATTCTTACACGTGTAAGAATATTTACATTAGCTTTACGATATAATGTTTTTGAGACGTTCTGTTTGTCTGTCTTGGTTTGATTTGTTTAAAATTTGTACATATATAAGTGTATGTTTTAGTGTTCTACACACATTCATATAGTCACGCCATTGGTTCTCATTGGGGTAGGCAGAGACCATCGATCGCTAGTTCGTACGATCCTGGCAAACCTCTCTAGCTTCGTTGACATCCATCAATCTTCTCATACTCTATTTGTGTTCTAATTTGGGGTAAGTGGGCTTTGTAGTTAATAAACTAAAAATATACTGAAATGAAAGAATTCAATATACTTAGGTTCTGAAAACAGATTGTGTATACCGCATATTTTAGATGGTAGGCAGAGGTACTATGTCACTAGAGTACTACTGTCACGCATTCTCATTTAGAAGTATCCATTGCACCAATATAGAAATATCATTTTGATCAGGCAATTTTTATCTATCACTGAAAGCGACACGATGCACACATCCGAAATCTTTGACATTCATACATATTCACTTCATGAGTATTCACTTATGTAACAAAATACCGGTTTCGTTTTATACGGATTCGAACCCTTTACTCCACTCCAAGGGAAGCTTTTCCCACTAAATATCTACCTTCTTAAAAAATACCGACTTACCTTGAAGGGATACATTATGACAAAATGACATAAACGTAACAAAATATAAAACAGTGAAACCCGGGTGCTGAAAGTAGCATATCCTCATATTGTTTCTGAGAACACTCTCTCAAAGGCATGTTGTGTAATATTTGCGAAGCCTTCCCTTCTAATTTTAAGCCTTTTGATCTTCAAAATCGTCATTAATTTTGGAAGTTGTTATTAAATTTAAGTTCAGAGGCTTCATATAGGTACTTGTTTACATGGTTTGTCATACGCCGTATTATTTGTGCGTCTTTGTAGAGACATTATGTTAAAACTTTAGTCTCTTGAGTACTACTTTAGGTTGAATATTAATATAGTTACAAGCCTAAAGTGAGGTAAGAGTTATATAACAAGGCTCATTGGTGGTTCTGGAGCCATACATACATACATACATATACTCACGTCTATAAATCCCTTAACGGGGTAGCCAGAGCTTTGGAATGAGGAATTACTCAGCCACTTTTGGAAGTTGATTGGGGGAAAGATGGTAATAATAAATGTTTTTGGTGACGGGTCACTCAAAAATCACTTAAAAACCCCCTATACCCTTAGTCGCCTCTTACGATCACCCACGGGTAGAAATGGGGTAGTGTTATTCTAAGCCGACACTAAGCTAGACTAAGACTAAGACTAAGCCGACTAACGGTATTGGGGCTTTTAAGAGATTTTGGGCGATGTGGTTGGAGATCCATCACCAACAACCTTTATATTACCATCTTTCCCCACTAAAATTTCCAAAAGTGGCTGAGGAATTTCTGATTCCTTAGCTCTGGCTACCCATTCTAGGGATTCGCAGCCGTAAGTATATGTATGCCCTATACTAAGCCGCTAAATAGAGAAGATATCACCAATTATTTTATTCCAATGAGTATTAAAATCAATTGACTCGTAATTAGTACCATTTCTTAATCTCCAAAGATAATCTTTATCCAGTTAATCTGGCATTTGACTAGTACAGGACATTCACTACTGACATTTAGATAACAGCCTGTATGACATTTGTGATATCATATGCTCATAAAAGAATAGTATAGAGAATTATTAGTTACGCTGAATATTGACTGTGATTTTAAATATACAGTTTCGCCGGCTGTAATTGGATAAAGATATTAAGAAGGATTGTTATGTTGGCAAGCAACTAAATTAATGTTTATACTCACGGCTCAAATCCCTAGAAGAGGTAGCCAGAGCTAAGGAATTAGAAATTCTTCAGCCACTTTTAAAAAATTGAGTGGGGAAAAGATTGTAAAGTAAAAGGTTGTTGGAAATATCTTAATAATGAGTAATAAGTGATTGCGAAATTTGAAACCTTTATTATTCCATTCAACGTCGGTAAGAACACTTTTCTGTATGATTAACTTGCATTTTGCTTATAATTATGAAAAGCTATTAATTCGCATTAACACAAAACTATGATGTGTAGTGCCGGCTTAGAATAGCACCACCCCATTTCTTCCGGTAGGTGTACGTAAGAGGCGACTAACGGTATTAGGGCTTTTAAGGGAGTTTTGGGCGATGCGGTTGGAGACCCATCACCAAAAACCTTTATTTCACCATCTTCTCCCCACGCAACTTCCAAAAGTGGCTGAGGAATTTCTCATTCCAAAGCTCTGGCTACCCCTTTAAGGGATTTATAGCCGTGAGTATATGTAAGTACGCAGCAAAACATTCGTGAAATCTAAGTTAACCAAACTAAGTGTAACCATAAAGCAGTACAGATATACTTACAACATTTACACATTTCACCGTTAAAATATTGCTAGTGCGACCCTCAAATGGAGCCATTAGTCCGACTAATGTTCATTTTTAAATCGTCCCGAAACGCAATATTTCGTCCAAGTATCCTGTTAAAACCCTCTTTAAGCCTGATCATGTCCATTCATTTAGTTTTTTAAACGGAGCTTTTACTTTCGAAAAAAAATCACTCATTTCCATTTGCACCACTTAAGAGCGGCCATGAGTTTAAGAATTGACTTTTACGACTTTTAATAGATTCAGAAATGGACGGTTTTTAGGTAAATGCTTTTATCGTTGATTAGCTTTTAGATGCGTTTTGGACTTTTTTTTGTCGTAAGATGTATTAAAATGTGAAGTTTCAAAATATATCGCATATACAGTAATTACTAAGTAAGTTATTTTGAAAGGGAAATAAGTGTTTATACGTTACTTTTACTGGGCTATGAAATTTCTATTTTTTACATGACCAAAGAAGCTTGTAAATTCGAATTTTAAATGTGATATTTAACCCTTTTTACATTCACACTCATTAAACTTGGTAATATATAACAGATGACCATAGAAATCAAATATATATCTTTAAACTAATTTATCCGCTGCTAAAGAAATCAAAGCGATATTTTCAGTACATTGTCTTTACAACTACAAATTGATAATTGTTTAAGATCATCAACACACAACAATGATACAACATTATCATAACCTCTAACTAACAATTACATTCCTTTTAAATTTCGAATCTAAATTTTCATTCAATAGAACCGTATATCTACACGACTTACACACACAGAAACATTACAATAGGCATTGTTGTAGGCGTGGCGCATTGTGAACCCCGCACCAATCAGAGCGTCGCATTTGACAATAGTGCGCCGAAATGGAACGCCAACGTCTATTGTTACATGTTTGAAAATAGAACAATGTGCTGGCAAGCGATTTTAGGTTTGGCTGAGAATCGATTATGAGCGGTATGGCATAAATGTTTGTATCCATTGCTTTATGTAAATATAAATAACTTTAATTCACTAGAACTAGAAATTATAATTTATTATGATTATAATTATGTAAACATCGGTTTGCCTGCCGAATGGCCAATATATAAAAAACAATAACAAAATCGGTTTAGGGCCTATACTTTTGTTTGCTTGCTTTTGCTTCATAAATAGGATTATAAAGGACAGAAGTATGATTTTTGTTTTTCGCTTGTAACATCACACCTCCTAAACAGCTGGACCGATCTCTACGAAACTTTGCATGATGGTCATAAGCATTGAGTTCCAGGTAATAAAGGAATTAAGTAATCAAAATTTGAAAAAATGCTACCATTTAAGAGTAATCTTAACAGTTTCCCATGTTAGTCTATAGCACAATACTCACTGAGCCCGCCCGCTTTATACATAGGTTAGACATATTCTTTCAACACTAGCCGCCGGATCATGTCGCCGGGCAATGTCCGCGGCCCGGCGGGCTCAGTGTGTATTACGCTTATGGAAAACTATTTTGATTGTTCGGAAGCGAAGCTACGCTATTTTTTTTTGACATCACCGTTTTTCAACACTATTTCATATTTGCTGTGTAGTGTCGGCTTAGAATAACACTACCCTATTTCTTTCGGTAGGTGTACATAAGAGGCGACTAATGGTATTGGGGGCTTTTAAGAGAATTTTGGGCGATGCGGTTGTCACTTCCCCAACAATGACTTAAAAACCCCAATAACTTTAGTCGCCTTGAAAGAAATGAGTTAGTGCTATTCTAAACCGACATCACACAGCTATCTAGCTATCAAGGTGAAATAAATCAACTCACCCTGAAGTTTATAAGTCTATCCACCTCTCAAAGGAATCACGTACCGACATAAATCTATACTTACTCAATATTAAGAAACTTGGCAACAAAGTTACATTTGCACTTATCATCGCCCTTATGGCAATGAGAATAAGGTTGAAAACACGCACAAGGGGTAACGTTTAGTATTTTGTTATGCAACCCTTGTTATTACAGAGGGTTCAACTAAGAACTTGGTTATTCTCTAATTATTCGGTTCCGGAGATATCAATGTAGGCTCAATTTTGCTAAAATTTAATGTCGTCCACGCAAAAATACTTACACATGATTCACACTAATACTTTCTTTACTTTAATGTTGCGTTTTTTTATATTACTTAATATTTAAGCATTTGTCTGAAATCAATGGATTATTAAAACAAAATTTACATACATAAATGCATATACTCACGGCCATAAATCCCAAAAACAGGTAGCCAGAGCTAGAAACTCCTCAGCCACATTTGGGAGTTGATGGGGACAAGATGGTATATTTATTAAGTACCGTTGATGATGGGTTTTCAACCGCGCTCAGAAACCACTTAAAAACCCCCATACCCTCTCGCCTCTTACGACACCCGTGGGTAGAAAGGGAAGTGACATTCTAAGTCGGTGTACTGCACGGTGAAAGACACATTAGATACCAATAACATACATACATATACTCACGGCTATATTTCCCTAGAAGGGGTAGCCAGAGCTAAGGAATTATAAATTCCTCAGCCACTTTTGGAAGTTGAGTGGGGAAAAGATGGTAAAAATAAAGGTTTTGGTAATGGGTCGCCCAAAATCCAATAAAAAGCCCCAATACCCTTAGTCGCCTCTTACGACACCCGTGGGTAAAAAGGGGTAGCGACATTCTAAGCCGGCACTACACGGCAATAGCCAATAAACTTGAATAATTAACAAAGGTTATAATTTAGCTTCGTTTTCAAATATTCAAATGTTAGCAGAATCGCATGAAATTTCCCTGATAATGTTTGTAAAGGGGATGGAGACATTACATCAAAACGATGTTTAATTGTGATTAATCCACTCTCTATATGTTTAATACCTTTATGAGTTATCAATACATTAAATTAGTAGTGGACGGCCACGAAAGACACACTTGGATCAAATTGAGAGTGTGCTTAAACAGGCAGGCGTCCGAAGTATGAAGAATAAAAGAGCATGTATGAAAAGATTGATGGATGTAGACGAAGCAAGAGGAGTTTGCCAGGATCGTACGAATTGGCGATCGATAGTCTCTGCCTACCCCAATGGGAATTAACGGCGTGAGTATATGTATGTATGTTAATTCAATAAAAACTTTTATAGCTCAGTGGGTACAACACATCGTACAGACGATGAGGGTTTGAATCTCGGGTCGGGCCCGCACCAATTTGTCTTTTCTAAAGTCATATTTGTGGTTAATTTATCGTGGTTGTTAACGGTGAGAGAAAACCACGTTAGCAAACCTACGTGGCGTTGTAATTAGTCATACACATATACTCACGGCTATAATTCCCTAGAAGGGGTGCCAGAGCCAAGGATTTATAAATTCCTCAGCCACTTTTGGAAGTTGAGTGGGGAAAAGGCCATCGCTCAAAATCAATAAAAAGCCCCAATACCCTTAGTCGCCTCTTACGACACCCGTGGGTAGAAAGGGGTAGCGACATTCTAAGCCGGCACTACACGGCAACATAGTCATACATACAAACATATACTCACGGCCATAAATCCAAAAATGAAGTAGCCAGAGCTTCAGAGCTAGAAACTCCTCAGGCATATTTTGAATTGATAGTGAACAAGATGGTAGAAATAAAGTATCGTTGGTGATGGGTCTCAAACCGTATCGCCTAAAAACTACTTTAAAATGCCCATACCCTTAGTCGCCTCTTACGAATACTAACGGAAAGAAATTAGATAGTGCTATTCTAAGCCAACACTACATAGCTAAACATAAAAATAAGCTCAGTTTACACATCAAAGTAGAACTAAGACGTTTGACTAGTAACTACTCCGACTAATGAAAAAGTGTAGACTGTTTAAGTTTGTTTATTTATGATGAGTACTTAGCCGGCTGTCAATTTCACTTATAATAATTAAAATGTAACTTTTCTTTCTAATTGCTCAAAAGTGTTATTAGTGCTTTTAATCTTAAGACAAATAAATAAATATACGGACACATTTTACACATTACTAAGTTAGACCCAAAGTAAGTAGAGCTGGAATTATGGGATACTCACTCAACGATATATTTAATATTGTTTAATACACATATAAGTAACATACAACATATACTCACGGCTATAAATCCCAGGAATGGGTAGCCAGAGCTAAAGAATTAGAAATTCCTCAGCCACTTTTGGAAATTTGAGTGGGGAAAAGATAGTAAAAATAAAGGTTGTTGGTGATGGGTCTCCTACCGCATCGCCCAAAAATCCCTTTATAGCCCCATACCGTTAGTCGCCTCTTACGCCTCACCGGAAGAAATGGGGTAGTGCTATTCTAAGACGACACTACACGGCAAATAACATCACATATATATTGCTCCCAGCGGAGATCGAACCCGCCACCTCCAGACGAAGAAGTCACGGCAGTCGTCGTACGTAAAGGCGAAGTTTCTCCAAGGCATACTATCATCCTGCTTCACCATCTATATATTCCCTAGTAGTCTGCGAGTAACGCAGTTCTTAGTAATACAGTTAGTGATTCCTCGAAGATGTCACACTCCGCGTTTTATATCCTTACTAACAATACTGTCTTGTGCAGACAAACGGACAGAGATACATTGTTACGCGTTCTGGGTTGAATGGAGATCTGAAGAGACTGGGTAATGGTTTGACTGACTTTGAGGATAGAGATCGTGTATGGTGAATTGGCTGTAAAAAGATGATGTTTAATGTAAAATAAAATAAAAACGAAATCTAGGGTGGAAATGATTATTACTAATAAATAAAGGAAAAAATTTCGATTTCGGGTTCGAACCCGAGTATACCCGAGGTCGCGGGTTCGAACCCCGCCATGATCTTCACGGCTTATTCCGTTTATCCACCCTAAAACAGACTCCCTAAGTCGGATATTCGGAAACGCATGTCCGTCTAGCCACCCTGAACTGGATAGATATCCAGAATGCATATAATATGGTCCTTCCGATTTTCTACCCTGCCTACGTCATTTACAGAAAAAAGACCCTAAGTTTGTAAGATATTTTTATTCAAACTGTAAGTAAGAAAGTAGGTATTTTTTTCTTAAGTATTTTAATGTTCACGTTGTTTCTTGGACCCATTTTGTGTTGTGTATGTTTCTGCAAATTACTGTACTTGGGGTAAAAAATCGGAAGAACCATATTATATGCATTCTGGATATCCACCCTGAACGGGGACGGATCCGACTTAGGGAGGCTGTTTTAGGGTGGATAAACGGAATAAGCCATCTTTACATGAGGTTTTCATGTCATAAACATTCAAATTATGGAAAAAAAAATTTGGAATCCTAGGCAACCTTTAGATGTCAGGATAAAAAAAAACCATGTGGAATTAGAATATATTTTATGAAAAAAACGTGGAAACACAATGATTTTCTCATAAAATATCTTAGTATTTCTGCCTCATCCAAATTCTTGATTTTAACAAAGACACGTATTTGAGAACCCAATCTTTTTCTAAACTTTCACTGAACTGATATCAAATTAACTAAGTCGGGTATTGAGAGTAAGTCAATGAGAGATGATAATGATTAAAGGTCATATTGCAATATTGAAAAACATCGATGTAAGTAAAACGAACAAAAAATATGTTGCTAGCGTAGAAAGAGTCCGCATGGAATATCGAAATTACCTAAAAATAAAATGAAATAAGCGATTGAAATAAATTGGCTAATTCTGTTTGCTTAAAATAGATGAAATTCTCATTTCGATAGCTTTTTTTGACAAGACGAGGGCATATAACTATAACTAACTATTCTAAACCAAAACATTCCTACTCTATTTTTATTTTTTTAATACTTAATAGCCTATATTATTAACCCGTTTCATCTTTAGCACCCAGCCCTTCGCCACTTACACACATTTGATTTACGGTGTCATACATTTTCTGCGGAGCGCAACCACACTATAAACCCGCGGTTCTGACAGTGATTGTCCACAAAAACAAACAATGGCGGACATTTGTTTAAATTAATAAAGATGAGAGTCACCATCCTTGAACTAAGCCCTTTTTAGACACAACTGTGGGGTGGACGTACGGGGTTACGTTTCTTTTTATGTTTTACTTGTGGTTAAAACACGAGAGATTATAGCTGTTACATACATACATATACTCACGGCTATGAATCCCTAAAAGGGGTAGCCAGAGCTGAGAAAATAGAAATTCCTAAGCCACTTTTGGAAGCTGTTCTTGTTGGTAATAAATACCATCCTCATTTATTCTATTATACCCATGTTTGTATAGTGATTTTAATTTTATTTAACATGAAATCATATGAGAAGAATAAAGAATGTGGCAGAAGCAAGAGAGATTTGCCTGGAGTGTACAAAGTGGCGATCTATAGTCTCTGCCTACCCCAATCGGAACAACGGGCGTTAGTATAATTAAGTATGAAATCATTGTTAAGTAAGAAATCTATTAAGGATTTTTTTTCTCATGCATTTCTCGTTGATCGCATTAGAATTTTAAGATTTAAAAAATCTGCCAGGCAACGCAGCCCATTACGAAAAAAATTATGGGGACACCGTAAATTTAACTAACTAAAATGTTATCTTCTTCCTTCTAAACGGGGATATTTTCTTCATTAATATTAGTGAACACATATTTTTTTCTCACTAAATAGTACCACAATCGCAGCCCCGTATGTCCACCCGTCAACCAGGCTTCACCAACCGTTTTTTGCTTATTCTCCGCCGCATTTAGCGCAGACAATTGACTTTGTTGGCCGTAAGTCACAGACTAAACGAATACCTATGTCACAGTGAGATCTCATTGTGAACAATGCTCGTTATTCATTTAGTTTTACTAGGCTGTAACTCATGTGGCGGTGAGATATGTCTTAATGAGATGCCAAATTATTTTCAGAGGTTAAGTTGCTTTGTAGCTTGGCGTTAGTGTTTTAAGTTTAATTTTATTGGTTCTTATGAAAGTACTTATATCTAATTTCCTATAAAAAGTTCTTATATATATCTAATTGCATATTAAAAAAAATTTTTTTTCGCTATCTTATTAAAAGGTATAGTAAGAATTCGGAAGGATGCGCGAAAACAACAAAAAGTTATTGAATTGATCTATAATTACTTATGCCCTCGTATTATGAGCCGTGTGAGAGCGAGTATGTCATAAGAGAGGTGAGATACTGACAGATTCTATATGAGTAATCTATCAGTTACTCACTTCTCATGCAACATATGCGCTCTCAAAAGCAACACGGAAATCTTCGCAAAAAAACGCCGTTATTAAAACAGCAAAGAAGAAATTAAAAAAAATATATTTATGAAAATTTGACCATAATGGAAATACAATCCTCGACCTTTGTACGCCTATCTACAAAATAATTCCAAAATCATACCAAGGCATCCCGCCAAATCGCCGTCACCAATTAATATCGCACAATAACTAAGTGGAGTAGCACAAATAATGTCAGCGAGAGCTATCGTTAGCGATTATAAAATGAATGGAGCAGCTTGCTTCAAATAATTTGGCTTGACGAAAATGTTACTGGGTGCGTGTGAATGCGACAAATATATTTTATTGACTAGTCATAACGATAGCAAGGAAGTAATGCTAAGAATACTTTTAACTTTAGAAGAATGATATTCAAAATGCATACATATACTCACGCCATTAGCTCCCATTTGGGTGGCAGACAATATCCATCGCCACTTCGTACGTTCCTGGAAATCATTTCTTGCTTCATTTATATCCATCATTCTTATCATAAATGCTGAAAATAATAACGTCGAATATGTGGAAAACAGATAATTGCCGATGTTATAACGCCTTTACAACAACTCAACTCAAACTCAAACGTTCACGCCTTATATCCCCGAAGGGGTTGGCAGAGGTATCAGCAACTTTAAATACTTACTTACTTATACTCACGCCCATTATTCCCATTGGGGTGGGCAGAGACTTTCAATCGCCACTTAGTACGATCTTAACAAACCTCTCTTGCTTCCCTTACATTCATTATTCTTCTCACACAGTTAAAATCTAAACATTTTCTTTGTGACAATATTTTTTCATCGTCGAATTGAAATTAGTCGTAACTGAGCTACGAGAAGCAGCAAGCGGCCGCAACTGGCACCTTTTCCGCTTATTATTGCAAGACGTCACCAAAGTGCTTTGTTTGAACTGCATAAAGTATAGTTGGCTCACATTTTTTGTTAAATAATAAAGAATAAATATGTAAAAATATCATGTTTTTTACACATTCATGCATTCACATTTACTCAAGGCAATAAATCCTAAAAGTTTAGTAGTACAGAGTTGATAAATGATTCACTTGATTTTAAAATTAAGAATAGGTAAGTGCTATTCTAAGCCATCACTTCACCTTAGGAGGCTAGCATTTGCTTTACTAATTACTTGATACACCAGGGTTGTTTAGTCGGAGAACTCACATAGGAAAGTATAACATATATTTCATGGTGCTTCTTACCACTACATAAATAGTTTGTACATATCGCAGTTTTTGGAAAGCTGTATTTCATATAACAAACATGACCATACCAAAACTTAAAATATCACACAATGCTGAAAAATATGTCAATAATACAATATATTTCTTATCAATTTGGATTTTTTGTCTCCGTTTACTATGTTTTAATACTTATCTTTAAGTTTCATCAAAACGTGTTTTCTAAGATTCTTCGCCAAAACCTCAACAAACAAAAGTGTCTGTTCCGACTACAATATTATTAGTACACAAATATAACCGTTGTGAATTATTATGATCTATTCTAGGATGCGGATGCTCTTAAGAATGGATATATTCGCTGCGCCGGCGCAGTCGACCGTTTCATTTTCAATAGATATTGGGTTTCGCGGATGAGCGTCGTTTTGTAATATAATTTGCTTACCTCTTTGATCTTTAAGAGTACCTACTTTTTTTTGTTACAAAGAGATAGTTAAATTGATTACAATTGATTACATAAATACATATAATTCAATGTTTTGGACATGAATTCCTCATGTGGGGATTATTACTTTTAAATAAAAGATGTTATTAAAGGAAAGAAAAATTTCGACACTGGCGGGGTTCGAACCCGCGACTAACAGACGGCAGAGCGACGGGGGCGTATACCCGAAGGTCGCGGGTTCGAACCCCGCCAATGTCGAAATTTTTCTTTCCTTTAATAACATCTTTTATTTATAAATAAATACATATACTCACGGCTATAAATCCAGGGGTAGCCAGAGCTAAGGAATTGGAAATACCTCAGCCACTTTTGGAAAGTCTTAAGTGGGGAAATGATGAAAAATAAAGGTTGTTGGTGATGGGTCTCCCCACATTGCCCAAAAACCCTTCAAGGCGCCAATACTGTTAGTCGCTTCTTACGTACACCCATAAGAAAGATGGTATAGTGCAATTCCAAGCCGACACTACACAGCATTCCAATTGATTCTGGATGCACACTACATATACATTTACCCCTGGATTTATAGCCGTGAGTATATGTATTTATTTATAAATAAAAGATGTTATTAAAGGAAAGAAAAATTTCGACACTGGCGGGGTTCGAACCCGCGACTAACAGACGGCAGAGCGACGGGGGCGTATACCCGAAGGTCGCGGGTTCGAACCCCGCCAATGTCGAAATTTTTCTTTCCTTTAATAACATCTTTTATTTATAAATAAATACATATACTCACGGCTATAAATCCAGGGGTAGCCAGAGCTAAGGAATTGGAAATACCTCAGCCACTTTTGGAAAGTCTTAAGTGGGGAAATGATGAAAAATAAAGGTTGTTGGTGATGGGTCTCCCCACATTGCCCAAAAACCCTTCAAGGCGCCAATACTGTTAGTCGCTTCTTACGTACACCCATAAGAAAGATGGTATAGTGCAATTCTAAGCCGACACTACACAGCATTCCAATTGATTCTGGATGCACACTACATATACATTTACCCCTGGATTTATAGCCGTGAGTATATGTATTTATTTATAAATAAAAGATGTTATTAAAGGAAAGAAAAATTTCGACACTGGCGGGGTTCGAACCCGCGACTAACAGACGGCAGAGCGACGGGGGCGTATACCCGAAGGTCGCGGGTTCGAACCCCGCCAATGTCGAAATTTTTCTTTCCTTTAATAACATCTTTTATTTATAAATAAATACATATACTCACGGCTATAAATCCAGGGGTAGCCAGAGCTAAGGAATTGGAAATACCTCAGCCACTTTTGGAAAGTCTTAAGTGGGGAAATGATGAAAAATAAAGGTTGTTGGTGATGGGTCTCCCCACATTGCCCAAAAACCCTTCAAGGCGCCAATACTGTTAGTCGCTTCTTACGTACACCCATAAGAAAGATGGTATAGTGCAATTCTAAGCCGACACTACACAGCATTCCAATTGATTCTGGATGCACACTACATATACATTTATATGGCTACCAGCCTTATTTGGAGTTCTAGTTAGTATTTCTGATTATGTCAGATTTCTCCGATTAAAGATAGATGTCATGGAAAAAGATGAATCCCTGATACATTGGTAAAAGAGATACATACATACATATACTCACGGCCATAAATCCCAAAACCGGGTTGGCAGAGCAAAAAACTCCTCAGCCACATTGTGAAGTTGATAGGGGAGAAGATGATCTATCATATAATGTATCATTGGTGATGGGTCTCCAACCGTGTCACCCAAAAACAACTTAAAGAAACCCCCATACCCTTACTCTCCTCTTACGACACCCGTGGGTAGAAAGGAGTAGTGATATTCTAAGCCGGCACTACTCGGCATGGTAAAAGAAATGCAAGTGTATTGTATATGAATGTAACGTCATGTTTATTAATCTTATAACTGCATCCATCACAAAAAAGAGTATTTCTGGACATACTAATTAAATATTGTCTTTAAATTATGACAGCCATCTTTTATCAAAGCCAGTCTTAAGATACGGTAAAAATATGCACTCAACTCTTTAAACAGTCATGTGGTCATTATTTAAAAATGCATTAATATTGGTTGAGCACTAATCATCGTGCCATATTTCATTTGTTTTCATCAAGTAAAAGTCACATTTCCGCTTCGAGCTTTCCGCCAAAAAAGCTTTTTACTCAATGTGAGTGATTCATTGTCTTTTTTAAGCTGCTTTTCAAAGAGCTTTTTTGCTTTTATACTTCAATGAGATATAGTGAAGATATTCTTATAAGATACTTATTACCACGGAATTTTTTAATCATACTTTTTTATTTTATAAGACGTCAAGTTTAGCATGTCTTACTTATAGGAAAATATTGCTTATATCCAATTAAAATATACTTAAACCTGATTTGATGATCCATAGGTCAATTGATATTAAAAAGTTTGTGCATAGACCTAACTCAAAATTTCAGATTATTGGATTACAAAAATAGGTAACGTGATAGCTCAGTGGGTCAAACACCGCTTATCGTGCAGATGACTAATACTCTAACCCGGGGTCGGGCCTACACCAATTTGTCTTTTCTTAAGACAAATGTAATGTTAATTTATCATAGTTGTTAACGGTGAGGGAAAACATCGTAAGGAAATCTACATGGCTGATTTGTTCTTAGTCAGGTGATAGTGTATTCGAAAAAAGCGGCGATAGGCATAGTACACTGTCCTAGAAAAACGTGGGTACACTGAAAACCAGGTGACAATGTCAATAGTACATCTGCCAACCGCTTCGGGGATATTCGGCGTGAACGTTTAGTGTTTAAGTTAAGTTAGTAAAAGTAGTTAAAAAGATATCCTATAAGAGTAGGTATTGGGCTACAAAGTGACGTCTTATGACATAAATTAGTCAAGAAATTGTTCACCACTAAAATGATAGTTCAAAACGTCGATCTAAATCCACGAAACCACTGCAAAACAAACGCTCTATCCTAATTAAAACCATTGTCTCGTCGACTATACTTCGTTACTCCATACTACATTGCCTAAACCGATACAGGTACAATCACGTTGAAAAGTTTCCCACGAACGTGTCAGCAACTTGTTGCGTTCGAACAAACAAGAGTAATGTTTGTGTTTCACCCCTATAGCCATTATTTCGGTTACGCTATTGTTGATAGGGTTGCCACGCAATAGTAGAGAGATTAGTTAGTTAATAAATGGGAATTGATGACGTAATTTGAATTATGCTGATCTAAATGACATTTCTATGTCAAAACCAGTATTTTGATGTTTTCAACGGAATGAGTAGATTTTTTTTTGTTGTCACCCAATATAACAAAAAACTTAGATTTGTCTCGTAAAAGAAAGTTGCACAAAACATCTTATATCAATAAATAAATAGATCATCCCATAAAATTGGAATATCTTGTACTTAAAAATAAAAAAAAAAATCTTAAATTTAATATAATTACTTATTTTATTTAATTACCTTATATAAGGAACATAGTAAGGAACATTGATTTTCAAGCCCTTATAAATCTAAAAATAACATAACAACATATTGACTAATAACAACCCTAGGTGGTTCGTTGATAGGCACTTGTTGCACCCCTCATAACAATTGAGTTTGATTCCGCTACTGTCCCGTGAGGGTGGAAAACGATAACCATCATTTCCACTACTCACCCATATTTGCCGCCACTTACCTGAAACAGAAAATAGCTTTGATGTAGAACAATTTTGGTTACATAAATATAGAAGGGAAATATAGTTATAGTATATTTTTCATCTAAAAATATGTATCGAGAACGCTTTCATTTAATATTTATTATTTTGATGGGCTAGCATTTGAACCTCAACCCATCTCAACTCAAGCGTTCACGTCGCATATCACTGAAGAGGTTGGCAGAAACAGTAATACTTCTGAACATCACGTAACATGGTCACTTGGTGTTCTGAGTACCCTCGTTTTGCATAGACAGCGTACTCACGTGATAGGGGCAGGCCAATCGCCGTTTGGTATGAATACACTATCACATGGTTTCTCATCTGGGTTCTCAACTTAGCACTGGAATCTATAATATATAATTAAAATAACCAATTTGAATGATTGAAACCAATAACCTGTAGTCAGTGTCTAAAAATTATATTAATCTGAAGTTCTGAAACACTGAAATAAATTCTATCAGAAAACATGGAGACTGCAAAATTAAATAAAAACTCTGTCCCAATTTTTACCAACATAAAACATACATACATATACTCACGCCATTAGTTCAAATTGGGGTAGGCAGAGACTATCGATCGCCACTTTATGCGATCCTGACAAACCTCTCTAGCTTCGTTTACATCTATCAATCTTCTCATTCATGCTCTTTTATTCTTCATACTTCGGACGCCTACCTTTTTGAGCTCACTAGCTATTTGGTCCAAATGTGTCCTCCGAGGTCGTCTACAAAAAATAATTTATAATTTTAAGCCTAACCAATCATTGCATTCAGCTTGCCAACCCTAGCTAAAATAGCGGAATGATCGAACCACCGATACAAGTGAACAAGGACAAGTCAGCTCAATCGTGAATTTTATTGTGTACACGTTGTCTACACGACTGTACCCCAAGTGAACTGCGTTTCTCCTTTGTCTATAGACTTATTAAGTTGTTGGTCAAAACCTATTTATTTTATTTGAAACTAAGAGTATATTTTCAATGCTATATCAGCTTTGAATTACACTACTCGCGGATCTTCCTGTGGGTGTAAAGCGAGGCTTGGGAATTAGGAGTTTTTAAAGTAATGACTAAACAATGTGGATAAAATGAATCTTTGTAGCTCTCACACTGTATTGTATTTTTGTATTTATTTATTCATCAAACAATATTCATTGTGTCAGAATTGATACAACTAACTTAGGACTAACTTAAATCTATTTTAAATATACAATTAATAATAGTGAATAAATCAAAATAATCAAAAAATAATAATCACAAAATGCTAAATAAATGTCAAATAGTAAAATTAAAATTCGATAGTATTAAAAAAATAATTCTCTTATGTCGTATATACAATTATCTAAAAGAAAAACTTTCAGCTTTTTCTTAAAAACTAGAGGAGATTCTATTAGTCTTATTTCATTTGGAATACAATTATAAATTTTCGTTATCTGATATCTTGGGGCATGTTCAACTATTTTGTACAAGGGAACACTTTCTTGTTTGAGGTAGAAATCTTTTCTTCTTTTCACTAGAAAATATAATTTTAATTTAATTTAAAATATTATAATTTCGGCTTGACGATTGTTAAGGGTGTAAACATGTTATCAACAAGATAATTTTTTATCAGAATATAATCGCATGACATTTCTAAAGTCTATATTTATAAATATGCTTGACTTTATTTATAAAGATGAGTACCGACAATACCGTGTACTTACTTAATTAGAATAGTGTTACCTCATCTGTAAATTTTAAAGGTCATTGCTTAGCAAAATGGTTGAAAATCCATTACCAATTTTTTTTCTCTAGTCTCATCGCAAGTTACAAAAGTAGGATGTCATTTTATCTCAAAGCCACCTCTTTTTAAATGATATATACACATACTACAAATACCTAGAAGAGATAGCCAGAGCTTAAAATAAGAAATTTCTCAGCCACTTTTGGAAGTTGAATACGGAAAAGGTTTTAAAACAAAGGTTTTAAAGGTAATGAGACCTTTAAAACCTTTGCCCCATCACTCTTGGTTGCCTCTTATGAACACCCACGATTCTACATGGGGTAGTGCTATTCTAAGCCGACACTACTCAGCTTTTATAGGTTATTAGCCAAGAATTTAAGCAAATATGAATAAAAATTAACAAAAGTAAGTTTAAATATCAAACAAAGTAATTCCCCGTGTATTTGCGAGTCTAAACGTAATGACCCATCGTACAGTCGAGAACACAAGTGAATGAAGCCCGCTCTCATTGATGCTGATCCAGAAATACTTTGCAACGGGGAGAGTGAACATTGCACTTACTTAGAATGTGTAGACAGGATTTTAATAGTAATAATAAACATAAACATAAACGTTCACGCCAAATATCCCCGAAGGGGTTGGCAGAGGCACTAATACTTCTGAACATCACGTGACTTTGTCACCTGATGTTCAGAGTACCCGCGTTTTGCATGGACAGAATACTCACGTGATAGGGGGCAGGCCTATCGCTGTTTTGTAGGAATACACTGTCACATGACTAAGTACAACTCAGCAATGTGAATTTCCTCACGATGTTTTCCCTCACCGTTAACAACCATGATAAATTAACCACACATATGTCTTTAGAAAAGACAAATTGGTGTAGGCCCGACCCAGGATTTGAACACTAGTCGTTTGCACGATAACCGAGTGTTCTACCCATTGGGCTATCACGGCTGCCTATATTATGCTGCTATAGTAAAATATGTATAATATGGTCTTTTATTTTGTATATATTGTGTTCAAAAACGCAGGCGGGCAAAATATGAAGAATAAAAGAGCATGTATGAAAAGATTGATGGATGTGAACGAAGCCAGAGAGGTTTGCCAGGATCGTACAAGGTGGCGATCGATAGTTTGCTTATCCCAATGGGAACTTACGGCGTGAGTATATGTACTTATGTATGTATTTTGAAAAGCGCAAACATACGTTTTACTTTTCTTTTTTCTAGACAAAGATATCTTAAAATAGGTTGCAATAAATTAGTTAATCACAACATATTTTTGATACTGATTATTCAGATTAGCTACTGAGGCTGAATTCTTGTCAATGAGCTACTGTAGTTGACACGACATCTCGTGGCAGAGCAGCATATGTATATGAAAAAGAGCTGAGATAGCATTGGTGTGGAGATGCGAACGAGCATATCTGCACAAATATGTATACGTGTTTTATGACACCATCTGCCAAAAGTTTTTGTGTCCAGTATAATAATATCAATAGAATAATATTCAGTATCTCATTAATTTCGGATTAAAGTTAAGAGGACTAATATCTATTTCAAATACCTTAAATTTATGTAAATACGCAAAAACTATTGATGTCATTGACCATTAAATCTTAAAGAAAAAAAAATGACGTCATTAAATATCGGTATTTCATTTGTTATCTTATTGAATAAACTTCAAATAAACCGTGCTAGTATTTAAATAACTTATTAGATCAATAAATCTTGCCTAATATCGCAATAGTTGAGATTTTAATGTCATTATCTATTTGTCATAACGGAAAGTGACCGTCACTTTGAATAAATATTATCAATTATCTAGTTTTTGGTCAAACTGACCAATCTATCTTAAACTAAGATATTTTTTTTTATTCAGCACTAGTGTTTAGTATTGTGTATTTAGTCCTAATATCTTACCGGAAGCATAAAGTTCAGAACAATTGATATCACTCTAGTTCATACATACATACATATACTCACGGCTATAAATCCCTTGAAGGGGTAGCCAGAGCTAAGGAATTAAAATTTCCTAAGCCACTTTTGAAAAGTTTAGTGGGGAAAAGATGGTGTAATAAAGGTTCTTGGTGATGGGTCTTCAACCGCATCGCCCAAAAATCTCTTAAAAGCCCCAATACCGTTAGTCGCCTCTTACGTACACCCACCGGAAGAAATGGGGTAGTGCTATTCTAAGCCGACACTACACAGCTATCAGCTACTCCAGTTCATTCGTGAAATAAAAAATCTATGTAATATTCAGATTTATTAAGGTTCAATGCTAGTCATTCTTATTTTATAGCATATCATTTGTTTAAAATCGTCGTCCTTTTTAGCAGTTTAAATAAATGATTGCAATTTTTTTTTTATATTTCATAACATAACACAACGTTCACGCCGAATATCCCCGAAGGGGTTGACAGAGGTACTAATACTTCTGAACATCACGTGACTTTGTCACCTGGTGTTCAAAGTACCCACGTTTTGCATGGACAGTGTACTCACGTGATAGGGGGCAGGCCTATCGCCGTTTTGTACGAATACACTGTCACATGACTAAGTACAACTCAGCTATGTGGGTTTCCTTACGATGTTTTCCCTCACCGTTAACAACCATGATAAATTAACCACACATTTGTCTTTAGAAAAGACAAATTGGTGTAGGCCCGACTCTATATTTGAACACTAGTCGTTTGCACGATAACCGAGTGTTCTACCCACTGGGCTATCACGATCTATTTATATTTCAAGTTGTATATTTTTATTTTTGACTTAAGATAAATCAATAAACTTATTTTTTAAAGACACATGTCGGCTTGAGGCAACATTGTAAAAGCCGCATCTACAAGTTTCTGTAGTCATCCGTAGAAGATGAAGTACAATGATTATCTAAAATATTTCTGTACTGATCTTATTATTTTAGTAACAATGAATACTCCGAGTGGTTTGTATAATTGTTTTTTAGCTACTGCGGCCAACGGTGTTAGTTATTGTAGTATGTTTTGTTTTGAAGCTCTTGAAAGTTTATTTTAAGCTTTTATTTTTATTTGCCACGTTGTAAATGCTGTTGTTTTCTAACAGCGAGTATAAGAGTAATTTGCAAGTAAAAAATTATAATATTTAGCATGCCGAACAAGTGGTCAAAAATTTCAGATGTTTTAAATTTTTAACAATGAGAATATTGTCGTGACGTTATAAAAAATAGAATTTATAAATCAGTTCTGCATTATTATTATTTTTCAATATGTTTTCATCTTACTTTGAAGAAATCTTTAAAAACTTATATACATATAATTTTTTTTTTAAAGATTTATGACATTACGAATTTCTTGAGTGTAGTATGTATATAGGTATGTGTAAAATTGATTTTGGATGAAATTATACAAATAATCATGGTATCTTTATACTAAATGAACCGACAACATCAAAGTTTAAAAGACAAAGACTAAAAAGTTATTTATGTACCAACAGAAAACAAATACTCACTAACATCACATCCCATCAAGTACCTATTTCATATCTGCGATCCCAATTATAATATGAATACCGAAAAAAACAACAAAAGCACTTCCCGTGGAAAATTGCCAAGATTCTAGCAACACTTATACTCTATCCCTTTCTATCTTCAAACAAGTATATCTTGCTGTCTCAATCGCATCCAGATATCCAGTGAATGGGGTTGACTGTTTTATCGTTTTGCAATACCGTTTGTTCCCAGATCTTCGGTTAATAATAAATATTATAAGTGACTCTATTTGTGCGTGCTCTTCTTATTCTAGGTCAGTGCTTCATTCATGATAGTTTTGTGTCTTAACGACGGTAATAGAATGGTGCGGTGGGCAGAGGGGTAAGATGTTGTCATAGAAAAATATCAAATGTAATTATAAAAAAATATTGATTATGTCAAGACTGTTGAATGTAGTTAGATTAAACTATCTACTTTTTATCATGGGTTTTAACGGTGAGGGAAAACGGCGTAAGGAAATCCACATGGCTGAGTTGTACTTGGTCATGTCGTGACAGTGTATTCGTTCAAAACGGCGATAGACCTGCCCCCTATCACGTGAGTATTCGTGCCAGGCTGCGAAGCCCTTTGGGGATAAACGGCGTGAGCGTTTGAGTTGACATGCGTATTTTTTTTTATGGGAAAAAGATTTTTAATAATTAATTTTTTTAATTTTTAAGTGGGTTTGATGAGAAGTTTAGTAAACGGGAAGCTTATCAAGTTATTGTTCAGTTCATTCATAACATATTTCTGTGTAGTGCCGGCTTAGAATGTCACTACCCCTTTCTGTCTACGGGTGTTGTAAGAATTGACTTAATGGTACGAGGTTTTTTAGAGTGGGTTTTGGGCGGTGCGGTTGGAGATCCATCACAGACAATTCTAATTTCTACCATCTTGTCTTCAACAGATCCTAAAAACTTTCAAATGTGGCTGAGGAATTTCTAGCTCTGAAACTCTGTCCTACTCCTTTTTGGGATTTATGGGCGTGAGTATATGTATTGTATATGTATTGCTGTGTAGTGTCGGCTTAGAATAGCACTACCCCATTTCTTCCGGTGGGTGTACATAAGAGGCGACTAACGGTATTGGGGCTTTTAAGGGATTTTTGGGCAATGCGGTTGGAGACCTATAACCAACAACCTTTATTTTACCATCTTTTCCCCACGCAACTTTCAAAGGTGGCTGAGGAATGTCTCATTCCCTAGCCCTATAACATTTATGTAGTATATGTATGTATTATATCTTAAAAGAAATAAATGTAAAAATACATATCATCTAAAGCACCACAACACCCAACACAAGAACCGATATTTCATTAGAAAATTGCAAAAAAAAATGTTGCAACAAAACAAACATAAAATTGAAATGAAATAATAAAGATGTAGGCGGACTCTATAAACCCTCACAATGGCCGCGCCGGGCCTAACAGACCACTCTCCCCGATTATTCCCCGTATTTGTCTGTACTTTATAGAGTACTCTCCGCTTTATGGCTTTCCGATATTATTTTCGCGTTTATTTTTCTGAGAGCTCCGTGGGTATAGAGCTGTGTAAATGTGCTTGTTCTTGTTTTGAATAGATTATGATTTTGTGAATGAAGATCGGTTTGTGGAAGTCATAAATTGTATTATATATCTTTAATTTTAACCAATTCAAATCTTTACGCAGAATTAAAAGTGCTTTAATCGCAATAGGAAAAACGCTTTAAATTCAAAATGTAATTACATTTGTTATTTTTCTCGTCATTTGAATCGGGGAAAGCTAGCTTTACACATACATACATATACTCACGGCTATAAATCCCAGGAAGGGGTAGCCAGAGCTAAAGAATTAGAAATTCCTCAGCCACTTTTGGAAATTTGAGTGGGGAAAAGATAGTAAAAATAAAGGTTGTTGGTGATGGGTCTCCAACCGCATCGCCCAAAAATCCCTTAACAGCCCCATACCGTTAGTCACCTCTTACGTACACCCACCGGAAGAAATGGGGTAGTGCTATTCTAAACCGAGACTACATGGCAAACACATATATACAAAACCGTTTTGTTGATAACAAGGTAGGCAATAAAAAACTTAGTCCTAAATATAACTTGTAACATACATATTTTACATACATACATATACTCATGCCATTAGTTACCTTTAGGGTAGGCAGAGACTATCTGTTACCACTTTGCACGATCCTCACTAACCTCTCTAGCTTCGTTTACATCACATACACTTTGAAATATTTTTATTCCAATTTAAACCAAAAATAATAATATTGTAAAAGTTCAACACAAAACCTATTAAAGTAAACAGTATTACAACAGACAACCCTCCAATGGAACCTCATAAACTGAAGGTCCAAAGTCAATTAAATATGAATGAAGACACTTGGGATATTGAAGGCACGTTTTTTAGGTAGCCATTGCAGGGTTAACTCCCTTTTTGTTTATGATTGCACTTTTTCGTATTGAACATTTATGGCTGAGTTTACAATGTTTTTTTTTAAAATACCAAATAGCAAATGGTTAGTCATGTGATACAATGTTTTTTTGTAGCTGTAGATATTTTGTTTAACTTTTGTTTTTTTTGGTTTGGTTATTATTATTTTTGTGTTGCATATATCTGTTGTGCCATATTTACGGCGAATAAATGTATTTCTTCTTCTTCAATGAAGATTTGAATACCCTCTTCGGTTTTTGGAGTCGGTTAAAGTGAAGAATAAACATATTTGGGAACATCACGTAACACGACCATTCTCTCATTCAGTTTAAACTAGTATAATTAACTAGTAAAATTAATAATAACTATCAATTTGAATACTGTCTTGATTATAATATTTTTGTCATATTTGGTTTCAACAAATAAAGTTTATCCTTCAAATACACACGTTGACGTAAAGAAAAAAAAATAGTTTGTGAGACTGAAATGAAAAAAATGCACAACTGCTGGTGACATTTATCCGACAAAAGAAACAATAATTATAAAGAGCTTTTGTTCCCTTATAATTATTGCTTTTGTATTCTTAAACTTTGCAATGCAATTAACAGTGAAAAACAACACTAGTAAATACAGTAGACTTTTACACAAATATAATTATAGCTTATAAGTATATATAAGTATACTTAATAGGTATCCAGGGGGTGTGATGACGTAACGCGACAAAGTCACAAAGGCTTTGCATGGAATATTACGCGCCCTTGAATACGAAGGTCCTATGGATATGGGAATTATGAACTTTTGTATGGGAGGTACAGTTATTATTACTTCATGACATACAGTCTATGCTGTGTAGTGTCGGCTTAGAATAACACTGCCCCATTTCTGCCGGTGGGTGTTCGTAAGAGGCGACTAACGGTTTTGGGGCTTTTAAGGGATTTTTGGGCGATGGGGTTGGAGGTACATCACCAACATCCTTTATTTTGCCATCTTTTCCCCACTCAACTTTCCAAAAGTGGCTGAGGAACTTCTAGTTCCTTAGCTCTGGCTACCCCTTCTAGGGATTTATAGCCGTGAGTATATGTATGTATGTATGACATACATATACTCACGGCCATAAATCCCAAAAAAGGATAGCCAGAGCTTCAAAGCTAGAAACTCCTCAGTTACATTTGAATTTTAATAGGGGACAAGATGGTAGAAATAAAGTATCGTATGGTTCTCCAACCGCATCGACCAAAAAACACTGTTATATAAAAGCCCCATACCCTTAGTCTCCTTTTATAACACCCTGGGTAGAAAGAGGTAGTGATATTCTAAGCCGACTCTACACGGCAATTCATGATAACATTCATGACATCTGCCTGCGTAGTGTTGGCATAATGAACTCTTTACTAATGTAAATTTGTAGCCTTTTCCTTCAACAAAAATTTTTTTTTTTGCATTGAAATCATGAATCATAATTGAATTCATATCCCAATATACTTTCCCTTTCTTATTAATATCAATTCCAATAATATCCTTTCAAAAGCGTAGTAACGCCGTGTAGTGTCGGCTCAGAATAACACTACCCCATTTCTACCCGTGGGTGATCGTAAGAGGCGACTAAGGGTATAGGGGCTTATTAAGTGATTTTCGGGCGATGTGGTTGGAGACCCGTCACCAAAAACATTTATTATTACCATCTTTTCCCCAATCAATTTCCAAAAGTGGCTGAGGAATTTATCATTCCAAAGCTCTGGCTACCCCGTTAAGGGATTTACAGCTGTGAGTACATGTATGTCCCTTTCAATAAATCATTATTTTTATTAAATCGCCTTATCAAACGCACTGTACCCTGTCACCCATCTTGCCACAATGACATCAACGTTACACTGTCGCCCATCACAATAGACATGTCGCAGACCACTTGTAAGACAAAGCCTTCTCATTAGCGGAGGTGTTTGTGTCACTTGAAATAAGAGCCTAAAAGTCTGACGGTATGTATAGGTTTGCGTGTATTGTTTTGATATGATCTTTAGGTTTTTTAATAAAGTAATTTCTTGTAAATTAAGTAATGCTGTGTAGTGTCGGTTTAGAATAGCACTACCCCATTTCTTCCGGTGGGTGTATGTAAGAGGCGACTAACAGTATTGGGGCTTTTAAGGGATTTTTGGGCGATGAGGTTGGAGACCCATCACCTACAACCTTTATTTTACCATCTTTTCCCCACTAAACTTTCCAAAAGTGGCTGAGGAATTTCTAATTAGTGCATTCAAAAAAATCTCAATTTCTTTTTTGTGTCCTACAGCGCAATATTTTAATGAGTCACGCCAGATATGATAGGCAGTCTCAGGCATCATAACCCAGATTAAAATATTTTTAGAAACGAATGCGTATCAATCTTTTTAAACTTTATTTAATAGGTATCGACGACAGGACGTACTAAAAGTTTTCGAATACAACGATCTAGAACTAAATAGCTACAAACAACCATAACAACCAAACAATTTATGATGAATAACATGACAATTCTGTATACAAAAGATACATTGCATACTACATACATACATACATACATATACTCACGGCTATAAATCCCTTAACGGGGTAGCCAGAGCTTTGGAATGAAAAATTCCTCAGCCACTTTTGGAAGTTGATTGGGGAAAAGATGGTAATAATAAATGTTTTTGGTGACGGGTCTCCAACCACATCACCCAAAAATCACTTAATAAGCCCCTGTACCCTTAGTCGCCTCTTACGATCACCCACGGGTAGAAATGAGGTAGTGCTATTCTAAGCCGACACTACACAGCAAATTGCGTACTAAAAACTCATATATTCTTATAATAATCCTTTTAAATGCCCTCTTAATCACTGAGACACCTTAACAAAACATGTTTGGTAGGTAAGTCAATACGGGGTTCACAGAATGATTAATGACCTCACACATTAGGCTCTGCTCACCCCCTCCAAGGGTGAAGGGTGATGTCAGATAAGGGATTATGGAAGACCTATTCTTGCGGAATTTGAATGAGTATTTTGTTAAATCCAAATTGAATTTAGGGATGTTGATTCGTAACAGCTGTATAGTGTTGGTTTAAATCAGCACTAATCTACTTCTTCCTGTCGGTACTTTAGGATATTCGAGCTTTTAAGGTTGGTAGGCGACATGGCTGGAAACCCACTACCAACTATCGATAATTTACTTTTATAACCTCACTCATCTTCTAAAAGTGGCCAAGGAATTCCTTAATCTGAAGCTTTGGTCCCTTGGATATTCTAGCCGTGAGTATATCATACATACATACATATACTCACGGCTATAATTCCTAGAAGAGGTAACCAGAGCTAAGGAATAAGTAATTCCGCAGCCACTTTTGGAAAATTGAGTGGGGAAAAGATGTTAAATTAAAGGTTGTTGGTGATGGGTCTCCAACCGCATCGCCCAAAAATCCCTTAAAAGCCCCAATACCGTTAGTCGCCTCTTACGTACACCCATCGGTAGAAACGGGGTAGTCAAAAAAAGTAAAAAAAAAATGGAAGAAGTGATAGTTATTTAAAACATCACATGACTTTTTTTATTTGTTGCTCCAGTAACTGCTTTTGGCTGGACAGTGACCCACGTGATAATATATCAACCCAACCGTTTTTGAATTAAGTTGTGGCAAACTAATTTTCATCTTAAACTTATATTCAAAAAATTTAGAAAATTAATCAAAACGTTTATAAAAGAAGTAAAGCTGGCATTTACAACTAAACCTAAAAACTATCTAAACACTATATTGTATGTTATAAAAAACTGACAGTACATAGTTTTTATAATTTAAAACACATCTTATTTTTGTCTCTATGGCAGCTGTTATAAGACAAAACACTGTTTCGTTCAAAAGTCACGTACAAAATCAATAATTCATACAAAATATGATATCTTATTATAAGCGCCTAAAGGTGAACAATAAATTACTTCAACAATTTAATCGGCAACAGAATATGTGAAAATTTTCTAGAAATATTTTGTCTTTTCAAACTTATACTATTACTTATACATACATACATATACTCACGGCTATATTTCCCTAGACGGGGTGGCCAGAGCTAAGGAATTATAAATTCCTCGGCCACTTTTAAAAGTTGAGTGGGGAAAAGATGGTAAAAATAAAGGTTTTTGGTGATGGGTCTCCAACTGCATCGCCCAAAAATCCAATAAAAAGCCCCAAATATTACTTATACTTACGACTATGATTACAAAGAGGGTGAAATATAACAAATAAAACCGGAGCAGAACTTGATTACTTTTGTAAGTGATTTTTTATAATAATAGATACATACCTATTTAAAAATCCCTAGATTTTAATTTCACCCCGAACAACGCATGGAAAAGTAGGGAATAGTGCTATTTTAAGCCAACATCACATGAGAACAAACTTTTGAAATTATATTTAGAATTTTATGTTATTCTGTTTTTTTTTTTGTCTTACAGTATCAGTTTAAAAAGGATTTCCTGATTATTCGTTCTGAATATCTTAGATGACTACAAATTATATTATAATTATATAAGTACATAAGTGATATAGCTTATAAATTTTGCATACATACATACATATACTCATGGCTATAAATCCCAGCAAGGGGTAGACAGAGCTAAAGAATTAGAAATTCCTCAGCCACTTTTGGAAATTTGAGTGGGGAAAAGATAGTAAAAAAAGGTTTGGTGCATCGCCTTAAAATCCCTTAATAGCTCCATACCGTTAGTCGCCTCTTATGTACACCCACCGGAAGAAATGGGGTAGTGATATTCTAAACCGACACTACACAGCTTCAGCTTTAATATTATACATCTGGCTACTCTGACTTTCCCTTCAAGGGATTTATAGCCGTGAGTATATGTATGTATGTATAATAAAAGCAGTATATATTACCAAGAATCAGTGCCACTGTTTTCCCTCAAGGATTTTTCATAAGATTCATCGAATTTGTCTCAAATATCCTTTGGGTCTTAGGTTACTTTTGCGGGTGTCTCTTTCTTGTCAATAATGAGGACCGCAGGGCCGAATAAATATATCAGTTGCAAGAAAAATCTAATCCCAATTATGCTCTAGGGTGAAGTACAATAAATTGTACAATTTGTTTTTTTCTATGCATTAGTGACTACTAAATTGTGAAATATTGATAAATATAATAGGTTTGTAATGTGAAGTTATGTGATCATGTGAAGAATGACGTGATTCGTGAAAGGTGTGGTGTAAAAGATGATATTGTAAGATAGATAGAAAAACTAATGTTGAGATGGTTTGGGCTTAAAGAGAGGATGGATGGCAGTAAATTGGTGAAAGAGATCGATAGAGCCAATGCGGAAGGTAATGCTAGTAGAGGACGACCTCGGAGGACACATTTAGATCAAATAGAAAATGTGCTCAAAAAGGCAGGTGTCCGAAGTACGAAGAATAAAAGAGCATGTATGAAAAGATTGATGGATGTGAATGAAGCTAGAGAGGTTTGCCAGGATCATACAAAGTAGCGATCAATAGTTCTGCCTACCCTAATAGGAACTAACGGCGTGAGAATATGGATGTATGATAATATGCAAAGAAATAACAACGGGTAATTCTTATGAACCCGGTAAAAATTACTTGCAATTTTTAAGGAATCAATAACTTCTGCTATCCCGTTAAGGTGCCGTTAGTCCAGCGAACAGGGTTTTTGAAACTTTATTATGCGTATGTTTATAATAATATGGTTTTGAAAAAAATACATCGAAATCTTGAGGCTTTTCTGCAGTGAAATTGGCGATTCGAAACATGATTAATAAATTTTCGCTCGATAGAAAAAAATCGCGAACATACCTCTAATTACACTCTTTAAAATGGTTTTACATTTTATTTATTTTACCTACTTTCATATAACTTACATCATAATTTGAACATTTGTATTTCTAATAATAATTGGCGATTATTTTTCTTTTTTAATAAATTCAATAAAACAAATATTTTAAAAACATCGATAATCGCGGTCCGACTCGTGCCCGAGCGCCGCCCGCCGCTCGATCAGAGCTCGGCGAGCTGCCTCAGGGGTTGGACCTGTGTCGCGCGCGCCTTGAGTTACAGATCTAACAATTTACGCGCGTGCGGCGCCGTTAGTGTGCGAGTGACCTATCTGTATACGATGCGCGTCAATATAGGCGTGAGAGTGACTGTGCGTACGGTTAGCATTAGCAAATACAAAAGAATTCATTCAATTTATAGATTTCACTCATTTTTATATTTTATGTTATTGTTTAATTTATTAGGAGTGGGAAAAAGAACAAAATCGTTAAAGTAACTTCTAATTTCAATGAATAATATTAAATACCTAGTTACAGGTGTAATCTGACAATTACATACATACACTCACGGCTATAAATCCCTTAACGGGATAGCCAGAGCTTTGGAATAAGAAATTCCTCAGCCACTTTTGGAAGTTGATTTGGGAAAAGATTGTAATAATAAATGATTTCGTTGACGGTTCTCCAACCACATCGCTCAAAAATCACTTAAAATTCCCGAAACCTTAAGTCGCCTCTTACGATCACGGGTAGAAATGGGGTAGTGTTATTCTAAACCGACACGAAACGGTAAAAATTATGAAATTAACACTGTAATAATTTTGTATAAACTGACTGGGGTAGACAAATCTATCCTATCATCCTATTACATTTTATATTGTAAACGGCTATGGTATAAACAATTTTTGAATTTGATAACCTTGGGTAAGCGATACAGTTTTCTCACCCTGACTGTTATAGCCACTCGCAAATATTTTAGAAAAAAAAATGTAAATAGTCATAAACAAATGTCCGAACCCATACCATAGAAAATATTTGTGAATGGCTAAAACTGTGGAGTTGACAAAAACTGTATTGCTTACCCTACTGTATGTTTTTAAAACGCGCGAAATGCGTCGCGTCTCGGGGAGACGGCCGCCCGATCGGCGCGCAAGCGCTTCCCCGCGCCCGCGGGGGCAGCACCCCCTGAGATGATATTTTTCGCTGAACCAACGGCGCCTTAACGGTATGAAGTGTGTAACAAAAACGTCTATATTTATCACATCAATAATTTTCTGATAATAAATAATAAACAACTTACTGAATCTCACAGCTATAAATAAAAATATAAGGGTTAACTTAGGAATCAATGATAACTCTGCGTCATGAAAAATCGAGAAAATAAAAGATCTGTCTGATAATTAGTTTCCAGCCATATCACTCAAAAATTCCTTAAACCATTTGTATGTATATTTTTATATGATAATGGTTCCGTACCTTTCTAGCCTCGTTAAGCCAACGACTTGCTACTGATTGTAGACGATTTCTACCAACCCTTGGCCAGCGTATTGGACTATAGCCAAATCATCGTATACAGGATAGGCTCGAGCCACTTGGTGAGGACATACGGGCTGTGAATAAAATGTGGAAATGGGTCGTATACCATATCGCCAAACAAGCTAAAACGTATGCTGTGTAGTGTCGGCATAGAAAAGCACCACCCCAATTCTTCCCGCGGGTGTAAGTACGTAAAAGGCGACTAACGGTATTGAAGCTTTAAAGGGGTTTTTGGGCGATGCGGTTGGAGACCCATCACCAACAATCTTTATTTTACCATCTTTTCCCCACTTAACTTCTCAAAATTTGGAAAGGAATTTCTGATTTCTTAGCTCTGGCTACCCCATCTAGGGATTTTAGTCGTGAGTATATGTATGTATGTATGTGAGTAAAAACGTGGAAAAATAATGGATTATTTGTTATTTCTGTTACATTACATTTAAAAGCGTGTAGGTGTCAACTAATAAAAAACAATGACTTGTCCGGATGCTTGTCTTCATATATATAAAAATGCTTTGAACTGCTAAGTATGTGTATTTCAAATATAATTGACTGCATTATACCGTGCCGCGATCGTATATAATCTTAATTAGTATGATTTTCACACATCTTGCTTTCGTTTATGTAAAATAAAGGACAGATAAGAAACGTTAAAGAAAGTTATTTTATACATGTCTTTAATGTATCTAAATAAGTTGTATCCGTGTTTTCCCGGAAAAATAACATAATATGACATAAACGTTCACGCCGAAAATCCCCGAAGGGGTTGGCAGAAGTACTAATACTTCTGATCATCACGTGACTTTGTCACCTGGTATTTAGAGTACCCACGTTTTGCATGGACAGTGCACTCACGTGATAGGGGCAGGCCTATCGCCGTTTTGTACGAATACACTGTCACATGACTAAGTACAACTCAGCCATGTGGGTTTCCTCACGTAGTTTTCCCTCACCGTTAACAACCATGATAAATTAACCACACACATGTCTTTAGAAAAGACAAATTGATTTAGGCCCGACCCGGGACTTGAAAACTAGTCGTTCACACGATAACCGGTGCTCTACCCATTGAGCTTTCACGTCGTTTCGTCCCAAAAAATATCGAAATGTTTTTTGTACTTAGTATCCTTAATCAAAGCCCTTATATGTCTTCACCGAATCATTACAAAAATTCCTGTCTAGATTTATTTGGTAAAAAGGGGTAACCAGAACTTAAGGACTAGAAATTCCTGAGCCATTTTTGCAAGTTGGGTGTGGAAACGATTGTAAATTGAAGAATGGGAATGGGTCACCAGCCATATTGCCTAACAAACACTTAAAAAACCTAAGTACCTTAGACGACACCAGAAGAGATGGTTGTTTGCAGTTTGGCAGACTACTTGAATATTTAATTAGTTCAGTAGATGTACAAAGCAATAAGCAGATGTACTGCTTATCTATCAATTGCATGTGAAGCAAAGTAAACCTACGTACGTTCTATTGACACACTTTTATCACAATAATATCCATTTAATTTACAAAATGTAACATAACATAACATAAACTTTCACGCCGAATATCCCCGAAGGGGTTGGCAGAGGTACTAATACTTCTGAACATCACGTGACTTTGTCACCTGGTGTTCAGAGTACCCACGTTTTGCATGCACAGTGTACTCACGTGATAGGGGGCAGGCCTATCGCCGTTTTGTACGAATACACTGTCACATGACTAAGTACAACTCCGCCATGTGGGTTTCCTCACGATGTTTTCCCTCACCGTTAACAACCGTGATAAATTAACCACACATATGTCTTTAGAAAAGACAAATTGGTGTAGGCCCTACCCGGGATTTGAACACTAGTCGCTTGCACGTCAACCGGTGTTCTACCCATTGAGCTATCACGTCGTTTTAAAATGTTTTATAGTATAATACGTATACGTCTAAGGCACTAATCAATAATCTCTATCGCTGCTCAAACTGTACTCTTGTTAAAAGCTTAAAAATGTCAGGAAAAAGTGAAAACCGAACAATGTAGACACTCAAAACGGTTCTTTAAGTGATATTTAGCAATGTCACGTGACTCGACATAAAAACTTTTGAAGTGAAACGATTGTAAATTGTCTCAACTTTGTTTGACTGCCAACAGTTTGTAAACATTGCTGCTAAGTTTTTGTAATGAACCAGGGTGAGGATGCAATTTTACTGTTCCATACTTTCACGAAATGTTTGAATCTTTTTGTTTTCTTCTTCGTGAACACCAGAACAGTAATTGTACACAAATATTTTAGGGACAGAATACTCAAAAAGTGGAAGTATGAATAGGTCTGATCATCATGTGTGTTTTTGTTATCTGTTGTAAAGAAAGCCAACCTATTGCCTGGATATTCGTTTGGATTAATGTAGTAACCCAATAATGGCATAGTTTTTGCCGATTTAAATGATAATTCTAATGAAATATACATTTTGGTGTTATACTTAATCATGTTTGTGAAAAACGGGGGAAGACCTGCACATAACGTGGTTTTGAAACGACTTCGCAAATAGAATAGAATAACTCTTTATTGCACATCAAACACAATTTTACAAATTCAATTCAATTCAATTCAATTTATTTGCATGTCACAAGTTCACAAAAATAATAATATGATCAAAAAGTTTACAGTGAGGTACAATTGGTGGTCTTATCGCTACAACCTTTGGAAGGTGAGATCGATAAATTAATTATTTGGGTAGATGCACAAATATACTATATAAACTTAATATCTTAAATTTGTTGTATTGTATGTAATTAGCGTGTAATGTCAAACTTGTTATAATAATTTCTATAAAATCATTCATACACTTTTCAAGCAAATAAGTTAGCTGAAACTAAAACTAAATTAATAAAGCGCCCATCACAAACAATTAAAACAGATTCTTTATGGGTGGTCGTTGTTCTATTTTTGAAAAGTGATCCAGACACAGGAAATACGGCAATAAATTAGAATATAACTGTTAAATATTTCTTTGTTTAATAAAAATTGGGTAGCAAGATATTTTTGTACATGATGAATTGACTATGACTTGATTATATTTTTAATATACATGACATATAGTAGTATTAGTAAAAACAGTAACACTTTGTATTAATATAAAACTATATAACTATTTTACTGTCATTGTAATTGTGTTTACATGAATTTAGAATGGAAAAATACTC
Organism: Bedellia somnulentella; assembly: GCA_963576735.1. NCBI lineage: Eukaryota > Metazoa > Arthropoda > Insecta > Lepidoptera > Bedelliidae > Bedellia > Bedellia somnulentella. The sequence goes on along the minus strand of OY755187.1, from coordinate 2,842,353 downwards.
TTTGTCTTAACATCACAGTTAAAATATTTGACACAGATTATTTTTTTAAATAGAATTATAATTGGCGGTCTTATTAAATTTAGATTTTAGTTAGTTTTTGCTACTTACAATAACATTACACCATGTTCTTTGCATCAGTTTAAATTTTATCATAATCCTGTCCATAAATATGCCTGCAAAAATGAATTTATATATGAATAATTTACATGCCATAGCAGGTACAATTATATTTTTAAGGGCTACTTTAGTCATACAAAAGTTAAAAAATAACCTTCATACTGAGAAACAAAAACAGAAATGTATATTATTAATTATAGCTGTGTAGTGTCGGCTTAGAATAGCACTACCCCATTTTTTCCGGTGGGTGTACGTAAGAGGCGACTAACGGTATTGGGGCTTTTAAGGGATTTTTGGGCGATGCGGTTGGAGACCCATCACCAACAACCTTTATTTTTACCATCTTTTCCCCACTCAACTTACTAAACGTGGCTGTGGAATTTCTAATTCCTTAGCTCTTGCTACCCCTTCTAGGGATTTACAGCCGTGAGTATATGTATGTATATAGTACATTAATTTTCTCATTATCAAAGATCAAAACCACCAGGACACAGCGATCTGATTCTGGGTCCAGAAGCAGATCGCCTACCCACTACGCCACACCATACGAATCACACAACACCAATGAATAACATCTGAAACCAATAACTAAATTCCATTTTTTCAAATAATCCAAATAATCTCACTTAAATAATGAAATTGTTTTTTTTCTTGTCACAAATGACACGTGACAGTTAGGCCGTCACCATCAATCTGAGCGGAGACAATCTTGTTTATAGGAATGTTAACCGTGTTTATTTCTACGCGGCTACTGAAACTTGTATACAGGTGATATTTTATTTGGAGGAATAAATCTCTTGATAGTATTTTGCTGTATAAGTAATCAACTTCCAAATGTGGCTTAGGATTTTCTAACTCTGTACATACATACATACATATACTCACGGCTATAAATCCCTAGAAGGGGTAGCCAGAGCTAAGGAATTAGAAATTCCTCAGCCACTTTTGGAAGTTGCGTCAGGAAAAGATGGTAAAATAAAGGTTGTTGGTGATTGGTCTCCAACCGCATCGCCCAAGAATCCCTTAAAAGCCCCAATACTATTAGTGGCCTCTTACTTACACCCACCCACCGGAAGAAATGGGGTAGTGCTGTTCTAAGCCGACACTACACAGCATAGCTCTGTATCTCTTGGTACCCCTTTTTGGGATTCATGGCCGTGAGTATATGTTTGCATGTTTTCTGGGCTGCTGTGTTTGATATAAAATGTAAGTTTTTACATACTTTCCATGGGATTTTATTCATATGTGTATTATATAATATTGAATATATCCTTGAGTTATTATTCCGATTATGATCAGTATCCGCATATTTATTATTTATTTATTATTACTTTAAAAATCTGTGTTCACCAATTAAAACACTTCAAACTATTGTCGTCAAATTATTTTTACTACACACTTTCTACAATAATATTCATACTTATCAATAACAAACGCTTACTAATAAAAAAACAATCATTTGTAAAAAAAAACCTAAAAATAGTAAATAAAATAAAACATCCTGTACACGGCACAAGGAACAACATCTTGATAAATACAGGGCGCTCCGTGACAAATGGTAACAGAGTGTTTTTATATATTTTTAGATGCGCACGCGCGTGCTTTACGCTAATTGGCCGTTGTTCCTACACTTTTACACTTCAACGATTATTTTATCGTTATCGACTCAGCTTTGTCAGATTACACATGTAATTACTACTATGCTATTTTTGAGTTAAATGTAGTTTATAATTTAAAATTAAATGCTAGTTTTAACAAAGTCTTTCGTAAAGATGAAGATAAAACTGTTAGTGATCCAAGAACAAATTTATTAGCTGTATTTCTACTTATTTATTTGCCGTGTAGTGCCGGCTTAGAATGTCGCTACCCCCTTCTGCCGACGGGTGTCGTAAGAGGCGACTAAGGGTATTGGGGCTTATTATTGGATTTTTGGGCGATGCGGTTGGAGACCTATCACCAAAAACCTTTATTTTACGATCTTTTCCCCACTCAATTTCCAAAAGTGGCTGAGGAATTTATAATTCCTTAGCTCTGGCTACCCCTTCTAGGGAATTATAGCCGTGAGTATATGTATGTATGTATGTATGTTCTACTTAGAATGCCTATACCTATACATTTACTCATGACTATAAATCCCAGAGAGGGGTATCCAAAGCTCTCTTTCCAAATAATTTCTGAGTCGTATTTACAAATTGAGTAGGGAAGGATTGTATAATAAAAAAAATGTAAGTGATGGATAGATGAATGAAGTCATATAGTATAACAAGGAGTTAAAACCCTGGAACCCTAATAGCCTTCCATGACACGAGCAGGTAAAATAATCGTGTTAGTGCTTTTCTATGACCAGACGGCAACTTATGAAATTTACCGGGTGATATTTGGGGCGTTCAGTTAATGTAAAACATAAATAAAGGAAAGAAAAATTTCGACACAGGCGGGAATCAAACCCGCGGCCTCTGGTATACGTCCCGTGGTTGCGGGTTCGATTCCCACCTGTGTCGAAATTTTTCTTTCCTTTATTTATTAGTAATAATCCCCACATGAACAAAAAAAAACAAATTATAATGTATAACATGCTACGATAATTTGAGTCCTTGATCGACTTAATCTTAATTAATATCCAAAATATTTGACCCAGTTACCACAAATCTGCATAAATGCCCAAATAATAATAAATTCTGCAAATCTATTGTGAAAACAAACAAAAGCGGTAAATTCTTCAGAAGATCTCCTGAAAATTATGATCACATCATCAGCATTCTTTCTTAAATCACGAGATAAAGAGGACAGCTGAACTGATTTATTGAATTCACCAAATTATTAATTTTCATACGTTTTTGTTTTGACTCACTTTTATAAGACGTTGCATTTTTCTCTTGAAGGGGTTGGAAGAGGTACCAATTCTTCTGAGAACACGTGACATTGTTCTACTTAGAGTACCTACATTTTGCTTGGACAGTGTACTCGCGTAGTATGTTATTATACTTCTTATTAAACTACATTTTATACATACTAAATATACTCACGGCTATAAATCCCTAAAAGGGGTAGCCAGAGCTAAGGAATTCGAAATGCCTCAGCCACGTTTGGAAAGTTGAGTGGGGAAAAGATGGTAAAATAAAGTTTGTTTGTGATGGGTCTCCAACCGCATCGCCCAAAAATTAAAAGCCTTAAAAGCCCCAATACCGTTAGTCGCCTCTTATGTACACCCACCGGAAGAAATGGGGTAGTGCTATTCTAAGCCGACACTACACAGCAACCTTATACCTTTTATAAACATACAATAAGTATAGAAACACATAAAATTGGCCGTGTAGTGCCGGCTTAAAATGTCGCTACCCCTTTTTACCCACGGGTGTCGTAAGAAGCGACTAAGTCTATGGGGAGACGCATCACCAAAGAAACTTTATTTCTACCATCTTCTCCCATATCAACTGTCAAATGTGGCTGAGGAATTTCTATCCCTAAAGCTCTGACTACCCTTTTTTGTGATTTATGGCCGTGAGTATATGTATATACATAGAAACTCTCCAAAATCCCAAACATACGAAACCAGACCACCAACGAATGAATCAAGATAGAACAAAAGACAGATTAACACTAAAAATAGAGAATGCAATTAGCAACAGTTGTCGGGCCATTATTAACGGAAATAGACCGAGATGTAGGCGGGTGTCACGTGATGTCACATTTGATTTTCAATGGTGGATTGTTACGTGGTTTACTGAATTTTTTTATGGAAATTAAAAAAGATAGCGGCTTTTTATGGTGCTGATTCGACTACCGACCATATTAATCTCAGAGCATTTTCATTAATATTAAAAAATATATGAAATAAATGTCTTTTATTTCTGAAGCTTTGCCACCCATAAAAATACAACACTTTTTTATATGTAAATGTTTCAAAAGAAGTGATACATTTTGTAGCAAATATATGCTATAATAAAACTGCATCACTTTTCAAATTGCTGTGTAGTGTCGGCTTAGAATAGCACTACCCCATTTCTTCCGGTGGGTGTAGGTAAGAGGCGACTAACGGTATTTGGGCTTTTAAGGGAATTTTGGGCGATGAGGTTGGAGATCCATCACCAACAACCTTTATTTTACCATCTTTTCCCCACATAACTTTCCAAAAGGGGCTAAAGAATTTCTAATTCCTTAGCTCTGGCTACCCCATCTAGGGATTTATAGCCGTGAGTATATGTATGTATATGTACTTTTCAAATTATTTGTTACTGTAAACTATATTATAATTATAATAGACAAAATATCTCAAAATAATTGCTTTGCTAAAATTGCTCATAGTTTTTTTATCCAACACAAAAAGCAGCCGTGATAGCCCAGTGGGTAGAACACTCGGTTAACGTGCAAGCGACTAGTGTTCAAATCCCGGGTTGGGGCCTACACCAATTTGTCTTTTCTAAAGACATATGTGTGGTTAATTTATCATGGTTGTTAACGGTGAGGGAAAACATCGTGAGGAAACCCACATGGCTGAGTTGTACTTAGTCATGTGACAGTGTATTCGTACAAAACGGCGATAGGCCTGCCCCCTATCACGTGAGTACACTGTCCATGCAAAACGTGGGTACTCTGAACACCAGATGACAAAGTCACGTGATGTTCAGAAGTATTAGTACCTTTTTTTCTACATTATTGTTATTATAGTATCAATATGTAAACATATAATATGTCTTTTTTACTCTATAACCATTTGTATGATCTGCAATAATGTAAATTAACGATTGGGAGGACCCATTTGGACCAAATAGAGAATTCCCTCAAAAAGGCAAATGTCCGAAGTATGAGGAATAAAAGAACATTTAGGAGTAAATTGACGGATGTCAACGAAGCTAGAGAGTGTTGCCTGAATCGTACAAAGTAGCAACCGATAGTCTCTGCCTACCTCATTAGGAACTAATGGCGTGAGTATATGTATGTTTGTATTGACAATCGATATTAGCAATAAGAAACAAAATTCGATTCTGCCAATGCATACATACTGTAAAATAGTTTAACCAAAGCCACAGGTGAAATACAATTAAAATTCTAAAGTGACGTTCACCGCGTCCCAGATATCAAGCACACGTCAACGAGTCTTTATTATTTTTGTTTGACGTCTATTTTTCAACGCACTTCAATATTTTCAACTGCTATTTTTACTTGCGACCGCCTCTGTTGTTCGGGACAAAGATTAGTTTGCGGTTTTCATAGATGTGACAACCAATTATTACAATATTAGTATGTTGAATTTGCTGTGCAGTGTTGGCTTAGAATAGCACTAGCACATTTCTTCCCATCGGCGACCGTTATAGGCGAATATGAGTATCGAGGCTTTTTAAAGTGATTTTTGGGCGATGTTGATGGCGACCCATCGCCAAAGACATTTACTTTAGAATATTTTCATCACTCAATATCCAAAGGTGGCCGAGGAATTTCTTATTACGAAGCTCGGGTTACCCCTTCCAGGGATTAATAGTCGCGAGTATATATTTGTATACGTATGTATTTTATTTAGTGGTATATATGGTTTTCCTGTGCAATCTGTAACAGGTTGCTCCACCGACCACATATCATAAAGTTTGATATCGTCAAAGATTTCCATCGGCATACTATAGCAGCATTTTTTTTTATTCTTAAGGACATAACTACTTGGTACGGACGACAATAAGAATTTTTAACTTTAATAATGTATAATATGAAAAACATTTTCGTTGTTTTTAAAAAATCACTTGCATATTTTGATAAGAACGATAAATTAATTGATTCACAGTAAAGTTTATCTATGTCTTTTGGTGAACATATTTTTATATTGTTTTACTATCGAAATGACGTTTAAATAACTACTAACATTTAAACCTTAATAATTCATAGTGGAAACTAAACCGCTGTTAGCTCTGCCGTATCCTCATTGGATACCCTCGAGAAAAAAATAGTTTCTAAATGCTATTCTAAGCCGATACAATTGTCTTTATTTAAATAGAAACAAGATAGGTTTAACATCAGCAAGCAGTCATTGAACAAACCTTAGATATTTGAAAATTAATACCACCGTAATGTATCTAGGTGGTAAGCTAAATCATTTAAAATGCCTGTCACATCTAAACCATCAACCTAATCTATATTTTCTCATGTCACTCACAATTTCGTTCTGGGCTATTCGGTCCGTTTTATTGCCGCCTACCCATTGTTTATTTAAACAATAACTCGGATATTTCATTATATCTTTTTATACCGGCGACATTTTTACGAGAACACATCGCCGCGCCAATCTGACACATACGCTGGCGTTTTAACACTTTCCACCGCGCCCGATGACGTCATAGAATTGAATAGTGGAAAACAAGTGAGCGCATTAATAATGCTGTTTTATTGTCTGATAACGAATATGAATTGTTCTAAGTAAAATTGAATGGTTTGTATTTGAAATAATTACTCAAAAACTCAAACCGAAGGGGTTAGCAGAGTGACTAACACTGTAAGCATCACGTGACATTGTCACTTGGAAGATTTTGCATTATGCAACGAATTGTTTTATATACTCTTATACGACACCACTTGGGAGAAATAGGTTTGTCATTCTGCACAACGAATAAAAAGATACATCATCAGGCCACTTCCTGTCACATATTTGCAATTGTAAGCCGAACATGTTGCATGAGTGCTATTCTGAGCCTACATGATACCACATGTAAAACAATAAATATGAAAATATCATAAACCAAACTGAATAAGAAAAACGTATAAAACTGAAATCTATTTCACGGATCACCGCAAAAGTTTATTTATATTCAAGATAAACTCATAATGTCGGTATTATTATGATTTGTAGATTTCTTTGTTCATTTTTTATATTAAATTCGCGCTAATGACGCGTGGACAAGACATAAAATAGCGTTTGTTTAATATATACGGGGATATTTGGAACGTACGAGATAAATTTGCTGATAAGAATTTAGATTTACTTTTAAATTATTACGGTCAGAAATAGCATTGCTACATGTCTTTATTATAGGAAGCGACTTAGGTATGTGACGGATATTTGGTGATAGTTTTGGTAGATCATAAACTGTTACTAAATATCTCTCTTTTTTCAGATTTTTTTCTCAAGCGTGATTTAATACACACATATACTTACGGCCATAAATCTCAAAAAGAGGTAGCCAGAACTTCAGAGCTAGAAACATCTCAGCCACATTTGGATGTTGATAGGATCGAGTATTAATAGAGATAATTATATTAGTATTTTGTTTTGGGTTTATGTATTATGAATGAGACCGTATGTCATTTTATTGTCAGGTGCTAACTGAAAATCAGTGTTGTGAGGTGACACTCGCAACATTACGCTGAGTTAGCAACCCTTTCGTTGCAAGACTTTTTATTTTTATCTGGATTTACTGTACTTGTTGTTTGTTTTTGTGTTTAAGTGTTTTAAATTTGTATGCCGTAACAGCCGTGATAGCCCAGTGGGTAGAACACTCGGTTATCGTGCAAACGACTAGTGTTCGAATCCTGGGTCGGGCCTACACCAATTTGTCTTTTCTAAAAAAAAAGACATATGTGTGGTTAATTTATCATGGTTGTTAACGGTGAGGGAAAACATCGTGAGGAAACCCACATGGCTGAGTTGTACTTAGTCATGTGACAGTGTATTCGTACAAAACGGCGATAGGCCTGCCCCCTATCACGTGAGTACACTGTCCATGCAAAACGTGGGTACTCTGAACACCAGGTGACAAAGTCACGTGATGTTCAGAAGTATTAGTACCTCTGCCAACCCCTTCGGGGATATTCGGCGTGAACGTTTATGTTATGTTATGTTTTGTAATTTGTATGCAACGAATAAATATTTTCTTTTCTTTTTTTTCTTTAGTATCCTGAAGATGATGGTGGTGATGGGTCTCTCAACACATCGCCCAATATGACTTAAAGAAAACCCATAGCTTAAGTCACGTTTTACAACACCCGTGGGTAGAAAGGGGTAGTGACATTCTAATCCGGCACTACACGGCGTGTTTTATGATCTCAGATGTGTTAAACATTCTCAAATAAAGATAGTCAGAGCTTTCGGTTCATACATTTCTCACCCACCGTGATAAAGAGTTTGGAATAATACAAATAATCCAAGATGAATAATGAGACACAAGCGTGAAAAATATGTTACTAATTTGCATACAGCGTTAGTAAATTAGTGGTTACGAAAACACAAACACAATTTTTGTTTTGACTTTTATTCGGTTTGCAGTATTCGAAGAATTACTAACGAGTCGACACCTGTCGCCACATTGTCTTACAATTTATGTTCGTATTTTAAAATTGAGTATTGTTCCAAACTAAACAAATTTTCGAGGCATCTGAAAAATTCATCGTTCTATTTTCAAAAACGAATCGCATCTAATAAAAGTCTGAAACGCCAATTTTAAAAATAAATCTTAACGTAATAGACATATGGTACAGTTTTAAACAAAAATCTAATTTCAAATTGAAGTATAGTTGCTGTAAAAATGACAATAGGGATGGGAAACGGTGACAGCTGATTATCGTTGTCGACGATTCTGAAGACAATTGGAATTTTCATCTTCGTTACAAATCATTGACGAATGACTTTACTAATTTTGTTTCGTATTTCTGTTTGGTGTATTGTTTCTTGTTAAATGAATGAATGTTATACGTGCTTATTCATATTATTTATGTGTTGGGTCGCTCGTTTAAATGAGGTATTGTTTTGTATTAAATATAAATAAATTCGGTTGTATATTGTCGAAAAGATACCGACAGTTAATTTTCTTTATTTATTGCTTTTGTTTGTGTGGACAGTTTTATTGTATTACATTCACACTAAATCATAATACTGAATTGCCATATCTTATTTTTTCTTGGTTAGTTATTGAACAAAGCCGCTTTAGGAAAAACAAAAAGCAAATTTTTCCAAGAAGGAAAATAAATAAAAACTGTTACTGATGACAACTGAAATATTTGGCTCTTTCAAGAAATGTCAAATCCCTTTCGGTGAGTTAATCTTAAGATTATATTGTCACGAGAATGTCTCTTAACGTGTACTTTGACATATCCTGAGTTTTTGTGTCTTCCAATGTTTACGTTCTCACATCACTAGTTGACAATGACCTGTGATTTTCAATAACAATAAAGAACCTTATTTCAAATGGTATAGGAGATATATTTGTGTGTATCGTTTTTCTATTTTTGTACAACAACAGATTAGTATGTCACGCGTTCGAATTTTAGAATTGTGTGTGTTATACCGTGTTTTATAAGTATATACCTACCGATCTCCTCAGAACTTTAAGCCTAAATGGGTAGGTAGAGATCTGAAACTAACAGTTCCTTTTCCACTTTTGGAAATGACGATGAACTATATATTTGTTGGTGAAGATTAAACAGCAATTTTTTTGTTATTGATATGACTAACAAGGGAAGAGATGGGTGTTGTGTTGAGCTTATGAAATACAAATGTGTGTATGCGCAGCAAGACTATGTACTGGTAGACATATTTGACAAATCTGGCTTTTAATTTAAGGTGGGAGAGTTAGTTTTTTTTGTATTTGTATATGTATATGTCTTATCTAGGGTTGACTTTGAAAGTCTACTTAGTCTTGTCACTTGGTATTTAAGTTTTTCTTAGTCGAATAATTTATGAATGTACAAAATAGAAGCTTTAGTTTAGAGGAACTCCAACCAAATTAACTCAAAGAAAATGGCGGCAATCACTTTTACTTCAATTCTCGTTAAACATGACATTATGTTGTCCAAATCGAATAATCAGATGAAACGATTAATAAACATGCTAACGTGAATGCGCTTCAACACTCATTATTTTCATTAATTATGAAATATTTCCGTCCAATGTGTGCATCAGATATGTTTATGAAGTTTGCGTGAAAGAGTGCGTAAACAGGATTTTATTTTAAGAACATATTTTTGTTAACAACCGAGTTTAAATACTCATTATGAATATCTTCTCCGGAATATCTGTACTTCTATACATACATGAACTCACGGCTATGAATCCGTAGAAGGAGTGGTCAGAGCTAAGTAATTAGAAATTGGTGGTGGATGGTATAATAAAGGTTGTGGTGATGGGCTTCCAACCGCATCACCCAAAAACCACTTAAAAAGCCCAAACTCTTAGGAGTAGTAGGGGTAGCGATATTATAGGCCAGCACTACACGGCACTTCACGGCATATTTTCTTTGGAGTACTATACTTCTATACTAGTGTTATAAAGAGGTAATGTTTCTTACTTTAATAGTTTTTTCATTTGGAAAGGCTAATCTTCAGAAATACTGAACCGATCATGAAATTTCTTTCACAATCAGAACGCTACACTATTAAAAAGTACTATAAGCTCCGTATCATCAATCTGGCTGATACATTAGATATGAGCAGTGATTGAAGAAATTTTTATATTTGAAAATAGCGTTCTTCATGCAAAGCGAACTAATTAGATAGCGTATTAATAAGAACTCGGGTACCGTTTATTTCTGATACAAAAATAAACTTAACGCCCGATTTCTGAATTGAGTATTCAAGCTGAGAACGACTTAAGTATCGTTTTGTCTCATTTAGTAGTTAAGATTTCAATGCGACAGAACGATACTTAAGTTGTTCTCAGCTGGAATACTCAATTCAGAAATCGGTCGTTTGTTCCAGAATGCAGTACAAGTTCTTACCTCAAAGCGCTAACCCTAAAAAACAATACGCAACAATATTGAATAACATCGATCATAACCCTGTTTTGCAGCCCTACAAATTACACGACAGGGCCTCACAGACCCCGGGTAATAATTGCCTCCGATCCATCATTCTCCTGACATCGAACACAACTTAATAATTTGGGGTTAAACATTGAATACCAATTGAAATTTGTATTTAACACTCAAGATGGATTAGCTATAAATTACCTTCGATGTTTATGTATAGCGGTTTTGTTGGTACGTATGATTACAACTTAGTTATGAGTTGTAGTAGGCAGAGAGAGTTAATGCAACGGTGGTAAAAAAATGAAATCTGAGCAAAATACAAAACTTTATTTTTCTTGTGATTTAGATAGTTATTGTAACAAGTAAGACTCGAAAAAATCGTTTTTGCGCAGAATGACATAAATATTTTCATGTAGCTAATTTATTATTAAATCTTACAATGCTTATTTTTAGACCATACTATGCAGTATATTTATTGTAACGCAAAAAAAATTCTATTATACATACATACATGCATATACTCACGGCCATAAATTCCTAGATGGGGTAGAGAGAGCTAAGGAATAAGAAATTCCCCAGCCACTTTTGAAAAGTTAAGTGGGGAAAAGATGGTAAAATAAAGGTTGTTGGTGATGGATCTCTAACCGCATCGCCCAAAAATCCCTTAAAAGCCCCAATACTGCTAGTCGCCCCTTACGTACACCCGCCGGCAGAATTGGGGTAGTGCTATTCAAAACCGACACTACACAGAGACTTCTTTTATAGTTTGTGGAAAATCACCAGATACACTCATACATTCCTCTTTTGGACGACAACACGTATACAATAGTAACAATATCCCCAACACTGCATTCTCATTTCATTTAAACAGTAATCCAAAATGCGTCAATACTCCGGAATTTTCAATCAGGTCTCAAAAACAAATAATCCTCAAAACATTTTCCGTACAATAGGCTTTTCCCGCGTAATAAAAGGCGGGAACAAAGAGAGTTCGCGCCACTCTGTCGCGTAATCTAAACTTTTAATAGGGTTGTCACGTTCAACAAAAACACCGCTATATACAATATTGCTATATGTACGATAATTAATAATATATAAGTATAATATAAGTAATATAAGTATAATATAATATAAGTCAGAGTTATTCATTGGAAAATGTACTTTACAAAAGTTTGATGCATATTCAAGAGTCACATTCCAAAATTTATTAATTACAAAATTTATAGCATTTATAACTCCGTTTATCGATTAAAAGTAACAAGGCTAGAGGTTCCACTGAACACTGTAGTTTCAATGGTAAAGGGTCTGACCAAAAATCTTCTGTATGTTTATTCAATTATTTATATTTTTTCTTGAAGGGAAGCATTGTAAGAAAACTTAGCCACTTGGCTGGACAGTGTTTTAGGATGGGAATTTTATCTGGTACATTTTTAAGACTTTAAAAAACTAGTAGAACACACAACTTAGACAGATCATAATATTCATTTTAAATGTTTACCCGCAATCCACTTTCAAGTGGGTGAGCGGCATGTTTCATAAAATGACAGCCCTAAAAAAGACCCTCTGCAAATCCGTCAATAGATGTCGCTACAATAAGGATTAAGGATATTACATCGGTTTTTGTGGCTGAAGACCGCGTTATGATCGAGAGCCGGCGAATATTACGGATTATGACACTCCCCCCTTTCTTTGCGAGCTCCTTTCTGAACTATGACAGGGTATTTGTTATCATACGTTGAAATATACATTTTAAAATCTAAAATGGTTTAGTTACTTTTGCGTGGATATAATACACTTTAATCATGCATTGTTTATTTGACATTTAATATGATTTTTATTGAAATGTGTTGAATAAATGATTTGAATGGAATTGTATAATAAATACACTGCTATAATAGAGGAGTATTTTAAAGATTGAAGATGTTTTTATTCCTACTGGATAAGGTCAACGCCAGCTAGATCATTGTAGAAACTTTCAGAGTGGCTATATATACCGCAGTTAAATGTCTTTTAACTAAAATTACAAATTTTTGTTTTTAATTTTCACTTTTTAAAAAAAAATTTGCTGCCCTATTTTAATTTTATTTTACAATACTAAAAACATATTCTTCACAAAAAATGGCTTTCTACCTAGTTTTAGTTTCAGACACAGGAGCCACATAGAATTTTCAAACCGTCTTTTGTTAGTTCAACGCATTATCGTTCGTTGGTGTAGCGTTTACAACATGGTTACCTTGCTCTAGAATCATACATACATATACTCACGGCTGTAGATTCCTAGAAGGGGTAGCCAGAGCTAAGGAATTAAAAAATTCCTCAGCCACTTTTGGTAATTTTAGTGGGGAAAAGATGGTAATATAAAGGTTGTTAGTGATGGGTCTCCAACCGCATCGCCCAAAAATCCTTTAAAAGCCCTAATACCGTTAGTCGCCTCTTACGTACACCCACCGGAAGAAATGGGGTAGTGTTATTCTATGCCGACACTACACAGCACAGCTCTAGAATCAAACTATAATAATAATAATACTGTACTCGGCTATCGGCCCCAGAGGCAATTAAGGGTATGGGGATTTTTCAAAGTGTTTTTTAGGCGATCGATGCGGGTGACCCGTCTCTAATTATACTTTATTTCTACCATCTTCTCCCCTTTCAAATTTTAAATGAGGCTGAGGAGTTTCTAGCTCTAAAGCTCTGGCTACCTCGTGTTGGGATGATTATGTATTGAAACATCCTTATCCTTCCAGCTAAGGTGGAGTTCCGAAGAGGCAAGAATTAAAAAAACACGTCTTGATCAATAGTAAATATAAGGATATCAATAGATATTTGTTTGTACCGTCTGAAGACTTTCCGAAGTGGCAATCAATAGTCTCAGCCTACTCCAATAGGGATAAAGGGCGTGAATATAAATAAGTATCCCTTTTTACAAATAAGTGTATATATTTATACATTCATATACTCACAGTTCCAATCCATAGAGTCCATAGAGTCAGAGTTGAGGAATTAGAAATTCCGGAGCCATTTTTGGACGGTAATTGCGGATAAGGTGGTAAAATAAAGATTATTAGTGATGGGTCTCCTACCGCAACGCCCAAAAATCCCTTAAAAACCCCAATACCGTTAGTCGCCTCCTACGTACACCCACCGGAAGAAATGGGGTCGTGCTATGCTAAGCCAGCACCACACAGCCATACACACAAGTGTATAGATGCTAATATCCATATAAATAAAACCCGCCGGTTTGTCATGTCTGTACGTAAGCTAAGTACCTAGTACAAGTACCTACTTGTGTAATGAGTGTCGGAGGGCGCTAAGCTTTGGATTACACCACTGAACACAGGAAAGTGTGCTAATTCTGTGTGATTGTTTGTTTTAGGGTGTGTTCATAAGCTACTCGTTTTTTTTCATATTATTATCTTTTTTCTTTGTTACTTGTCTTAGCTGTGTAGTGTCGGCTTAGAATAGCACTATTCCATTTCTTCCGGTGGGTGTACGTAAGAGGCTACTAACGGTATTGGGGCTTATAAGGGTTTTTTGGGTGATGCGGTTGGAGACCCATCACCAACAACCTTTATTATTACCATCTTTTCCCTACTCACATTTCCAAAAGTGGCTGAGGAATTTCTAATTACTTCGCTCTGGCTACCCCTTCTAGGTATTTACAGCCGTGAGTATATGTATGTATGTATGTATGTTCATGGCTATAAAACCCTAAGAAGGAGTAGCCAGAGTTATAATTTGGATATTCCTTATCTTTTTCCGATGATTAGTGTCTGCATCGCCTAAAATTACTAAAAAGCCTTAATTCTATAAATCACTTTTTGGGAATCCCGCAAGAAGAAATGAGTTAGTGCTGTTATGTCGCATTTTAAGGATGACAATGCGTAATGCATTTTTCGCCATTCTAAATAGAGTGATGTAACTAAAGTTCATTAAACTGGTCTAATTCGGTTAAGTAATATAAAAATTATTACCATAGTATAGGCATACCCGTAGTAATTTTAAATATCAGATAATCTGCCCAGCTAGTACGAGCCGTGTTTAAACTAGTTATCGCGTGGGATAAAGCAGCCATCTCTTACGCACTTACTTAGTATCGTATACTGCCATCTCATTCTAACCGTTATCGTGTCGATAAAATAGCGCACGTGCTTGCCTGGGATTCGAATCCTCATCGTGTGCACGGTAAGCGTTGTTCTACCTTCAGAGTGCTGTGTAGTGTCGGCTTAGAATAACACTACCTCATTTCTTTCGGTGGGTGTACGTAAGTTGCGACTAACGGTATTGGGGCTTTTAAGGGATTTTTGGGCGATGCGGTTGGAGACCCATCACCAACAACCTTTATTTTACCATCTTTTCCCCACTAAACTTTCCAAAAGTGGCTGAGGAATTTCTAATTCCTTAGCTCTGGCTACCCCTTATAGGGATTTATAGCCGTGAGTATATGTTTGTATGTATGTAATTTAATAAGTAAGCATATTAAGCTTTATTTATTACATACAAAACTCACATTACTATGAACACAGCTTTACTCCGTAGTAATCATAGCTAACGATACAATACGTTCGAGTAAGCTTCTTGTGGAAGTTTGATTAGTTCACGAGATGAAAGTCGTATGGCATTACTTTATGGAGACAAAGTGTAATGATTGTCACTGTGATGTAGACTTATATTGACAGTACGTGTTAGATATATGCTGTGTAGTGTCGGCTTAGAATAGCACAACCCCATTTCTACCGGTGGGTGTACGTAAGAGGCGACTAATGGTATTGGGGCTTTTAAGGGATTTTTGGGCGATGCGATTGGAGACCCATCACCAACAACCTTTATTCCACCATCTTTTCCCCACTCAACTTCCAAAAGTGGCTGCGGAATTTCTAATTCCTGAGCTCTGGCTACCCCTTCAAGGGATTCATAGCCGTAAGTATATGTATGTATAAATAGACGATAAATGAAAATTACTATACGTTATGAACTTCTTGTGGAAGTTTGATGAGTTCGGGAGATGAAAGTCGTATGGCATTACTTTATGGAGACAAAATGTAATGAATGACACTATGATGTAGCTTTGTATTGACAGTACGTGTTAGATGTACTATGATATGATGTTACTTTCACGCTACACATCCTTGAAAGAGAGGACGAAACTAGTACTTTTGGGAATCACTTGACAATTTGACTTTTGGGTCTGCCTTTCGCTCGGGAAGGTTAAGTGTTATTCTGAGCCACCAGAATTTTCCAACTCAAGCACCAATGGTCAAAAAAGCACCATATAGGATATAAAAAGGAAAAATATGATGTTTTTTCTATTTCGTCAATTAAGTTGCCGTGTAGTGTCGGCATAGAATAACACTACCCCATTTCTTCTGGTGGGTGTACGTGAGAGGCGACAAACGGTATTGGGGCTTTTAAGGGATTTTTGGGCGATGCGGTTGGAGATCCATCACCAAAAACCTTTATTTCACCATCTTTTCCCCACGCAACTTCCAAAAGTAGCTGAGGAATTTTTGATTCCCTAGCTCTGGTTACCCCTTCAAGGGATTCATTGCCGTGAGTATATGTATGTATGTATGTAGTAGGCCTTTCCCACTAAATCTTGAGAATTCACACTACACATTCACTTCAAAATGGGTTTAGGATTTATTCCGAAGCTTTGGCTACCCCTTTTTAGGATTATAGCCGTGAGTTTATGTCAGTGTGTATTTGAGAGTTGTATATTGAAGAGAAACAAGGGTAATAGCAATTTTATTAATGTAACATCTTATTTTTTCTCCTTGTATCAAAATGAGAATAGTGCTTCTACACTCATGATTGACCTGCTAAAATATGATCTACCAAATAGTTTTCAAGATGAAAATAATTTAATAGTTTTGTGATACGGAGCGTGTGGTGGTCACAAATCATATTTTTAATACAGAGTTTGTTTAACTGATCTTGATAGTTGTTAGCTAAAATCTTTAAGAAGCTCTTGTACTGTTTTTATGCAATGGAAAAGGAAATTAATCTGTGACGATTATTTTTTGCAATCCGTTCCTTACTTAATTTCCAAAAGTATCTTCGACATTGTTAATGTTGAAGTAGTGTTTTTTTGATGTGTTTAACGAATGTTTTTCAAAACTAAAGGTTTTCTTGAAGTAAAAGTCTTCGCCATTGTCTAAAATTCTAGACTAGTAACTAGC
The DNA here is from genome assembly GCA_963576735.1 of Bedellia somnulentella. Lineage (NCBI taxonomy): Eukaryota > Metazoa > Arthropoda > Insecta > Lepidoptera > Bedelliidae > Bedellia > Bedellia somnulentella. The sequence goes on along the minus strand of OY755187.1, from coordinate 2,825,339 downwards.
TTGGTTTGAAAATTTCAATGTATTTATTGATTGTAAAAAAACTAATAAACTTTATTTTTAGTACTGTCTTACGTTATTAAATTTCATCAAACTATCTCTTTTGTTTTTAATTTGTATCAAAATTTGTATTGAAAGACATAATTTACTACGGCTCCTTGTTTTTCATAAGAATTAACTTAAAAAAGAAAGTATAATTTCAAATATGCATTACAGTGTAAAACATAGAAGCATCCTCTCGAAAAATTTCAGGCAAGAAAAATTAAGTTTCAAATCATCTATAGCTCAATAGAAAAACTCTTCCAAAAGTATCAAGTTTATTTATACAAATTGTATAAAAAAGTCATGCGTTTTATTTTGGAATTTAGACAATAATTCATACAAAAATACTCCAGTTTTATAATCTTCTTTACATGACTTTAATAGCAATGTTTTATGTAATTGTTTTATTGGTTTATTTTCATTAATTATATCAAGAAGGGGGCGGATTTCATGTACGACATATATCAAAAGAATTTTTTTATAATTAGAAAATCTGTAATAAAAATAAGCGACTTCTTTTTTTATTATCATTGCGTAAGTGCTTTGTGATTTGTGCCACAGTCACAGTTTCAAATAGCACTACTTATCTTCAAGATCTGTCCCCTTTCTTTCCCCGTTCTGCGTTTTTTACAAGTTACTAATGGATGATTGGCTACAGCCCTTTGTTCACCATCTCTTAACTTTTCACAACAATAAGTTACTCAGAATTTTGATGCTAAAGATAATAAACATAAACGCTCACGCTGTATATCCCCGAAGGGGTTGGCAGAGGTACTAATACTTCTGAACATCAAGTGACTTTTTCACCTGGTGTTCAGAGTACCCACGTTTTGCATGGACAGTGTACACACGTGATAGGGGGCAGGCCTATCGCCGTTTTGTACGAATACACTGTCACATTACTAAGTTTAACTCAGCCATGTGGGTTTCCTCACGATGTTTTCCGTAACCGTTAAAGACCATGATAAATTAACCACACATATGTCTTGCCAAAGATATACCAATGTTTTCGGAAAACAATATCTCCATAACTATATTATACATAAACATACATATAATCACGGCTATAAATCCCTAAAAGGGGTAGCCAGAGCTTTATAGAAAATAACTCAGCCACTTTTGAAAGTTAAGTGGGGATAAGATTGTAAAATATACATAAAGGTTCTTGGTGATATCAGCGACATGATAGTCCAGTGGGTAGAACACCCGCCCGAAAAACAGAAGAGCGTGAGTTCCAATCCTGCGACGGGCCTACACCAATTTGTCTTTTCTAAAGTCATATGTGTGGTTAATTTATCATGGTTGCTAACGGTGAGGGAAAACATCGTGAGGAAACCCACATGGCTGAGTTGTACTTAGTCATGTGACAGTGTATTCGTACAAAACGGCGATAGGCCTGCCCCCTATCACGTGAGAACACTGTCTAAGCAAAACGTGGGTACCATCTCTGGAAACTAGATGGCGCTTGCCATGTGAGTTCAGGAGTATTGGTACCTCTGCCAACCCCTTCGGGGATAAACGGCGTGAACGTTTATGTTATGTTATATGTTCTTGGTGATGGGTTTCCAACCGCATCAGATATGGGCTGTCAGTATTGGTATTAAGATGAGGAAAGCTAGACAGATTTGTCGGGATTGTGTGAAGTGGCGATTGATAGTTTAATAAGGGGCCTGAGTATAGCTAAAAAGATAGGTAGATTTAAGAGTGTAACTGCACAGGAATCAAACCCCAGGTAGTGAGTCAACCAATCTAACCGTTGGCTTATGAAGCATAATAAGGTTTAGGCCAGATCAAACAAAACTCCAAATTTGTAACAAATTAATTAACTCAAATTCCTATATTTTTTTACACGAAAATAATAAAAGTCAAATATCTCCCGGCTAACCCTTCAGGGCCCATTTAAATTCATAAATAAACCAGCCATTAACGGCAAAAAACTCCCTTCAACAATTAACAAATCGGTAGCAGCGAGAGGAGGGTTAATTTTAACCGCTTCCTTTTAAGACGACGTTTTATAAAGTTATTGCAGTAACCTGAAGCCAACTCTCTGTCTTTGAAACAATAAATATGTCTGCGACAAAACTACGGTAAAAATATTTTTATGGTAAGGATTTGGTCTCATTGGAGATATATCTAAGATATAATGTGATAAATATTCATAGATTACGCAACCAACGAAAGGTTAGCAGAGGCATCAAGAGATATTTAGTCACAGTGTTTAGAGAACCTACCTTTTTAGTAAATTTACATGATATAGGGCAATTTGATACGTAAAGTATTTTCATGTCATAATTTGTGAAATACTAATGACTTAGGTTATACTTGATACTTCTAAAACTAAAAATAACGTCGATTTTTGTATAGAATTTTTATAAATCTCATTCAAAAAGTGATTCTGGTAAAATTCATGTTCTAATAATATTTTGTTAATGCAGAAAATTTGAAAAAAACAGATTTCTATGAACGCATCCTTAACCCTTTCTTTGAAAGTTTTTTTTCTGACGAATTCATGACATGTGTTTGTTATTCTGTAGCGCTTGCGACTATTTCTGGACTTCAAACTATTTTATTACTCGAACTGTCAAATAAGACTTAATTACTGCGTCGTTTTTATTTTAAGTGTTAAATTACGTATGCAAAGGTGCTTATTGCTTAAATTTATTGTTTTTATGTTAAAATTAAACAATAAGGAACTATTCATATGTAGGGATTTTTTTCTTATTTAGTTTATCATAATCGATATTGATATACATACATACATACATACATATACTCACGGCTATAAATCCCTAGAAGGGGTAGCCAGAGCTAAGGAACTAGAAGTTCCTAAGCCACTTTTGGAAAGTTGAGTGGGGAAAAGATGGCAAAATAAAGGTTATTGGTGATGGGTCTCCAACCGCATCGCCCAAAATCCCTCAAAATCCCCAATACCGTTAGTCGCCTCTTACGTACACCCACCGGAAGAAATGGGGTAGTGTTATTCTAAGCCGACACTTAACAGCAAACTATATAATACCGGCTAAACATTTCAATACCCCTTTCTACCTACGGGACTCGTAAACGTAAACGTAACTTAACGGTATAAGGCTTTTTTAAGTGGCCCATCGTCAAAAACCTTTGTTTTACATTCTTTTCGCCACTCAACTTCCAAAAGTGGCCGAGGAATATCCCGAAGCTCTGGCCACCCCTTTTTGGGGTTTATAGCCGTCAGTATATGTATGTATATGTGTGTATGGCTAAAATATTGGAACCTATTCGCGATGAGAAATCGATGAAAATATTCAATATGATTTTTCATTTTGAACTCGACCTACTTCTTAAGCTTGAAATCCTAGTTTTCAAAGATCTAAGCTCTTTTCAAACACAAACTTAAACTTTACTTTGAGTATTGAAAATACTCTTAAAAACTCTCTTAAATAACTCTTGAAAATATATTTGTTTGACTCGTATTTACACTCTTTGTAACGGTAAGTACGAAGAAATTACATACATACATATACTCACGCCATTAGTTCCCATTGGGGTAGGCAGAGACTATTGATCGCCACTTCGCACGATCCTGACAAACCTCTCTCGCTTCGTTTACATCCATCAATCTTTTCATACATGCTCTTTTATTCTTCATACTTCGGACGCCAGCCTTTTAAAGAAAGAAATATTATTTGATAAAAACATAAGTTACTAAAAAACATATTGTGCCGTATCTATTTTTACGACACATTTATTAGATAAAAATTAAATATAAATCAAGATAAAATCACGTCAGGGTCACCACATTGCCGTCATTTTGCAATCCTTCAGGAGAGTAGTAAAAGGCTTGGTCTATGCTTAGTTACAAGTCTGATTTATTAAATAAAATGCCTAGCTTATATACTAACCCTAAACGTGATCTTTATTAAATGATTTTATCTTGATTTATATTTAATTTTTATCTAATTAACGTGTCGTAAAAATAGATAAGGCACACATATGTATTTTTATGCTTTTTTTTTAACTTGGCTGTATAGAGAGACGTCGTAATGGATTTTTCTGCATGTGTTTTGTTTTTTTACCATTTTCTTCTTTAAAACCAGCTGCCGAATTTTAAATTTTAATGTTCTGTTTTCCCCTTTCCTAAGTTTTGTTTATTTCACTGTTGTAACTTACAGGATGCAATATATTTAATTTCGTGCTATAATCTGATATTTGTCGTAATACAATTATCATGTACGCAAAAGAACTACAATAGTATACTCTGATTTTCTGAACTCACTCAGTGATTATAATTAATTGTTTTACTTCTTATATCGAACTAAGTCTCAAACAATTCCTTCGCAAGCTCAATTTATTTATTGTGAACAAAACGTAGAGTACACTGGCGTGCAGCGTAGATGCATCTAGCTCATTACGAGATGCTGGCCGGAGCGCTCCGTATCTATGTCAGTTAATTTTCCGGACAGTGTAATTACGTGACTTCTCTTTGTTTTTGTTCCTTACTTTATTTGCATAGGACTCTTAAAGGATTCTTGTCGTGTATTGGAAAAATTGCAATGGAGTCGTTTTTGTATGTTTTGGATTTTTTAGATTGTGCATTGTAATGTTACTCTATTTCATTCATTATCTTTTGGTATTAGTTTCCATTTAGGTAGGCAGACTATTATCATTAGTATTATTTCATTTTTTCCCGTGGGTGTACGTAAGAGGCGACTTAGGATATTGGGGCTTTTAAGGGATTTTTGGGCGATGAGGTTGGAGACCCATCACCAATAACATTTATTGTACAATCTTTTCCCCATTCAAATTCCAAAAGTGGCAGTGGAATTTCTGATTCCGAAGCTCTGGCTACCCCTTTTAGGGATTTATAGCCGTGAGTATATGTATGTATAGTATTATACGATCTGGAAAAATCGCTCCCAAAACTTCTTTACATTCCTTTTACTTTCTTAATTATGAAATATTTATTTGAGTATAATTCCAAAACTTTAAAATAGAACAGAATCTCATAGAAATGATTTTTCCACACTTTTATCAATAGAAGTTTCAAAATAATGAAATATGAAAGTTAAATATTTTAAAATAGCAAATATAAACGCTATTATTATATTCTTGTAATCATTATCATATCAATAAAAATCCACGTTGATATAATTTGAACTCAGAGCTTATTTGTTTTGCTGTATGAACTAAATATTGTAACTATTTCTATTCCCCAACCTTCCCTGTCCCTCCGTATGGTACAAAATCAGCTAATAGAGACATTGTCCGTTCCTCGTTAGCAGTATCAAGATGAGTGCGCGACGGGGGTCCCGCAGACCGCGGTACGGACGCAGGGTTAACCTCGCCGATTGTTCGTGTTCTTATTTGTTATCTCGGACTGTATTGCTTTATTAAGGGTTAAGAATTGTGATTGTGTATTTGGAACGCGGGTGTTATTTGAAACATAGTCATTAAATAAAAGATTACTTCTGTTTTTAGTAAAACACTCATGCATAGTTTAACCACCACACCAGCCTCAGAAATATGATATTTGTGTCGTATTTTGAACGTGGGTGAAATTTGAAATAAAAAAAAAATAGTATTTTAGCAATGCACTCATACGTACACTGAATTAATCACCGTTTATGACCAAGAAATACATACATACATATACTCACGCCATTAGTTCCCATTGGGGTAGGCAGAGACTATCGATCGCCACTTCGTACAAACCTCTCTAGCTTCGTTTACATTCATCAATCTTTTCATAGATGCTCTTTTATTCTTCATGCTTCGGACGCCAGCCTTTTTGAGCACACTCTCAATTTAGTCCAAGTGTCAAATATCAGTTTCTTTTATAGACTAGATTATTTTCTTCTTTGTAGCGCTCAAATAGGCTCACAAGTTAAAACCATAATTTGTCTACCTTTTGACTAGATATTATTCTAACTATCAGTATGCAAATATCAGGCTCACTTAAACAAGCAAAAAAGGTATAGACAAAAACCGACATTGATATATTGTTCGTGTAAGTAATATATATAAAAGCTAACTGTTTTCTCTGTAAGGAAAGTAAAGATAGGATTCACTCATAAATCTGCTGGCAAAGGGTTGTAAATTTACGTTCCACCCCTAATGTGTGTTTTTACAAACCACTTTCGGATGAACTTCCTCCCTTGTTCAATAGTTGAAATAAAAAGTTATACATTATTGTACGCAAATAAAAAACTAAAGAAAAAACTTTAAGAGTTATTGTCATTGCATATTAATTTGTCGAAAAGTATTAAGTGTAAATATGATTTTGGAAACATGAGTTTCCTTGTAAGTTTTTATAAATAATTATAAAAATACTTGAAACAATACAGAACTTCTGTATTTTCGTAATACGAATGATAATGCTTAGATTAAATGGATGTGTATTATCGACTTAAAATAACACTACCTCGTTTCTGTCCGTGGGTGTTCGTAAAAGTAAGGGTATTCGGAATTTTGAAGTGTTTTTGGGCGATGCGGTTGGAGACCCACCTTTGTTTACATTCAAACCCCACACAATTTGCAAAAATGTCTGAGAAATGTATTTATCTGAAGCTATGGCTACCCCTTCTGTATATATACACGTTTTGTACGAATGATTAAGAAATCTAAATTGTCTTTAAAAATTGACCCAAAGTAGTAATTAATTATACAGAATTATTTCTTTGCAATACATGCATCCACCTACTCACTCGATATGTTTGGCAACTGTTTCTACTTATATACTATTGAGCAGAGGCAAGTAATTTTATAATAATAACTAAATAAGACCTCAGAATCCTCTGCTGTGTAGTGTCGGCTTAGAATAGCACAACCCCATTTCTTTCGGTGGATGTTCGTAAGAGGCGATTAACGGTATTGGGGCTTTTAAGGGATTTTTGGGCGATGCGGTTGGAGACCCATCACCAACAACCTTTATTTCACCATCTTTTCCCCACGCGACTTTCCAAAAGTAGCTGAGGAATTTTCAATTCCCCAGCTCGGGCTACCCCTTCAAGGGATCTATAGCCGTGAGTATATGTATGTATGTACCTCAGAATACTTTTAAAAAAATATTCCATGTAAAAAAGTCTATCAATAGTTCAAAATAAACTGGCAAAGAGAATATAAAATTTTTAAGATACAGTCGAAAAGAAAAGTGTGCTCCACCGTTTCATCTGATTTTGTATATTGATATTGCCCGCAACCGCTATTTGTCTTCACAACTGTACATCTTGAATGAGGCAATATAATCATTTACATTAAGCATTTAAGATACTTCTGAATCGGTTAAATACTTCTCAAACGCTGAGACTGAACTCAAACATTCACGCTGTATATCTATGAAGGATTAGCAGTGGTACTAATACTTCTGAACACGTGACTTTTTCTTACTCACGTTTTGCTTCGAGAGTATCAGTGATATGGGGCAGGCCTATCGGTTAAGACTTGTCGTATTTTTTTATAAATATAATGCATTAAACCAATTTTCTTTTTATTTTCTAATTTAAGGGTGTCTTTAGCTATAGCTGTAAAGGGCTGTGCTTTCACTTTTGCTTTCGTCTAAGGTGGGTCAGCATTTTTAACGCTGATTACCCTTTCTCTGAATAATTACTAATTCTGAAGCTCCAGCTACCCCTCTAGGGATTTATATCCGTTAATATAAGTATACTTCTCTACTCATACTTTGCCGTGTAGTGTCGGTTTAGAATAGCACTACCCCATTTCTTCCGGTGGGTGTACGTAAGAGGCGACTAACGGTATGGGGCTATTAAGGGATTTTTGGGCGATGCGGTTGGAGACCCATCACCAACAACCTTTATTTTTACTATCTTTTCCCCACTCAAATTTCCAAAAGTGGCTGAGGAATTTCTAATTCTTTAGCTCTGGCTACCCCTTCCTGGGATTTATAGCCGTGAGTATATGTATGTATGTATTATGTACTATAAGTATGTATGTATGTAGTTACTTAGTACTTTCAGTAAAAATACACTAATTGGGCTCTAAATCAAAATATATACACAAAACTACTCAATATAAGGTGTAATTATTATATCATGCAATATATTATATCATACCCGTAACGATATTTTTATCATGGTTTCATATTTTAACAAACAATAATAATAAATAATATAAACTTAAGTGAGTTATAAAGAATAGAGAATCTAAACTGCTAAAAAGTGAATATCCTTTTACCGGAAGCATATAGAATTGGGTCCTATTCCCATGGCACCAATAAAATATCTATCGCAGAATCGACCCACAGAAATATACGTCTAGAATAATGTACACATCCTTGTTTTATCAAAGATTGTGGAAAGAACATTTAGATTTTAGAAGTGACAATGATATTTAAGATACAAAAAGTTGCCCTTCCTATAAGTATTTATTGTTAACGTTGTCACTGAGTCATATGTGTATATAAGCTATGTAGTATCGGCTTAGGATAGCACTACCCCATTTCTTCCGGTGGATGTACGAAAGAGGCTACTAACGGTGTTGGCGCTTTAAGGATTTTAGGAATTTCTAATTCTCTAACTCTAATTACCCCTTCAAGAGATTTATAGCCGTGAGTATATTTATGTAGGTAAAACACTCGGTTAAATTAATTTAATTTAATTAAATTAATTCAACACGAATAAATTCTTAAACTTAGCCATTGATATATAAAATCATAAACAGGGAAGAAATTAGTCCTGCGGATTTGACCCAAATGTGTGGCAATTCTACGATTATCTATTAGCTTTGCCACAGGTCAGAGCAGTTTCTTTGTAATGTATCTGTTAGGGTTGTCGATACAGACATTGGCTCACCGCAGTGCATTATTTGATGGTTAATATTTTATTGAATAGGGAAAGTGTATTTTCTAAAATACGTATATACAATAGTTTAAAGTGGGCACATTATATTACTTCTTAAATTGATGTATGCTGTAATTTTTTGAATGATGTGCCCTGATTATATTGTATGTATGTTATAATATTTATTTAACAAAAAATAATAAAAATTAATAATTAGAATAGCACTACCCCATTTCTTACGGTGGGTGTACGTAAGAGGCGACTAACGGTATTGGGGCTTTTAAGGGATTTTTGGGCGATGCGGTTGGAGACCCATCATCAACAACCTTTATTTTACCATCTTTTCCCCACGCAACTTCCAAAAGTGGCTGAGGAATTTCTGATTCCTTAGCTCTGGCTACCCCTTTCAGGGATTTATAGCCGTGAGTATATGTATGTATGTAATAAAAATAAATAGCCGTGTAGTGTCGGCTTAGATAACCGTGTAGTGTCGGCTTAGAATAACACTACCCCATTTCTACCCGTGGGTGATCGTAAGAGGCGACTAAGGGTATAGGGGCTTATTAAGTGATTTTTGGCGATATGGTTGGAGACCCGTCACCAAAAACATTTATTATAACCATCTTTTCCCAATCAACTTCCAAAAGTGGCTGAGGTATTTTTCATTCCAAAGCTCTAGCTACCCCGTTAAGGGATTTACAGTCGTGAGTATATGTATGTATGTATGTAATAAAAATTGTGTCTACAAATTATATTGTGTCATATCTTAATACGATGTATAAGTTTTATACAATGTATGTAAATTTTTTACTGATTGATGAAACACAAGCAACATCGAATCAAAGCATATAATATCATATACAGGTATTTAAAAATAGATTCTTGCTGCTGAGGCAAATCTCTCTTGATATTTATTCAAATACTGATTTACACTTTATTCATTTTTGCATATTTTTGAATTTATATGAGATGTCCACGAGTATGCTATTTTGGCGTCTTCTGGTCTAGAGTGTAAAATAATGTCAACGACCTTATCTAGTGTTTTAAATATTTAAAAATATGCAAAACTACTTTTATTGGTAGTTATCAGATGTAGCGACGTGTTTTTTTATGATATGTTTTGTAGTTTTCAATGTGTAGTGTGCAATATCACTGTATGAAAGTAGAGACAAGTCTTACAAATGGTTTATCTTAACGGCCATCATATCAATAATATCTTTAATTTATTTTAATTATGATTATGTTTAATGTAGTTTTTTATTGTTTGAGTTAAAAATGGATGAATTTATATTTGTTATAAAAATACATTGATATTAAAAATGAATAGAAATTATTATAATCAAGGATACACGTGTGTAATGATGATGTCTTTGAATGTTATTTTGAACTGAAACTAAACAACATTTATCAAAGGCTCTAAAACTATTTTTTACTCGTGTTTCTGATATCTGAAACTTTTGTTTTAGGCATTCAAATGCTTTTATATATTACCCATTATTACTATAGAAAATAATTTTCTTTCTTTTCGCCTCTTAAGTAGGTATTAAAAAGTAAATAGTATAATGTATTGCTTGCAAACTCAAAACACAGTTTTAAGCATACACTCCTGACTATAAGGAAACATATAAATCAATGGACATATCAGTACAAAAAGCCCGATAGAAGACCAGCCACGAAACCTGTACCTGTGGTTTCGCAATTAGCAAATGGGGGATCGGGGTTCGATATCTGGACAGAGAATTCTCATTTTCTTTTCCGTTTCCCTATCAAAAATATCTTAGTGCTTGTTTTTTGACCATGCATGTTTATCCTTTGAAGTTGGGATTAAAAATCTGGAGCTTGTATTCGATGGGTTTGTTTCGGTTCACTTTAATTCATGAGATTTTAGGCTATGATTTTTTTTCCATCAATTCTGTCGTTTTTATTGTACGGCGATAGGCCTGCCCCCTATCACGTGAGTACACTGTCTATGCAAAACGTGGGTACTCTGAACACCAGGTGACAAAGTCACGTGATGTTCAGAAGTTATAGTACCTCTGCCAAACCCTTCGCGGATATTCGGCGTGAACGTTCATGTTTATTATGTTTATGTTATCTTTCGTTTTTGAATGAATCAATGAAATCGTGGACCAAAACAAACATATGCACTAAGTTAAAAATGATATAATTTCATATTGTTATAATAATAAAAGATGGGAAGAAATTGTCACTATAATCGTAATATAATTAAAGCATAAGCATAAGCATAAACGTTCACGCCACATATCCCCGAAGGGGTTGGCAGAGGTACTAATACTTCTGAACATCACGTGACTTTGTCATCTGGTGTTCAGAGTACCCACGTTTTGCCTGGACAGTGTACTCACGTGATAGGGGGCAGGCCTATCGCCGTTTTGTACGAATACACTGTCACATAACTAAGTACAACTCAGTCATGTGGGTTTCCTCACGATGTTTTCCCTCACCGTTAACAACCATGATAAATTAACCACACATATGTCTTTAGAAAAGACAAATTGGTGTAGGCCCCGACCCGGGATTTGAACACTAGTCGCTTGCACGTTAATCGAGTGTTCTACCCACTGGGCTATCACGGCTGCTATTTAATTTAAAAAATATGACAATCTAATTTCTACTGACCTTTCTCTAACTCATGCCTCCAGTCGATTTGATTTCAAAAATATGATTATTTTCACGTCATCTGTAAAGAAGAAAACGAAAATTATATCTATTGCATACAAAATACATAGTTCTTAGCCCACCTACAAAGTAAACAGTAGGCTGTTTTTTAAATTGAAGAAGGTTAGGTCCACATCTTAAGAAGATGGATTTATTTAGATTATTTATTTAGTTGTAATTAATTTAGCTGAGATTATGAAGCAATCATTGATATTAGTATTTTTTCCTGTTTTTAAATAATATTTGTTTTACATTTACTGTTGCCGAGTTATATATTATATAGTGATAGGCTGTGTAGTATCGTCTTTGAATAGCACTACCCCATTTCGTAGGAGTTCGTAAGAGGCGGCTAAGGATATAGGGGCTTTTGAAGTGACTTTTGGGCTATGTGGTTAGAGACCCGTCACCAACAACCTTTTATTTTACAATCTTTTCCCCACCTAATTTCCAAAAGTGGCTGAAGATTTTTTTTTCTTAAGCTCTGGCTACCCCTTTTAGGGATTTCTAGCCGTGAGTGTATGTATGTTTGTATGTTGTTAAGTTCTGGTTTTTAATAAAAAAAAACAAGTCCATTTCAGATATTCTCCCACAATCGCTACAGAAAAAGTTAATCATAAGATCAGTTCGCGTCCTTAATCGTAAGTTTAGATGTGAAAACTTGGTTACATCCAAAAAACGATTAAAACATTTCATAAGAGGTATTCACACAACAATTGATAATCAACAAAGCATCCTTTTGAATAAAGCCGAGTGCATACTGAACGCGTGCCTCGTTAAGCCGCAATCGATGAGAAATCACCTTTAACAGCGGATAATTTAAAAGTAAAAAGTTTCAAGACTAAAACGTCACAGAACAAAGGAGCCGACGCGAAATTCACAGATTACTACGGCATCCGATAAACCAATACTGCGTATGTAATGCCAGATGCGTTTTTAAAGGTGCATTGAATGATTTGGGTTACCATTTATTTTATTGCTATTAAGTTCAATGGTATATACTTATCTAAACCACTGTTTTCCATTCAAATAAAAAGCAAACATTTGGATAATCAAAATTGAAAAGGAATAAACTAAAACCAAGTAAGAAAAAAACACTACATATAGTATTTTAGAAATTCAGTAATATAACCCTAGAGAAACGAAAGCAGAGTAAATGCAGTAGAAATGAGATCCCTCAGAAAAGTTTGTAATGTAAGGTTATGTGATCGTGTGAGGAATGATGTGATTCGTGAAAGGTGTGGTGTAAAAGATGATATTGTAAGAAAGATAGAAAAACCGGCTAAGTGCGAGTCGGATCGCGCACTAAGGGTTCCGTACTATCATATATATAGAAAATCCCGTTTGTGTGAAAATCATGGGAGCCAAATTAGGTAAGTAATTTGATTTATGACGTTTAAAAATAGAACTACTGGCTAGATCTCATTCAAACCAATTTTCGTTAGTAGTTTGTATAGTAATACACATCATATATTTTTTTCAGTATTATCATGCCCATATTTTAGAAGTTACGGGGGGGGGGACACACATTTTAGCACTTTGAAAAAGTCTCTCGCGCAAACTATTCAGTTTTGAAAAAAATGATATAAGAAACCTCAACATCATTTTCAAATACCTTTTGATAGATACCCCACACGTATAGGTTTGATGAAAAAAAAAAATTTGAGTTTTAGTTCTATGTATGGGGAACCCTAAAAATGTTGGTTTTTTTTTCAGATTTTATTTTAAAATCTTAATGCGGTTTACAGAATACATCTACGCACCAATTTTCAATAATGTAGTTCTTATAGTTTCGGAATAAACTGGCTGTGACATACGGACGGACGGACGGACAGACAGACATGACGAATCTATAAGGGTCCCGTTTTTGCCATTTGGCTACGGAACCCTAAAAAGGAATGTTGAGATGGTTTGGGCACATAGAGAGGATGGATGACAGTAAAGTGGTGAAAGAGATATATAGAGCCAATGTTGAATTGAGGACACATTTAGATCAAATAGAAAATGTGCTCAAAAAGGCAGGTGTCCGAAGTACGAAGAATAAAAGAGCATGTATGAAAAGATTGATGGATGTGAATGAAGCTAGAGAGGTTTGCCAGGATCGTACAAAGTGGCGATCGATAGTCTCTGCCTACCCCAATGGGAACTAACGGCGTGAGAATATGTATGTATGTATGTATGTAACCCTAGAGACACTTTCTTTTACCGAAGAACTCTTTGTTTCAAAATACATAAGGACCATATCTTAGTTAACCTAGCGATAACATTTTTAACTTGTTAACAGTCGGTCAAACTAAAACAAGTAAAATTTATACAAATAAAAATTAGAATAATTTTTTATTTTATTAATGCGTTTATGTGTAGGCCATAAAATTTACAGTTTCACACATTTTTTATATACAATCATACTTTTTTTTATCTAGAACATACATACATACATATACTCACCGATATAAATCCCTAATCGGGGTAGCCAGAGCTTTGGAATGAGAAATTCCTTAGCCATTTTTAAAAGCTAATTAGGGAAAAGATGTTAATAAATTTGTGTTGGTGACGGGTATCCAAAAAAGCCCTTATCCCCTTAGTCGCCTGTTACGATCGCCCACAAGCAGAAAAGGGGTAGTGCTATTTTTAACCGACACTAAACATTAGAAAATCTATCAAAAATACATATCATTCAAAGTTTCAAAGATATAAATAAGACCTGCGCCACACCTAGTTAATTCAGTACTTATAGAACGGATAGCACTCACAGCATACTTTTCCTCCCAACAATACATTCTTAAACGGTTGTGTTGTTTTTGTCGTCGGCCATTCCTATACGAGTGAAGTATAAAAGACAATGTGTCGAGATGAAAGAAACCGCCTCTTATTGTGTCTCTTGTTAGCCGAGATTACCGTAGTCGGATTTATTTAAACGATTACAGCTTGAATTAACTATCTTGTGGGTACTAAGTGGTCTCGAAGTCGATTTCCAATTCTAGGGAAAGGAAGTATGCTGATAGAATGTTTTGTTCATAAAAACATCATTTGGGGAATCCTTAATCAATTTCGCACTAGTGGCCACTTGACACTATAGCTCAATTGGCAGAGCGACGGGCGCGTGTATCCGGAGGTCGTGAGTTCGATTCCTGGTGGTGTAGAAATTTATCTTGCCTTTATTTATTAGTATATGCGGATGTTGATCTTGGTTTTTAGACGTGGGTGAAAATAATTTGGATGGCTTCGTTAGAAAAAGAAGACTCAAACTCAAATGTTCACGCCGCATACCCCAGAAGGGGTTGAAAGAGGTATTAATACTTCTGAACATCATGTGACATTGTCACCGGTGAACAATTCAGAGTACCCAAGTTTCGCCATTTTTATGCGAATACATTTGCCACATGACTAAGTACAACTTAGCTATGTATTCCCTCACCGTTAACAACCATAATAAATGAACCACACATATGACTGTAGAAAAGACACATTACTATAGGCCCGACCCGGGATTTGAACCCTCATTGTCTGCACCATAAACGATGTTCTATCTGAGCTATCACAGTTGCGTATAAATATGCAGAATCAGATCATAATTATTAGTTTATATTAAAAAGTGTATAACTTTTCTCACCTCTTATAAATTTATATTATACAAGATATTTTAGATTTCAAAGTATTTTAATCGGATTCCATTACTAAAAAACTATTTTGCTTAACCTAATATAATATAAAACACACGTAAAACCAAATGGTCACAATTTACAATATTTATAAGTAAAATATTTATTACGATTATTGATTTTAAATCTCGTTCTATCTTGAATAATGTGCAGGCGTGTTGAAAATCATGTATAAATTAAAGTTAAATATAAGGTTATCGTAAGAAAACTACACATTTAATATATTATTTGATCTCACATTTGCCTAATCATTATAAATAACATAAGGAATCTCTGAAATCTTAAGTTTTTCTATTGATTTCTTATAATTTGAACTGATCAGTTTTGTACCCTTCATTTGTATAGGCTTATACCATTTACTTGCAATTACTAAATAAATGACACAGATCAAGTAAGCCCCAAATTAAGTACATACATACAATATACTCACGGCTATAAATCCCTAGAAGGGGTAGCCAGAGCTAAGGAATTAGAAATTCCTTAAGTAGAACTTGTATTATGGGATAGTAACTCAACGATATATTTAATTCACATATAATGGCTCAGACGTGCTCATTGTGCAGACCATGAGAGTTCAAATCCCGGGTCGGGGCCTATACCAACTTGTCTTTTCTAAAGTCATATGTGTGGTTAATTTATCATGGTTGTTAACGGTGAGGGAATACATGGCTAAGTTGTACTTAGTTATGTGACAGTGTATTCGTACAAAATCGGCGATAGGCATGCCCTCTATCACGTGAGTACATTGTCCATGCAAAACGTGGGTACTCTGAACACCAGATGACAATGTCACGTGATGTTCACCAGTATTAGTACCTTTGCCAACCCCAAGTTAACGAAGGGTATAAAAGTCTTCAAAGTGTAATTTAACTATAGTTTAAATATTTGATTTTATTACCGTTTTCATCTAATGAATATCAATGATGATTGAAATGACGTTGATATTTTATTTGGTAATTATGTTAGCCTATGTTGTGTTATGTAAAATAATTCTTTCAAAATGATGAGGAGTGGAATAATTTCTTGTATATTTTTGAGTTGTAAACCTGTACCAGTTAAAATTTTAAATGATTCGAGTATTTTTGTAATTAAAGTTATAAATCACCTATTAACAAGGATTCCTTTAATGCCATCCTCCATATTGGAGTATCCACCAATTCCAAAAAAGGGTAGCCAGAGCTTCAAAGCTAGAAACTCCTCAGCCACATTTGGAAGTTGATAGGGAACAAAATGGTAGAAATAAAGTATCGTTGGTGATGGGTCTCCAACCGCATTGCCAAAACAAGGGGTAGTGACATTCTAAGCCGGCACTACACTGCAAACATCTAATGCAAATATTCATCAAAGAAGTTATTATTTTGTGAAACACACTTACTCGTATATGCACTTTGAACACACACACACACACAATAGTCACATTATTGTCGGCAAAGAACAAAGTGATTGTTCTACGGATGACAACCATTGCCATTAAGTCGACCAATTAAGAGGCTTTGATATTTTTAATGAAAGCCTGACGATTAAAGCCTTATTGTTAAAAGCCGCCTACTTAATAGCGTGCTAATTTAGCATGAATTGACTTTTCTCGTAAGAATCGAATTAGTCGCTTTCAAAAAGCTTGTTAGAGCTTTCACAAGTAACTGTGTTACAAACGAAACTTTTATTCTTTTGTTTCGGGGCTGTAGCCAATTGAATTGGAGGACTGTATTCCAATTTCAAAAATCTATTTCCTGTCTGGACGATTTTCCGGTGGAGCGAAAGCTAGCATCCGGTTTGACAAAAGACTATTATGTCCTAAACCCTTTTGAATGGGCTGAACTCATTACTGTAGTGTTACTACGATTTTGTTATGTCTGGGGAAAGATTAAAGTTAAATATTTTAGATGATGCGGTCATTTTATTTTTATCTACGGTTATGTTGCATAGTTCTCTGAAATAGATGTAGTCCCTTGCATCAATATCCCTATTATAATTACTATACTTATAATTACTTGCCGTGTAGTGTCGGCTTAGAATAACACTACCCCATTTCTACCCGTGGGTGATCGTAAGAGGCGACTAAGGCTCTAGGGGCTTTTTAAGTGATTTTCGGGCGATGTGGTTGGAGACCCGTCACCAAAATCATTTATTATTACCATCTTTTCCCCCATCAACTTCCAAAAGTGGCTGTGGAATTTTTCATTCCAAAGCTCTGGCTACCCTGTTAAGGGATTTATAGCCGTGAGTATATGTATGTATGTTTGTATGTTATAATTACTGCAAAGCGATTAGCAATCTTTATGCATTTTAACTTTTGTCTCCTCTCTATTTGGATTACAAAGAAGGCTCTTTATAAGGAGATAGCTTAGTATTGTCGTCTTAGATCAGCATTACCTATTTTCTTTTGATGGTTATCGTACTAAGCGACTGAGGGAAATCATCTTATTAATTTATTGATGGGTGCCGCGACCCAAATCTGTTTACTCCTACATTATTTCAAAATACAAACGGTATTTAAAAATAGTAACCAAATTGATTTTCAAAAGATAGAACATTCAAGAGTTACAACAAATTTTCCAAACTTTAAACACACAATTACTATGATAAAATATGACTATAAACCTCTCTCTCCTCTCTCCTCACACCAGTCACACCTGATTACCAATTCTAAAACAACACTACCAATTTGTCACATATTCAAAGCTCACTGTTATAGCCAAAACCAACGGGAGGCCTTATTCTTATTTAAGAGGCTCTTGCGCAGACAATTACGGATATATCATTCGAGAATACCTATGTTAATAGGCCCCCTGCTAACCGATGTAATGTTATACTGGTAATTTAGACAGTTAATTAAATCTTTTGGTTTGGTATTCAAATAATGAAAATCTACTAAATGCATACTTAGTAGGTATAGGATATAAGTTTTAGTAATAATTTTTCTATTGACAACAATAAAATTAGACGGGAATTGAATATAAGATATTTATTCATCAAACTGATTCAGAATTAAATTTAGCGTACGATTAACACTATCGAGAAGATTGACATAAACGTTACTTAGTTTTTCTGCCAAAAAAGTCAGATAAAAAAAAAAAAAAAACATTTTTTGGCTCATCAGATCGTATTACGGCTTATGTCTCCGGTTTAAAGAGTAGGTAAATGAAAAAAAATAGAAAAACCGTGAATTTCCGTTTTAATTTGAGTTATTTTAACTTAAATATTGTCATTGTATTAAGACCTCGCCGTTTATAATCACTTGTTTCTCCAACATTCAATTTTCATGAGAGGAAGTTAAGTGGGGAGAAGAAGATAGAGAAATAAAGGTTGCTGGTTATGGGTCTCCAACCGCTTCGCCCAATAAAAAGCCCCAATACCGTTAGTCGCCTCTTACGACACCCGTCGGTAGAAAGGGGTAGTGCTATTCTAAGCCGACACTACACGGCTTTACCATAACCCTGTATATGTAGGTGAATCTAAATAAGATTTATAACTATACTATTCTATAAAGCATATTCAAAGCACAGAATGCATCAACGACTTGTCTCAAGTCTGCATTGTAGCGGATAGAAAACAATGAGTCGGCTTTACAAACAATACGCTTTGTGCGCTTATCTGCAACGGGATTCGAACCGTGGACTCCCTTTGAGAAGGTCACTTGACTTATTATATTGCGATGAGAGTTGCGGTTAGCAGTGTCGGCTTAGAATATCACTACCCCTTTCTATCCACGAGTGTCGTAAGAGGCGACGGTATGGTGCTTTTTAAGTGGTTTTTGGGCGATATAGTTGGAGACTCATAACCTAAAATATTCATATTACAATATTTTCCCCTTATACCCTTATCAACTTCCTAATGTGGCTGAGGAGTGTCTAGCTCTTACGCTCTGGCTACCCCTTTTTGGGTATTGTGGCCGTGAGTATGTATATGTGTATGTATGTTTCTGTGAGTGTTTAATAAAAGTGAACTATTTTCACACGACCAGTCGTTGAGGAAAACTTAAGGGGGAAATCATGACTAGCAATTGGCTGATAAAGATGATAAATAATTTCCACCTGACTTTAAGTCCTAATTTCGGAGCATTTACAATATCATTACTACTACACTTACATACGGCTATAATTCCCTAGAAGAAAAGGTTAGGTGCTTTGTAGTTTCGGATTAGAATAGCACTACCAACACATGTATGTATGTAAGAATAGGTTACCACAAGTTAAAAATTGTAAAAATATTAGCCTATTTTCAGACCTACCGAATGCGTATGCTTAAATTGTTTTAAAACTTTATTGGATTCATCACTACCATCCATAACTTCGCTAAAATTTGTCAATAAACTGATACTCATCATTTTTTTATTGTTGCTAGCACAATTAAAACAACGATTATTAAATTGGTTTACGAAAGTTTTCCCAAAGTTGTTTTATGTTTTTGTTTTGTAACAAACGGGTTGTATTCGAAACACAGCCGTAAATTATTTCAAACAAACATTCTAAATTCAAATTAGCAAATTATAATGCTTGTTAGAACCATACATAAGGCCTTGACATACAAACGTCCTGACC
The DNA here is from genome assembly GCA_963576735.1 of Bedellia somnulentella. Classification (NCBI taxonomy): domain Eukaryota; kingdom Metazoa; phylum Arthropoda; class Insecta; order Lepidoptera; family Bedelliidae; genus Bedellia; species Bedellia somnulentella. Next base: position 2,805,650 of record OY755187.1, on the reverse strand, counting down.
GTCTGTTATACTTTAAGTGTATAGAACATGTTATTAGTAAAGTTATATATGTACGACTTTTATTGATGTTACAAGTACAGTGTTTGTAATTGTTGACGTGATTATGATTTTGCAAGTTATATTGCGATGTAGGCTTGCAAAGACAAATATGCACGCTTTATGAATATTAAATATTGATAAGGGTAGTGATTCAAATTATAAATTTTTTGTACATACATACATATACTCACGGCTATAAATCCCTAGAAGGGGTAGCCAGAGCTCAGGAATTCGAAATTCCTCAGCCACGTTTGGAAAGTTGAGTGAGAAAAAGGTGGTAAAATAAAGGTTCTTGGTGATGGGTCTCCAACCGCATCGCCCAAAAATCCCTTAAAAGCCCCAATACCGTTAGTCGCCTCTTACGTACACCCACCGAAAGAAATGGGGTAGTGCTATTCTAAGCCGACACTACCTCTTGATAGAACCGAAATCGATTTAGTCGATTCGATCCAACTATCGATTGAAATGTGTTCGGATACCAAAGTACCTAATTGATTGTTGTGATTATCAATTTATATCGGACGCGAGACGGTTATCGATCTGTCAGTCGGGACTCGCTCTTACTATGACATAGTAATTACTTTTTTGTGGATACATCGCTCGGTTACTTTTACTGTTTTGAGCTGATTTGCATAGTTATTTCTTTGCTCTGCCTATTAACTGTTCTATTTTTAAAGGTTTGTAGCATTAGTTGATATATACGTATGTATTCCATGCTGTATAGTGTCATAGAATAGCCCTACCCCATTTCTTCCCATGGGTGATCGTAAGAGGCGACTAAGGGTATCGGGGCTTTTTAAGTGATTTTTGAGCGATGTGGTTGGAGACCCATCACCAACAACCTTTATTTTACCATCTTTTCCCCACTCAACTTTCCAAAGGTGGCTGAGGAATTTCTCATTCCTTAGCTCTAGCTTCCCCATCTAGGGATTTATAGCCGTGAGTATATGTATGTATGTATTCCATGTGAAATGGTGGAAAAAATATCTTTTTGTGAACATTAGGTACTTGAAATTTTGCCATTTGCAGTTAGCGTACCCACTATTTGTGTGAGGTGATGCGACTTTGATAACGATATATTTATTAATAAGCTGTGTAGTGTCGGCTTAGAAATACACTACCCCATTTCTTCCGGTGGGTGTACGTAAGAGGCGACTAACGGTATTGGGGCTTTTAAGGGATTTTTGGGCGATGCGGTTGGAGACTCATCACCAACAAACTTTATTCTACCAAAAGAAAAAAAACCCCACTCAACTTCCAAAAGTGGCTGTGGAATTTCTAATTTCTCAGCTCTGGCTACTCCTTTTAGGGATTTATAGCCGTGAGTATATATATGTATGTATATTTAGAGGGCCTTTTTGTTTTACGTATGTGTATGTATGTGTGTGTGTGGTTTAAGTGTTAAGTTGTAGTTTTGTTCAATGATGTTATTGCTTTGATACATTGATTCAATTTCTTCTACTTGCCAATAAGAGAGTATAATATGAAAATACTCACGGCCGTAAATCCCAAAAAGGGGTAGCCAGAGCTTCAGAGCTAGAAACTCCTCAGCCACATTTGGAAGTCCATAGCGGACAAGATGGTAGAAACAAAATATCGTTGGTAATGGGCCTCCTACCACATCGCCAAAAAATCACTTAAAAAGCCCTTATTCCGTCACCTCTTACGACATCCTTGGGTAGAAATGGGGTCGTGCTATTCTAAGCTGACACTACACTTCTTTATAACATCTTTATCATATAGGTAAATAATTATATGTTCCTCAGGCCTTTGCAAGTTTTCTTAGCAAACAATCTCATACAAGTGCATGATTAGTTAATCAGGCAACCGAGGTTCTCAGGGCAACTATCAATTCTTCGATGACAGGCCCTGTGTCAGATAGGAACATCGCATGTCAATCATTATGAATAATTAACATTGCTCTTACTAATTGTTGTGCATTCTTGTATTACAAATTTGTTTGTAGTATTTTATGAAGAGACTAATGTTAGAATGTAAAATGCAAAGGGGGAGGAAGGTTTTTTGCTATTTCCTTCTAAATAATGATGATTAGACTGAAGTCATAATCTTATCATACAAACTAGTACATACTCAGTATAGCACATACATCTATTTTATAGTGTCGTAAAAAGCAACAATAGGAAGGTGACTCAGCAATTTATAATTCGTTCTGGCTACCCCTTTTTAGGATTAGTGTTTGTGTATGTACATGTATACAAGAATAAAGAGGAATCATGTCGGCTTAGGATAGCACTACCCCATTTCTTTCTGTGGGTAAGAAGCGACTAAGGGAATCGGGACTTTTTAATAATAATATTTTTCCCGTACAACCTTCAAAAGTGGTTGATAAATTACTTATGCTAGAGCTCTGGCTACCCCATCTTGAGATTTACAGTCGTGAGTATACGAACAAAAGCGGAAATAAAAATTACCACAATAAACTCCCATATCCGTAGGTGGTCACGATCGACCACCTAGTCGAGTTTGATGGTCACTCCACCTATTCTTGTTTGATTAGCGTTCCACTGTTCATATTGTTTGCCTTCTGTTGTCCAAGTACTGCATTGTGACGATGGAGTTGTAAAGGTGTTGATATGGTATAACTATTGGGGTTTATTTCTACAGTTTTCCACCGTGATAGCTCAGTGGATAGAACACCGCTTATCGTGCAGACGGTTATTAGGGTTCGAATCTCGCGGTAGGCCTACATGAATTTGTATTTTCTTGAGATTTATGTGTGGTTTATTTATCATGGTTATTAACGGTGAGAGAAAACATTGTGAGGAAACACACATGACCAAGTTGTACTTTGTCATATGACAGTGTATTAGACGAAAACGGCGATAGGCCTGCCCTCTATCACGTGTGTACACTGTCCAAGAAAAACGTGGGTACTCTTAATACCGGGTGACAATGACAATGTCACGTGATGTTCCGAAGTATTAGTACCTCTGCCAACCCCTTCAGGGATATACGGCACGAACGTTTGAGTTTGAGTTATTTAAGTAGCGGCAATTAGTATTTATAATTAAGAACCTCCATATAAAACAGAAATCTTTTCAGCAATAGTAGGAACTGTAGGATTTTTAAGTTTTTGGCAAAAAACATCACAATTTTAAATTAAAACACAAAAAGTAATAAAAACCATAGCTACAGAACATTCACCATATTACCGTATTCAAATCATCGTAGTTCTTGTCTCAAGTTTATACTTGTTTGTCTTTGTGTGTGTCTGTCAATGTGGCGTAACCGAGAATCACTTGTACCACACTTGGCTCATTACTCTTAGTTTGTTTTGCGCAACAGCCTTCGTCATGTACTAGATTTTATTGGAGCATCTGTGATCAATTTTGCGTGGTATAGAGAAACACATATATAATAAAATTTGCTGTGTTGTGTCGGCATAGAATAACACTACCCCATTTCTTCCGGTGGGTGTACATAAGACGCGACTAACGGATTTGGAGCTTTTAAGGGATTTTTTGGCGATGTGGTTGGAGACCCATCACCGAAAACCTTTATTTTACCATCTTTTTCCGACTAAAATTTCCAAACGTGGCTGAGGAATTTCCAATTCCTTAGCTTTGGCTACCCCTTCTAGGGATTTATAGCTGTGAGCATATGTATATGTATGTATGTACACATATAATAAAATGTTACATAGATTTTTTAAAGTGCATACTTACATCACAGAAACAACAATAGATTAGAAGTATACTTTCGTTGGAACTCATATCTAAAGTAGTGTATTTTTTTTTATTTTGTTATTTAATTTTTCAAAGGAAATCGTTTAAATATTAATAAATAACAGCTCTGGTTAACTAAAAATGTATAGACTGTACTACTCTTTTATCTACTAAAATTAGTGGAAAAACCAATATTAGTATTATATAAGAGCCTGTTAAATGGAAATCGAAATATAACTACGACGAATCCAAATATAGCTGTGTAGTGCAGTAGGTTTCGAAATAGCACTACCCCATTTCTTCCGGTGGGTATACTTAAGAGGCGACTAACGGTATTGGGGCTTTTAAGGGATTTTTGGAGGATGGCTGGAGACCCACCACCAACAACCTTTATTTTACCATCTTTTCCCCACGCAACTTCCAATAGTGGCTGAGGAATTACTGATTCCTTAGCTCTGTAACTACGAGGGTATATGACGAACTTACAAGGCAAAAGTATAAATTTTAAGCAGAACCTTATAAACTCTTATGTTTACAACAGCCTAAACAATCAACAATATCAAATGAAAATTCGTGAAAACCAAATTCCTAAACTATTCCTCATAGAATGTAGCTATCAATAACATTATATATCATGATCGCTGTTTTAATAACCCGGCCCGGATTCGAACCCGCGACCCCGGGTCACTAGCCATAATTGATTTACTCGCGTCGAAGGCAACATTAACATAAGATAATGATTAACCTCTCACCTTTAAGACGTGCGTCGGTTAAGACAATAGTTTTAACCCTTCTATGTTCATTTATAGGATGTAAACAGACTGAGTAAAGTCGGTTTGAATGTTGGTTGTTAATTATTTACATACATACATACATATACTCACGGCTATAAATCCCTTGAAGGGGAAGCCAGAGCTAGGGAATTAGAAATTCCTCAGCCACTTTTGGAAGTTGCGTGGGGAAAAATGTTAAAATTAAAGGTTTTTGGTGATGGGACTCCAACCGCATCGCCCAAAAATCTCTTAAAAGCCCCAATACCGTTAGTCGCCTCTTACGTACACCCACCAGAAAAAATGGGGTAGTGCTATTCTAAACCGGCACTACACAGCATACTTTTATACATATGCAGCATATCATTTACATGTTATAAAATAATTGCATAGCTGTGTGAAATTGCATTGAAATTAAAGTGTTGCCAAAATAATTAATTAGGCCTTTAGATTCGTCGTTCCTACTTCATTTGGAGTTTATGATATTTTTCTTTTCACATTTTCAAAACCATACATACACTCACGGCTATAAATCCCAAGATGGGGTAGCCAGAGCTAAGGAATTTGAAATTCCTCAGCCACTTTTGGAAATTTAAGTGGGGAAAAGATGGTAAAAATAAAGGTTGTTGGTGATGGGTCTCCAACCGCATCGCCCAAAAATCCCTTAAAAGCCCCAACACCGTTAGTCGCCTCTTACGTACACGAACCGGAAGAAATGGGGTAGTTAAAATAGTATTTGTGAATCAAATATATCTTATAATCGGCGTTGTATATATTTCTTTTTGTTGGTTCTTTGAGACAACAAAATGAAGTTGGCGTGTTTCATCTAAGGGTATAACAATTTAGACTTCTACAATTATAGAGACTAAAACATATGTTTAATTCCAATGACTCGACATCTAAAGTAATTTAACGGGTGCGGCCAAATAAAAGATTAGATAGTGCCGCTGGTTAATCTTTCAACAATACGTCGTGATGATAAAGCACTTATTTTACTATATTGTTACTGTGAATAGACATCGGATAAGTATGTGTTGACCTTACCTTTACAGCTTAGATTGGTCATTTTCTTTTATTCTTATGATAATTGGTCATCGAAAAGTGTGTTTTGTTAAGCAATATTGAAAGGAATATGTTTCTTTGCTTTTATTACAAAGCTTTTTTTGATTAAAATAAAAACATACATATATACATATATTCACGGCTGTAAATCCCTACAAGGGGTAGCCAGAGCTAAGGAATTAGAAATTCCATAGCCACTTTTGGAAATGATAGTGGGGAAAAAATGGTAAAAATAAAGGTTGTTGGTGATGGGTCTTCAACCGCATCGCCCAATAATCCCTTAAAAGCCCCAATACAGTTAGTGGCCTCTTACGTACACCCACCGGAAGAAATGGGATAGTGCTATTCTAAGCCGACACTACATTTTATTACTAATAAATAAAAAATAAATAAAGGAAAGAAAAATTTTGACACAGGCGGGATCTCTGACGAAATTTTTCTTTCCTTTATTTATTCTTTATTTATTAGAAAGGGGTAGTGGCATTCTAAGCCGGCACAACACGGCAAAGATAAAAATTATTGTTTGCGAACCACATCAGTGATTACTTTACTTTTCTACATTACTTAGTCTATTAAGAGCTTCACAACGTATGTGTGTAGGTGTGAATGTATGTGTGTGCGTCTATGAAACTACTTTCTAACTTATTTTTTACTTCGTGCGCGTATCTATAGTCTATTACATGTAATAAAATAAAATACTTCTCTTGAAGGTTACAAAAAAAATCGAAGGAGCTTTTAATTGTAAGCTTTTAATGCTGCTTTCGAAACTATTACTTAGATTTGGAAATAAATGAGAAAATTTTGATTATTTTTAAACTGAGTTTTTCATTCTATTTATAGGCTCATGGCCTAATAATCGTTCAAGTTGAACCATTTTATTATGAATTTTTTTGCAGATGTTTATCATCTGGAATAACTATTGTTTTTCAAAAAAATAAGTGCATAAACTGTTTTTTATTTCAAGAAATTTAAAGTATCTTTGTTATACATATAACGGTCCAGTAAATATGCGTTTATTTTTGGTGTCAATATAATAAAATAAGCTTTTCTATTACCTCAGCAAAGATTGATATAATTTTTTTTACCAGGATCCTACGTAAGTGGCAATCAATAGTCTTTATTGCCTACTCCAATAGGTACTAATAGCATGTTTATATGTATGTATGTACATATTCTTTCATTCAAGTTCAATAGTATTAAAGATCTCATTGCAAGTAGGAATTACTATTTCAGTGGTAGCTCCAGAATATAGTGCGCCCCAAGGATTTTAAATAGTGTATTGTAAAGGGAGTAATTAATTGTTGAAAATATAATAGCAATAAAAACATAAATATTACGCAAAAAAATAAAATAATTTAATGTTACAAATTTAAACAGCACTATGAATACGGTCAGACCGTACATATACTTGTTTGCTTTGTTGCAGCATTGCGGTGACATCTCTCATGTCGATATCGAAAATCTATCGATAAATGTTTTATCTATCGATATTTAAACTAAATGCGATACCAATCGATACAATAAAACAATAAACGGTAGCTTATAACGTTATAATATAAGATGATATAAGATAAGTTTTTGTTTTATTTTTCAATAGTATTACTTCGGTTGATTCAAATCTACTTTCTTTCAATGTTTATCTACGATTGTCTTTTTGAATCAAGAATTTGTTTTGTAATAGGTTAATATTTTATTTAGTATTATATTATATTTTATTATATTATATTAAATTTTAGTATATTGTATATATTATTTAAATCTTCGATTATGTGGTAGGATAAGAAATTTTATGATGTTGTTAAAATCAGCTGGGATAAAGATAAATAGTAAAAAGGTCGAAAAAGCTTCGTCAGTTAGACAAGATTGATAGAAATAAATAGCCAATGTCTCAGTTTATAGAGGATGACCACAAAGGACTCATATAGGCGAAATAATGTATTTAAAAAGTTATTCGCCTTGAAAATGAAAAGTGCCTGTAAATTATTTTTCTTACTCGTGTTATTGGCAATCTCAATTCTGACTAAGTTAATTTACTTATTTTTTTTCCGATTTTAGTTACAAAATGAATCTTTTAAATTCGAGTTTGTTACTTTTAATGGTACAAAACAAAGATATTCTTATTTAGTTGCAACACTGCAATTAATTTCAAAACTATCATTATTTGTTCAAGTGAATAATAAAGATGTTGTATCCAATTTAGATAGTAAGCTGCAATAAAGCTAAGTAAATCGATATGTCTATAGTCAATAATTCATTTTAATTGAAATATTCGAGTTAATAGTGCTGTTCTCAACTGGACAGAAAGATCATTAGCAACTGATTTTAACGAGTGATTAGAAAATACTATTAAAGATTGTATTAGTTACGTACTTACATTGTGAAACATGAAAACATAAAGTATTTTCTTTACCTGATAGTTGTAATAATAAGTTTCCATATAAAAGACCTTCTTTAAGTTGCTTTGATAAGTAACAAGGAGCAATGATTTTGCAATGGAGCAATGAACAAAGAAATGTTTATTTAAAAACAGCAGAAATCTAGCAGCCATAGTTTAAAAAATCGGATATATGCGTTGCGATAAAGTTATGGTGGTTTGAACAAATATGTTCACCATTTAATTTTACACATAACGGTATATCTCTGAGTTTACTTTACAATTAAATATAATAATCCTCAACTCAATTACTCATCAAAAATATGTATAGTTTCAAATAAAATACACAACACTAAAAAATAACTTTTAAATAGCAACAATCATTTTATTTGCAAAGTAATTGAACTAAAACAAGTCTTAGTTAATACCGTTTCTTTCAAAGATGAATCATTATAATCGCACAACAGACCTGTCCAAGAACTGCCCATGTGTGTGTGAGAAAGAGTTCACACTACACGCACACATAGACAAGCTGCGGTGAGAAACTCAGGCACCTGTATCGGTCAACCTGTCGACTCTAGTGCTGCGCCTTAAGCGGTATTCTTATCGAAAAAATTAATTTTATTTATTACCTGTTTTCAATTAAGACTTTTTTGCCTGTTTAGGGTAGTCTTTATACTTTATCGCTTCTGCTAATTAATAGGTTTTATAATGTTTTGACTTAGATTCTTCGACACATATTTTTTACTTTTTGAAAAGTGTAGTGCATTATTATGACTATTTTTTATTAAATGGCAAACATTTCTGTTTGTTTGCTTGCTGGCATGCTTTGATCATTTCTTTTACGAAGTGATATTTCTTTTATCATACTATTTTCAATAAAAATTCAGCTGTTTTTAATCCTTCATGATATTGTGAAAATTTAAAATCGTCGTCTTTTTAAGAGTATAAAAGATGTTATCCATACACTAAATAACTGATTTATAAAACGACAAAAACACTAAACTATCAATAAAATCGATCTCCCTTACAATATCACTCTTACAAATTACAATAAACCTATTAGAATAACTCAAATCTCCAATAATTATAAAACAAATAATTTGACCTAAAGCGTCGTCTACATTACGCAAAGCTATATCGATAGATTTATCGGCCGACGCTTCCCACGCCTAGACTTCACGCAGTGCTGCTGGTCAGGCTAGCCAACCTAACATAAATCATTAACTAATAGCTGCTCAAATCATTCGCTAATCCGAAGCGAATTGTACCTCTTACACGCCATCGATGTATAGTGTTGTACTTCGATATGCCGTGACGCTTGAACATCAATGTGTATAGTGACGTACGCATGTCTTTGGTAAACTTATAACGTGTTTCGATGCAACTAATTTTATATTGAATGTTTGTAATGCAAAATGTATATGGCGTGTGTTTAAAACTAGAATTGGAACTTTTTAATGTCTTTAGTTTTTAAAAGGGAGCATTGCAAAAAAAACTAAAGGACAAGTTATTACTTCTAACTCAATATGTTTCTTAATTTCTAACATATGTAGTTTTTCATATTCAATACAAACCTAAGTAGCTTTCTAGGATATTTTTGCTGTTTTTCGGAAGTAGGGAAGAGTCTGCACAGCTGATATATGTCTCTACCAAACCACGCAGGTCAAATGCGAGTTGGCGCACTAAGGATTCTAACGTGATAGTCGCCAGGACCCATGGCTAATAGGCCCCCCAAAACACAGTAGCAAAGAGAAGAAAATATGAAGTATTATAAATGTTTCCAACTACATTGCTTACCACTGAATGGTCCTATAACTAATCGTTTATCTTTATCGTTAGACACCCGTAGACGAAAAATATGTTTGAGTCAATTCGAGGTTTTTGTAAATGTAGAAGGGGATTATTTATTACGAAGAAGTTACTAATAAATAAAGAATAAATAAAGGAAAGAAAAATTTCGACACAGGCGGGATTCGAACCCGCGACCTCGGGTATACGCCCGCGTCGCTCTGCTAATTGAGCTACCGCGTCAATTTTTTTAACACGTTTAAGTAGCGTTTGCGTTTCCTACCTCGGAATTTTAACTAATTCGGAAGTATTTGTCGAAAATTTTCTTTCCTTTATTTATTAGTAATAATCCCCACATAAGGTTTTTATGAACAAAAAGATTTAAATTATGGCTAAGAAATTCCTTATTCTAAAGCTCTGGCTCCCCATTTAGGGATTGTTAGCCATGAGTCTATGTTTCTGTATATGCAGTAGGGACAAAACTTATATTTTTAAATTGAAACGCTAGAGGTGTGATGATGTCTGGAAACTCAGCGTTTTAATGAGAAATACTGAATAATTCTCACGTTTAATACTCTTGGACAGTGCAATTTCATAGTTTGTTTCCACAAACTGACGTTACGATTGCAAAGACATACATAAATACATACTCACGGCTATAAATCCCTAAAAGGAGTAGCCAGAGCTAAGGAATCAGAAATTCCTTAGCCACTTTTAGAAAGTTGTGTGGGGAAAAGATGTTAAAATAAAGGTTGTTGGTGATGGGTCTCCAACTGCATCGCCCAAAGATCCCTTAAAAGCCCCAATACCGTTAGTCGCCTCTTACGTGCACCCACCGGACATCTATCTGGGAATACGATAAGGACTGGAAATCGTTACACTTAAATAGGCATTATTTGGCACTATGAAGTGTGAAAGGTAGCCAAGTTAAAAAATTGTAGGTTTTAAAACAAGGTTTCCAATTTGGCTAACTTAAGTTGAATTTATATAACTCTATAACATAGCAAAATAACACAAATTATTAAATTACAAAAATTTCACATTATAAAAAAAAATGAGCATAATATATCATATATCACAAAAAATAATGAAGTTTATTATAACGCATGTTACACATAAACAGGCGAACACAAATCGTTACGCATTAGAACATTGAACTGTCACAAAAAGATAACAAAAGCGTTTACTCTCCAAAACTTTGCGATAAAATAATCGCAGGCAGTGGAAACAATTTCAAAAACGGGCGTGGAAAATAATTATGAATTGCTCTCGCCTATAATTGGCGGTTGCGAAGTACAGTGAGCTCAACCTGCGCGCGCGCCGCTTCGCTTTTTACACGCACATTGTTATAATTCTACTTATTGTTTTGTATGGAAAACTTCAATTAAAAAATGCTCTGCGAATTTTAATGAGACTTTGCTCTTTGCTGTAATTGCAAGAAGCTTCCTTGTGTTGATTGTTATATTCCTTATTTATGTGCATTTTGTTGAAAATATAATGTAAGCTTTTAATGAAATACTGAATCTAAAATGTTTGAGTTTTAAATACTGGGAATAGATATGGGACCGTAAAGAAAACGTTCATTTGAGGGAGGCAGGGAAATTTTGTCAAGATCCTACGAAGTGTAATATTGTAAGTTTAAGTAAGCTACAACGTTGCTCTACTAAGATAACTTTACAATTCACGCCTTACTTTATAATCAAACAACTTAAACAACAGACTTTATTTATGAAGATAACGGACCAAAACGCAGTAAAGTGTTGGTGAAATATTGTAATTGTCTGGGATAGGTAAAATTGTGGGACCGTGGGACGAATGTGGGATTGTGTGTCGACATTCCAGTTGCAAGTATTTAGTGAATGTTAACAAATAACAGTCTTCTCTTACAATTATGTAATTGTAAATTTATTGTTATATTTTTTATATTTGCCGTGTAGTGTCAGCTTAGAATATTCCCACCACTTTCTACCTACGGAGGAGGTGACAAAGGGTTTGGGGCTTTTCGATTTTCGTCGAAAGTGGATTTTCGACGATGCTGTTGAAGACCAATTACCAACGATACTTTATTTCTACTATTTTGTCCCCTATATGTAAGTAAGGATTATTACTAATAAATAAAGAATAAATAAAGGAAAGAAAAATTTCGACACAGGCGGGAATCGAACCCGCGACCTCGGGTATACGCCCCGACGCTCTGCCAACTGAGCCACTGTGTCAATTGGCTGCCAGTGCGAAATTCTTCTATCCTTTATTTCTTTTACACGTTTAAGTAGTGTTTAAGTAAGGATTGTCTAGCTATTCTGTAGCTTTGGTTACCCCTTTTTGGGGTTTATGACCTTAAGTATATGTATTTATATGTTGACAGTGAGGAAGAACTTATTCTTATTCATGTGACAGTGTATTAAGATATGCCTTCCCCCTACCCCTATCACGTGAGTACACTGCCAAATTGTCCAAAAAAAACGTGGGTAATCTAATCAATAGGTGAAAATGATGTCTCGATGTTCAGAAGTATTTGTACCTTCGGGGATATATAGCATGAACGTTCGAGAATTTTGAGTTATAATAACTAACTGGTATCATAATTCTTGGGACTCATAAATATGCGGTTTTTTGTAAGTAATGTTGACCACTCGTCGACCTTATTTTTTTTTAACTTTTCTTTTAAAAGTTACTGAGTAATTTAGTATTCTGACACTTTGACTGTCTTAAGAACTCCTAAAATTATACATCATTATCATCGACCTATCAACATCTACACTTAACCTTCCTCAAAAATTTGCTCAACAATGTTTTGTGCTGGCTTCCACTCTCGGCTTCTAGCAACTTCATTCTAATTTTCTTTCTTGTTGCAGGTCTATCCACTACGTCATCTAGTACGTGGCCGCCACCCAAGACCCTCAAAGTCCCATCAGCCATAAACATGACTCAAAAAGTCAATAAGTTCGCACACCACTTACAAATTCAACTGTACATTTATGTGCACGAATACAATAACCGAGTATGTTGGTTTATCTTCACTAACAAAAACACTAATTGCTAACAAAAGCGTCTATAACTGACACAAAAGATTTGCTCAACAATTGTTGAAGTGAACGAGTATGAGTGCTTTACGAGTCACATGGTGTATTGAACTATGTGTGATTCTACTAAAAAGCTTTTTTGTTATATTTAAGGCATATTTGAGGAAAGAGCTATGGCTGTTTGGGGTTATATTATGGGGCTAAATAGAGTTATGATTCAGTATGAAAAAGCAATCCATGAGTTAATTTGTCATTTTAAACGATGTCTATCAATTGATGTATTTGGCAAAAATATGTTGTTGATACTTGCCGTGTAGTGTCGGCTTAAAATAACACTACCCCATTTCTACCCGTGGGTGATCGTAAGAGGCGACTAAGGGTATAGGGGCTTTTTAAGTGATTTTTGAGCGATGTGGTTGGAGACCCGTCACTAAAAACATTTATTATTACCATCTTTCCCCCAATCAACTTCCAAAAGTGGCTGAGGAATTTCTTATTCCAAAGCTCTGGCTACCCCGTTAAGGGATTTATAGCCGTGAGTATATGTATGTATGTATAATGTATTTGGGTCATGTTAATAAAAATAAAATTTTCTGAATTTAGGAACACCCACGGCTATAAATTCCTTGAAAAGGTAGCCAGAGCTTCAGAATAAGAAATTCCTCACTCACTTTTGGAATTGGTGTGGGGATCAGATTGTAAAACAGAGGCTTTTGGTTATGGGTCTCCAACCACAAACATACATACATACATATTCTCACGCCGTTAGTTCCCATTGGGGTAGGCAGAGACTATCGATCGTCACTTTGTAGCTTGCACTCTAGCTTCATTCACATCCATCAATCTTTTCATACATGCTCTTTTATTCTTCGTACTTCGGACACCTGCCTTTTTGAGCACATTTTCTATTTGATCTAATGTGTCCTCTGAGGTCGATGTGTCCAACCGCAATGCCCAAAAAATTCTTAAAAAGCCCCACTACCCATCGCAAGAAAAGGGGTAGTGCTATTCTGAGCCAACACTACACAGCAAGTATCAACAACATATTTTTGTCAATAGCTTTTGATTTTAGTACGTTAAAGAGTAAATGAGAATCGCTCTGGGAATTGAACCACTGCGCTTTTATGACATCACTGTTGGTTGAAGTTTACAATGTATGTGTTGACAAATGTCAAGTTGTATTGTACTAGTTGCGAGATTTCGGAAATACTTAGGGCCAGTTTTTTGATCCGTGGTTAACTCAACAATTTGTTAAATATCGTAACTATTAGTTAAATATCAGCAAAATGCATTTTTTGACCCGTGGTTAGAGTAACTTATGTCAAATATCGAACCAAAATGGATTTACGATTTGACTAATGGTTAGTCATTTAACTATAGTCAATGTAACAAATGGTTATATTTTTAACTACGGATCAAAAAACTGGCCCTTAGATTCTAGTATTTTATAGCATGTGCTAGAAAAAAATACTTTTTTAGTATTTCTGGCATCTGTGGCTTAATTTTTATTCGGTCTAAGTAACTATGTGAAAATAAGTGACACAATGGAAAATATAAAATCATGAAAATTTAAAATCATAGAAAGAATAAAAAAATATGTCTAAAAAAATGCTATAGAAAACAAATATTCTACTTTAATCCTTGCTGACAGTTACACACACCATTTGAACAAGAAGTTACCCGCAAAAAGTATGCATACATAGAAATAGATTCGAAATTCCAAATCTACACACAATAGCTGACAGTTCGAGTGTATATGTAGTGTTTGCGCGCGCATGTTGACTGACGCACGACTGACAAAAGTCGAGTTGCGTAAACTTTGGTTACACATCGCTTTTGGTGGTCATTTTATTGTTCTTGGGAGGTTCACTGATTTATTTGATGTATCAATGAGTATAGCTAATAGAGGAGAACTAATATAAGTGTTTACCGTGTAGTGCCGGCCTAGAATGTCGGTACCCCTTTCTGCCCACAGGTGTCGTAAGAGGCGACTAAAGGTATTGGGGCTTTTTATTGGATTTTTGGGCGATATGGTTGGAGACCCATCACCAAAAACCTCTATTTTACCGCCTTTTCCCCACTCTACTTCCAAAAGTGGCTGAGGAATTTATAATTCCTTGGCTCTGGCTACCCCTTCTAGGGATTTATAGCCGTGAGTATATGTATGTATGTAATATAAGTGTAGGCTATAATTACGTACTTGAAAAGAGATCTGGTATCTTAATATACGCATAAATTTGAAGTATTTTATCACTTATCTGCGTTACCATATTCCCAGATGGTTGATTTCTAAGTATAAAAAATATTAAAATATTTATTAATTACTAAAGCAAAAGAAAAAAGCTATGATCGTAATTATTAATTGATTTGCTAAGTACAACACATCACACATTCAAATTATTTTATACTCTTGTACTCCTAATGGCTAAAAGTGGGCTAACTTAATACTAGCAGAATAATACTTCGTTCGGTATTTAGAAGAACTGAATTGTACCTCTGCCAACCTTTGGGAAAAAAAATGTAAAAAAAATCTCTTCTCTTCATTTATTATCAATTGGTAATGAAATGGTGTGTACTTACTCACAGCCCATATGTGTCCCCACCAAGGGGCTCGAACCTACCCTGTATAGGGCGATTTGGCCATAGTCCACCACGCTGGCCAATTGCGGGTTGACAGACTAACGACTATTACCGTAGTAGTAGCCGGGACCCACGGCTTAACGTGCCCAATGGTGAAATGGTGTGTATAATTATATAACCCAATAGAATGTCAACCGTTTCATCACAACAAAAGGCTGACATAGAAATTTGGTAGTCAACATTCCATAGAGAATGGTCGGTTATAAATTGGATGTATGTCATTAAAATACTAAACGTCCCCATATCTTGATGAAGATTGATGATAAGGTGGACTGATTGAGATGCTAAGCCGTTTTTGATACGGCTTTCACCATATTTGTTAGTTTTGTTTTTTGAATATTTTAAATTGCTAATCAGGTGGGATCATTGACCGATTGTTTTATTGTTATTTGGTTCTTTTGAAAATAATATAGTATAAGCTTAGATTCGCCCTAAAACAATTCTTTTCGCAGTTTAGGGCTTTGGGGTTTTTAAAGTGATTGATAGGGTAATGTGGTTGAAGTCTGTATAATTTGGACATACATACATACATACATATACTCACGGCTATAAATCCCTAGAAGGTGTAGCCAGAGCTAAGGAATTAGAAATTTCTCAGCCCCTTTTGGAAAGTTCATTGGGGAACTGATGGTAAAGTAGAGGTTGTTAGTGATGGGTCTCCAACCGCATCGCCCAGAAATCCCTTAAAAGCCCCAATACCGTTAGTCGCCTCTTACGTACACCCATCGGTAGAAATGGGGTAGTGTTATTCTAAGCCGACACTACACGGCAATTTGGAGTGGTTGTATTGTATAATAAAAAAGACAAAATACAGAAAGCTCAAATCCGTACCTTTTCATCATCGATTGATATATTATCCATTGAGCGTTATCAAGGTCGTTGATATAACAATTTGATTATATTTATATATTGAATTACTTAGCAAAACTTTTAATTTTGTTAATATGTGATATTCGACCGTTATAATTTATATATTTTCCCTTCAATAAGAATATGAAATATATATAAAGTAACTCATTTAACCTATGATATAAACATTTAGCCTGGGGAAGCAATGATAAATAATGAAATACTGGAAAGAATAACACTAAGCCTAAAGATCGCATTCAAAGTATCGTGGACCTATTCTATTACACTCGCAAAACCTACAATAATCTAGAAATATTCCGTCCAAAATCACTGAGCACCTTTCACACAGTAAAATAAGATAAACAACCTCCGCATTATAATGTCGTATCTAAGCAGGTTCCAAATGGAAGCCAAACCACCTGTGTCAGAGATTATATCAGAGATTTGATCAAAATACGTTTGTTAAACTGTCAGTCGAGATCACAGACTAACAATGAGTGTTGTGTAATAGGACCTTAACTGGACCGCTTTGAATATGTCCTTTAAAGTACGTATTTGCAAATTTAATCTTTGTTCGCTGTTTCAATATCAAAGAGGGATAAACAGAATTTAGAAATGTATAAAAACGGTAAATGAAAGTAGTTTTTAACGTCACAATACAAATTACACTTAAATGGCTTCTTGCAACTCCCACTGGATTATATATATATTGTAATCGAATCAATTGGAAGTGAAATATTAACAATTATAGTTTTTTTTTACTGAACAAAAATAATCTCTTAGCTTTCGGATTTCTTCCGTCCGATTCTATGAATTGTAGTAAACTTTAAAAAAAAAGACAAATACAATTTACATACATACATGAAGAGAAATAGTTTTAAATAATTACAAGAAGTTGTTGTAATAGTTTTAAGGTTAAGTTCAACAATTCCAGTAACTGTTATTGATATAAATTAAACAAAAATTTATAACATTCTCAGAAAAAGTGAACAGACTCATCAATTTAATTGGTAATCTACAACAATCAATTCACATTTCGACAGAAAAATAAAAGAACTAATCTAATTTTTATTGAGATCAAAACTAATTTCGATCTTACTTTGAACAATTAAATAGTGAGAAATCCATCTATGTAGATTCTACAATAAATTTAAGGCGAAAAAAAGAAACAAAAATAATTCGAGATTCATTAGAGGACAATAAAAATCGAAGTTTAGTGCCCGAATCGAATTGTCGATTTCGTGAATCGTAAATCCAATGCGGTTAGCTACCAAATAGTAGTCGATTAATCAGTCGATTCTTAAAGTGCTAATAGACGATCGAACATGTACGGCGCGAACCAGTGTTCGTGGTACGTTCCGTACCAAAAACGAACGTGTGTAGCGTGGTTCGCCGCACATAATTATTATTAATATTGGTGCGCGCTGGTTCGAAGCGCTTGCGGTGCACTGTGCGATGGTGCGCGCCGTACATGTTCGATCGTCTGTAGGCTAGAGCGCACCGCACAGTTCGTGGTGCGCGCCGTACATGTTCGATCGTCTATTAGCACTTTTACTATGGGCTTTCTATTCGTGGTACAGTTGACTTGAAAAAACTATTTATGGAATTACAAATGTAGGTCTCTTTTACGATAATCTTTTTAGATAAAGTTCTGAAGACCCGTGGCCGAGTAGATAGATGAGTAGCTTCTTGGTCCGGAGGTTGCAGGTTCGACCCCCGCTGAGAGCATGTTATTTATATGTGTATAATGTAATATTAAATATATCGTTGAGTTAGTATCCCATAATACAAGTTTAACTTAGTTAGGAGCTAGCTTGATATGTGTATAATATGTCCGTATTATAATTATTTAGTGGTATTTAGTTAAGACATAACTTTTTATCCTCGTACTTTAATGATTTTTATTACCTATTTTATATTTCAACTTACAATAATATCATTGTGGCATCCCGTTCTTTGTTTCTATTGGGGTAAACAAAGACTATCGATCGCCACTTCGTACAATATTAGAAAACCTTTTGAACCATATTAAAATGAGCAATCTATTACCACAGCAGTCCAAATATATAAATACAGAATTCTTTTAATTTCTAATAGTAGAAAACGAGTGAAATATAAATTAGTTATAAAATCTAGAAACCAATATAGTAAACCACTATTGTAGGCGACTGTCCGCTTATCTCAAGTTTCACCTGTATAGTGTAATTTATTTCGGCCGGTCGAACGAGCGTCCTCACATTGTCTACATACCATTCGATATCACGTATTGTGTATTCGAATTATAGTTATTATAGAGTGACAAAATTTGATGGTCTAGTAATGTTTATAGTTTTCGTATGAAGGAAAACAGTGGACTATTTTAATATTTAAAGTTTTAAAGACATATGGAAAAAAAATGAATTATTATATTATAAACTTTTGAGGCATAAAGTAATTAGTGCAACGCTTTTACCTTCTACTATGATATATTTCAATTCAAATAAGTATAAGTAATGACAGGTTATTTTTGTATTAATTTTTAACAACATTTCCAACATTTTTAATACGAAACAAAACTATAATAGTAGATACATTTTCTATTAGAGAATAGAATTCATATCAAACTAACCTAACACATAAGTATTCAATTTCGCAACCCACACCCAAGCCTGCATCATAAAAGGCACAAGTTAACAAATAGGCTTTACATTTTAATTCTCGCATTGGTAAATACGAAACTAGTTAAGCAAAAATCCAGTTAAAAGATACTTGTGTCGTAATCCGAAGGAAATGGCATGAGACAAGCTCATGAGGTTTGCGTAACTCGGTCTTAGTCGGATGTCAGCGATTATAGTGCGGGCGCCCCGGGTGATGTACGGGCCATTTTACTTGCAATTTTCCTTAGAACCTTGTATCTTTGTGTTCACTACTTCAATTTTGATGTTAGGAAAGTTAGCTTATATGTCTTTTGGGTGTGATTTGGTGAGTTTATTAGGAGTTTTTTACGGGTTCATCTCGCAACAATATACCTTCTGAATCCGAAGTAGATTTAGATTAAACTCATAGGTAAGTACCCTTCAGATCACAGAGCACTCTTAAATTTCAGTTTATTTTACTAACTTTTACTCTACGTTTACACCGTCAATGCCCGAAAGGGTTGACAGAGGTAACTAGTACTTCTCAACATTACGTGACAATGTCACCTGGTGTTCAGAGTACCCAACCCACGCATGGCTTGGACAGTGTACTCATGTGATTGTATTCATGCAGTAGTCATTCATGTAAGCATTCCGCGAAATATATTTGTCCAATTACATACATACATACATATACTCACGGCTATAAATCCCTCGAAGGGGTAGCCAGAGCTAAGGAGTTATAAAATTCCTCAGCCACTTTTGGAAGTTGGGTGGGGAAAAGATGGTAAAATAAAGGGTTTTTGTGATGGGTCTCCAACCGCATCGCCCAAAAATCAAATAAAAAGCCCCAATACCCTTAGTCGCCTCTTACGACACCCGTGGGTAGAAAGGGGTAGCGAATTTCCAAGCTGGCACTACACGGCATGTCCAATTGTCCAATTGTGCCTGATATTTCATTAGTTGGGAAAGTTGAAGAAATACTCGTAGCATTTCTTAGATAGTTTTTTTAATTAAGCGTTTGAGGTCCAAATTTATTTTGCTTCTACATTCTACATTTTTCGGTTAGAACATACAAAAACATAAATAATAATAGACGAAGAAGTGAAAAGCAGTTTAGTTATAAAAAACTACAATTATTTTTCACACCCAACTCCAAAATTCCTGTCCAGATTATGTCATATATTGTTGTTCAACATTAAAAGTGATAATTGCAAAAAACTGTATATTTATGGAAAGTTCAGTCACTGAAAAACTTCGGTGCCAATCAGTTCGATTCGTCGATACTGACGCAATGACGCTATCACAATGAGTTATTGTGGACACGTTTGTCTGTCTTGGGGTATGGTTACATTGACTTTTGCGGTTTTAGGAGCGATTTTTGATTTTTTTTAAAGTGGATTTCTTTGAGGTGGGTAGTAAGGTCGTTATTTTAGACGTGAGTATAGGTATAAGTTGAATAGTCATTAAAATTGGTAAATAATATTCATAATCAGCATCATCAGCCCATAGACTTTCACTGCTGGCCATAGGCCTCCCCCAAAGATCTCCACAACGACTGGTCCTGTGCTACCCTATAGCCAGGAATAATAGGGCCGCCGGGGACTGGGGGCCGATTCGTACTAGTGTTATTAATTTGGGGGGATTATGCCATAACTTATTGTTGCATAGCTGTGTAGTGTCGGCTTAGAATAGCACTACCCCATTTCTCTCGGTGGATGTTCGTAAAAGGCGTCTAACGGTATTGGGGCTTTTAAAT
This sequence comes from Bedellia somnulentella, assembly GCA_963576735.1. Classification (NCBI taxonomy): domain Eukaryota; kingdom Metazoa; phylum Arthropoda; class Insecta; order Lepidoptera; family Bedelliidae; genus Bedellia; species Bedellia somnulentella. The sequence goes on along the minus strand of OY755187.1, from coordinate 2,785,042 downwards.
GATTTTTGGGCGATGTGGTTGTAGACCCATCACCAACAACATTTATATTACAATCTTTTCCCCACTCAACTTAAAAGTGGCTGAGGAATTTCTAATTCTTTAGCTCTGGCTACCCCTTCTAGGGATTTATAGTCGTGAGTGTATGTATGTATGTATGTATACCATAATCGCCACGCTTGGCATGTGGGTTGGCTATCGCAGTAAGAAGTTGATAATTCTTAGTGTCATGCTGCTGCCCATTCACTGGTAGTCCCTTCGTCGCTCTTACTCTTAGTAAAGGGGTGTTGATCTTCTAGGCCGCCAACACACGGCGCCAGCAAATAAATATTAATACATCCTTAAATATAATCAATGAAATATTTTGTTTTAAAAGTACTTTAACATATGATTTAAGGAATACTTTTTCCTATCTTATAGCAATAGTAGTAGTAGTAACTGCATGTTAGTAAACTATCCAATCAAAACGTGGGTACTCTGAACGCCAGGTGACAATGACGAGTGATGTTAAAAAATATCAGTTCCTCTACCAACCCCTTCCAGGATATACGGTGTGTACGTGTAAGTTTGACTAATTAGCTTAGCCCAATTTGTTAACTTAACATAACTTAAAAATAAGATTTAACAGCCTTTTATCGCTCATAAAAATAGTTTCCTCTTGTAACCGTAACACCAGGCTATTTTTTAATTAAAATGGTAAAAAAATAAAGAGTGTGCTCGGTGACATCTGTCCGAGCGCTTCCACTTGGCTGGGCGAAGTCAGGTATCACAATTAAACTGGGTATCACTCACAAAGTAACAATTGATTGTAAGGACAGCAAAAATGGCGGAAATGACATCGCTTCGATTTAATGTAATAAATAACGGATATAAACACTGCAAAAAACTCGTACTGATGTGTTTTTGTTTAATAATAATAATAATAAAACTTATTGAGACTCGTTTTTTTATATTTTTTTTATGATAAACAAGACAATGCAGACCATACTTAAATTTTAAAAAATACTCCATTTCTTCCGGTGGATGTACGTAAGAGGTACGTACGACTAACGGTATTGGGGCTTTTAAGGGATTTTGGGGCGATGTGGTTGGAGACCTATCACCAACAACCTATATTTTTACCATTTTATCCCCACTCAACTTTCAAAAGTGGCTGAGGAATTTCTCATTCCTTTTTCCTTCGATCTGGCTACCCCTTCTAGGGATTTATAGCCGTGAGTATATGTACGTATGTATGTACTTATTATCACTCTAACACACAATTTTCATAGTTGAAACCAGTGTAAAAGTTGAGAGTAGTTTGTCAAGTCAGTTTATTTAATGTTAACTAAATCAGTATCGCTTTTCTAAACTGTCAAGCCAATATTAATAAAAAACCAATTATTATCCTCTAATGCAATAATTCATCAAAAGTTTTCAAACTTAATGCATATATCTATCTATACATATAATAAATCTGTAGAAAAGTAATTTTTGTACATTGAAGAAATTGAAAAAAAAAATAGCCAGCGTGTGAACAGATAAGTAACAGAACCCATTTCCATCATTTTTAAATTTTTTGTCTGTTTGTCTGTTTGTCTGTTTATATGTTTGTTTGTGCGCGCAAAACGTAAAATCTACGAATTTAATGCTGAAAATGTTTATATACAAAAATTAAACGTAACTTGAGGTATAACTTAGTTTTTGTTTCATCGAAATCGGTTCACTCTATCAAAAGATATGATTAATTTTGTGAGTTCAAGAAGAAAAATATTACGTTACGCAATTCAGTATAGTACTTGCAACGACATCTTAAGTCTAAATATAGAACTAATGTTGATAGTTGGAATCCAAAGTCCGATAGATGGCGTTGTGCAAAAGTAAAATAAAGAACCAAAATAAAATAAAGCAAAAATAAAATTTGCATTTTTTTAGCCCCTTTAACCCCTTATTTTAAAGTCGGTTAAAGTAATAGAAGCTACAGGAAACAAGCTAGGCGAAATTAATACAAGCTGCCAATATCAAGTGAATTCGCCGACTATGAAAATAACTGAAATGCTTTTAAATATTATCTTTACTTAGTTTCTTAAATTAGGCTTATTAATATTAATATATTATGTAAATAGTCTGCCTATTAATAAATCCAATTTGGTGAGCATAATTTTGAAATTCTTAGCCATTCTTCAAATGCACGTCACTTCACAACCAGTTTTCGTGAACGTTTATAATAAAAAACTGAATTTTGGTCTACATTAAACACCAAACCTCTCTGGCTTCGTTTACATCCATCAATCTTTTCATACATGCTCTTTTATTCTTCATACTGCGGACACCTGCCTTTTTGAGCACGTTTTCTATTTGATCCAAATCTGTCCTCCGAGGTCGTCCTCTACTAACATTACCTTCCACATTGGCGATAAAAAAAGTGTCAAGTACAAAGTGGCGATCGATAGTCTCTGCCTACCCCAATGGAAACTAACGGCGTGAGAATATGTATGTATGTATGTATTAAACACCAGAAACATAAGACATCTTTTAAGTTCTACTTTTTTAACACTAAAATGATGTAGTGACCTTAGTGACTAACCTTAATTTAGTTATATTTGCATATTATACATACATACATATACTCACGACTATAAATCCCTAGAAGGGGTAGCCTGAGCTAAGGAATTAGAAATTCCTCAGCCACTTTTGGAAAATTGAGTGGGGAAAAGATGGTAAAATAAAGGTTGTTGGTAATGGGTCTCCAACCGCATCGCCCAAAAATCCCTTAAAAACCCCCAATACCGTTAGTCGTCTCTTACGTACATCCACCGGAAGAAATGGGGTAGTGCTATTCTAAGCCGACACTACACAGCTACTACAGTGCATATTATGCCACTGATAAATCGATTTAATTCAATGTATTATCATAGTACAACCAACAACCGTAAACCCTAATAATAGTAAAGTACCTTTTTTGAGCGGTTTTAGTTAGCTTACCCCGTTTGTTTTATTCTTTCTTGAGTGAAATTTAGTAATTTAGTTTTCACCCCCTTCCTGTCAACCGGTTAATATTTCTTTTCGGAAGGAAAAGACGTGATGAGCTCGAAGCAAAGAGTGATGAGCTCAAGGCCCGACCACCTGCGGCCATCAATAATAACTACCTATATATTGGAGGGGTACTGATTTTTCAACATACGTCATAGAACATTTGTCGGAAAGATTGGCTATGTCAGTCACATGAGAGCACATGAACACACTCTTAATAGCCGGATACCAGAACTTGCTGTGGCCGAAATCGGGCGGGATTGATATATGATCTATGTGCAAAATTCCGAAGTGTTAAAAACAAAAGGGCTTTATAAATATATTGATGCATTATGCAGATCTGCTAGGATCGTACAAGGTAGCGATCCTTAATCTTCGGCTAACCCTGTAACTGTATCTAAATAAACACTAATTCAAATGAGATACACACAGTTACGACCTTTTATTATTTCAACTGGATAATGGCTACTGTAATTAATTAAATATCATTATAAAATACTCAATAGTTCCTACATCACAATAAGTGTGCGCATTAGATTTCATTGGTTCTTTATTTTATTTCAAAAAGGTGATATACTCTTAACTAAACGACGTTTTTTTGTTCTCGACAATCACGCGAACGAAGTCGCGGGCACAGCTAGTTTATTAATAAAATAAAAATTAAAGCTTCTTTGCAATCAGTACAAATAAGATTGACATAATTAATGGAAGAATGATTCAATTCAGTGATCAGCATGCGTTGTTCTGGGAGCAATGATTTCGATGGACCACTTTCTAACACCTGTGTCGTATTTCTTACAAATTACATACTTATATGCTCACGGCTGTAAATTACAAATTAGAATAGCCAGAGTATAGACATGAAGTATGAAATAAAAGAGCATGTATGAAAAAAAAAATGGATGTTGACGAAGCTAGAGTGGTTTACTAGGATCTTACAAAGTGGCGATCGATAGTCTCTGCCTACCCCAATGGAAACTAATGGCGTGAGTATACGTTTGTTTGTATGTATGTAGAATAGCCAGAGTTTCTTAATTAGTAATCCCTAAGGAGTTTTTCTAAGTTGAGTGGGGAACATACATACATATACTCACGGCTATAATTCCCTAGAAGGGGTAGCCAGAGCCTAGGAATTATAAATTCGTCAGCCACTTTTGGAAGTTGAGTGGGGGAAAGGTGGCAAAATAAAGGTTTTTGGTGATGGGTCTCCAACCGCATCGCCCATAAATCCAATACCCTTAGTCGCCTATTACGACACTCGTGGGTAGAAAGGGGTAGCGACATTCTAAGCCGGCACTACACGGCATACAGTGGAGAAATCGTAAAATATAGGATGGTTGGTGATGGGACTCATGCCACATCGCCCAATAATTGTTTAAAGCCATTAGTCGCCTTTTAGCACACCCACAAAATCCAATGTAATGACATTACATAGTAAATCTAAATATTTTTAATACTAGCATAACATAACATATACTCACGGCTATAAATCCCTAGTAGGGGTAGCCAGAGCTAAGGAACTAGAAGTTCCTCAGCAACTTTTGGAAAGTTGAGTGGGGAAAAGATGGCAAAATAAAGGTTGTTGCTGATGAGCCTCCAACCGCATCGCCCAAAAATCCCTTAAAAGCCCCAACACCGACAATCGCCTCTTACGTACACCCACCGGAAGAAATGGGGTAGTACTATTCTAAGCCGTCACTACACAGCAGTTTAATGCTAGATATATTAGAAACCAAGATTGCTATTTGCAAATTGTTACTACCTAAAAGTCTCGCTGTCAGTCATCAGCCTATAGAAGCTGTATCTATTATTAAGCAAAAACTTTACAATATACCATCATCTATCATTAAATCCGGGTATTTAAACGCTTTCTCGCGAAATAGTACCCAAAGGCGCTACTATAATATAACAGGACCGTTATTCTTTATAATTGGTGAGGTAAAAGCTGTTATTTTGTAAATAGCTGTGTATTGGTTACATATTTATCGATAGAGTAGGCAGATAAATATTAGATGATGGCCGAAATCACGCTAGTACTTGATGGTAACATGATGTGTCGAGTTATAAATATTGTTTATGCGGAAGGCGAAATTTTGAGATGAAAGTTTCGGTCTAAATTTCAATAATCGGATTACTTATCTGTTTCTCTGTCGGCGAAGAATATACCTTCCCCATTTCTTTCCATGGGTGATCGTAAGAGGCGAATTGGGCGAAACAACTATACGCTAACTACTTATATTCCAAAAGTGGCTGAAGAATTTTCTGATTCGGAAGCTCTGCCCACCCCTTTTAGGGATTATAGCCTTAAGTGTATGTTATCTGTTTCCTAAAATGTTAAGATTTCTATCCGATGAAATCTACCTAATGTATTCTCATTTATACTTTTGTACAGTATTGTGAAGATTAATATTTTAAATGACAAGAGTTTTCCGCGATGTAAACTAGCCTTTGAGTTATAGCAAAGACTGTGAGTTAATTAATAAATCTTTTTAATTGTGTGCATTGATGTGAGAATAAATATAATAATTTTCTACCATTTGCTATTGGTTTTTACACTAATTAAATAAGTTTAATAAATGAACATGCCTCAAAATTTTCGTTACGTCATAAGTTCTATCTAACCCTTAATTACACTACATTACATTTTGATTGTTTTTTTTTAATTATGATTTTATTAAAATTTTCTTTATATAGAATTTTCTTAATTATAATTTTCTTGTTTCAGTTTTTAACACTTTCATTAACTTAATATTATATTGTTGTTATGTTTCATGTATTGTTTACCTAAGTGTGCATAGCAATGAATGCTAGTTTTTCTTACTTTCTTTTTCTTCTTACAGATACCGCAATTGAAACACGAAAAACATTATCTTCAATCCACATACGAAGTTCTCGATAAAATCTTAAAATGGTAGCAAAAATCATAAAAGTGTATCGCAGAAACGCAATCAAAATTGAAAAGCAAACTAATGGTAATAGCAACACAAGAGAGGCGCGTCTTTCGTCTATTCGACTAACCGCTTTAGGGGTTAAAACTAACTACTTTTATCGCTCATATATCTCTTCCATCGGCACAATAGAAACTTAGAAAGCTGTTTTAAATTACCGACCACAGATATGGCAATTTGGGCGTCTCCAGATACAATTTAATTCGATATTTCTAATTGAAACAATACAAATGGTCGTCATAAATTATTATTTTGTCGGTAAATTAAATGGAACATACTAGTTTTGTTGGGTGGTCGAATTAATTGATGTGTTTTGTTTTAGAAAAATTTTAGGTTTATTGTTTGAGCTTTCGCGATTTGCATATTCAATAATATATTGTTTTGATTCTATTGTAAATACTATAAATCATGCATTATTCAAATAAATCTATATCGGAGTTAGCAATTACAATGAAGGTTATATTTAGAAGTATGATTTTATCATAGTGAATTATATTTTGAAGTCGCTATTCAATTTGGATTTTATGCTCACTTAAATTAATACCTTTTAAGCTAATCACCATAATTATATAAACAAAAAAAAATACAATATTCATATTAATAATAACAATAATAATTTAATACTATTAAACCGATATTTTGTGTAAATCTCAATCATGTCTTGTGAATGTTGTGTACAGTATTCATTGGAAAACAGTCTTGAAATGATGTTTTGAAAATGTAATGTATTATATTGTATAGTCTGTATTCTGTTACTGTGCCTTATTTAAATAAATAAATAAATCATTTTTTTACGACAGAATAGATTAAACACAAGATAGAAATTGTTATATTTTTTTCGAGTCATTTGTGTTTAGGATTAGTTGTGTTTCTCTAGAATAAAAGAGCAGAAGAGAAGAATAATTAATGTAAGGGAAGCAAGAGAGGTTTGTCAAGATCGTACTAAGTGGCGATCGATAGACTCTGCCTACCCCAATGGGAATAATGGGCGTGAGTATAAGTAAGTAAGTAAGTATTTCTCTAGGCCGATTTATATTCATCGTTCGATAACTTAATCACTCAATACCAGTGGACATATCAAGTATGAAATCAGCCACTCAGTCAGTAGTCAGTTATTGGACAGACAGCGCCGAGGATTATAGGATTAGTATCAATCATTTTGTAAATTGGGTGTATTGCTTCACCTCTGTTATACACCTCAGATAATATCAAAGGCTATTTGTTAAGATTTCATTAGGTTTTAGAAGTTGATAGCTGTGTAGTGCTATAAATCACGGCTATAAATCCCTAGAAGGAGTAGCCAGAGCTAACGAATTAGAAATTTCTCAGCCACTTATGGAAGTTGCGTGGGGAAAAGATGGTAAAATAAAGGTTGTTGGTGATGGGTCTCGAACCGCATCGCCCAAAAGTCTCTTAAAAGCCCCAATCCGTTAGTCGCCTCTTACGTACACCCACCGGAAGAATTGGGGTAGTGCTATTCTAAGCCGACACTACACAGCAAAAACCAATATATAATACAATATATAATATATAAAAACCAGTATAAAACCAAATGATGACAATGCAAAGAGAAACAATTTTGGGTAAAAATTACAATTATAAAGTTATCAACACAAATTTAATCTTCCAAAATGCCTTATCCACTTTAATATTTATTTTATAACTCAAAGGCTTTGTAAATGTCTGTAATTATGTGTCCAGATTAACACCGTTAGCGAAGCTAAGATATGTTTCTCGGCTAACGGATTAACTTTGACAATAACTAAGTTTTAGACGCTTTTGTTCGATACAAAGTCAAGAAAATGTTTGGAGAAGAATATAATTTGTAATTTCATGTAGTTGTTTAATTAAATTTGTTTTACAGCATATTTTAGTGGTGTCGGCGTCTTTAGAGATTTAGGTTGATAATAATAGGTATTGAGAGGTCAATTGATGTGAAATAATAGTTTGGAAACATGCCTTTTGTATTTAGCGACGATAAATCAAATCCGTTACGTGCGGTTTCTTGTCTAAGTTGTAGCTCTGTGTTGAAAATAGATAAGTAGAATAAGAAGTTACTAGGGAGTAGTGGTAAAAGTCAAAATCTATGAAGTAATATAAATCTAGAAAACTTGTGAATTCGCTTTATAAATATGCTATTTAAAGGCCTCGATATAATTCACGGCAGCACAAAAAGCCGATAAAGTAGTTTTCTTTAATGTCTAAATTTAATGTTTTCTTGCCGTGTAGTGTCGGCTTAGAATAACACTACCCACGTGGGTATAGGAACTTTTTAAGCGATTTTTGGGCGATGTGGTTGGAGACCCGTCACCGAAATCATTTATTATTACCATCATTTCCCCATCAACTTCCAAAAGTGGCTGAGGAATTTCTCATTCCTTAGCTCTGGCTACCCCTTTCTTGGGATTTATAGCCGTGAGTATATGAATGTATGTATATAAAAGATAAAATAAACTACTCGAATATTTGTGTATAGAGTTACAGTTTTAACAAACCGTTTAAATTCACTTAACATATTGTGTCGGTAACCATAAACAAAAAGCCTAAAAGTGATACTAAATAAAATACGACCTTAAAATTCATACGGTCAAATACCTCCATAAATAAACCACAATGAATAAAAGACGAACTAAAACTAGTGAAACAGAGAATTCTAGTAAAGATAGCAAAACTAGTATTTCCAACGAAATCAACATAAAATAGTTTCTTATTCGTATAATTCTGTTGTTAAATATGATTGAAAGCAACATTTTAGTGTGAGGAGTATTAGTGTTACACCTTGTATTTGCATATTTTATTTTATGTCATTTTCTGAACATTATCACATTGGATCAAACAAATCGGCATTCAAGATACAAGCTATAAGACTATGCTAATATTAGTTGGAACTTGAATCGATTTATGTTTTAGGTTAAATTGAAAATGAGGCAAACTATGTATACTAACATTAAAACACGGCTTAACTTTTATAATACTCTAAATTAAAGCGAATGAATCAATTTTAACTAGTATTAGTCCTAAGTAACATACATACCTTCACGACCATAAATCCCAAATAGGGGTAGCCAGAGCTAGAAACTCCTCAGCCACATTTGGGAGTCGATACAAGGCGGCGCAAATGAAATATCGTTGGTGATAAGTCTCCAACCGCATCACCCAAAATCCACTTAAAAACCCTCTTACCCTTAATCGCCTTTTACGTCACTCGTGGGAAGAAAGGGGTGACATACTAGGTGTGGAAAAACATTTTTTTTGCCATTAAACCATTAAGGATACATTCATCGCATTCATCCATTTTCTTAAAAGTGCTCTTCATATTCTCCAGTTTCTTGAGAGAAAGTGTTTCACAAAATGATGTGAGCCTGAGAATATTCTTTCTGTTAAATTGGTTATTAATTTAAAGGCTTAATACTAGTTTTTATATTACCTGCAGCGGTGGTCGATATTAATTACGACGAGTGAGAAAACCTAATTCGTGATAATCGCACCTCCTTCAAGCGGAAGTGAATTAAATTGAAACTGTACATGCTTTTTAGAACTCTTTACAATTTATAGACTAAGTCATCGTAACACTTATAACTAATTGAATATTTCGATCAATTTATTAGCAATTAATTTCGCTAAACGTTATTTTGAATGCGAAAATGCTACCTAGATACTGAAATGGCCTGGGGGTGATAACGTATGGATTGACTTTAATGTGCCTTATAAATTGTTTGGTTGGAAATTAAATCTAATTACTAAATTATGGAAATAAAGATATGTTATACAATTTAAAGTGAATTTATTACACAAATTTATATAGGAATTCTTTGTGGTAGATCTTTTGAAGACACTAATGTTTCTGTTTATACTTGTTTTGTAGCTGTAATTCAGTTTTAATGGCTTCTTTTATAATGATATTAATAATTAGTAAATATAAACGAACATTAATGACTTTTTGCTGTGTAGTGTCGGCTTAGCACTACCCCATTTCTTCCGGTGCGTGGGTGTCCGGGATTTTTGGGCGATGCGGTTGGAGACCCATCACCAACAACCTTTATTTTACCATCTTTTCCCCACTCAACTATCCAAAAGTTGCTGAGGAATTTCTAATTCCTTAGCTCTGGCTACCCCTTCTAGGGATTTACAGCCGTGAGTATATGTATGTATGTATGTATTAATGACTTTGTGGTATGGAATCGTAATCGTATTTTTACTATTACAAGTGTATAACACATAAGAAAAAGAAAGATACATTAATATTCATCATATGATATTTTATCCTGTGACCTCTGGACCTAAAAGCTAGATCCCTATTCATCATCATACTTACTTACTTATGCTCACGCCTATTGTTCCCATTGGGGTAGGCAGAGACTATCGATCGCCAATTTGTACAATCAAATCTCTTTTGCTTCTGTAACATTCATCATTCTTCTCATACATGCTCTTTTATTCTTCATACTTCGGACGCCATGTTGTCCTGTTATCTCCCATCAGGGACATAGGGCCCGAAGAAGAGATCTCTACTTTCCTCGATCTTGTGCGGCAGCTTCTAGGTCCTTTCAGCTGAGTTCCCTACTAGTATTTTATATAATAATAACAATTTAACAATAACAACTAAACTATAATAATAACAATAACAACAAAATTATAAATAAGTAAATTTTGGGTTTCAAAACAATTTCCAAAAGTAACTTATATTCGCTTTCAATGCTCTACTTAGTTTTTGATAATTATACAACCTTGATGTTGTAAACCAATAAAAATTAGATAAGATTTACAATTAATATTATAGACCAAAAGATGAAACACTGAGAAAATATAAAAAGCTGAATTTTTTGACTTAAGGATTTTTCCAACGTAAAGTCTACAATTTATCCATTAATTTGTTAACCATTACACGATTTGTAAAGTAAGTATAAGGCAAATTTTCCGTCCCATCGCACCTCGTTACTACACAAACAAAATCTCACGCAACACATTAACCAAGCAAAGCTTATTTCTCAAAACATCCGTGATTACGGTGTTAACCCCGCAATGTATATCAAAACTAAGGTTAAAGTGTAACATCTCATATTCATAAAACAGTACAGTAATAGACGCAAGAGATTTAAATTACCGCTTCGCGCTACCGTTACTGACCCGTTGTTCTAAACGGAGTCTAATAAACAAAGTAATGAAGACCAGCGTATTACATTATCCTTTAGTTTCCGTAATGAGGCTTAATATAGGTGTGTTACTTTATAGTTTATAGCACACACACACACACACACACACACACACTTGGACCAAATTGAGAGTGTGCTCAAAAAGGCTGGCGTCCGAAGTATGAAAAGTAAAAGAGCATGTATGAAAAGATTGATGGATGTAAACGAAGCTAGAGAGGTTTGTCAGGATCGTACGAAGTGGCGATCAATAGTCTCTACCTACCCCAATGGGATCTTATGGCGTGAGTATATGTATGAACTTTATAGCCTAGCGGTGAAGGTTGAACTATTTGAATTTTAATTTCTGTATTAATTTTTGCCGTCTAGTGCCGGCTTAGAATGTCGCTACCCCTTTCTACCCACGGGTGTCGTAAGAGGCGACTAAGGGTATTGGGGCTTTTTATTTGATTTTCGAGCGATGCAGTTGGAGACCCATGACCAAAAATCTTTATTTTGCCGCCTTTTCCCCACTCAACTTCCAAAAGTGGCTGAGGAATTTAAAATTCCTTGGCTCTGGCTACCCCTTCTAGAGAATTATTGACGTGAGTATTTGTATGTATGTGTGTATGTATTCGGAGTTAATTTTATGCGACAGTCTCAGAGGCTACGAACAGTTACACATACTTTTTACAATAGAAAATTTCTAACATTTATACTTAAACTGAAAATCCTTTAGCCACTTTTGAAAGTTGAGCTGGGAAAAGATTATGAACTAAAGGTAAAGGTTGTTGGTAATGGGTATCCGTATAGTGCCGGCTTAGACTGTCGCTACCCCTTTCTACCCACTGGTGTCGTAAGAGGCGACTAAGGGTATTGGGGCTTTTAATTGGATTTTTGGGCGATGCGGTTGGAGACCCATCACCAAAAACCTTTATTCTTACCATCTTTTCCCCACTCAACTTCCTTAGCTCTGGTTACCCCTTCTAGGGAAATATAGCCGTGAGTATATCGCATGCTTAACACTACAGTGACTTATGTCAAAATGATGAATTGAAATACAATACTTCACAGACTTTAAAAAGCAGGCTCTACAACAAAGGCACGAGAAAACACCCGTATTCATAACACAAAAGGTTCAATTTCACTTAGGACTTTATCGTCTCGTATTCATATGTTGTTGTTGAGCATGATTTTAAGGTCTGTCTAGTATTGTAACTCAACACATCAACATTTTGACATAGGTCACTGTAGTATTAAGCGTGCGATATGTATGTACTTATAAGCAGGAATGATCATTATTTTTGTGTATTTTCAATAAAATTACTTAATTACCATATTGTCATAACATCTGCTTCTTATAATTGAAGCTCATATATTTTTATGCAAAGAAGAGTGGTATGGTTGTCATAAAAACTATTTTAAACCTGATTTTATTTGTAGAGAGTTGTTATAACTACTCAGTATATCGATCGAAATCATTTAGATTCGCTTTAATAAAACGAATGATCTCATCACTGATCATCATGTAACCTGTTTGTTTTAGTTTTAGATATATATACTAATTTTTACGCTATATTTCATTAAAGGGAAGGCAGAGAAGCCAAATATATTGGAAGACCAGCTTTTTGTCTCAGCAGTATTCCCAGTAATAAAAGTATACCTACCGGAGCTTGATGTGAATAATAAAAATAAAATAAATAAAAAAATAAAAAAGCCTTTATTTCGACTACTTATGACTAAAGGTTTACATGCATAGAACATTATAATGTACTTAAAATTAATTAAGTAAAACATTTTCACATATCACATGAAATATTTAAAATAGTGTACATTCTAATTAATTCAAATAAAAGTTTGCGTGCATAATTCATAATATAAATAAAAACATTGATTGATTGATTTCATATAAATAAATTAATTTTTACTTTATTATAATTATAATTATGTTTAATTTTATTTAAAAACATTCTTCTGTAGTAGTCGCCTCCACGGCGTAGGCCTCCCCCAATGATCTCCACAAGCTTCTGTCTCTAGCTTTTGTCATCCAGTTCGGTCCACATTTTTGTAGGAAAATGTCTGCCCACCTCTTTCTTTGGCGTCCTTTATTTCTTTTTCCTTCTCTTGGTATCCATTCGGTGACACGCTTTGTCCATCTGGAGTTTTCCATTCGGCAGATATGTCCCGCCCATTTCCATTTCAATTTCTTGATTCTACTTAGTATGTCGCAGATCTTTGTTTTTCTTCTTATTTCAATGTTCTTTATTCTGTCTTGTAGTTTGATATTCAGCATACTTCTTTCCATTTTTCTTTGACATATTGCCAGTCTATCTTCGTCTTCTTTCCTTAAGGACCAGCTCTGACATCCATACATTAAACTTGGCATAATAGCAGTTTCGTATAATTTCTTTTTTGTTTTAATATTTATCTGTTTGTTTTTCATGATTTCTTTGAAATTCCAGTACTTACTCCATGCAATGGCTATGCGTCTCTTAATTTCATTTTCAGTTCGGTTTTTGAAAGATACCCGCTGGCCTATATTTCTGCCTTCCACTATAACATCTTCTCTGCTGCCATTAGTCATTATTTTGGTTTTAGTCGGGTTTAGAGACAGACCTACCTTTTTACTATTTCTGGCCAAATCGTTCAGCATCTGTTGGATGTCTTGTGGGTTTTCCGAGAAAACGACAATGTCGTCTGCAAAGAGTAGGTGACTCAAGTATTCGCCATCAATTTTTAGTCCTCTTTTATCCCAATTCAAGTTACGAAAAATAGACTCCAATACCGCTGAGAAAATTTTTGGTGAAATTGGATCGCCTTGACGGACTCCTTTCCTAATTGGGAACTCTCTACCTTCTCTTTCTAGTTTAACTCTTGCTGAATTATTGCTGTATATGTTATAAAGTAGAGCTATGTATCTTTCTTCAACACCTTGTTGCCTTAGAGATTGCCAGATTTCCCTATAATTCAATGAGTCAAAGGCTTTAGTGAAATCGATGAAACACATGTATATAGTTCTATTATATTCACTTGTTTTCTCTATTATTTGTGATACAACATGAATGTGATCCATTCTGGAGAAACTTTTGCGGAAACCGGCTTGCTCGCGCGGCTGGTTTTCGTCCAAAATTTTTGTCACTCTATTCAGTAGTATTTTTGAAAATATTTTATATATGTTTGACATGAGGCTTATAGGCCGATACTTGTCCAAGTCACTTCGATCGCCTGTTTTGTGGATCAGTATAATTGTAGATTTTGACCACTGCTTAGGTGTTTTTCCCGATTGAAGGATGTTATTAAACAATAATTGAAGTGGACCTTGTAATGTTTCTGACAATGATTTCAGCAGTTCGTTAGTAACGTGGTCTTCCCCCGGTGATTTGTCGTTTTTTTGTGAGTTTATTGCACATTCGATTTCAGCTTTTAGTATCCGGGTGGGGTAGAGTCACAAGGCGAATATATAGGTAGTTTTGATGAGTCATTTGATGTGTAGAGGTTTTCGTAGAAGTTGGTGGCCTCGTTTATTATATCCGGTCTTTTGCAGAGCTTTTTACCTTTTTTGTTTTTCACATTTGCTGTCCATTCACTCTTACATCTTAGCTCTTTAAATGCTTTTTTTATGGCTCCAGTTTTCTCTATATATGTTTCGAATAATCTTTGTCTCTCATTCTTTTGGTGTTTTGATATGTGTCTGTTTATTTCCTTACTAATTGTTGTAATTTGCTGCCTAATTTCCTTAGATCCCTTTTCTTGGTATATTTTTTTCCTGTCGTTTAAAAGTTGTAGAGTGTAGGTGTTAAGTGGTTGCTTCTCTTTATTTCTCTGTTTTGGAATTTGCTCTATCAGTTCTTTCATTACTAATTCAAAGTTTTCGTATTGTTCCTGTATGTCTTGCGATTTGGTGACGGACTCTATGAATTTTTCTTCCCAATATTTGCTACTTATTCCAGTTAACTTTGGTAGGTCTCTTGACATGTTATTTGTTTTCTTGATAAATGTTCTGTTTCTTTTTTCATTTAACTTTAATTTACACCTTATCATTCGGTGATCTGTTGCAAAATTCAAATTATGTATAATATTAAAATGGTGTGTGCGTTTTGGGTGGTTAGTTAGTATGTAGTCAATTTCATTTTTGTATAATCCATCTGATGATTTCCATGTCCATTTCTGATGCGGTTTGATTTTGAACATGCTATTTATGAAAAATAAATTCTTTTCAAGTGCAAACTCTACCAGCCTTTGACCATATTGATGTGAATATACCTAGATAAATATAGCTCAAATAGCTGGGTAATGCCGATTTAGGACAGCACTTACTAAACCATTTCCTTACCCGGGTTTCAAATTTAATGGTGAAGCAATCGTGAAATATGGTTATGGGTCTTTAGCATAGCATTGCCCAAAAATCACTTAAAATCCCCCAAAATCCATTTCGCACTTAATTTCACAGCGGGAAGTAATTTGTTAATACTACCATAACAATTGCTGTGTAGTGTCGGCTTAGAATAGCACTATCCCATTTCTTCTCATGGGTGTACGTAAGAGGCGAATTATGTTTCTTTTGAAATTTGAGTTTTTGATTTTTTGATACAGACATTTACTCGCGGCTATATTTCCCTAGAAGCGGTAGCCAGATCTAAGGAATTACAAAATTCCTCAGCCACTTTTGGAAGTTGAGTGGGGAAAAGATGGTAAAAATAAAGGTTTTGGTGATGGGTCTCCAACCACATCGCCCAAAAATCCAATAAAAAGCCCCAATACCCTTAGTCGCCTTTTACGACACCCGTGGGTAGAAAGGGTTTAGCGACATTCTAAGCCGGCAATACACGACAAATTATTAGATTAGATTAGTTTAGACTTGTATGACGATATTATAAATATTAATCTTCTCCCCATACAACTCACAAAAGTGGCTAAATAATTATCAATCCTGGAGCTTTAGCTACCCCTTTAATACAATTATTGCTGTGGGTATAGATTAGTTAAGGTTAACAATTCATCAGTTGCCAACCCTAGAGGTAAAGTCACCGATCACTTGTTGTAATCTTTTGATAATGGTAGCGTCATGGACGTAAATTATTTGTCTCAATGCAATTAAATAAGAATTTTAGTTGTATTATTATTTTCACGACATATTTTATTTTTGTACTTAACGCAAAGTGCACGCATAAAAAGGTATAACGTTCCACGAGCGAGAACAAACTAGTTATATCTCCATTGCACTCCATCGGCTAAAGCGTCCGAGTAAAGGGGAAATGTTTCAGCATACAATCTACACGTGAGACTTTCCGCACACATATTCTTTGTCTGCCTTTATGAGAAAACTAACGTATCGCCCCAGCTTTGCATGAGTAGTGCTATTTTCAAATGTCTAAACTGTATTAGTTAGAAGTATGCAGGATAAAACAGCTTGTATGAAAAGATTGTAAACGAAGCTAGAGAGGTTTGTCAGGATCGTACAAGTGGCGATCGATAGTCTCTGCCTATCCCAATAGGAACTAACGGCGTAAGTATTTGTATGTTATTTGCTACAAACTTTATTTCTTTAAAATATAATATTAGATCACGCAAAAATATTGTTCTTAAATCAACTTCACAGACATAAAAATTTAATTGATAGATTTAAAATTGATTGATAGGATAGATTTTTGTTTTACTATAAATTTAAATTCAATACAAACAATAATTAACAACTTAGTTTTCCATTTTATTGATCTACAATCGCGCTCGGAACTATAAAATCGCCAAACTGATTTACTAATTAACTAAATTAACTCAAATGCAAATGAACTCCAATTATTCAAAACCAGTATTAAAATTTTCCAGATTGTGTGATAAATATTTGATTTTAGATGAGCCCAAACATTGACAGCTCATAAATAACAAAAAATTATGATAAATATATGTCTAAAAAACTAAACAAAAGTGTATATTTAGATAAAATTAAAACAGTTTTTCTTAGGCCAGCACTTCATTAGAAAGAGTAACTCATTTTTTCGTGTTTAGACTTTTTCTAAAAAACACCCCCGTTCTAGTTTGTTTATATACATACATACATACATATACTCATGGCTATAAATCCCTAGAAGGGGTAGCCAGGGCTAAGGAATTAGTAATTCCTCAACCACTTTTGAAAAGTTATGTGGGGAAAAGGTGTTTAAATAAAGGTTGTTGGTGATGGGTCTCCAACCGCATCACCCAAAAATCCCATAACATAATAATAACATAAACATAAACGTTCACGCCGAATATCCCCGAAGGGACTTTGTCACCTGGTGTTCAGAGTACCCACGTTTTGCATGGACAGTGTACTCACGTGATAGGGGGCAGGCCTATCGCCGTTTTGTACGAATATAATGTCACATGACTAAGTACAACTCAGCCATGTGGGTTTCCTCACGATGTCCAAAAATCCCAAAAAGCCCCAATACCATTAATCGCCTCTTACGTACACCCACCGGAAGAAATGGGCTAGTGCTATTTTAAGCCGACACTACACAGCAAATCCTAATGTATCAAAAGTAATCATCTAAACATCAGAATTTAAACTACAACAATATTAGTATGCAATAAGATTTAATATGCTATAAAAACTAGACTGAAATCTGTAAAACGTCATCAAATATTGATAGCGCTTTAAAAAATTGACATCTATTCAAATATCGACTATTAAATCTACCGGCAATTAAGAATGGTCGCACAATATATTTTAGGCAGTCCTTTGTCTAAACTCAACTGTCACATTGACATATCAAAGACCAATCAAGGCTTCTTTTTTATCCGATTGAACAATAAGTGGAAGTGACATTGTCGCTTTGATTATTTTGTTGGTTGCGTTATTAGGAACGAAGAGGCGGTGTACTTTTGACTGCCCACAGGCTTGTGAATTCGTCCATATAAATGTGAGTGAATGACAAAAGATATGAATCGACTTTGACGATGTCCGAGGCTGAGTAGTTGGATGAGAGGCTTCTTTTGCCAAAGTTTATGGGTTCGATTCCCGCTGTGGGCAAACATTTGTATGATGAGTTTAACTGGTTCTTTTTTCAATATTAACGTCAAAAATAAGTATTGTTTTTCTTACTTCTCACACGTGCGCTTAAAAATAACTTTACAATTCTAAGACACAAGTGTTGAAGTTAGTTTCAATAAGACTATGAAACCAAAAAAGGATTCTATGCAGTTAAGTTCCTAGATATAGCATACTATTTACGTGAAAGATTTAAATTATTACCTATAGTAGTAATCATCGTTAAGTGCCGTGTAGTGACATCTACCCCTTTCTACCCACGTAAGAGTCGACTAAGGCTAAGTTTTTGGGTGATGTGGTATAAAACCCATCACCAAAGATACTTTATTCCTACCATCTTCTCCCCTATCAACTTCCAAATGTGGCTGAGAAGTTCCTAGCTTTGAAGCTCTGGCTATGCCTTTACGGAATTTATGGCCGTGAAAATTTATATATGTTTAGTATAAAAACCCGTGTAGTCCCAGCTTAGAATGTCGCTACCCCTTTCTACCAACGGATGTCGTAAGAGGCGACTAAGGGTATTGGGGCTTTTTATTGGATTTTTGGGCGATGCGGTTGGAGACCCATCACCAAAAACCTTTATTTTACCGCCTTTTCCCCAGTCAACTTCCAAAAGTGGCTGAGGAATTTATAATTCCTTGGCTTTGGCTACCCCTTATAGGGAATAATTGCCGTGAGTATATGTATGTATGTGTATAAAAACCTCGTTTAGATTTCTATTAAACATATCATGAATCTCTGTGTTAACAGTAAAACGCCATTCGAGTCGACAGCAATCTGTCAATCAGCCACCATTTTTATTCTATTGTCTACCACTTAATGTTTGAACCTAACACAGACTTTTAAAAGCGGGACTTCTTACTTTGGTTTACACTTGTCACTTATATGAAAAGTTTGTACAAATAGAACTAGTTATCTAAAATTATGCTTCATCTCACAGCTCATGTATGTCTCCACCAAGGGGCTCGAGCCTACCCGGTATAGGGTGATTTGGCCATAGTCCACCACGCTGGCCAATTGCGGGTTGGCAGACTAAGGACTACTGCCGTGGTAGTAAAATTACATACATAAATACATATACTCACGGCTATAAATCCCTAGAAGGGGTAGCCAGAGCTAAGGAATCAGAAATACTTAAGAAACTTTTGGAATTTGCATGGGGAAAAGATGGTAAAATAAAGTTTGTTGGTGATGGGTCTCCAACCGCATCGCTCAAAAAATCCTTAAAAGCCCTAATACCGTTAGTCACCTCTTACGTACACCCCCGGAAGAAATGGGGTAGTGCTATTCTAAGCCGACACTACACAGCAAAATTATGCATAAAATATCTAAAAAGAGAGTCACCAGAGTTTTGTATTCAGTGACCATAAACCTAATAAAACACTATTTTAATTTCTCACCTAGTTCAGCCACCACATAAGATAGAGAATCATCAACCATTTTTTAGCCACGCTATAAAGCAATATTCATAGACAGCTAAGAAATAAACTCAGCAACGATTCACTTCCAGACTTGGTAGGCTTCTTATCAACTTACAACTCACTAAAAAATTTATATAAAAATGATATTACACTCACGTGAATGTTATAAACTATCTGGTCAGTGTTATGATAGTAAAGTACTGACAGGTGATCTTACACTCGACAGGTGCGCGCATTACATTCTATTGTTGTTTTTTTACCGTTCCCACGCCTATGTTTTTTTCTTCTTGTTTGTTAAACGTTAGACTTAGTTATCTAATACGGTAATAAATTATTGGAAAATAAGCTTTTCCGTTCCTTGTATGCGATGTCAAACTGTGTCAGATAACTATGAATAGTGGCTGAAAACTGCAAGGAGATTTTATGTATTATTATTAATATGATAATATGGTATTTATTAATATGATGTTTAAATCCAAAAACCATAATTAAAATAATAGGATTAATTTTGTTAGTTTGATGAGCAATTAAACATTATGTAATGTCGATAGACCTGCCCCTATCTCTTAGATTCACTGCATATACATAGTGACAAACACACTTCGTGACGTTCAGAAAAATAAGTACCGCTTCACCATTTCGCAACGTTTAGTTTGAATTAAGGTTTTGGCGATATAAAGCTTTAATTAACATAACATAACATAACATAAACGTTCACGCCGAATATCCCCGAAGGGGTTGGCAGAGGTACTAATACTTCTGAACATCACGTGACTTTGTCACCTGGTGTTTAGAGTACCCACGTTTTGCATGGACAGTGTACTCACGTGATAGGGGGCAGGCCTATCGCTGTTTTGTACGAATACACTGTCACATGACTAAGTACAACTCAGCCATGTGGGTTTCCTCACGATGTAATTAAGTTCATATAATTGTCTGCTGATCGGTGTTAACCAATTATCGTTGGCTAAGCCTGACCGGTCGTTATAGAAATCTTTGGGAAGAGCCTCACATCTATTTGCTGAAATAATTATGAATTAACCGATAGATTTTCAACTCCCATATTTCATAGTATAAGTTTCCAGTCAATCACCACGGTCAATCCTTTACTCAATACACAAGTTCAATTCCCGGTCTGTCGATCACTGACAGTACTGACTGACACACACTTAAACACGATGTATGGATGTTCGTGAAAATAAGTTAGAGGAACAATGGTTTCGCTGGCCACGATGAGAGATATGGTTATGTTTTAAGCCTTGTTTTATGTATGGGTGGGTCTATATTTACTTGTGTCACTCTTGTAATGATTGAATTTTGGATTTAATGATATTTCAGCGTAACAATTAGACGCTTTATTTTGTTCCCTAAATTGTTACTACTATTACTATACGGCACAAAAATAACTTAGCACAGTTTTTGGCATATTTTTTCTAAATGAAGATTCCAAAAAAAAGTAGTTCGTTAAAAATGGGGTGTGGAAGATAATATTGTAAATAGGGTAGAAAAAAGGAATCTTAAAAAGTTTACGCACATATAATAAATTGGTGAATAAGATATATAGAGCCAATATGGATGCAATGCATAGCTGTGTAGTATCGGCTTAGAATAGCACTACCTCTTTTCTTCCGGTGGGTGTACGTAAGAGGCGACTAACGGTATTGGGGCTTGTTAAGGGTTTTTGGGCGATGCGGTTGGAGACCAATCACCAACAACCTTTATTTTACCATCTTTTCCCCACGCAACTTCCAAAAGTGGCTGAGGAATTTTTCATTCCAAAGCTCTGGCTACTCCGTTAAGGGATTTATAGCCGTGAGTATATGTATGTATATATGAATATTTAAGTATATAAATACAAAGTCCCACAGCACAACAATGTTGCAAAAACTAAACATGCAAGTTATACACCTAGGCCTTACAACAAAATACTAAAACAACATTTGTCCGTCTGTACAGGTCAATAAATACCACGTTAAGTATGTCAATCGAATAATCTCATCTTTTTTATCAGCAATCAAAGTCAGAGTGTGCACAATTGTACATCTAGCCTCACTCCATAAACACTGAAGTATTTTATTACAATTGTCGCAAGTCTGTGAGTGGCGTTTGTTCCACTTTTAAGAGCCTCTTGCTCCCATAAAAGGCAGTGTCCACCACTTCTCGCAAAACCTGGTATTCGTTGGGATGTTAAAAGATTGGATGAGGCTGTTTACAAAGGTATGGTGCGGATTATGTAAGAGGTTTTTTTTGTGTTTAGACTGTTTTTATAATTGTAGGTGTTTTTACCATTTTGAAAATGACTTTGTCACCTGGTGTTCAGAGTACCCACATTTTGCATGGACAGTGTACTCACGTGATAGGGGGCAAACCTATCGCCGTTTTGTACGAATAAACTGTCACATGACTAAGTACAACTCAGCCATGTGGGTTTCCTCACGATGTTTTCCCTCACCGTTAACAACCATGATAAATTAACCACACATATTATGTCTTTAGAAAAGACAAATTGGTGTAGGCCCGACTCAGGATTTGAACACTAGTCGTTTGCACGATAACCGAGTGTTCTACCCACTAGGCTATCACGGGTATTCTAAACCTAAGTTATATAAATAATGAGTAAACCACTCCATTATTTGTAGCTTCATTCTGCTTGTTACCTTACACGTAGCAAAACGCATTGGGACGGGCACATTATAACAGTCGCTCACTGCACTTGCTCGGAGAAATCACTCGTCTAGGGTTATGCAGTTCTATGTGGTTTGTTGGTTCGTGGATTGCCGTGATTAAGTTGGCATGTATTGAGATTTGCTGTGTAGTGTCCGCTTAGAATAGCACTACCCCATTTCTTCCGGTGGGTGTACGTAAGAGGCAACTAACGGTATTGGGGCTTTTAAGGGATTTTTGGGCGATGCGGTGGGAGACCCATCACCAAGAAACTTTATTTCACCATCTATTCCCCACGCATCTTCCAAAAGTGGCAGAGGAATTTCTAATTCCTTAGCTTTGGCTACCCCTTTCTTGGGATTTATAGCCGTGAGTATAAGTGTGTATGTATGTCTTTATAACAAATATCTGCGACAGATGATGTTAAAATTTGTGGTATTTATGTAATTATATATAATGGTGGTGGGTACCTACGTAACCGATAGCTTTAACCAAAAAGCAATCTTTTGAATCAAGCTGTTCCCTTTCCGCATTGAAACTGATGATATTTACTAAATGTATATTGTATGAATAAATGTACATTATTGATCAAACTTGATTTAATTAATATTTTGTGATTAACCAAAAAAACTTTTAATACAATTTGTTTTAAACACTACAAAATACTACTTCCTTTCAGTTATTAAAACAAGGTGCTTTAGAACAAAAAAACATAAAAAAAAATGCGGTAATCATTTTTTACTTTTTACGTAACGGTTGTAATTAGAAAAAATCTAAATTTTCAAGCGTAATATTTATAAATTACTTTAAGTTTAAATATAAGAAATGTGTACTAATTTTACATTGCAAATTCTAATGAAATGAAATGAAATGAAATAATATTTATTTGCATGGCACATGGAATCAGATCTTAAAGGTAATTAATTATAGTACATGTTCCGTCAAGACACTTGACATACAAATCTAAAATTAATTATGTTTTTTTTTTTAATTAAACACACACACATTAATAAAATCTATCATCTATCTATCTATCAATTTAAATTGTAAAATGTCATACATTTGAAAGAAGATAAAATTAAAACAATAGTAATCAAGTCAATGAAAAAAAAAAAAAAAATATAAAGGACCAAACTAAACTGCAATTCGCGTGAAGATTACATAATCTTCACAGTACTGGAGTCAAACTACAAGTATTTCCAAAGCTCGAAATTCAAATCATAATAGTCTATTGTTGTTAATAACAATAAGATTCATAAAGCTCCAGTGTGTTTGTTTACGGATGCAATAATTCACTTTGCGCCGGCGTTTGTTTGCTAAACTCTCGGAGGGTGCGGCTATTTATTGCTCAGGTTTGATATCATACACGACACAGATATGTATGTATGTCGCCAAAGGAATAGAAGAGGTACTATTATTCTAAGTATCGCGTGACCTTTACGTTAAGGCTACCCATTTTTTGCCTAGACATAGTCTTCTCACAGTTTAGTCCATCATCACTTTTTACCGGCACACTTTGACATGAATAAAGTGAAAACACCGTCACATGCAATTTCTCTTAAGGTTTGCCGTCACAGAGGTATATATTTGATTCAAGAATCGAAGCCGTATTTGTACTACAAGTAATAGTAAATGCTGCTATGAAATATTTTAAGGATCATTGGGTCATGCCTGATATAAGTGACAGACAGACAATGCAGATCTTTTTTTAGATTGCTGGATCTTTTTTTGTGTTTCTGAAGGCCTTTCCGGTTTCGTTAATGACTTGACAAAGTGTTTTCCATATTAATTAATTAAAATTATTAAAAGTTACAGCCATTCCTTACATTAGCTATTTTCTAACTAAACTTTGCACTACGTACCTATAAATAAAGAATAAATAAAGGAAAGAAAAATTTCGACACAGGCGGGAATCGAACCCGCGACCTCGGGTATACGCCCCGACGACGCTCTGCCAATTGAGCCACCGTGTCAATGGCTGTCAGCACGAAATTCTTCTATCCTTTATTCCGCTCTACTAACAAAAAGATTTAAACTACGTACCTATATCTAACAAGTCAATTAAAAGAATACATCACAGAAAACACACCGATATATCGGCTAATTTTATTAAAACAAAAGGTGTCGTGAATCGAAAGTAATCTGTTTTCTTTGACGGCGTCTATCCATTGGACAAGACGAAACCTTATCAAGGCTGTATCATAACGTGACTGATCACTTGACGATCCAACCTGATTGTGTAATTAATTGGCTCCGTGGATGGAGAGTAAAATCATCGGATACTCTTTTTGACATTGTCATTATAATTAAAATTCAATGGAATGAAATGGGTTACTATTGTAATTACAGTTTTTTTTGGCTTTAGTGACAAGTGTCGGAATTTATGAGAAAGTCTTATCGATGTGATATTTAAATATCGTTGCTATTATTGTATATATATTTAGGCACAATAACATATCAGTATATTTTTTTGTCACAGTATTAGTAATCTATTCTATACCTAAAGATGCAATTTTTTACAATATATTATTTTCACAGCCTATACATGTCCCCACCAAGGGGCTCGAGCCTATCCTATATAGGGTGATATGGCCATAGTCCACCACGCTGGCCAATAGCGGGTTGGCAGACTAACGACTACTACCGTAATAGTAGCCGGGACCGACGGCTTAACGTGCCCTCCGAAGCACGGAATCATCTTAATTTTCGAATAATCAGATGATTCAAGCCTGCAACATCCTTTAAAACTGGGTTATAGCTTACAAATTAAATTTATAATGTTACCATCCCCCGGGATTGGCGAGAAACCACACAAGACCGAGGCAAGTGGCGAAATCTCGTATCGGAGGCCAAGACTCATTTTGGGTCGTCGAGCCAGCGAAGTGAGTAAGTAAGTACCACCCCCCGGGAATCGAAACCGAGACCTCCGTACTTGAAACCAAGCGCTTAACCGCGAGACCACGGAGGCAGCCACAATATATTATTATGGTTATATTAAAAGATTAATAAAGTGTATCCTATTAGTATACAATGATCAATTGGTCCTTTACAGTGTTTCTCTTCACAGACATCTACACATATTTTTTTTAAAAATGGTGGTTTGCCATATGCTGAAATATTGTAAAGTACCACATAATCAAAAATAAATAAATATATTGACTAGAAAAAAATATAACGACAAAATAAAGTAAAAATAGGTGTCACACAATTTATTATGAATAACAATATGGAAAATAAATCTTTGTAAAGTTGCCGTCATTGTGTTTCTGAGTAAAAAATAATCGACATTATAATAAATTCGCCATTAGTTTACTAACCGAAAAAGCTAAGCACGGAATTAAATAATTTATTCAAATTAATTTGGAAGGTATGATAATTAAGTGTATTTTGAGCTATTTGAAAAGTTTCTTTCGGACCTAAATAGAAACGGATAATATTCGTAGATGACATTAAGTAATCTGAACATAAGTCACGACTTAAGCCGTGATAGGTTTAAGTAAATAAATCTAATTAGTATTATGATTTAGAGAACTTTGTTCTTAGTTTTAGTTTAAGCTCCGATGAACACAACAATATAGGGATAATAATAAAAAAGTATTTTTTTCTTGATTTCTAATTGTGAAGCTCTGGCTACCCCATTCTGGGATTTATATAGATGACTATATGTTTGTATGTTGGTCACATACATACATACATACATATACTCACGGCTATATTTCCTTAGAAGGGGTAGCCAGAGCTAAGGAATTATAAATTCTTCAGCCACTTTTGGAAGTTCAGTGGGGAAAAGATGGTAAAAATAAAGGTCTTTGGTGATGGGTCTCCAACCGCATCGCCCAAAAATCCCATAAAAGCCCCAATTTCCTTAGTCGCCTCTTACGACACCCGTGGGTAGAAAGGGGTAGTGAAATTCTAAGCCGGCACTACATGGTCACATAATGTAGTCTAAAATCCTGTTCCCACGGGAAACTTCTAAGTCATAACTTAATGTGACCTATAAAATAACTGTCTCTGTCAATTTTACAGCATTGTCAACAAAGTATCTTTCTTTACCATAATTTAGTATTTAGTATCAAAATGCTTTATAATTTATGTAAGACATTACTCTCCAATTTATTGATATATTGTAGTAATAAAAATTAAAATGTGAATTTCTCTCTGTAAATACCGTTGTTGCTAGCAATTTAGTACTAATCAACTTCGAACGATCGCTGTAAAATGTTTAGTATAACCGTTTTGTTCATATAAAATGTGATTTTAAGCTCGTCATCTAGTAGACACTTTAATATTAGGATTTCAAATATAAGGCTATTCTTTATTGACTGATTGTGATTGTTATTTGCTAACCTTTAAACAATCGAAAGTCAAATAATAAAAATACATACATACATATACTCACGGCTATAAATCTCTAGAAGGGGTAGCCAGAGCTAAGGAATTAGAAATTCCTCAGCCACTTTTAGAAATGTGAGTGTGGAAAAGATGGTTAAAATAAAAGTGTGCAACCGCATCGCCCAACAATCCCTTAATGGCTTCAATACCGTTAGTCGCTTCTTACGTACACTTACCGGAAGAAATGG
Source organism: Bedellia somnulentella (assembly GCA_963576735.1). Lineage (NCBI taxonomy): Eukaryota > Metazoa > Arthropoda > Insecta > Lepidoptera > Bedelliidae > Bedellia > Bedellia somnulentella. Next base: position 2,758,261 of record OY755187.1, on the reverse strand, counting down.
GGTAGTGCTATTCTAAGCCGACACTACACAGAAAATAATAATAAAATATTTGCCCTCATTGGAAACAAGTAACAAATGTTTACGAAAATTAATAAAACACCTGTCATAATTTTTTTATTAAATAACGGAGGTTGAAGACAAAAGAGCGTTTGCATAGAATAATCATTACACTTTAGTCAAGGAAATTGTTTATAAACACATTTGTAACAATACCTTAGTGTAATAATATAGCTTCTAGTGAACCTATAAATAGATAATGTTTTAACAAGATAACTTTAAGTTACCCGTCCTATCAACAACATACATACATACATATACTCACGGCTATATTTCCCTAGAAGGGGTAACCAGAGCTAAGGAATTATAAATTCCTCAGCCACTTTTGGAAGTTGAGTGGGGAAAAGATGGTAAGAATAAAGGTTTTTGGTGATGGGTCGCCAACCGCATCGCCCAAAAATCCAATAAAAAGCCCCAATACCCTTAGTCGCCTCTTACGACACCCGTGGGTACAAAGGGGTAGCGACATTCTAAACCGGCACTACACGGCAATGGTCCTATCAACTAATCTTCTATACTTATAATAAATCTGTACAGTTTATGTCTATCTTTTACGGTTGACTCACAATAACACGTGTAATTCCTGATAGCTTAGCAGTTCGGAACATTCTGATTATATTTGTTTACTCTTACGTTTGTTAACCTCTCACTCATCCCTAATTTAAAAAAGGTAACATTATTACCTATTCAATAAAAAAAGAATCATAGAAATCGGTAGACAAACACCGAAATTACACATGAAATAAGCCATCAAGCCCGTGACAAAAACCAAATCGTTACTAATTTACATATTACATACTAGATGGCGCGTAATGATTTCTTTTTCAGATTGTTATAAATACTTCATAGCGTTTTATTCCAAAATTTGCTATTTAATGGAAATACTGAACCGTTCATTAAAGCGCATTCAAAATCACCAAACTACACTGTTTAGGGAGTGCTATAAATTAAATAAATTGAAAACATTGCGCTGAATTTCACAATGCTTAAGCAGGGACTGAAGAAAGAAACCTCAGATATTTAAAAAAAACGACGCTACCCGTGCGAAGCTGGGACGATCCACTAGTAATATAATAAGTCCCATGACAAGGTCAAATTCAAACTACATTAAATACTATTAACATGAGAATTTCATGTATCTTAAATGAGCAGCGAACTATACAATATCACTACACTTTCTCATTTTTTCTCGACATCATCTGCAAAGCTATAATATTATCTTAACACTTGAAGACCTTTCACCTCGAAGCTGCAGGTTTGAATCCCAGTGAAAACCAGCCTAACTTGTACCGTTCGCCTTTAATAATGCTTTTATTATGCAAAGTTTCTATTAGGACATAAACGATATTGGTATGTGATTTTATTTAAACTACGCTTTAACAATGCCGTTTGAATTGAAATCTTGATTATTTCTGTAGTCTGATCATACTTTTTATTTGCAATCAGGCTTTTAATGATGTTTTTTTGTCTAAAAATGGTGGTTTGTTATTTTTAAGGTTTGTAGTTATAAATTCTTCCGGTGGGTGTACGTAAGAGGCGACTAACGGTATTGGGGCTTTAAAGGGATTATTGGGCGATGCGGTTGGAGACCTATCCCCAACAACCTTTATATTACCATCTTTTCCCCACGCAACTTCCAAAAGTGGCTGAAGAATTTCTAATTCTTTAGCTCTGGCTACCCCTTCTAGGGATTTATAGCCGTGAGTATATGTTATGTATGTATGTATTTTTAAGGTTTGTAGTTTATAAGTTTAGCATTTTTAAGATTTCATATATATCGTTCATAAAACAAAGTAGGTGTTGGAACCTTTGGGGTAGACAGTGACAATCACTCGCCACTTTGAACGAGCCTGGAAAAACTTTCTTGCTTCTATCACATTCATCATTCTCCTCATCTTTTATTCTTCTCACTGCGGAAAATTACTGTTAGATTAGCTATTTTAATACATGTCTATTGCAAAGTAACTTCTAAAAGGAATAATCTCGTTAAAAACATATCTTTAGTTACCATATGTCAAACTTAAAGAATACAGAATAACTATTTTAAGATATTTAATCAATACATTAGCATATCAGTCTATAAGAGAATTTATGCGTTCACACACCACTCTAAATCACACGATACCCCGCTGTTCTGTTCTCGTTGGCCCAAACAAAGAACAAACAAATAAAATGAAAATAAAACAAGAGTCCATGAAAACACGCACCCGACTCACTGTGCAGTGGTGCTGTGTCAATATTTATAATTACTTTGTAATTTATTCGTAAACAAAGTCTCTGTATGGACATATTTTTATGTGAGAGCTTTTTGGTAGGATTTTTCATAGGGGTTTTCGGAGTATTCTTGTTCTATATTTTGACATTAGAAAATTTATAGGTGAAAATCCTAAGTAATCCTAGGAACGATTTTTTTTTAAATTTTATTGGAAATACAAAATGATTAAGCTTTAAAGTATGTACTGTTGTTTTTGTGCTATACATATACATATACTCACGGCTGTAATTCCCTAGAAGGGGTAGCCAGAGCCAAGGAATTATAAATTCCTCAGCCACTTTTGGAAGTTGCGTTGCTACCGCATCGCCCAAAAATCCCTTAAAAGCCCCAATACCGTTAGTCGCCTCTTACGATCACCCACGGGTAGAAATGGGGTAGTGTTATTCTAAGCCGACACTACACGGCAAAAGAGGAATATATTTTATTGCGCTATAAATAACCGAATTGGTTGATTGTTTGAGTTTTGGTTTAAATGGCAGTTATAAACATTTACCTGTTATAAAAGATATTATCAAGAATCCGTCACACACACACACACATATCCTACGAAAAAAGTTAAGAAACTAATTCATTCTATTGCTAAATCTATATTTGGTGGGCTTTTTCTACGTTGACTTTATACAAAAGGCTGTGATATATTTCTTTATGCCAAATATAAACGGCATAAAATAGTTTTAAGAAACATTATTTTTAATAGCATTATTCTAAATAATATTCCAAAAGCTACTTCTAAAAGCAAACATTCTTATCTTACAGAAGTCAAAATTTTCAATTTGCGGGACCCGATAATCCATACTTTGAGGCAATCGGAAATAAAAAAAAATAAACGGACACGCCTTCTGTGTGAATTGGAACGCAGCCTGCACGCTATGCACTTGTTGCTAAACTTTTTTTTATTTTACTTTGTAATTTTAAGCCCGTTTCTTGGTGCTTAATTTATGTTTCTGTATTAATGCGTTAAATGTTTTAATTGTTTTTTTAAGTTGCTACCTCGGTTTTTGTTGTAATAACTTTTTATTGTTGATTCAGTTTTGGTTTTGTTTGCTGTTTTCGTTTAATGGCAAAGAACATTATATCATTTATCTTTCAAATAATGAATATGTCACTTATAGTTTTTATTAGATAAATCTTTTATGAAACGTTAACCCTAGAAAGATAATCATATTTTGATGTGCGGGAAAGATAATCTTACGCCTCTGGAGCGCACGATATAGTGACCCCCCTAGTGGTCGTAAATGATTTGCGTATTATAATTATTTCTTTTAATCGTCATTTCCATACTTTATTGAAGAAATAAAAGGCTAAATATATATAATTTTTTTTATTATTCTAGAAAAAATACTAAAAACTCTAAACCTCTTAGGAAATTAACAAAAAAAAACAGACTTCTTTTTAAGTACGCTTTAATTATTTTTAATCGTTTATAACAATCACAAAACTTTTGTTTTTTTTATAGGAACATAATTACTTATAAAAATAAAAGACTTTGGCACAATATTTACCACATTATATGCAGTAGGTGCAGATATCTTTTTTGTGCTCTCCACAGACACACTTCTTGCACTCCGCGCAAGTCATTTTTGACATCCGCTTTTTTGTCGAGGTGCATATGTCACAATATCGCCTTTTCTTGGGCACTGGTTCATTTTGGACATCCTCAGGAACTTCTTCAGTAGAAATTGGCAATGCACTCTGTATAGCGGTCCGGGCTGAACGTTTCAGGGTCGGTTTGCCCAATCGACTTCTCATCCAGGGTTCTGTGAGTTGACTACTCAACATTTTCATATATTGCCTACGGTTCAAGGGCTTCTCGTTCTTGACTGACTTATTATTATTATAAAAATATAAGTAAAAACAACATAAAGTTACAAAATAAACAATAAATCGTACATCACATAAAGTGTTAAAAGTTACACAAAAGATAATCTTGCGCTTCGCGAGCGCATCAGCCTCTGAAAACAGCGAAACTAAAGTACTTACCGACTCCGCACTTCCGTCCCGCTGTCCAACTCGGTGGCGTATGAGATTACAAGAAAGAATGGGCTCGGGCGCGCGACCGTTGAAAAAAGACGACGATATTTAGGTTTAGCGTGCGCCTCAGAGGCGCAGATTATCTTTCTAGGGTTAAACAAATATTATTAATTCGTCAATATTCAACTGAAATTTCATTAATCAACTGAAATACTCAACTAAAATAGAAAATCTTACAAAAGACATCAACGCGCACGGGATCTTTCCTTGGTTCTTTCATTTGAGCCCACAATTGCTAACCTAAGTAATTCTATACATATTTGACGAAATTAAGTTAGTTTCTAAACGGTGTTTTAATTTGAAAATTTCAGTCTATTAAAGGTACACGTATTCAACAATTTTCCATAAAAAGATACTAACGATATGTATGAACTCAGATGCCATATGGTAAGCAGAAGTTTTTTACATAAATATATTGGCTCTACATATCTCTTTACGAAGATACATTGATAATGATTAATAATCCTTACCAAAACCATTTTTGCATTCCTTTTTCTACCTTTTTTACCATATCATAGTTGACTCCACATCTCAGCCTTCCATACTCAATCCCTTAACCTAACATTTAGATTTTCCTCTCAACTCCATATCTCCATCAAAACGTGAGTATAGTTATGCATAGCTTACCTACCTATACAAGCGTTCAAAAATCATACTTATATCGGAAATGATATTCACATAGTAAACTTGTCAAGATGTTTAAGCTCCCGGCTACCATAGCAGCTACGGTTGAGCGCTCCTGAGTATTACGGAATTCGTTACGCTCAGCCTGACGGCCCCAGGTTCGATTACATTACACAACAATTGGATATTCAGTAGTTTGATTACATTAGCCACCTGAGCCTCCGGATTTGACAGGTTTTGGGTAGGTACTTAATCGATGTGTCGCTATTGACATTGATTCGTTACATTTCGTTGGTTTTCATAATTTATTTTGGCCATTGTGTTTTATTTATACTTGCTAGTCTTTTTAATGCCGAGGAGTAGGTTTAGAATGTCACTATCCCTTTCTTTCCACGGGTTTTGTAAGAGACGACTAAGGGTATGGGGCTTTTTGAGTGGTTTTTTGGCGATGCGGTTGGAGACTCATCACCAACGATAATTTCTTTGTTTCTACCATCTTCTCCCCTATTTGTGACCGTGAGTATAGTATGTATGTTGCTATAATAATAGTTTTTCCTAATTTTTATTGCTTTAAAATACTGCTAGGTTTTCAATTCACAATATGATGTGAAAAATATAAGGTTTTTCGGTGTTTGCAACATGAAAGTCGTCGTATAAATACTCTCAAAATAGAAACCTTTCATTTGTCTTAATTTTATGGGCAGTTATTAAATAAAATTAAATATTATGTTGAAATGGTCGTTAATCTCATGGTTCTATATTTTTGTTTTAAGTTCAAGCACTTAGTATAAAACAGTTTATTTTCGCACTAAAACTCCTTGAGATTGTGACATAAATCTCATGTTAATAATTTGTATTCATATGCTTGAGTTTGCAAAACATAAAAATGTTAGTGTTGATAGCCAAAATATAACAGAATTGCCTATTATGCATTTCTATGATAGTTCACATATAAAATAAATAGATATATATTTTAATCATCAAAATAAGTATGATACACTGAAATTTCTTATGAATTCTCGACACCTTTAATTTTTTCAACTTTATAAGATAAAAACACCATAAAACTGCATAAACTACTAACCTCACATCAATTAAGGTTCCATCCACAATAATCCCGCCAAATTGAAATGCTGACTGAAACCAAATTTCAATTGTCGTTACCACTGAACTCACATAAAATCTTTACACACCAAACTGACACATTTCATTCACAATTAAAAACAAATAAATCAATCGTTAATAAACGTCAAAAGCTCCGTCGGTAAACAAAAAGAAGCTTGTTAACAAAACGGCGCGCGAGACAAAAGCTTCCTTATCAGGTCAAAGCTCGACGAAAGTTATTGAACTGTCAAAACCACGTGACCCACCCCTATCATGGTAGCTTTTTTGAATCGAAAACACCGGTGTAAGGCTTGCGTGTGTGCGTTAGCAAGCTGACTATACGTCTGCGTCCACGCAAACAAAATCACCTTGCAAGGACCACTATAGCGGCTCGCTCTAAACATGTTTTCTCCCTCTAGCGGACATTGTGCTCAAACTTGCTTGACAATAAATTACGTATTGGAATCTAATCAGTTTAATGGGCGATTTTTTTTATAATTCCTAATGGCGGATGGACAATAGTGGACAGTATAAAAACATTAATTACGGGAGGAAAAGCGAGCTTTTAATGACTGCGCGCAGCTTATAGGTTATATTGTCTTGTAGCAGTTAATAGTTTCCTGTTATGTTAGATATTGTTTCTCCGCAGTAATTACTGTTGCCACTGTACTTCTTATTCCTAACTATAATATATTTGAAACAAAATACTGTTGGATATAATTATTGTTTTCATCGTTTGAAAGCTCTTAATAATTATGAATATTACATTGACGGAAAAGTATTTTTATCAAATGTTTTATTATTTAATTTAATGTTTTTTGACATGAATTCCTCATGTGGGGATTATTTCTCATAAATAAAAGATGTTATTAAAGGAAAGAAAAATTTCGACACTGGTGCCCGCCAAGCGTGTAACACTAGTGTTAGAAATTAACACTAGTGTTACACGCTTTTTCTTCACTTCTATTCAAGATAAACATTTCGATATATCTTGAAATTCATCGCTCTATTTAGTGACAATAATAAACCATAAATAAAAGATGTTATTAAAGGAAAGAAAAATTTCGACACTGGTGCCCGCCAAGCGTGTAACACTAGTGTTAATTTCTAAGGAATAATTAAATTTCTCGATAAAAACGAATAAATATTCTTCTCGACTCTGATTAAGCATATTATTAAAGTAAATTTTAAGAGCACAAATATCTGTGTTTCTAAATTTGCGAAACTGTTTTTATTTGTCCTCAAATATTGCCTAAGAATCATCACATACACATTTGTGCTTTTCCTCTTTAAAAAATAATATTTTAAAGCTTTTACAACTTGCTATAGAAAATAATATTGTACTACAAAAAAAATTTTTTTTAAGTAAATAAGCTTTTGTAATATTAACAGTATTGCGCAAACCTTAAGCTCATGACCATAAGTTTTTATATAACCTTTTCATTATCGTCACTCAACTATAATCATGTTAAGATGTGCAGTGTTGCCAGCAAAAAAAACCTGTGACATTTTATTTATTTGGGGTTTGAGTCCTGTTTGTTTGTTACCTTTACTCCGAGTTACTAGAATATCACGTGATGGTAATCAAAAGGTCTTTACTCTAGCTTTGAAGTAATACATATTTCTTGGTCTCTTTAAAAAATAAAACTGTCCAAACTTTTTCAATTTAAAAATACTACATTTTTGTACAACCTGAATTTTTGAAAGAATACATATTTCTTTTGTAACTTAAATGTTTTACATAAATAAGTTAAAATGCTAGAACTCATGTCTACAAGTTTTTATATAACCTTTCAATACCGTTACTCAACTATAATCATGTTAAGATGCGCAGTGTTGCCAGGAACAAAAACCTGTGTCGTGAATCCAACAAAGGTAGTAGTATGTCTCACAAACATCCTTAGAAGTACTTGAATTTGTTGGAAAAACATAAGTTATTCTTTTGCGTTCTATGCTTAGGTAAAGCTCTTCTTGTTAGCGATTCCTTGCTTGACATTGTGCAAGAAGAAAAGCTTGTACATACATATATATACTCACGAAGAGCTACGAAATAAAAAAAATCTCACCCACTTTGGAAGTGGGGAAAAGAGGTAAAAGTTGGTGGTGATGGGTCTCCAACCGCATCGCTAAAAATCCACTAAAAAGCCCCAACACCCTTAGTCGCCTTTTGCCGCGGGGAAGAAACGGAATAGCACTATTCTAAGGCGACACTATACAGCTTTAAACTATTCAGGAATTTTACATAATACTCGAAACATGTGTCAAGCACCGGTTGAATCCTCTAATTTCTGATTTAGTGGGACTAAATTTCGTATATTAATTCCAGATCTATGGATAAATACTGAATAAATCTCTGTTTTTGAAAAAATCAACACGGAGACGGCGATAGAGCTCGCCACTTGTCACTGCATAGATTCTCATTGGGCGAAAAGTGGGTGCCTCGTAATACGTTTCTAGATCAGATTGAAAATGTTCTTATAAAGGCGGGGTTCCGAAGTGAGAAGAATAACAAAGCATGTATGAGAAGAATAATAAATATAAGGGAAGCAAGAGAGGTTTGTCAAGATCGTACTAAGTGGCGATCGATAGTCTCTGCCTACCCCAATGGGAATAATGGGCGTGAGTATAAGTAAGTACATAACTCCCATTATCTAGAGACAATCAAAAAAGAAAACTAACAGTATAAATCGTTTGACATTGCTTATAATTTTAGTGAGTAAAACCTGTAGGTTACAACCTATTCGCTACCATTATCTTAACAAAAAGCAAGTCCATTTTAGTAGCTCTATTATTTGAATGATACCGCATAGGAGCTTCCCTTACACGGTGAATATTACAATTTGTAATACAATACGCGGCGAGCTGCGTGTAAAAACTAGACGAACTTAAAATGGACAATCTGCAATGACATTTGGTTGGGACTTAACTCGACATGAAACTAAGAATTAATGAGACAGTGGCAGTTAATTCTACATTTGGTGGAAAATTAGATGCATATTATTTTATATAATAGATTACAGGACAAAATGGTAAGAAAAGAAGCTCTAGGTTCTACAAAAGACACCTTTAAAAAAACTGTAATGATCAGAATGTAAATTTAGAACAAATAATAATGAGTTAAGACGAATTGATAAATATTGAATAAGTTTATGTCCCGACTGTAATCATTGATTTTTTTATCTTCTCATTGATTCCAAAGATTAAAAGTTTTTCAATAATAACACTCAATTTTGCGGCTACCTGGACAGAATATACGTATAATATATAATCAGTGCTTTGCAATCATAATGACATTGACTTTACGAGTAAGATTAAGAACAAGAAAATAAAATAATAAGCAATGACCGTTATCATTTAATAATAATAATTTATTTATTCAGACAATACATTCCATTATTGTAAGTGCTCCTTAACTTATTCCCTTTCTTTATCTGCGTTCTCTTCCTCATAACCATATTGCGGGTGCTAGCAAAACTGATTAGAAATATTGCAATAAGCTATATATGAGACATAAAATGTGTGCAGGCCTCACATCTCAATTGATATACTCACGCTATTAGTTCCCATCGGGGTAGGCAGAGACTATCGATCAGCACTTTGTACGACCCGTACAAACCTTTCTAGCTTTGTTTACATCCATCGATCTTCTCTTCTTCTCCCACATACTCTTTTATTCATCATAGTTCGGACGCCGTGTAGTGCCGGCTTAGAATGTCGCTACCCCTTTCTTCCCACGGGTGTCGTAAGAGGCGACTAAGGGTATTGGGGCTTTTTATTGGATTTTTGGGCAATGCGGTTGGAGACCCATTACCAAAAACCTTTATTTTTACCATCTCTTCCCCACTCAACTTCCAAAAGTGGCTGAGGAATTTATAATTCCTTAGCTCTGGCTACCCCTTTTAGGGAAATACAGCCGTGAGTATATGTATGTATGTATGTATGTAGTTCGGACGCCTGTCTTTTTGAGCACGTTCTCTGTTTGGCCCTAATGAGTCCTCCGAAGTTAGCTTTATAGATCTCTTTCACCAATTTACTAATACCTATCCTCTCTATGTGCCCAAACCATCTTAACATCCCTTTTTCTATCAGTTTTATAATATAATTTTTCACACCTCACCTCGCACGAATCCCGCATAATACAAATAATACAGCAAACGTGTTGAGTAAAGAGAATTCCACCGGTTATTGACTCCAGGACTCAGGCCCATTCTAGTATTGTTGATTACGACTGTCGTCCACTGCGCTTGCGATAAAAACATATCTTTCCCGTTGGTCCCTCTTAGAAGCATCCTGTTAACTTTTTATTAGGATTAGAGTTACTATTATTTTTATTGCTGTATCTCTTTTTACTTCTTGTTCTTGGCGTAATTTATGAAATCAGTTTATTTTATAATTAACGAGATGCGGTCAATGAGATTTTGAGATTAAAGGTTTGTCTGGTTTTTGCTCGTGAGGTTCTAGAGGTTTTTACATACATACATATACTCACGGCTATAAATCCCTTAACGGGGTAGCCAGAGCTTTGGGATGAAAAATTCCTCAGCCACTTTTGGAAGTTGATAGGGGAAGAGATGGTAATAATAAATGTTTTTGGTGACGGGTCTCCAACCACATCGCCCAAAAATCACTTAATAAGCCCCTATACCCTTAGTCGCCTCTTACGATCACCCACGGGTAGAAATGGGGTAGTGTTATTCTAAGCCAACACGGCACGGCTAGAGGTTTTTGAAATATGTCATTAAACCTTTATTATTCCTTATGTGGTGGCCGCCACATAACGTCAATTCCTCAAATATATCCAAATATTTATATAATTAAATGATATAAAATATTCATGATGGTAAGCTAAAAAAAATATCTTTCGAAAATGACTCAAACTCGTACGTTCACGCCGTTTATCCGCGGAGGGGTTGGCAAAGGTACTAATACTTATAATATAATATATTGCCGTGTAGTGCCGGTTTAGAATGTCGCTACCCCTTTCTTCCCACGGGTGTCGTAAGAAGCGACTAAGGGTATCGGGGCTTTATATTGGATTTTTGGGCGATGCGGTTGGAGACCCATCACTAAAAACCTTTATTTTTACCATATTTTTCCCACTCAACTTCCAAAAGTGGCTGAGGAATTTCTAATTCCTTAGCTCTGGCTACCCCTTCTAGGGAAATATAGCCGTGAGTATATGTATGTATGTACTTATAAAAAACAACCTTGCTTTTCTGGGTAGTGCAATAAGTAAATTGTTGGTGTACCTGTTATTGTTATGTCAGTAATACGAGATTACTATTGTTAATATCATAGTACCCATAAACTTAAACTTATACTAATAATATCTCGTGACATTGTCATCTGATGTTCGAAGTACCCACGTTTTGCTTTGATAGTGCTTTTAGGTGATATAGGGGGAGGCCTATCGCCGTAATTCGAAGCCTTAAAAGCTTCTAGAGAATTTCCTTGATTGATGTTTCATATGCTGATTATACAACATACCTTTGGACGCTACTTTTCGCCAGATCAATAAACTCTAACCAAACCTAACCAGAACCATATATTGAATTCTAGAAATCTCTATTTGTACTCAAAGTCAGTTTCAAATATATATATATAACTGTGATAGCTCAGTGGGTAGAACACCACTTATCGTGCAGACGATGAAGGTTCTAGTCCCGGGTCGGGCCTATACCAATTTGTCTTTTCTAAAGAAAAATGCATGGTTAATTTACCTTGGTTGTTAACGTTGAGGGAAAACATCGTGAGGAAACCCACATGGCTGAGTTGTACTAAGTCGCACAAAATAGCCTGCCCCTATCACGTGAGTACACTGTTCAAGCAAATCGTGGGTACTCTGATCAACAGGTGACAATGTCACGTGATGTTCAGAAGGATAAGTACCTCTGCCAACCTCTTCGGGTATTTACGGCGTAAACGTTTGAGTCGCATTAGTTAAAAGCGGTTACTTTATTATTACAAATAAATAAATAATAATAAAATATTTATTTCCAAAAAATTGTAATACTACAGTCTTAACCATAAAGTAAAAATTGGAACAGAGCTGTATTTCACAATAGTACTTAATTAATGGTACAACCGATACCTAATAAAGGGTAACCTGTGCTATAGGTACCGGTATAGTCACTCTAATAATTTATTTAGTTATACTGTATGTGGTCGTATTACTGTTTCATAATTTGACATAAAAATGAATCATGACAACGGTGTTTTAAACGAAATTAGTGACTGGGAGGAAACTGTGTTTGTAATTTTATTTTCATCTGATTTATGTTGTATCAAGTGGGTGGAGACTTTAATTTTATTGTTCGAGACTTGTCGATCGATTAAGCTTATTGTTAATACATTGAGAATGTATTCGAGAAGGTGGGAAATTGAGAGACTAAAAAGAAAGGTTTTTAATATACATACATACACTCACGTCTATAAATCCGAGAAAGAGGTATCCCGACGATATGAAAAATTCTCTGCCACTTTTGGAAGTTTAGTGACTCGAACCATAAATCTATTAAAAAGCCTCAATACCAATAGCCGCCACTTTTGTACACCCACGGGAAGAAACGGGGTAGTGCTATTATAAGCCAACATACATCCATACAATCATATACTCACGGCTATAATTCCCTAAACGAGGTAGCCAGAGCTTTGGAATGAGAAATTCCTCAGCCACTTTTGGAAGTTGAGTGGGGAAAAGATGGTAATAATAAAAGTTTTTGGTGACAAGTCTCCAACCACATCGCCCAAAAATCACTTGAAAAGTCCCTATACCCTTAGTCGCCTCTTACGATCACCCACGGGTAGAAATGGGGTAGTGTTATTCTAAGCCAACACTACACAGCAAAAGAGAGGTATTTAAATAAACGCTTTTTGATTGTAGCCTTACCTCAGAGACCATCACCAATTCGTATGATCTTGGTAAGATTATCTTCCTTATTTTACGTTCATTTGCCGTGTAGTGCCGGGGTAGAATGTCTGTATTCGCGCCCATGAATCCCAAAAATAGGTAGCCAGAGCTTTAAAATATAGAAATTCCTCAGCCACATTTGGAAGTTGATAAGGGACAAAATGGTAGAAATAAAGTATCGTTGGGTCTCCAAAAGCATCGCCCAAAACCACTTCAATAAATTCACCTCTTACGACACCCGTGGGTAGAAAGGGCTAGTTACATTCTAAGCCGGCCCTACACGGCAAATAATAGAATACAAAATGATCAATTAAAAACATACATACATACATATGCTCACGGCTATAAATTCCTAGAAGGGGTAGCCAGAGCTAAGGAATTGGAAATTCCTCAGCCATGTTTGGAAATTTTACTGGGGAAAAGATGGTAAAATAAAGGTTTTCGGTAATGGGTCTCCAACCACATCGCCCAAAAATCCCTTGAAAGCTCCAAATCCGTTAGTCGCCTCTTACGTACACCCATCGGAAGAAATGGGGTAGTGATATTCTATGACGACACTACACAGCAAATTAATTAAAAAAACTGCCATTATCATATTTAACAAATTTATCATTGTACATTGTGTTTTATTGTTAAATATTTTTATTTAATAAAGTATGGAGAGATTGAGAGTCAGATTCGATTCCAATTCTCTCACAAGGTCAAACTAAAATTATGAACTAATTGGTTATCCCATTATCTATTTAAAAAATATTATAATTGAAATTTTCTTGAAAATAATAGTGATAGCTCAGTGGGTAGAACACCGCTTATCGTGCAGATTATGTAGGTTCAAATCCCGGGTCGCGCCTTCACCAATTTGTCTTTTCCTAAGTTATATGTGTAGTTATTTTATCGTGGTTGTTAACGGTGAGGGAAAATATCGTGAGGGAACCTCTAGGCTAAGTTATTTTTTGTCATGTGACAGTGTATTCGTACAAAGCAATGATAGGCCTGCCCCTTGTTACGTGAGTACACTGCCCTTGTAAAAACTTGGGTACTCTAAACAGCTAGTGACATGTACGGCGGCAACAATGAATGTTAGAGATATTACTTAAAAAAGAGAACAGATTCACATTTCATCTTGCTTTTAAATGAACAAAAATATATTAATTTAATGAACCATTCCAAACGCAAAGCTTCTTCAACATATCAGTAGAAACTTGACCATACATTTTTATTGACGAACTTAATTGATCTTGGAACAATTTCGTTTTATAGAGCCAACAGTATTTCGGGCGAGATAAAAAAAGTTCCATAACAATTAGGTAGACAATTGTCGATCATTGTGTAATAAAAAACCCGTTTTTAACCATTCATTATCCACATTCCGGGTATAGTTTTCGTCTTTTATAGTTTCACTAATCAAAGCCTTCAAGAGTTTAGTACTCTCTATTAAATTGTGAGTCAACACTTTAGTGTATCTTATAAACAAAGGATGTAAAATTTTGCGACTAATAATATAATTAGATTTTCTATTCAAAGTATATTTTAGCCGTGTAGTGCCGGCTTAGAATGTCGCTACCCCTTTCTACCCACGGGTGTCGTAAGAGGCGACTAAGGGTATTGGGGCTTTTTATTGGATTTTCGGACGATGCGGTTGGAGACCCATCACCAAGAACCTTTATTTCACCATCTATTCCACACGCACCTTCCAAAAGTAGCTGAGGAATTTATAATTCCTTAGCTCTGGCTACCCCTTTCTTGGGATTTATAGCCGTGAGTATATGTATGTATGTCTATAAGAAAATAATATTGTTTTTGAAATTGGGAACACAAAAATTGAAATTTAGTATTTAAATTACAGTAAGACCCTTCTTTTTAAACTATTTAGTCTTTGTGATTTGTCATTTAAGTGTCATTTATGTTTTTTAGGATTTTATTCGCAAAAAATGGTCTAATCCAGAAAGAAATCAATACATTGTAATCCGTCGAATAAAATTCTTATAAAAATACCAAGAGTTAGTGTTTAAATTATTGAATATGTACAAGATTCATTTTATAAGTTTGATATTTTAAAAGATTGCAATAAGATAAGTTCATTTAATCACTAACTAATTCTGAAAACCAATTGTATGTGACTTTTAATAAAGCTCTTAAGAGAAAGGACGAAAGAGACAAAATGAAATAAAATTATGTTTAGTTATTATTCCAACATGGTGTAACTTCATGCATACATGTACAGTACAATCAATGTATACATTTTTCTATTTGCCATTCAATGCGACAGTCGGTTGCCGACAACACACTTCCATCGACAAGTACAAGAGATGTTGTAGACCGAGAGCTAAGAGTATAAAATATATAATATTGGTAATTAAATAAAAATATAATAAATAATGTTACCTTAACTTTTTAGATAGTCTCATAATATTTTATTGATAAATTATTTTTAATTTGTGACAGAGATAAAATTATCTCGTAAAAGGTATTAATTTAACGTTTTTATTTGTCATGTAATAAAATCTTTTTTAACCATTTTTAGAAGTTGAGTGGCAAAATAAATATATTATTTTTGTTTTTTTTGTCAAAGGAATTTATTCCATATGTCACTCAATTAACGTTGATCTACATCAAAATAGTAGCGATTCTGTACTAAAACTGACAATACCCATCAGGTTTTGTGGACTAGACTAGACATAAAAGAAAGCAATGGAAGCCGTATAGAAAATTTAAGGTAAGATTATATTGTATACAAAACGAGACTTAATTGAAAAGATTGATGGATGTAAACGAAGCTAGAGAGGTTTGTCAGGATCGTACGAAGTGGCGATCGATAGTCTCTGCCTACCCCAATGGGAATTAATGGCGTGAGTATATGTATGTATGTATGTAAAACGAGACTTAAAACAATGTATTCACACTCTTATGACTTATATGACTATAATTATATATTTTGATACTAACAGTCAGAGAACGATACTTAATTTCGAAACCAAGTTTCTTTACACTTATTTAAATGCCGTTATTAGATTAAATTTGCTATATACACGTTAAAAGTGCTTAAGTACAACTTTTGAATAAAGTCATGGTGCGCAATTTTTTTTTATTTTAATGATGAAAAATTCTTATTGAATGAAGCTTTGTAACACAAAGAGGATGATGATAGTAAATTAATAAATGAGATTTATAGAGCTGATGTGAATGATACTGTTAGTAAAGGACAACCTCGCAGTTCACATAATAAGTGTGCTTGAAAGGGCCGGTGTCCGAAGTATGAGAATAAAAGAGCATGTATGAAAAGATTGATGGATTGGAACGAATCTCGAAAGTTTTGTCAGGATCGTACAAAGTGGCGCTCGATAGTCTCTGCCAACCCCAATGGGAACTGAAGGCGTGAGTATATGTATGTGTATTTGTAACTAAGTAACAATTTCCTTCAAAAACGAAACTCCAGCTCCGGGCCTACTATTAAGAGTGGCGCACACACAATCGCCTTTCGGTGGCAGTTATCAGTTTAATTGGCGTTTACATTGCTTTGGGGCAGCCGCGGCCGCTTCTTATAGAAACAGCTATGGGAACGTCCGAAATGGTGTATACAACCTCCTATACAGCCTTTATTATGTGGCCGTGGACTGAGCAAATGTCTTTTGGATCGTGAATGAGTGCTTGGTTTGTAATTCTTAGGTTTTTTTATTTGAATGTTTTTATATGAAGTTGTTTTTGTTTTCGTAATTAGTTATATAGTAACAAATATTAAATCTATTTTTGTATTATTTTAATGACTATATAAGTCATCAATTTAAATCTTTGTGTTCATGAGAACCTCATGTGGGGATTATTTATTACTAATAAATAGAGAATAAATAAAGGAAAGAAAAATTTCGACACAGGCGGGAATCGAACCCGCGACCTCGGGTATACGCCCCAACGCTCTGCCAATTGAGCTAACGTGTCAATTGGCTGCCAGCGCGAAATTCTTCAATCCTTTATTTCTTTTACACGTTTAAGTAGTGTTTGCGTTTCCTACCTCCGAATTTTTACTAATTCGGAAGGCCACTTGTCTACCTTTTTAGATAGAATGCAAATGTTGAAAACGCCTAACTATCACATAATTTAAATCTTTTTGTTCATGAAAACCTCATGTGGGAATTATTACTAATAAATAAAGAATAAATAAAGGAAAGAAAAATTTCGACACAGGCGGGAATCGAACCCGCGACCTCGGGTATACGCCCCGACGCTTAAATTAACAGAGATTTATTCTTTATTACAAGTATCGATCTTTTCAAAGTATTCACTCTGATTACGTATACACTTTTCCATACGTCTAAACCAATTGGAAAATACCTGTGGCCACTCTTCTTTAGATACCTTAGAAATCTCGAAATTATAGGCAACCAGCGCATCTTCTTTGCTTTCAAACCTCTTCCCCTTTAGTTTTTCTTTGATTTTTGGAAACAAGTAAAAATCACAAGGCGCTAGGTTAGGGGAATATGGTGGGTTAGGGAGAATGGACACATTTTTCGAGTTGAAAAAGTCTAGAGTTCTGGCAGACGTGTGCGGCACCGTATTGTCGTGGTGGCAGAGAAGGTGCAGGATTCCTGACTTCGGTCGCTTGTCACACCAAGCTGATATTACTGTTGGAGCACAAACTGTCACATACCATTCGGAGTTCACCGTTCTTTCATTCTCTAGCACAAAGTAGCAACATGACCCGTTTTGCAGAAAAACGAGGCGACCATTTGTTTCTGTGTGCTTCGTGCACGGCGACATTTCGTTGGAGTTGGCTCGTCTTCAAAGCATCATACAGTCAACTGTCGCTTTGGTTCGGGATCGTAGTTATATAGCCATGTTTCGTCACCAGTCAGTATTTCATATACTTTTTTTTTCTTGCCTCCGTTGAATTTATCTATCATGAATAGGCACCAATCCATCCGACGGTCTTTCTGCTCATCGGTAAGTTTGTGCGGCACTCATCTCGAACAACGTTTACGGAGAGGAAGGTGGTCGTGCATTATGGTTTGTATTGCTGTTGATCCAATTCCTAGTTCTCGCTCTAGCTCTACATATGTAATTCGTCGGTTTTCGCGAATAAGTTTTTCGACTGCACGAACGTTTTCTTGCGTGACCGCGGTTGGCGGTCGTCCTGACTTCGCTTCATCTTCGAGACATCCCCATTTTAAATTCAGCAAACCAATTGAATACTGTTGCTCGGGACCAAGCAGACTCACCAAAAGTATGAGCTAAAAGTTCAAAACATTCTTGAGGCTTTAAACTTTTTTAAAAGTCATAATAAATCATAGCGCGAAAATCACGTCGACTGAGCTCCATTGTTGCAAGTGAATTCCCGCCAGATTCTCGGAAAAATGATGCTCATTCATATAAAAATAAATAAAAGAAGTATGTTCTATATTCAAATATGTCAATAAAAAATCAGCCTATAAGATGGTGTATAGCTTGCCAGTGTCAATCAAATGAGAAAAGAGTATCTAACTTCTGTTGGCATGCCCCTCGCACAATATACCCTTATATATAAGCAGTAAGCTTTCATTATTTTAATATATATCTGATCTTTATTATATCATTACTATGCAATTTGTGTTCAAGTTTAATATTCTATATATATTAATATATTTGCTGTGTAATGTCGGCTTAGGATAGCACTACCCAATTTCTTCCGGTATGTGTACGTAAGAGGCGACTAACGGTATTGGGGCTTTTAAGGGATTTTCGGGCGATGCGGTTGGAGACCCCACCAACAAACTTTATTTTACCATCCTTTCCCCACTCAAATTTCCAAAAGTGGCTGAGGAATTTCTCATTCCTTAGCTCTGGCTACCCCTTCTAGGGATTTATAGCCGTGAGTATATGTATGTATGTTTAATATTCTAGTAAATGATGATCGTGAAGTACCGCAGAATCTATGTATTTACATACATAACAAAAAATACAATTATAGACATAAAGATCTCTACAAATAAATATGCAATAGTATTACACAGTCAATTGAACATACTACGAAACAATAGGTAAAGAAACCAAGACATAATAAAAACTATTACATTTAAATACATCATTGTTGTATTTTAGCTTTTTTCTTTGCACTGACAGCTGATTCTGTAAAATATGAATCGAAATGTTTTACCTAACTAGAATATAGTGTTTTTGTATGCAGAAAGTTTGTTAAGACACTTGTTTGTAACTATTAAAAATTTTATCTATGAATCTTACAGACACATTTTAATCAACAGCTTTATGCAAGTATGGCTAATAAGTGGAGTCATACATAATTTTAGGTATTTGATCCGAAACTTAAATAAACTGTCATAAAAATGACGAAATGAACACCAGTTAGACATACATACATACATACATACATATTCTCACGCCGTTAGTTCCCATTGGGGTAGGCAGAGACTATCGATCGCCACTTTGTACGATCCTGGCAAACCTCTCTGGCTTCGTTTACATCCATCAATCTTTTCATACATGCTCTTTTATTCTTCATACTGCGGACACCTGCCTTTTTGAGCTCATTTTCTATTTGATCCAAATGTGTCCTCCGAGGTCGTCCTCTACTAACATTACCTTCCACATTGGCTCTATATATCTCTTTCACCAATTTACTGTCATCCATCCTCTCTATGTGCCCAAACCATCTCAACATTCCTTTTTCTATCTTTCTTACAATATCATCTTTTACACCACACCTTTCACGAATCTCATCATTCCTCACACGATCACATAACCTTACATTACACACTTTTTTATCAGTTAGACACTTCTTAGGAATATTCATTAAATTTTATCTATGAATCTTACAGATCCATACTTTTTTCCTCACCTTACATATGCTCACAACTATTACCAAAATTACTTAAACAAGGTACAAGAGTAAAAAATAATAATAGTATTTTTTGGAGCTTATTACCACTATACGTTATTATTAATCAAAATTGAAAAATTACAATTTTATTCGATGTCTTAACAGAATAGGAACGCGACGCGTGCGCAAACGCAAACCGTTGGAGCGTGAAGCGTTTATTATCTTGTTAACTTTGTAACTTCAAACAATACAAAATAGAATTTCCTCAAATAACTACAATTAAGAGTTTAGCTTCGTGCATTTTTTTATTTATTTAAGTTGTAACAGAGAAAACAAATGCAAAATCATGAATTTTAAAATATGCTGGCTAATATGAAATTTATGAGATTAAATAATTATTTTGCTCGAATG
Source organism: Bedellia somnulentella (assembly GCA_963576735.1). NCBI lineage: Eukaryota > Metazoa > Arthropoda > Insecta > Lepidoptera > Bedelliidae > Bedellia > Bedellia somnulentella. Next base: position 2,738,041 of record OY755187.1, on the reverse strand, counting down.
AAAATTACAAGGTGTATTGGCAATAAGAGTTTTATGAAAACTTCACAAGCATTCCACATACATTTATTATGAAAATAATTTTAGACAACTGCTTAAGTTCACAGAATCAATTTCTTAGTTTCTTTCAATAATTTACATACATATATTTATGGCTATAAACTCCTAGACGAGGTATCCAGAACTTCATACCTAGAAACACATCAGCCATATTTAAAAATTAATAGGGGAAAACTGTCTGTCTGTCTCCAACTGCATCGTCCTAAAAAGACTTAAAAAGCCCCATACCCTTAGTCGCCTCTAACGACAGCGGGGGGTAGTGACATTTTAAGCCGGCACTGCACGGACCTTTCAACAAAACATATACTCACGGCTATAAATCCCTTAAAGGGGTAGCCAGAGCTAGGGAATTATAAATTCCTCAGCCACTTTTGGAAGTTACGTGGGGAAAAGATGGTGAAATAAAGGTTGTTGGTGATGGGTCTCCAACCGCATCGCTCAAAAAGAACTTATAAAGCCCCGTACTCTTAGTCACCACTTTCAATACCCGGGGCAGAAAGGGGTTGTGACATTCTAAGCCGGCACTAAACGGACCTTTCAATTAAAGTTTGTATGTTTGTTTATATCTTTATATACTACGTAGGTATATGTGAGTGTGTCCATATCAAATTATTAAAAATTTGTATAAAATACTATCATTATTGTCCATTCTCCTCAAACGTTTAAAGTCATTCCCTTATTCCGCCAAACACAAGATTTGCAACACTCCAAGTTGAATACCAAAGCTAAAGCTCATTTAATAGTAAAACAAATTACCTATTAAAGGTACAGGCACGTCGAACAATCCATTGTGGGTAACAAGATGGACGGATCAATAGGAAGTCGCTTCAGAGCTGTGAACTCAAACAAATAGCGGCCAATGTCAGGTTCTTAAAGAGCGGCGAATTGATTGGGTGTTGGCAATGTTTATAAAAGTATATACAGTACAGTATGAAGATAGACAGTATGAAGTTTTTTTTTTAATTAAGTTACTAATTTTTCTATGGGCCGTAAGACTTAGGGCTTTTTGGGACTTTTTTAAGATTATGTTCGGCGGTGAGGCTATTTACCCGTAAAGTCCATAAGGTAGCTTGGGAAATTCTTTAATCCTGGCCACACCTTTCCAGGATAATTACCGCAAGTATAAATATGGATATTTAAACTATCATCAAGATGGACAGATCAATAAGAAATTTTCTTCTGATGTCAGAAACTTCAAGAGTGGTGAATTGATTGGATGATATTAAGAAATGTTAGTTTTGAATATAAAATTATAACCAGCACTATGACGTTTTTCGAAATTAATTAAACTTATATTAATGCTGACCCTTCTCTTACAATCGGGGTCCATATTTTTTTTTGTATAAAAGACAATGTGGCTAAAGTCCCCTTATTTTACAAAATTTACCTAACTAAACCTTTAAGGCTGATACTAAAACCCTGACTACCGTTTTTCGGAAAAAACTGCCGTCAGAATAGGTATAAGTATATTTAAAATTACGTATAAATTTTGCTGTGTAGCGCCGGCTTAGAATAGCGCTACCCCGTTTCTACCGGTGGGTGTGCGTAAGAGGCGACTAAAGTGGCTGAGGGATTTCTAATTCCTTGGCTCTGTATATGTATGTATGTATGTATAAATTTAGATATACTTGATTTATGAAGTTATGTACTTTCAAAACAGCTACCCTCTGCCAACAATTCAATAATTAACTCCATGCATTAATGCATCTTTTGTTCAACATTCCGTAAAACAATATACATTTTATCACAGCAAGTTTTTGTATTAAAAGATAACTTAAGACATTTGTATCTTTCTATTAAACCATTCGTTTTTTTATCAATTTGTATATGTCCTGCGTATGTGCCGCGGTCGGCCGACTTCTAAAGATTATAAAAGGAACTATTAAGAGCTGTTCGGCTGAATAAATGATTTTTAAAATACTTGGGGTCGGGGTGAATTGTTTGATAACTTAATAAATTACTTAGTTGCACTTTTACACGTATTTATTTGCTACAAAATTTATTTATTTGCTGTGTAATTTAAAGTTGACTTGTTTACAACTTATTGTATTACAATTTTGCTTTTGTTAACAAGAAAATGTTATCTTTTTAGTCGAAAATGTATTTTTATCTAAGATTTGCCTTTAGTTATTTAAATAAAGTAGATTTAAATTATTGAAAACATAAAATTAATTCTATCTGCCAAATAAGACATAGAAAATTATTTCTATTCGATACCTACATTCATCATCTCCGTCAGCCAATAGATGAAACAGCAAATACTTTTTTTAAAACGACGGACCTCCTGGTCAGCAGTTAGCTGTACAGACGTGCTGCCCTCATACAAGGGCTTCCCACGACTTTCACCATATTGTTGATCCACTTATTGTGAAGCATTCCCACAAAAAGCATTTGGTACGCGGCCGCCGCTAACGATAGTCATATTAAAAGCCTGAAAACATAAAAAATATAATATTATTAAATACCTAATAAAGTGTAACAACAGCTCTATATATATCTCCAACACAACTGCATTCTCATAATGTGACTACTGGAGGTTCGATGCACTTTTTATTGGTCAGGGCGTTTATTACAATGATAAGTCTACGATTGGCTCCTTACCTTTCTGTTCACATGCTATCTTACGAAACAACTTTGTTCTAGATTTGAGGAATCTGCGCCCTTTACTCGCGGACGCTAACTTGTTTAATTGTTTTCATCGAACAGGTTGCTAATAGCCTGTTTGTGTTGAGTTTTTTTAGATATATGTAGTGTTTGAAATACTTTGGATTATTGATTTGTTTGTGTTAAGTATAAGTAAGAAGATATATACATACATATACTCATGGCTATGAGTACTCCGCGGGGTAGCCAGAGATAAGAAATTTGAAATTCCTTAACGAATTTTCGAAAGTTAAGTGGGGAAAAGATGGTAAAATAAAAGTTGTTGGTGATGGGTCCCCAACAGCATCGCCCAAAAACGATCTGCTTCTTACGATCACCCACGGGTAGAAATGGGGTAGTATTATTCTAAGTCGACACTACACGGCCAATATTCTGTATAATTAAAATTTTTTGTCAGTAGGAATTATCAGCTCTACTTGTCGACACGCGTTTTTTTTAAATTCCGGAATACCAGTGGCGCAGTCGGTGGGACTCTGATAGAAGGTAAGAGTATAGAATATAAACTTTTACTGCAAATCACTATTAAAACACTTCCTCCATAGATATATATGTATATATATTTTAAAAGAATTTATTTTACCATCTTTTCCCTACTCAACTTCCAAAAGTGGCTGAGGAATTTCTAATGCCTTAGCTCTGGCTACCCCTTCTAGGGCTTTGTAGGCGTAAGTATATGTATGTATGTATGTATATTAAAATAAAAAATGGTTCATATCTCCCATGAGTGTTTTTAAACTACTCCTACTTTTTCAAAAACTCACATCAACAAATTCATAACTTTCATGTGACTGCCTACCCATTTACAAAAGACGCGTGAAACAGTGTATATGAACGTTAACCTAATTGACATGAATATGTGTGTGTGGTAGGCAGCGGCACAGTCTCTATAAAGGGACGAAGAACAAATAAAGAACAGATACTCAAGCTGTGTATTGTTTTATGTTTGACTGAAAACACAATAGGCTCTACTTCAATGGTGCCGCTGTGGAGTTCAGGCGGGTTTTTAAATTAGCTATTTAATGTTAAGCCTTGGTAGCTTACTGAGAGAACTTTAGCTTAAAGGCATACATACATACATATACTCACGGCTATAAATCCCAGGAAGGGGTAGCCAGAGCTAAAGAATTAGAAATTCCTCAGCCATTTTCGGAAATTTGAGTGAGGAAAAGATAGTAAAAATAAAGGTTGTTGGTGATGGGTCTCCAACCGCATCGCCCAATAATCCCTTAATAGCCCCATACCACCATACCGTTAGTCGCCTCTTACGTACACCCCCCGGAAGAAATGGGGTAGTGCTATTCTAAACCGACACTACACGGCAAAAAGGCTAAGTTTGAAGGCATGGGTTCAAATTCTAAATTAAATCAACCCACCAGTGGAAGGGTCCACTGGTGGGTTTCTGTTCTTATTAGTTCTTATTATTGTGACACGATGCAAAGATAAAATATCGCGTGACGTTATTTTTTTTCCCTTACCCTGCTAAAACTACGTCTCTATGTTTTCAAACACAAATTAATAGAAACAAATCTCGCCTAATCGAATATTTCACAACCGAGTCAGTTGTATTTCTCTCCGAACCCTATTGAGCTAAGAACAAGTGAAACAATAGTAGCAAGTGTCTCCTCGAGAACATAATGTTAATGTGATATAGTACATTTCATTGTGCCGTCAGTGCGCATGCGTCAGCGCTCCTCTTTACTGTACGCCGACTTTTTAACACGCTCTTTGCCGCTTTTTCTGTACTTACATTGAAAAGATTGTGGTTTGCAATAACTATGTTGTTTGTTTAAGTTTAAAATTACACTGATGCGTTAATTTTAGTCATAGAGAACACACATACATAGATATACTTATGGCTATAAATCCCAAAAAGGGGTAGCCACAGCTTCAGAGCTAGAAACTCCTCAGCCACATTTGGAAGTTGATAGGGGACAATATGGAAGAAATCAAGTATCGTTGTTGATGGGTCTCCAACCGCTTCACCCAAAAGATATCCTCCTCCATATCCTTTGTTGCCTCTTACGACACCCGTGGGTAAAAAGGGGTAGTGACATTCTTTGACATTTTTTTTTTTTTTTTTAATTCTAACGCGGCACGTAGGGTTTTAAGGGTTACTAACATTACCTTCAGAGTTAGCTCTATAGATTTCTTTCACAAATTTACTGTCATTTATCCTCTAGACTTAGGGTTACTTTATAATACTATGCCAATTGGCTGCTTTAGAATAGAATAGAATAGAAAATTCTTTATTGTACATCAAATATGGAAAAACAATTACAAATACACAGAATGAATTAACAAAAGTACAACTGGCGGTCTTATCACTAAAAGTGATCTCTTCCAGACAACCTTTGAATGGAGAGGTCAATAAATTAGAGTCATGTGAGATAGATGTACAACAACATGGTGAAACTGATAACTATGCGTTAATCTGCACAAACAATACAACAATCCAGTCATACTTAAATCTAGTTATAAAATAATAAACTATTAACAAACATATAAATACTATGATACAATAAATTAAAACTTATAATACATATAAATATTATATGCTGCTTTATATGGTTCTCTGACCTTATCTGGCCTTATCTTCCCATTTTTAGGTTCCAAGCTGAGTGGGAAAAAATAGTTAGACAATAGTATTATGTTATATAATCTGTTGTGAGTACAAATGCTTGATAGCTGAATATCGATAATACTCCGTCAAGCGTTTTAATTATAAATCAATCACGTATACTTGGCGTATGTCTGTTTATAATATATTTATTTAAGACTTGGTGGTCGCGGAGCTCTACAATATGATTTAGATAAACAGTACCTAGAGTTTTAAAATCAAGTATTTTTATCACTATAAGCAGTTAAAGATCTAAAATAAATTAAATTGCAAAATTGACAATTATTTTTCTCACCCCGTTCTCTATCTACTACATATAAAAACGTAAACATAACATACATAACATAAACATAAACGTTCACGCCGAGTATCCCCGAAAGGGTTGGCAGAGGTACTAATACTTCTGAACATCACGTGACTTTGTCACCTGGTGTTCAGAGTACCCACGTTTTGCATGGACAGTGTACTCACGTGATAGGGGGCAGGCCTATCGCCGTTTTGTACGAACACACTGTCACATGACTAAGTACAACTCAGCCATGTGGGTTTCCTCACGATGTTTTCCCTCACCGTTAACAACCATGATAAATTAACCACACATATGTCTTTAGAAAAGACAAATTGGTGCAGGCCCGACCCAGGATTTAAACACTAGTCGTTTGCACGATAACCGAGTGTTCTACCCACTGGGCTATCACGGTTGCTAAAAACGTAAACTCTATTTATAACCTACATTGTCCTGTTTTTTATGACCAAACAGCAATTTGCTTGAACACAGTATCAACATATTATATTCTACAACTTCTTATAACTGTATCTTTGCAGCCATATTCATGATACATATACACAGAAAAAGTCGGCATGTCTTTACGATCATTTGTCAATGTTTAATCGATCCATTAGTAGTAATTACTGGTCGCGAGTGTTATCGAGTAACATGCGCGCGCGCACCAATAAAAGGGACAACTTCCAAAGAAATGACTGAAACAAGTGATTTATTCAAAAATGCTTTATTTAATATCGCTTAGTAAGAAATTATTGTTAGAGTTGTTTTAGGATATACTAAGTAACAAGGAATAGAAATTTTGCCGTGTAGTGCTAGCTTAGAATGTATTTACCCCTATCGACGACTGTGTGTATGCGGCTTTTCTAGTGCGTTTGAAGACCCATCACCAACGATACTTTATTTCTACCATCTTTTCCCCTATCAACTTCCAAATGTGGCTGAGAAGTTTCTATCTCTGAAGCTCTGGCTACCCATGTTTGGGGTTCATGGACGTGAGTATATGTATGTATGAATGTGGAATATTAATAACTATTTTTATCAAGAAAGCTATTATCCATTAGTTTGCTGGCTTACAAGTTGAAATTATATGATGAATATCGATGTTTAATTAAACTCTTGGATGTTATTTATATAATTACATATTCAAATAGATGGCAGTGGTCCAATTGTCCTAAAAAAACCTCTCCTACTGTTGGAACTTTAGACTCAAAATTCTGAAGTTTCGACGCCAACTTCCATAGAGTGGACCCTCAAATTCGATTTGGAAAAGTTTTGGATTGGATCTTCCAAAATATATTTGGAAATATACATACATACATATTCCGTTAGTTCCCATTGGGGTAGGCAGAGACTATCGATCGCCACTTTGTACGATCCTGGCAAACCTCTCTAGCTTCATTCACATCCATCAATCTTTTCATACATGCTCTTTTATTCTTCGTACTTCGGACACCTGCCTTTTTGAGCACATTTTCTATTTGATCTAAATGTGTCCTCCGAGGTCGTCCTCTACTAACATTACCTTCCAGAAATATCTTTATCATTTATCTGGAAAACCATATATTGCTAGCTCTGATACCCGTTGAATGGGCCGGAGTTATAAGTTTACAATTCTTTTTCCTTAATTTTAAAAATTGCTAAGGAATATCAAATTCTGAAGCTCTGGCCATCCTTATTGGGATTTATTATTTATCAGTAGAAATTAATAATGGCTAAAACGAGAACTTTTTAAATGTAACATAAACGTTCACGCCGAATATCCCCGAGGGGGTTGGCAGAGGTACTAATACTTCTGAACATCACGTGACTTTGTTAGAGTACCCACGTTTTGCATGGACAGTGTACTAACGTGATAGGGGGCAGGCCTATAGCCGTTTTGTACGAATACACTGTCACATGACTAAGTACAACTCAGCCATGTGGGTTTCCTTACGATGTTTTCCCTCACCGTTAACAACCATGATTAATTAACCATACATATGTCTTTAGAAAAGACAAATTGGTGCAGGCCCAACCCGGGATTCGAACACTGGTCGTTTCCACGTTAACCGGTGTTCTATTCATTGAGCTATCACGTCGTTTAAATGTAGTTATGCAATAAACTGTCTGCCAAACAGTTGAGTATCGACCTTATAGAATAAGAACTAAAAACTCTGTTGAGACAAATATTATTATTTATAATATGAATATTATTGCCGTGTCTTTTTCGGCTGAGGAGTTCTTATCTCTGAAGCTCTGGCTACCCGTTTTGGGACTTACGGCCGTGAGTATATGTATGTATGTATTATTATTATATATACGAGTATTTTAAGGTAGTAACTTTTCACTACCCTTATGGATTTTTTCACTGGAATAAAACTTGAGATCTCCTCACTATGAACAATACTTTGCATCACCACTCGTCACGGCACTAATAATTCATAACATTTTAAGGAATATGATTTCCTTGTATTTGTGGTAAAGAGCAATATTTGGTTAAAAAACTTACGTCAAGCCTTAGCATTAATAATGTAATATATAGATTTAAGCGAATTTTGGCGGAAAGGTTACAGCTTGTCACTTACATTATTTAATGAAACCTTTCAAAAATAACAAGCAAAAGGGATTATTCGGTACTGTCTTACAAACACCAAAAACCAGCGTAAAATGATCTTTATAGTGTATGAAAGCTCACTGGCAACATAGATCTTTGTTTATTGGACATTTAAGTATTATATTCGTTCGATTGTACTTAAGTTATAAAGAAATTTAATTTATTAATGATAATCTTGTCATCGAATGTTATTGCAGTGTCATTGTTTAAAGAATTATGTTAATAATTTACATATAACACCTGGATGTATGCGCCGATTAGCGAAGAACGGTTTTTGATAAACACTTTTATTCTATAAAGCTAACTCTTGCACAAATTATATGCAAAAAAAAACATAGGATTACTAAATATAAATTGGGACATACATCGTTTTCATCGTAAAACTAAATATAAAGAGTGCTTTAGGCTTTTAGAACTTCGTTTTTCTAAGTTACTAAACTAAATGAAATGTAACTAACAAGTTTTGTTAGTTGAGGTCTTCCATCAAATTTTACTGTAGATACCTACATACATACATATACTCACGGCTATAAATCCCAAGAAAGGAGTAGCCAGAGCTAAGGAATTAGAAATTTCTCAGACACTTTTGGAAGATGCGTGGGGAATAGATGGTGAAATAAAGGTTCTTGGTGATGGGTCTCCAACTGCATCGCCCAAAAATCCCTTAAAAGCCCCAATACCGTTAGTCGCCTTTTACGTACACCCACCGGAAGAAATGGGGTAGTGCTATTCTAAGCCGACACTACACAGCAATTAGTAGATATACAGTTCAATACAAATTTTTATAGTTTATTGTACCCTTGCAACATTTAGCATTACGTTTGTAATAATTAAGATACCAATTACTGAAAATAAAACTCTATGTGTACTGATGACGCTTCGGATCACATTAAAGTTATAAAATAACATAAAAAAAAGATTTTATTAACATAGTGAATACAGCTACATAGACGCTTTTACTAGTTCGCTGCACGAGGCAATGCCTGTATCGCAGCGAACATTTAATATTTACAGTAATGGTTGATTTTTACTAAATTTGACAAAACTAAAAAAAAATTAAATATAAAAGACTTATTAAAATAACAAGGCATATTAACTGAAAAATTGTATAAATTACACTTCTACTAACTCGTTTTGGTATAAATGTAATAAGTGATATAAAATTTAATATATGTATAAATATACTACGCAAAAATTTGTAAAAGATGTGTATAAATGTATTATTTGATGTATAAATCGACGACTTAGTCAAGGTCACGGGAAGCTGATGAATGAGAGTAGCACAGCACAGGTTGTTGCGGCGATCGTCGGGGAAAAGCAATGTCTAGTATTAGTATAAGTATTAGTATAGCCAATTTTAATAATACTCAAATATCAAGCTTAAACTTTCAAAGAGTCAGCAGAGGTTCCTATTAATACTTCTAAAAATTCCATTCTGAGAATTGTTTGCTTGAACATTCTACTTACATGATGGGGGACAGACCTATCGCCGTTTTATACGAATACACTGTCACTCGACTAAGTTCAACTTAAGAGCTTATTCCATTACACTTTGTCGTTGCTGAATTCAGACGTCCTTCGAAGTTACTGCCGCAGACGCTTGTTATTCCACTACACAAATTTCAGTTTGAACGTTATTCCACTAGTCTGAATTCAGATTCTGTGGCTTTCAGACGTCTTCATTCAGACAAATGGAATAAGTTCTTTAGCCATGCGAGATTGCTCACGATGTTTTCCGTCACCATAAAAAAACCAGGGTAAATTAACCACACATATGATTTCAGAAAAGACATTGTTGTAGGCCTGACTAGGGATTTGAACCCACTGCTCTGTACATGATCGAGAGTGTCTTACAACCTAAGCCATCATGGTTGCTTTAATTTTTAATAAAACACAATAAAAACTGCATCCAGACATTGAAAACCCAACCAAACGCAAAACAACTTAAATCAGCCATTTGTTACGCAGATAACCATTTTATTAATGTTTATTATTTTCGAGTGATAAAAGATCAACGGGTTTTGGAATCCGAATGGATTTGTTCCTTTTTGTTCGGTTTTTGTCGGAGATTTTAGTGCCACATATATGAGCGCGACTCATTATCCCGCACGGATAACAATAAAAATGAAATTTGATCATTGTCGTCAGTTGGACGCTTAGCTTCTTAAGGGGATGGTCGTTTGGACGTTCTAATGTAATGTATTGTTTTAAATGGATGTTTTGTGGTTTTGAGGTGTTTGGGTTAATTGATATTAACAACGATAGCTTAAAATTTAGTTTTGAATTTGTTGTAGTTATTATTATTCATCGGTCTTTTAGTTCTGTGATTACATATAACGGCAACAAAGCTGCCCCCTATCTCGTGAGTATATAGTCCAAGCAAAACGTGGGTAGTCTGAACACCAGATGACGATGTCACGTGATTTTCAGAAGTAATAGTATCTCTGCCAACCCGTTCAGGTAAATACGGCGTAAACGCTTGAGTCTTGATATTAGTTTGGGATGTTTGAGAGTTAACAAACATAACATATCAATACAAACTCAGTTTTTTAATTAATCTACTAGAACAAAATTTAAATAAAGTCAATGTATGTACAAGTATATATATCAAGTAAAAGTTTATTAATAGTCGTTATACGAGTACAAATATAGCACATAGACTAATGCCTTACCTCACAATTAACTACAGAAAACTATGGATAAGTAAGAAAAAGATTTCGTATCATTTTGATTCGAACAAGGAAAATAATATAAAATAGCAAAAGAATAGACAAAAAAACTGGATAACATAAATCCTATAAAAAAATAAACAGCTGATGATTAGTGTGTACATTTTTGTATTTATACTGGTGTTACTTCTGCAAAGCGTTGTTTCATGAATTGTCATAAATGTATTGATCTATCTACTAAAATTTCTATTCTATTAAAATATTCATCAATATTTTATTAATAATAATCCCCACATGAGGTTGTCATGAACAAAAACGTTCAAATTAAATATTCATCTTACTCAAAACCAAACAAAAAACATCGTCAAACAAAAAAATTGTTCGCCTTAACAATCGGCATTTCGGTTATTATCAAGATCAGGGTTTCGAACTTGTCTCACGTGTATAAATTGAATACTTTAGTATCCCATATTGTTGTTCTCATTAACCCTTTGTCTCATTAGAGCCTCACTTCATATACTTACGATATTTTTAGCTGCGGCCAACGACAGCCGGAGCTGACTTTTATACGATTTCTCTTTTTATTACTGTCAATTGTTGATTGTATTGTTTTGGGTTTCTGTTGTTTTGTGCTTTTTGTGTTTTGCGTTGAATTCAGAACTTGTTTTTCAATTTTGAAATCTGATGTGTATTTTGCAATGTTAGATATATGTTTGGCGTGTAGTGTCGGCTTAGAATAACACTACCCCATTTCTACCCGTGGGTGATCGTAAGAGCCGACTAAGGGTATAGGGGATTTTTAAGTGATTTTTTGGCGATGTGGTTGGAAACCCGTCACCAAAAACGTTTATTATTATCATCTTTTCCACAAAAGTGGCTGAGGAATTTATAGAAAGAAAGAAAGAAAGAAATAATGTTTATTTGGTAATTAACACAAGACAATGACAAATATATATATACAAAAAAAGAAAAAAAAACATTACCAAAAAGGCCTTGACTCAGCACTCGCATGACAGAGTATATACTCATCATACACTGATTTTCAGTCAAAGCCCATCATTCCAAAGCTCTGGCTACCCCGTTAAGGGATTTATAGCCGTGAGTATATGTATGTATGTATGTATGTAGATATAGCATATTTTCAAAAAGAAGAGTTATTGGTACATCTTTTGCAACCGCCCTCTTTGAGATCATAGTGACTTTAATTTGAGTTTGAATCATACAATCTAGTATCATATTATTATGAATACAGAATCTTTGGTACAAACATCGAGTTTGAGACCCGTCACCAACAACTTTATTCCTTTTATCAACTTAACTTCCAAAAGTGGCTGGGAAATTTCTTGTTTTGAAACCCTGGCTACCCCTTTAGGGATTTATAGCCGCAAGTATAAGTATGTACCTATTTATTATTGAATATAATTTACAAACTATGAACCTACTCGACCTCAAGCTACTCTAAACTCTAACAATGTAAAAAATAATCGCTCACCATTATCTCCACCTACATTTCTTTAAAACATCAGATCGATTCCGCAAAGTAAGCAAAGCGGAATATAAAAAAGCACTCACAAATTAACGTGCAATTAACTGATAACATTGAAAGTCCAGCCGCCATTTAAAAATTTGTCATCGCGCCATTTTGTTACAATGTGAGTACTGAATGCAGATCATCAGTCAGCGAACAGATATGTTGTCTTATGAGAAGCGCCGCCACACATATTTACTGCTTTAATTGATTATACTACTTAAAATGGGATGGAGTAGATTTTTAATAGTGTAGACATTTGAGAAGACTACAGTTTGTGTACAAAGTAGGTTTATTAGAATTATGTGCACAAAATGTCAGTTTTAGTATCTAAATGATAAGACAAAGACTGAGATATAATATTTTTAATTGTGTATAATATTCTTAACAGTTTTTTTTTTCAGATTTTCTTTACAATTTCAAAATATTATTCAACTAATTTGCTTTATAATGTAGGAGGTTTAAGAGGCGTTTAGTGCGATTATATATGTGGTTCTGGACCACATCGCCCAACTATCACTTTAAAATTCCTAATAGAAAATAATTAATTATATTCTCTACAGTTTTCAATGTGAGTATAGTTGACAATCAGCCAGCACAGTGAGGGGTTGATAAACAGGTGCACTCCCGACTAAAGGTTTCCGCGCGTTCAACGCCAGACAAGCCTTAGGCTGTAATTTGGTCTAATTAAATGAATTCGAACCATAATGTGAAAATTTATCACCGCATTTTGCGATGCATGTATTATTAGAACTCTTGTTTTGACGTCCATTTTAATTTTGATTAACTTTACTATTATTATGTAATTTAAAATTATTTTGCAAAGTTAATATAGTTGTACAATAGTTATGTCCCCATTACTAGGCGAGAACAAAAGGTAAGCAAACCTTTGACAAATTTTTATATTATATTTTTTCCTTGTACCAACGGTCATATTTAGCTAAGTTCATCTTTAAGAAGTCAAATATCTGGCGTCTGTTAATTTCAATTAATTTTTATTTTTTCCCATAAACTACACCATTTTTTACCATATATGAGTAAATATAAGAAGTTGGTTGTAAGAAGTTATATTTTACTATGTTTAGTCATAAAAATCATTTGCTAACTGTCAGTAAATAAATAAACAAACCATGTATCATCCAAGTACAGTTTTATACCGCTTTCCATATGCATTTAGACCACACAAGAAATGGAGGTAGTTGCCAATTGTCTGTCTATGTAAAGCTCATGTCGATACAGCGTCACACCGCGTTCGGTCGCGGCGTTTCTTTGAACTATTGTGCTTTTCATTTTTAATGTCTAATTGTTGGTGACAACTTGTATTTTCATTTTATTTTATTCGCTTACTTTTTAATTACTAACTGTTTCATCCGAAACAGCTCAGAGGGGATAAAAATCCTATTAAGCAGAGAGGCGCGAATTCAAATCCGAGTTAGACCTTCCCCAATTTTTACATACATACACATACTCACGCCATTAGTTCCCATTGGGGTAGGCAGACACTATCGATCGCCACTTCGTACGATCCTGACAAACCTCTCTAGCTTCGTTTACATCCATCAATATTTTCATACATGCTCTTTTATTCTTCATACTTCGGACGCCAGCCTTTTTGAGCACACTCTCAATTTGGTCCAAGTCCAATTCTCCGTGGTCGTCCTCTACTAAAATTACCATCCACACTAGCTCTGTAGATCCCTTTTACCAATTTTCTTTCATCCATCCTCTCTATGTGCCCAATCCATCTCAACATTCCTTTTTCTATCTTTCTTACAATATCATCTTTCACACCACACTTTTCACGAATAACACTATTTCTCACTCGGTCACATAATCTAACATTTAAAAAAAAACTGAGGGACCTCATTTCTACTGCATTCACTCTGCTCTCATGGTTCTTCTGCCGCACCCAACATTCGATTTCATACATATAACTAACCACCTAAGCTAGCTATATAAGCGTAGGAACAAGAACAGCAACATGCACAGCCATTCGGGCCTTTTCAGACACCGATCGACTGGTCATTAGGCTATTCATTGCTCCATTTACCGCATTACCCTTTTTCACTCTAAAATTATATGTTTGGTTAATTTATCATATTTACTAACGGTGAGGGAAAACATCGTGAGGAAACCCATATGGCTAAATGTATCATGTTGGTACAGCGTCACACCGCGTTGGGTCGCGGCGTTTCTTTGAACTATTGTGCTTTTTATCTTCACTGCTAGCCTGGTCTAATTGTTGGTGACAACTTGTAGTATTGTTTTATTTGGTTCGTTTTCTAATTAATTAATAACTGTTTCTTCCCAAACAGCTCAGAGGGGATAAAAATCCTATTAAGTAGAGAGGCGGGGGTTAAAATCCCGAGATTGACCTACAGCAATGTGTATTTTTTTTAATCATATGTACATACATATACTCACGGCTATAAATCCCTAAAAGGGGTAGCCAGAGCTAAGGAATTAGAAATTCCTCAGCCACTTTTGGAAGTTGCGTGGGGAAAATATGGTAAAATAAAGGTTGTTGGTGATGGGTCTCCAACCGCATCGCCCAAAAATCCCTTAAAAGCCCCAATACCGTTAGTCGCCTCTTACGTACACCCACCGGAAGAAATGGGGTAGTGCTATTCTATGCCGACACTACACAGCTAAAGTACACTAAAGCTACACAGTTAAATCATATGTGTGGTTTATTTATCATATTTGCTAACGGTAATAGGCCTCCCCCTACGATTCCCACATCAACTGGTCTTGAGCTGCCCTCATCTTTTTGCAAGTCCTTGGGCTATAGTTACTCATAAGCAGTTTCTTCTTTGGTTCTCCGCAATGTCTTAATGTATTTAATTTGCTTTTGGTTACAAATTATCTTTCTCTCAAGAAAATTAAACTTAAAGAGGATTTTATCGTTATTGAAAATAAAATATGTAAGAACTTTTTACTGATATACTTTCTTGAAAATACGATTCAAGCATAATCTTATCTTAATATATTAAAAAAGATTTCAAAATAAAAAGTAAACTACCAGGGAAAGTTCCTTCACTACTCAAAAAGTGTAAAAGAAATTTCGAAATGAAAAATTTCGCACTGGTAGCCACTTGACATAATAGCTCAATGGCAGAGCGACGGGGGCGTATAACCGAAGGTCGCGGGTTCGATCCCCGCTAGTGTCAAAATGTTTCTTTCCTTTATTTATTAGGAAAAGTTCCATTCCTAAAATTTACCAACCATCTTTTGCATAAAAACAACTCATTTCTAACCCTTCAAACCAGCGACCACAAACTTAATAGACTCATTAAACCCAAGTGTTCCGTAAGAAGGCTGCTAACGTTAGAGGCACACAGTACGGGCATACTGATTGCCGCATTGTCCCGTTCACAATAACTCGATTAGTGTCCGAACGACCGGACATGCCCGGACGGTGCGAAGTGTGGATATGCTCTAAGGAACACTTTTGGAAGTTGAGTGGGAAAAATATTGCAATATAAAGTTTGCTGGTTATGGGTCTCCAACCTTTTACTTCCTTACTCTACTTACTAGTTCCCATTGGGGTAGGCAGAGACTATAGATCGCCACATTGTACTATCTAAGCAAATCTCGCTAGCTTCGTTCACATCTTTCAATCTTTTGATACTTGCTCTATTCTTCTTGAATAGAAGACTTCTTGCTGAAACTTCTTTAAAGCACCAATACCCTTAGTAGCCTCTTACAGGCACACATGGGTAGAAATGGGCTAGTGTTATTTTAAGCCGACACTACAACTTTCATTCACATTGAGTATCTTCTGTGTCTTACGCATAGATACACCTAATGCCAACACATTTATTTCAATACAAAAATTACCAAAAGTGAAGTCTTATCCATATTATAATTTCGTCACAGGACACCCCAATTAGGCCTCGAACGCGACGCCGGCACAAAGGCAAAGATAATGGTCAGTTAACTTAGTTCGGAAGATAGTTCACTTAGAGCCAACTTAATTTTATCAGGTTGCAATTAAGTGAGCGGAGTTAATTGAATATTCTCATGGGTCCGTATCACAATTATGACCTCGTGAACTGGGCGATATCGATCTGCGTGTAGCCTGTATTTAACAATGTGTATATTATTTTAGATTCGCGTTTCGTGGTGTAATAGAAGTTTCGGATGTGTAGTTAGCGAAATTAATTTGCTTACTGATTTCACTCAGGCTTTTTTAAAAAAGAAGCTAATTTTAATACTGTTACTATTTTGAGATTTAATAAATAAAACTTTTCTTTGATATTGAAAATATAAATATAGCACACTACTTTACTTATTTTTTAATAGAAAATTCTGTGAAAATTTTGCTAATTGCATTAAGCGTTTCTTCATCATAGTACCCATATATATACTCGTATTTTATTTCAAACACTTCACTTAAATCGACGTCAATTAGGTTCGGGACTATCAATTCCTCACAGCCCATATATGTAAGGTTTCGATATAATATAAGCCCATATATCTCGAGGTTTGGAGTGCAACGGTCGCGTGCTGGGCGCGCTCAGCCTCGTGGTCCCCGACATGCCGCGCAGCCGCCGGCGCCGCGCGCGCATGTTCGTGGAGCCGCGAGCGCGCACCGCGCTGCTACACAACTCGCCAATAGTGAGAGGGATTCGGCTACTTAACAGGGTGTCGGAGGAGGTAAATATCCTGGTTTGCCCCATGGTTGAACTTGAGAGAGCTGTCCTTAAACTGTTATGTTATTGTTAATTTGTATATTGTAGGTTGGAGTTTATACCTTGTTACTTTTTTATATAATTTAGAGTTGTTTATTTTTTTTATTGATTTTATTAGTGTTTTTTAATTCTATCCTTTACTTACATTTGTAGTCATTTTTTCTAATATTTAGTGTCACTGTTTGTGTTAGTAAAAAGAATATTTAAGTATTGTCGCATTGGCTGCAAGCTGCAATGGCTGTACTTGTACATAAATAAATAAATAAATAAATGTATGTCCCCACCAAGGGGCTCGAGCCTACCCTATATAGGGCGATTTGGCCATAGTCCACCACGCTTGCCAATTGCGAGTTGGCAGACTAACGACTACTACCGTAATAGTAGCCGGGACCGACGGGTTAACGTGCCCTCCGAAGCACGGAATCATCTTAATTTTCGGATAATCAGGTGATTCAAGCCTGTAATATCCTTCCAGAATGGGTTTAATCTTAGAAATTTAATTTGTAAGGTTACCACCCCTCGGGAATCGAACCCGATACCTCCGTACTTGAAACTAATAAATAATAATGTATAATAAATAACTTTTAGTAAACTAAAAGGGTTTTGTTTAACAAATTTAAAAAAGAAACCTTAATTATAAAAATACACACATACATACATATACTCACGGCTATAAATCCCTTAACGGGGTAGCTAGAGCTTTGTAATGAGAAATGCCTCAGCCACTTTTGGAAGTTAATTGGGGAAAAGATGGTAATAATAAATATTTTTGGTGACGGGTCTCCAACCACATCGCCCAAAAATCACTTAAAAAGCCCCTATACCCTTAGTCGCCTCTTACGATCACCCACGGGCAGAAATGGGGTAGTGCTATTCTAAGCCGACACTACACAGAAAATTAATACATTTAATATTGTGTCATATAAACGATTCGAAAGGTATACTTTTTTACAAATGGGATATCTGACAAATTAGCGACTGAATATTTCATTTATAATTTTATTCTTAAACCCCATTCACCTCTTTATAATTTCTATAACTAACCTCTAAGCCCATTCCCGTTTACGTCCATTTATTAAACTGCCCTTTCAATGTAAAAACAAACACTTTCTTCCAACAAGAAGCGTCGATCAAGTATGTCTTTCCCAGACCTGATCAAAATACTTTCCACTAAACGAATAGACGCAATAAACGTTTATTATTATCGCTAGGCACAATCGTTGTTAGACAGGATGTGTTGATGATTATGATAATGTAGAGCCTCTTAAGTGGACGGCCACTAAGCCTTGTTTGATGGTCACCGTCGGTTCACCGTTAGGATTAATAGCAGTCTAAGAAAATACTTTTTAAACGATGCTTTATGAGTAAGAATGGGTTCTAATCATCACATTGGCGTGTAGTGTTGGCTTAGAATGCCACAACCCCTTTCTACCCACGGGTGCCGTGAGAGGCGACTACGGGTATGGGGAATTTTAAGTGGTTTTTTGTCGGTGCGGTAGGAGAATCTATCCTATCTATCTACTATCTTGTCCCCTATCAACTTTTTTCTGAAGCTCTGGCTACCCCTTTTTGGGATTTACATTGGATCTTAAGTGTGAAGATTAAAATGTATGAAAATATTGCTCGACAGGTTTTCTAGGATCGTAAATGGCGACTGCTATGCCTACTGAGTGGAAATTAATGGTGTTCGTTATTATTTGTAAGTTTATTTATAAAAACCGTGATACATACCGCGTAGAACACCGCTTATCAGGCAGACGATGAAAGATCATACCCCGGATCAGGCCTACACCAATTTGTCTACACCAAAGTCATATGTGTTGTTAATTTATCGTGGTTGTTAACGGCGAATGCAAACATCGTGAGGAAACCCACATGGCTTAGTTGTACTTTGTCATGTGACAGTGTATTCCTACAAAAACGGCGATAGGCCTGCCCCTTATTACGTGAGTACACTGTCCAAGCAAAACGTGGGTACTCTCAATGCCAGATTACGATGTCACGTAATTTCCAGAAGTCTTAGTACCTCTGCTAACGCTTTCGGGGATATACGGCGTGAACTTTTGATTATGTATTCACTGTTATCTTGATCAGCTGGAAACCTATTATCGACACAAACCTAAGCTTCACATGTAATGTAGTTTCTCATATCGTAACGCTACCAATACTTCTATTAACATAACATAACATAAACGTTCACGCCGAATATCCCCGAAGGGGTTGGTAGAGGTACTAATACTTCTGAACATCACGTGACATTGTCACCTGGCGTCAGAGTGCCCACGTTTTGCATGGACAGTGTACTCACGTGATAGGGGGCAGGCCTATCGCCGTTTTGTACGAATACACGGTCACATGACTAAGTACAACTCAGCCATGTGGGTGTCTTCACCGTTAACAACCGTGATAAATTAACCACACATATGTCTTTATAAAAGACAAATTGGTGTAGGCCCGACCCGGGATTTGAACACTAGTCGCTTGCACGTTAACCGGTGTTCTACCCATTGAGCTATCACGTCGTCACTTCTATTAAAACGAGTTATAACCACTAACAGCTAAAGCTTACTCACAAACACTCGAACCCGTTCTGAAATAAAGAAATACCTCAGTACATAAGAGTCAATAAAAATTTCAAAGACATATTGATCATAGTCGTTGACTGAAGGTATTCTTAAAGGCATCACGTTCTGTATACCGCACCATGAATAGAACATCCACCCCTATTGTAAGTTAATGCACTTGTGATACTTGATGTGGGGTGGTCTAAGTGGGGAGAGCTTGCGGAGAATAGAAGATGAAAATTTATTTACTTGTGTAATTTAAGAGCGTTTCCAATTCCTTCACTCTTTACATGACCTCAATCTGCGTTCTTACCACAATCTTTTGTTGAGTACCCCTTCCCATTCCACCAAATTTCACCTTTACCGTCCAGGCTGTACAACTATGGAACGGTCTTCCTGTAGAGGTGCAATTAGCCAAGTCTCTCCCTATTTTCAAGAACATGGTAAAAAATCACTTCCTCTCCGAAACACTATATTATTATTTGTGTTGCATACAAAAGTTTATATATTCTATTATATATGTCGTAAAATGTATATATGTATTTTTTTTAAAAATCTTTATATATATTGCATATGTATATTATTTATTTTATGTAATACTATATGTAAGTGTGTTGGAACTTAATAAATATTTAGTAATATTTAAGATAGATAATAGTTTGACGAATAATTTTAGTTTCTAAGCAAATAAATCAGTTTAATTTAATGGACATCTGCCAAACATGTTTTTAATCCAGCAAATCTTTCCATTCATGGGTTGTCTGGAAGAGATCGCTCTTAGTGATAAGACCACCAGTTGTACTTTGGCTTTTGTACCGATATTTTTTTTGTAATTGTTGTTTTTTTTTGTGATGTGCAATAGGAGTTTTTATTATTATTATTAATTATGTTAGCGATTTGTTTTTTTTCGAAGTAGGTAATGGCTGCTGATAACATTTTACGAACCTGATATAAGTGTTAGTCTGAAAATAAAATGTTTACCTTGAGTAATGAAATTTTAATTACTTACATATGTATTAAGATATTGTATGGTATATTTGATGACTACGCAACTTCCAAAAGTGGCTGAGGAATTTCAAGCCCTAAGTGCTGGGTACCCCTTTTTAGGATTCGTGGAGATTAGGTCGTGAGCATATGTATGTGTGTAAGTAAATATTAAAATGTGATATAAAATCCACGACTTACTATTTCAGCTTATTCCAACTATTAATTCGCAAAGTTTGTACCACAGCCTCAAAGAGTGGCTCAGCTAGAATGGAGATGCGAACGCGACAGGAAGCGAAATAAGCTTTTGTTCTGAAACTCGAAATGATAAAAACATCAGGAATCAAAATGCGCCAGCCTATTGTTTGAGATCGCCTTTATTTATTGTTTTCTTATTTATTACAAACTCAAAAGTAAACGTACTTTGAGTGATTTGCTTAGTTTTTTATTGAAAAACTGAGCTAAGGACTTCATGTTGGGAATTACAATTGAGTTATATTTTTTGTTTGATTCTCATTGTCCGGCGGTTTTTATGAAACGCTTCGTTTGTTTTAATTAAATGAAATGAACAATGCATTCGATCTATAAGGAGATGGAAATACAATACAAAGTATTTTTTTACGTTTAGCGATGCAGTTTTAGATACAGTGCTGTGTAGTGTCGGCTCTGCTGTGTAGTGTCGGCTTAGAATAGCACTACCCCATTTCTGTCGGTGGGTGTACGTAAGAGGCGACTAACGGCATTGGGGCTTTTAAAGGATTTTCGGGCGATGCGGTTGGAGACCCATCACCAACAACCTTTATTTTACCATCTTTTCCTCACTCAACTTCCAAAAGTGGCTGAGGAATTTCTTTTTCCTTAGCTCTGGCTACCCTTTCTAGGGATTTATAGTCGTGAGTATATGTATGTATGTATGTTTTAGATACGTATCTCAAAAGTTCACTCCGTATATCCCCAAGTTTTGGCTACCACTTTTTGGGTTTTACGTATGTATGTACAAAAAACAAACTTGTATATTTCTAATAAGTATTGCTATTGCCGTGTAGTGTCGGCTTAAAATAGCATTACCCTATGTCAACCCGTGGGTGTTTGTAAGAGGCGACTAAGGGATTTGCGGCTTTTAAAGAAGTTGTTGGGCGATGCCATTGGAGACCTAACACCAACAACCTTTAGTTTAGAATCTTTTTGCGACTCAAGCTGCAAAAGTGGCTGAGAAATTTAATTTGCTGAAGCTCTGCCTACCTCTTCTAGGGATTGAAAGAATAATGTATATATGTGTATTTCTAACAATTTATAATTAAGTTTATACAATTTTATTTCAACAATGAATCCTGCTTTACAACAACAAATGATGTAAAACGATATCGAATCCAGTATTCAGATTACAACACGCTCAAGAATGTTATAACTAGAGATGCGTACGCGCATTTGTCATGTGAACACAATATAATGTTATGGATAACTAATACTTGATGTATTTAATATTATGGGTAAGTTATAACTGATAGTTGGTCGGTTAGTTATCTGTGGGATAATGTGGGTTAGGGTGAAGATGCACTGAGATAGACTAAGAATGGATAAAGAAGAAATAATTATTTGAATGATTATGATATGTGTAAATATCAAGAGAGCAAAACTCCTCTTGTGGACACAAACAATGCATAAAAAATATTAAAAACAGAACAGAACCACGTTTAACCAACCACATTAAAAAAAACCCCTAAAAATATAATAAAATTGACACATATTACGGAATCGATTAAATAAACCCTACTGTTTATCATCATGTGCCGTCGTTGAAAACATGACATGTTGTTCAGAACTTTTATCCCTTAAAGGGTGACAAGAAAACTAATATTTCTAAATATATCGTGTAAATTCTTTACCTGATTTTCATAGTACTTACGCTATAGTACGAAGGTTTTGTCTGTTGGTCACATGATGTTTTCCATTACCATAAAATTGATAAAGGCACCATACATATTAAATAAAACATACATTGGCTGAATACGAGTACTTAAAACATACATTCATACCTACAACATATGACAGCAGTAGCATACGCCACTTTCCATAGTCTTGACAAACCTCTCTAGTTTCGTTTACATCCATAAATCTTCTAATACATGATCTTAATTCTCCATACTTCGGACGCCTGCCTTTTAGAGCACACTCCCTATTTTGTCCAAATGTGTCCTCTGAAGGCGTCCTCTACTGACATTACCCACCACATTTGGCTCTATAAATGAACTATACTAAATGCATATAAAGCCCGGTGTATCTCCAACCTAATCCCTCGCTACACTCCCAAGCGACTTCTTAAACAAATGCTTGTCGGCGGGGCGCCCGCACAGCCTCCATTGTCGCTCGTTACCGGCGACAAATTGGAACCTTCGACCTTTACACCGCCTTTGTGATGCAGCACCTTGCCACCTTGTCTCGGAAGGCAATTAGCGGTACTCTCTTAGAACTATCTTCGAGGAAATATCATCTAATTGCTTATAAACGTTTGAATACTTGGTTTCGTTTAAGGCTTGAGGCTTTCGGATTGAACTAGGCTGCTGTGAAAATTTCATTTGGGTCACAAAACTCATAATGCCATCTAGTGAAATAATTCGAAACTTTGATTGATTTATTGATCTTTCCATTCAAAAGTTGTCTGGAAGAGATAGCTTTTAGTAATAAGACCAGTAATTGTACTTTTTTTATATTGAATTTGTATTTGTATGTGGTTTTTCCTTTTTTGATGAGTAATAAAGTGTTTTTGTGTTGTATTGTAAAACTATCTGAAGCTTATAACCGAATCGGTCGAATTGTGTCTTCTGATTTGCGGAATGTGATTTTTTTATAATGTAGCCGGCACTCAGCCGACTTTCATTTCCTTCAGAACCAATAATTTCATTGATACTTTAGTAAGAAGAAAAGTTAAGTGGTATTCTATCTTTGCCATCTTGTATAGAATATAGAATAAAGCTGTTCTCAGCCACCACTCAATTTAAGTATAATAAATTTATGATGAAAGCTATTTACGAGGATTCGCAGTTCAGTGCAAAATTAACGGGCTATTAATTTTAAATTGACTTGTGAAAATATTTATCTATATATTGTTTATAACTGCTCTAGGAGTCAAATGATCTATGAATTTAGTAAACTAGTTATTTGGGCAATAATTCTCATGAACACAAATATTAGGTACTGATTTAGACTAACTAAAAATCTATAGTAAATGTGTGAAACAACTAATAAGCGCACTTTTTAAGCCAACTTATGTACACTGCTGTGTAGTGTCGGCTTAGAATAGCACTACCCCATTTCTTCCGGTGGGTGTACGTAAGAGGCGACCAACAGTATTTGGGCTTTTAAGGGTTTTTTGGGTGATGCGGTTGGAGACCCATCACCAACAACCTTTATACTTCCATCTTATCCACACTTTACTTTCCAAAAGTGGCTGAGGAATTTCTAATTTTTTAGCTCCGGCTACATCATATAGAGAATTACAGCCGTGAGTATATGTATGTATGTTATGTACACATACATTATAATTTGCCGTGTTGTGCCGGCTTAGACTTCACTACCCTTTTCTATTTACAGGACCCATCACCAACAATACTTAATTCTAACATCTTGCCCCCTATCAATTCCAAATGTGGCTGAGGAGTTTCTAGCTCTGAGGCTCTGGCTGCCCCTTTTTGGGGCAGCCAGAGCCTCAGAGCAGATCATGTATAATCTGCACACAAATATAACCAAAATGTATGTTAACTAGATTTGTCAAATATGTACTGGCTGCTCTCTGCACACACATAAATGTTCTAATTTAATGTTTTTTGACATGAATTCCTCATGTGGGGATTATTACTCATAAATAAATTTCTATCCTTTAATAACATCTTTTATTTATGACATAAATGTTCTGTTTGAAATCTGCTACAAGATATGAAACGATCCTCTATTACTGGTGTAGAGTTTTCACTTAGTCTAAGCTTGAAAGTCACGGATTTAAACACCGAAAGCGATATAGGAAAAGGTGAGGGAAAACATCGCGAGGGAACCCACATGGCTAAGTTGTACTTTGTCATATGACAGTGTATTCGTACAAAACAGCGATAGGCCTGCCCCCTATCACGTAATTACACTGTCCAAGCAAAACGTGAGTACTTTGAACTTCGGGTGACAATGTCACGTGAGGTTCTGAAGTATTAGTATCTTTGCCAACCCCTTTGGGGATTTATTGCGTGAACGTTTGAGTCTTGAGTTTGAGATGAAAGTTTTAGAATTGAAAATTTGTAAGTCACTTTTGAAAGTTTTCGGAGAAATGATTGTAAAGTGTCTCCTACCATATTGCCCAACATTTTATTGAATAGCCCCATCATCATAAGTTTCCTCTTAGGACGACCCTGGGAGGAAAAGGGTTCATGCACAAAGCAAATTATAATATCTAAGATATCAATACGTATATATTCCACCGGCTATAAATCTCTAAAAGGGGTAGCCAGTGCCAATTATTTCACAAAATTTAAAATCTTTTCCCACTTAATTTGCTTGCTTGCTTAATGGCTGAAGAAATTTTTGATTCTAAAGCTCTGCCTACCTCTTTTAGGGATATCTGTTTTATAGCTGTGACTATACGTATGTTTGTAACTTACCTATCATTGTCTACTCATAGTTTTGCTAAATAATGACCTAGTGGAAGTCAATAATCAACGTCCTGCTTCCGGGAATGTAGAGGTAAAAGAAGATAAAACAACCGTTGACAAAATGTTCCTAAAAATTACACCCTGTCTCTTCAAAATCTCAACCATCTTAGTCAACTTATATGATTTTACCAACACCCGTGAATCCCTCAATATAATACCACTACAGTAGCAAGTAGATCTGTATGAATGAAAAAAACACCCCATATTAACAAGTTTTTTCAAAAACATCTCGTTTAAGTTCAACGCGGATGTCAAAACTTAATTTTGAATTTCGAAAAAAGAACATCAATTTTTATTTTTAATCGCATTCCAGAAAACAATGTTTGCAACACGCCAGCCCGCCTTAAGGCTCCGAATGCATTAAGGTAGTGAACCTCTTTTAATATTAAGTGTATTATTTTTATTATTTTTTCTTCGTTTTCTTATAGTGTACCGCACTGGTAGCTCTCCGCGTCGCCTGGAGCAAATCGCTGTTTATTACCCATCGCTTCGTTATTTAGTATTGCATTTTTTGCATTATCAATAGCAGTAGGGAGTATTTTATTCTCCTTTCTATATTAAAACAGCTATTGTTTTGCGAAATCGTTCGCGATCCTTATCTTTTCTTGCTTCAATCATTGTATGTTGAAGTTTTAGCTTATACTTTGCTTCTGATTTTGAATTTGTTTCTTTATTGTATAATAATAAGTTTCAACGTGTAATTTGGAGTATGTTCGTCTCGGGTTTTGATACAAAAAGCGTTGTTGTTTTATTTACAGTGTGTACGATAGTAAAGAAGGATGTTCCAACTGTAATATCATGGTTGTCAGTTTAAAATTTGTGCCGTATAATAAAGAAGCTTGTTAAATAAATTAACTGAAATTGCACATTTCTGACGCAGCACGTCTGAGAGACGTTAACCTGATTGTCCAAAAACCATTGTCCGTCCAAATTTAAAATTAAGTAGATAATAATGGCGCCGCTCTCAAAACAGGAATCCACTTGGAATTTTAAAAAAGGAACTACTTAAACGGTGGCCGTTTGCAATCACTGGCAGCTTGGACAGCAAAAAGGTAGAGTACGCGAGCAAACTTTTTACAATCACCTTATACGTAACAATATTTAAAAAGTAAACCGTCACGTTATAAATTCATGAAAGGTGATTTTGAACAAGACTTCATTTAAATTGATGGATCACGACCAGGTTTAATGTACTCGCTAAATGAGGGGTAATAAAACTCAATATTATTGATTATATAGTGCGTAATCTGCGAAATGGTAAACTAGTTTTTTAACACACGTTTAAATTTATTAAATTGCCAAATTAAAGTACTAATTTGACATGTTTTGTACAGTTAAAATTAAATAAATAATTGGGTGGAAAAGGTGAAAGATAACAGAGAGATGAAGAGGATTATCGTAAAACTAAATATTCTTTGTTCAATTTGCATGAGAAAATTGTTGATGATACAAAAATAAATAAAAGTTTATACATACATATACATACATACTCACGGCTATAAATCCCTTAATGTGGTATTCAGAGCTTTGTAATGAGAAATTCTCCAGCCACTTTTGGTAATTGATTGGGGAAAAGATAGTAATAATAAATGTTTTTGGAAATGGGTCTCCAACAACATCGCCCAAAAATCATTTAAAAAGCCCCTATACCCTAAGTCGCATCTTACGATCACCCCATGGTTGAAATGGGGTAGTGTTATTCTAGGCCGACACTACACGGCATATAAGTTTATACTTATATATTATAGACATAGGAGTATATATGGAGCCAACAAAGAATCTCTCAAGATTTGTATTAACATTATGTTAGCTCTTTTATTTCAATTAATCTCTATTAGTAACCGTGATAGGGTAGAACTTTCATGCAGACAGGCCTTGGTTCAAACCCTGGGTATAAGGACTACATCAATTTGTTCTTTCTCAAGTCATATATATGGTTAGTTTATCATGAATGTTAACGGCGAGACCTTCGCCATTTTTGTCCGAGATTTTTCATGATCATACAAAAGGGAGATCAATAGTCACTATTTACCCCTCTGGAAATAATAGACGATAGTTCTGATTCAGTCACAAGTTGATTGCAACACAGGTTTATATTTTTAAATATTTTTGATGTTATCTTATATTTTTTATACCGAATTCTAAGTAGAACCATGAATGTGTTACTATGTGTATATAGTAGATACAGATACATCTCAAATGTAGCAATATTTTTATTCGTACTAAATATCTCTAACTAATTGCTTAACAATTATCCAGGAATTTGCGTAGAAAACCTTCAATATCCGTTTTTGTAAGCCGCACAATTATGGAGGTACAGTGCATCGCGTGCTGGCGTACAGGTGCAAGAGCGACTTCATTCATTGTTTGTCAGTTGTGTGCGTGAGCGTGGCTGACCAGGGTTTTTGGGAAATATGGGGGTTTTGGATGAAGTTTTGATGGATGAAGAAGAGGATGTTTTTAATAGCGATTTTGATGTTAAAATGAAATATGTTTTGAAACGTATAAAAAAGGTTCGTTAAGGAAAAAAAAATGTTAGGTATGGTAAATTATTTTAAATCTTTTTGTTCATGAAAACCTCATGTGGGGATTATTACTAATAAATAAAGAATAAATAAAGGAAAGAAAAAACGCGGGAACATCCCGCCTGTGTCGAATTTTTCCTTTCCTTTATTTATTCTTTATTTATTAGTAATGGTAAATTATTACTTACTGAATATTTCTATTTTACATTCAGAAAACTGAAAATATTAAATGCACTTACTTGTTTGTGATTAGGGCCGAAAAGAACTGTGTTTCAATATCTCATGTATTTCAAGGACTGATGGAGTCATCTGTTCAACAAAACATTTTGCTACCCCTTTTTTGTCTCAGCAGTTCACACAGGTACTAATTTTATTAGGGCATTTCCACCTCGGCTATATAGATGTACATCATCTTACAGTACTGAATATAAACTATCATCAAAAAGGACACAAAAGTGTTAGCCAAATATCATACTGCAACTGTATTTAAAGTGATAGGTAAAACTGATATTCGTAAAACAATCAACACCGTCAAATAAAAAAAAAATACTTTTCAACGTTAGTCAGCTATCGTAAAGATCCTAAGTCCAGTTATGTGATTGGTCAGCAACTCGATTGTTACAAACAGGTCCTGACTGTTGCATGGTTGCGAAATTGTTTTGTTTACGGGCCTTCTAGATGGCTGTAATTAATGTAGGCTTCTTGGGAGTTGGGAGGACTACTGTTTCCTGTATGAGTGTTTTTTTTAATACTGACATGTTTATTTACGGATATAAATCAAAAAAGGTAGCCAGAGATTTTGAATTAGATATTTTTCAGACACTCGAATATTGAGTAGGGAAAAGACGGTGAAATAAAGGATTGTTGGGGATCCCGCCTAATCACCCAAAAATCACCAAACAAGTCCCATTAAAAATTGAAATCACCCTATTACTACACACGGGGAAGAAATGGGTTATTGCTATTCTTTGCCGATACTAAATAGTATGCATACCTGTTAATATTTGCTTTTTAAGTAATCGCCGCCATTTTGTTTGTACCATAACCAACTATTTCATTGTCTTACTGATACATCTGACACACTGAATACCTGTGAGCCACTTTTTAAGGAAGTTGGTAAATGCTATAGTGTCGGCTTAGAATAGCACTACCTCATTTCTTTCGGTGGGTGAACGTAAGAGGCGACTAACGGTATTGCTTAAGGGATTTTTGGGCAATGCGGTTGGAGACCCATCACCAACAACCTTTATTTTAAGATCTTTTCCCCATACAACTTTCCAAAAGTGGCTGAGGAATTTCTTATTCCTTAGCTCTGGGTACCCCATCTAGGAACTTATAGCCGTGAGTATATGTATGTATGTATATGTTGGTAAATGGTATGCAGTAGCAACACAAAGTCATGTCCATTAAATAACAAAAAAACCACAGAAAAATGTTCTATCTTAGTCAATTATTCTAACAGGTTGATCTATTTTATATTTAAAATGTAATAATTATTGACACCTCAAGTTTATCCCCAGGCTAAAATTTAATTACTCTATCGGGCCTCTACTTAAAAACTAATCACTATTCGACTTCACACCTTTTAAGCGGAAATGGGTAGCAGAGGTGTTAATTATTCTAAATATCGGGTATTGATTCTAAGAATATAAATTTGCAAGGATCGTTTGATAGACATATTATTGCCGTGTATGTCAATACCCTTCCTACCCTTCTGGGTGTTGTAAGAGGTGACTAAGGGTATGGGGTTTTATAAGTAATTTTTAGGTGACGTGGTTGGAGACCCATCACAAAAAACATTTACTATTACATTCTTTTCCCCACTCATTTCCAAAAATGGCTAAGAAATTGCCGTGTAGTGTCGGCTTAGAATAACACTACCCCATTTCTACCCGTGGGTGATCGTAAGAGGCGACTAAGGGTATAGGGGGCTTTTTAAGAGATTTTTGGGCGATGTGGTTGGAGACCCGTCACCAATAACATTTATTATTACCATCTGTTCCCAATCAACTTCCAAAAGTGGCTGAGGTTTTTTTCATTC
The DNA here is from genome assembly GCA_963576735.1 of Bedellia somnulentella. Lineage (NCBI taxonomy): Eukaryota > Metazoa > Arthropoda > Insecta > Lepidoptera > Bedelliidae > Bedellia > Bedellia somnulentella. The sequence continues at coordinate 2,708,125 of OY755187.1, read as the reverse complement.
CAAAGCTCTGGCTACCCCGTTTAGGGTTTTATAGCCGTGAGTATATGTATGTATGTATGTAAATTTCATATTCTTAAGCTCTGGCTACTTCTTCTAGGGATACATACATATACCTACTCAAGGTGTTATACAATACATATAAAGTTATACTTACCAAATTGAAATTGATTTCACCAAGCTGGTATTATCAAAAGCATGTTACACTACTTAGCATAAAATACAAATGTATGCACCAATTAAGGTGCCGTTAGTCCAGCGAACAGAGTTTTTGAAACATTATAATGCGTATGTTCATAACAATATGGTTTTGAAAAAAATACATCAAAATCTTGAGGCTTTTCTGCTGTGAAATTGGCGATTCGAAACATGGTTAATACATTTTCGCTCGATAGAAAAAAATCGCCAACATACCTCTAATTACACTCTTTAAAATGGTTTTATATTTTATTTATTTTGCCTACTTACATATAACTTGCATCACAATTTGAGCATTTGTATTTCTAATAATAATTGGCGATTAGTTTTCTTTTTTAATAAATTCAATAAAACAAATATTTTAAAAACATCGATATTCGCAGTCCTACTCGTGCCCGAGCGCCGCCCGCCGCCTGCTCAGTGCTCGGCGAGCTGCTTTAGGGGATGGACCTATGTCGCGCGCGCCTTGTGTTACAGATCTTACAATTTACGCGCGTGCGGCGCCGTTAGTGTGCGAGTGACCTATCTGTATACGATGCGCGTCAATGTAGGCGTGAGACTGACCGTGCGTACGGTTAGCATTAGCAAATATAAAATAATTCATTCAATTCATAGATTGCACTCATTTTTTATATTTTATTGTTTAATTTATTAGGAATGGGAAAAAGAACAAAACCGTTAAAGTAACTTCTAATTTCAATTAATAATATTAAATAGTTACAGGTGTAAACTGAAAATTATATACATACATACATATACTCACAGCTATAAATCCCTTAACGGGATAGCCAGAGCTTTGGAATGAGAAATTCCTCAGCCACTTTTGGAAGTTGATTTGGGAAAAGATGGTAATAATATATGATTTCGGTGACGGTTCTCCAACCACATCGCCCAAAAATCACTTAAAAAGCCCCTATACCCTTAGTCGCCTCTTACGATCACGGGTAGAAATGGGGTAGTGTTATTCTAAGCCGACACGACACGGCAAAAGTTATGAAATTATCACTGTAATAATTTTGTATAAACTGACAGGGGTAGACAGATCTATCGTATCATTACATTTTATATTGTAAACGGCCATGGTAGAAACTATTTTTGAAATTGATAACCTAGGGTAAGCGATACAGCTTTCGTCACCCTGACTGTTATAACCACTCGTAAATATTTTAGAAAGAAAATGTAAATAATCATAAACAAATGTCCGAACCCATACCATCGAAAATATTTGCGAGTGGCTAAAACTGTCGAGTTGACAATAACTGTATTGCTTACCCTACTGTATGTTTTTAAAACGCGCGCACGCGGCGTCGCGTCGGGGAGACGGCCGCTCTATCGGCGCGCAGGCGCTTCCCCGCGCCCGCGAGGGGGCCGCACCCCCTGAGATGATATTTTTCGCTGAACCAACGGCGCCTTAAAAGAGAATTACTAACGAGGTAAAATTTCCAGTAGCCAAGACGACAGAGGAAATACGGTGACATTTTTGCACAAAATATATTATTATTTATAATCATTTCAATACTACATCGTAAATTATAAATGGGGTCTGCATAAGCACGTACAGGTACAAACTATCAATTAAAGATACATCGCATACATAATTTCATCTGTTCTCCGTGTTTAATGCATGCCTTAAGATGTATTAATGTGTGTACAAGGGAATGTTTTAAGTAGGTTTTTCTATTGCTCAGAAAATTATAGAAGTTATAGACCTCACCTTACTTTGTTGGTTTGCCAGTTGAACAAATAAAACAGTAGTAAGAAACACATACTAACTAACTCACGGCAATTAAAAAAATGTATCCAAATACGACAAAAAACATACATATATACATACATATACTCACGGCTGTAATTCCCTAGAAGGGGTAGCCAGAGCCAAGGAATAATAAATTCCTCAGCCACTTTTGGAAGTTGCGTGGGGAAAAGATGGTGAAATAAAGGTTTTTGGTGATGGGTCTCCAACCGCATCGCCCAAAAATCCCTTAAAAGACCCAATACCGTTAGTCGCCTCTTACGATCACCCACGGGTAGAAATGGGGTAGTGTTATTCTAAGCCGACACTACACGGCAATAAAAACGATTAATATTTAATAAATAAGCAACTCGGATGGCTATGTGGCTTGAACACCGCTTATCGTGCAGATGATGAGTGTTCCAATCCAGGGTCGGTCCTTCACGAATTGTCTTTTCTATATGTGTGGTTAATTTATCGTGGTTGTTTACGGTGAGGGCAAACATTGTGGGGAAACCCACATGGCTAAGTTTTACTTAGTCATAAGACAATGTTTTCTTACAAAAACTGCTATGAGCCTGCCCCCTACCACGTGAGTACACTTTCCAGGCAAAACATGGGTAGTTTGACACTAGGAGACAATGTCACGTGATTTTCATAAGTAATAGTAACGTTTGGGTGAACGTTTAAGTTAGAGCAATCTTTAAATGTAAACGAGAAATGCAAATTAGTTCTCAGAATAAGGACCCGATATTTAAAACTGGTAACACCTCTGCCATCCGTTTCCGGTCCCAAGGTGTGAAGTAAAATGATGATTAGATAGTTAAGTAGAGACAAGATAGAGTAATTAAATTTTTCCCTGGAGGTAGAGCTGAAGTGATAATTATTACATTTAAACGACATGTAAGGTAAAACTATTCACATAATTAGCTGCGATAAAAATAGTTTGGCACATACATACATATACTTACAGCTATAAATTCCTAGAAAGGATAGCCAGAGCAGAGGAGTTATAAAATTTTCAGCCACTTTTGAAAGTTAAGTGGGGAAAATATGGTGAAATAAAAGTTCGTGGTGATCTCTCTACACTACAGTTAAACTACTTTGTTGATCTATGAAATGTCCGTATACATTTGTAATAAAAACGTATCTCAAAATTTAGGATTAAGCTGTTTAAGCTATCTCCAACCGCATCACCCATAAACCACTTAAAAAGCCCAATATACCCTTAGTCGAATCTTACGGCACCTGTGGGTAGTAAGGGGCAGTGACATTCTAAGCCGGCACTACACGGCTATATTTGTGTATTATGTTTTTATTAACTTAAATTGAATGTACAACCGCATATTTAAACAGGTCTTTTTTATTTTTATATTTATATCACATTTTTATAATATATAATATAATTCATAACAAATAAATAAATAATTATTATTATTATATATTACAAATTAAAATTGCATGCTCTAACTATATATGAATATATTTTAGTAGGATAAAATTTGTAAATATTGTCTTTTAAAGCCACTAATATTAGAACTACAAAACTTTGATAAGAACTATATAACGTGAATTGTATGCTGAAACACAGACTATCGTCTAGTTCGGCTTCAATTATCTTTAAAATTGCACTGTAAAGTTAAGCACAGTTTTTGTATGTAAACCATTATAATTAACTTGTACGCTTTTCTTGAATAAACTATTTTATTTGTATAATATTCTACTACGTTCTATGATATTTATTGTATTCTATTATATTGTTTTTATATTTGCATTTGTCTCAGGTGTAATTAGTTGTAGTAGTTAGTTTTTATTTTTTTTAGTTTAGTCAGGGACAGTCTGAAAACCAGCGCTGTAAGCTAGCACCAATGTTGCTGTTTGCAGCAAATGCTGAGATTGTTCCTTTTTGCCGTATTGTTATTTAATACATGTAAACATTAATTTGTTGAAATTTGTAAATTTTTAAGGCAAATAAACAATTTCAATTTTAATGAAGGTTATATAAGCCCATTTGTTCTTTTTTTATGATGTTTCAATAAATAAATTATTATTATTATTACTATTATTTCAATTTCAATTTCAATGCATCTGTACTGTACCAAACGTGCATATTTAACCAATTTGCGTTAATTAAAACTACAATTTATCATGGTTGTTAACGGTGAGGGAAAACATCGTGAGGAAACCCACATGGCTGAGTTGTACTTAGTCATGTGACAGTGTATTCGTACAAAACGGCGATAGACCTGCCCCCTATCACGTGAATACACTGTCCATGCAAAACGTGGGTACTCTGAACACCAGGTGACAATGTCACGTGATGTTCAGAAGTATTAGTACCTCTGCCAACCCCTTCGGGGATATTCGGCGTGAACGTTTATGTTTATGTTATATTATGTTATGTTTATAAAACTACAACTGCGAATAAAACCAATCGGTCGATAATATATTAACAAACGTGCACGTACTTACAAAATCTGATAATACCACAAATTGAATTGTCAATAATTGTAGGATCGTATCGGAAGAGGTTAAACCCTCTCCTTTAATATAACCACAAATCATTCTCACCACGTCTTTGTTAGAGGGGCTGGCAGTGATACTATCACTATTATTATTGATGGTTTTGTCTGGTTACACGGTGAAAAGTATTGGTTATTTTGTAATCATACACAATATACTCACGGCTATAATTCCCTAGAAGGGGTAGCCAGAGCCAAGGAATTATAAATTCCTCAGCCACTTTTGGAAGTTGAGTGGGGAAAAGGCGGTAAAATAAAGGTTTTTGGTGATGGGTCTCCAGCCGCATCGCCCAAAAATCCAATAAAAAGTGCCAATACCCTTAGTCGCCTCTTACGACACCCGTGGGTAGAAAGGGGTAGCGACATTCTAAGCCGGCACTACACGGTGTTGTATTCACTTAGCAGAAACAGAAAGTAATACAGTAAAATTGTGTAAAGTGTACCTTGTAAGTTTGCCGTGTGGTGCCGGCTTAGAATGTCACAACCCGTTTCTACTTAAGGGTGTCATAAGAGGTGACTAAAGGTTTGGGTTTTTTAAGTTGTTTTTGGGCGATGCCGTTGGAGACCCATCACCAATATACTTTATTTTTACCATATTGTCCCCTATCACTCTCAATTTGGTAACACACACTTGGACCAAATTGAGAGTGTGCTCAAAAAGGCTGGCGTCCGAAGTATGAAGAATAAAAGAGCATGTATGAAAAGATTGATGGATGTAAACGAAGCTAGAGAGGTTTGTCTGGATCGTACGAAGTGGCGATCGATAGTCTCTGCCTACCCCAATGGGAATTAATGGCGTGAGTATATGTATGTATGTATGTATGTCCCCTATCAATTGCAAGTTTCTTTTTTCTGTTTTACCTTTTTTGACTTAGAGTTTGTTAATGACATAAAAAGCAAGTAATGATTTTTCCCAGTGTATTAAAATTACTTCATTTGCAAACTTATATCATATTGTAAGTATTTTTCTACTAAAATATTCTCACGCACAAGATCTTAGTTCTCACATTCGTCGATCATAAATAATATTACGATTCTGAACAGCGATTGCGTTTCTAATGCTAATAAAGGTTCATCTTACATTTAATAATACTATGATATTATTGCGTAGCCCTAGGGATATTAATAAATAAACATACATAAGTCGAAGGATGATTTGATGTTTAGGTTTTTTGCAAGAAACCTAGGGATTTTGCAAATATCCGGATAATTAGACAACGGTTATAATATTTTCTAATCTTACTTGGTTTTTTTGCAAAAAAACTAGTTGGTTTAGTAAGATTGTACTTCTTTAATGCTCATTGGCTGATTTCTGATTGCTCGCCTATACTTATTCTGATTGGTTCGTCATTGTGGTATTGAGATATTATAGCTAGAATTATAAAGGGAAATTACTATAATATTTTTATACTTAGGAACCTTTTGTAACTAAAATTAAAATAACAATCAAATTAAATGTAAGTAGGAACAATGAAGTAAGTACGTCTTAATTAACAACCAATCAGAGATGATGTCTATATGGGGCACAGCAACCAACCAATCAGTGTACAGTATTCATAAAAACTGACTTTTCGTTTCGGAGTCATACTAAACCAACTAGTTTTTTTGCAATAACCCTAGTAAGATTAGAAAATATTATAACCGTTGTCTAATTATCCGGATTTTTGCAAAATCCCTAGGATTTTTTTGCAAAAAACCTAAACATCAAATCATCCTACGACACATACATATTTTGACGATAGCCGTGGCCGCGGATAGGTAACTAGCTTCGCGGTCCGGAGGTTGCGGGTTCGATCCACGATGAGAGCAACATTTATGTGATGAGAATAAATGATTATTCTTAGTCTTCGATGTGTATAATATTTTACATACATACATATACTCATACATACATACATATACTCACGGCTATAAATCCCTATGAAGGGGTAGCCAGAGCTAAGGAACTAGAAGTTCCTCAGCCACTTTTGGAAAATTGAGTGGGGAAAAGATGTTGATGATGGGTCTCCAACCGCATCGCCCAAAAATCCCTTAAAAGCCCCAACACCAGTAGTCGCCTCTTACGTACACCCACCGGCAGAAATGGGGTAGTGTTATTCTAAGCCGACACTACACAGCATACATATACTCATACATACATATACTCATGGCTAAAAATCCCTTAATGGGGTAGCCAGAGCCTTGGAATCAGAAATTCCTCAGCCACTTTTGGAAGTTGATTGGGGAAAAGATGGTTATAATAAATGTTTATGGTGACGGGTCTCCAACCATATCGCCCAAAAATCACTTAAAAAGCCCCTATACCCTTAGTCGCTTCTTACGATCACTCATGGGTAGAAATGGGGTAGTGTTATTCTAAGCCGACATTACACGGCAAATTGTAATTAATTATATTATTGAGTTAGTACACCATAATACGAGTTTACTCAGTTTGGGGCTAACTTGGTCTGTGTATAATATGTCCGTATCTTTATTTATTAAATTAATACTAAACTAAACCACACTTCCAAAAGTGGCTGAAGAACGTTTATTTTGAAGGTCTGCCATTTGGAATTCTAGGGATTTACAGCCGTATGAATATGTATCTATGTAAACTATGAGTTCATTAGATAAATATTGTAGTCCGAATTTAAAAGTTAATTTTGCGCCTGTGTAACATATATGTCATACATATTATTTCATATATATAAGCCAACAAAAAACCCTAATACAATGATATAATGCTTACTAAACTGCAATAGACAATCAAATAAAAAACAAAAGAACAATTACTGCAAATCATAAAATAAAATTGTCAATTGGTTGTCATAACTTCAATTAATCTCTTCTAAGCCAATAGGAAACAGGCACGATGACGCCTCAATCATTTTTGGCCAATCAGAGAGCGCGATTTGAAAAACAATAGGCGATAAAAAGTCACGTGCGTCACGGTCGTTAGCGCAAGTTGCGTGACGTTTGTAGGTAATTATATGAACAATGATATTAACGTGGTGGGAGGGGTTTGAATCCCGCCATAGTTTATATACTTACCGACATCACTATTGAAATAGCTGTGTAATGTCGGCTTAGAAAAGCACTACCTCGTTTCATCCGCTGGGTGGACGTAAGAGGCGACTAACGGTATTGGGGCTTTTAGGGGTTTTTGGGCGATGCGGTTGGAGACCCATCACCAACAACTTTTATCTACCATCTTTTCCCACACAACTTCCAAAAGTGGCTGAGGAATTTCTAATTGCCTAGCTCTGGCTAATCCTTTGAGGTATTTATAACCGTCAGTATATGAATGTATGTATCACTATAAAACTATATACATAACAAACAAATGCACTTTGTAGTATTGGGCTTATAACTTATAGAATAGCACTACCCCATTTCTTCCCGTGAGTTTCATAGAGAATGAAGATGAAGAGGCTACTTAGGAAATGAGCCTTGTTTTGAGTTTGTTTTACTTTTATTACATTCTAAAATTAGCGGAAGTAGTTCCAATTCTCAAGCTCTGGGTTCTAAAAACGAATGATTTAAAAATATCATACACGTATCATTCAAGGTCTCCTAATAAAATTAGAAAATAAGAAATTAAGAACCTACATACATATACTCACGCCATTAGTTCCTATCGGGGTAAATAGAGACTATCGATCTCCAGTTTGTATGATATCTATATAGCTACATTTACGTGATTCAGTGATGTGACAGTGTATTCGTTCAAAACGGCGATACGCTTGCCCCTATTACGTGAGTACACTGTCCAAGCAAAACGTGGATACTCCAGGTGACAATGTCACGTGGGGTTCAGAAGTATTAGTACCTCTGCCAACCATTTCGGGGATATCCGGCGTGAACGTTTGAGTTCGAGCTACATCCATTTATCTTTTCATACATGGCCATTTATTCTTCAGAGAAATGAAGAAGGTGTAATTATAAACCGCCACCACATGTCTCCTCCTAAAACATTAAATAAAATTCACAGCCTTAATCTCAAACACAAAATTCAATAAATAAAGGCAACAGTTAAAGTAGATTCGTTTAATTAAACTCCGCATGGGCAGTGTTGCCAGGCATAAAACAGTAGGATTTAAATTAGTTAATTGTAAACTGTAATCACGTGACAATGCTATTTTCTCACAGTTCTAAAACAGGGATACCAACACCTAGGCCCGCCTAATTAGGGATGGTAACCTTCTTACTGTATGCAGGGCTGCCTCGTGAAAGTTTTGTTATTTTTTTAGTTTGACGATGTTGGTTTCCGTGGTGGGTATCATTTATACAAAAAACATACATACATATACTCACGGCTATATTTCCCTAGAAGGGGTAGCCAGAGCTAAGGAATTATAAATTCCTCAGCCACTTTTGGAAGTTGCGTGGGGTAAAGATGGTAAAATAAAGGTTGTTGGTGATGGGTCTCCCACCGCATCGCCCAAAAAGCCCTTAAAAGCCCCAAATACCGTTAGTCGCCTCTTACGTACATCCACCGGAAGAAATGGGGTAGTGATATTCTAAGCCGACACTACACAGCATCGTTAAGTTAGTATCCCGTAATACATGTTTAACTTAGTTTGGGGCTAACTAGATCTGTGTATATACCTGTATTACGTGCAAGACACTGTCCAAGCAAAACGTAGGTACTCTGAGCACCAGATGACAATGTCACGTGATGTTTAGAAGTATTAGTATCTCTGCCAACCCCTTCGGACATATACGGCGAGAACGTTTGAGTTTTGTTAATAACGTTTATTCATAGATGTTTAGAGTCATTTCGTAATGTGTGGGACTAAGTGTGTGATTCCTATAAAGATGTACGGCTAATGTTGGTAGTGTCGGCTTAGAATAGCACTACCCCATTTCTTCCGGTGGGTGTACGTAAGAGGCGACTAACGGTATTGGGGCTTTTAAGGGATTTTTGGGCGATGCGGTTGGAGACCCATCACCAACAACCTTTATTTTTACCATCTTTTCCCCACTATCATTTCCAAAAATGGCTGAGGAATTTCTAATTCCTTAGCTCTGGCTACCCCTTCTAGGGATTTACAGCCGTGAGTATATGTATGTATGTATGTATGTACGGCTAATATATTTTTAAAGACCAATAGGATTGCTTCATCTACCTCGCCTCAAACGATTTGAGTTTTGAGAAAAATTTAATTGGTAACCCTGAACAGTAAGCAGCATCAGAAAGTGTTCCGTGTAATTAGAGATTGTATACATTAGCGAACACAAGACAAAGGACAGTGGGAGCGAAGCCAGGCGCAGAAATTAGTTTCAGAGGTCACGGCTTTAGGCTTCTGTTTTATATATACCTTTTTATACATACATACATACATACATATTCTCACGCCGTTAGTTCCCATTGGGGTAGGCAGAGACTATCGATCGCCACTTTGTACGATTCTGGCAAACCTCTCTGGCTTCGTTTACATCCATCAATCTTTTCATACATGCTCTTTTATTCTTCATACTGCGGACACCTGCCTTTTTGAGCACATTTTCTATTTGATCCAAATGTGTCCTCCGAGGTCGTCCTCTACTAACATTACCTTCCACATTGGCTCTATATATCTCTTTCACCAATGTACTGTCATCCATCCTCTCTATGTGCCCAAACCATCTCAACATTTCTTTTTCTATCTTTCTTACAATATCACCTTTTTATATTCACACGAAAACTAACATACATGCCAGCCAGAGTGGATAGATGACTAGCTTCTCGGTCCGGAAGTTGCAGGTTCGATCCCCGCTGAGAGCAACGTTTATGTTATGAGCATACTCGTAATTGATTGTTTTTTTGACTTCGATGTTATTTATATGTGTATAATATAGTATTAAATGTATCGTTAAGTTAGTATCCTATTATCCAAATCTTACTAAGTTTGGGACTAACTTGATCTGTCTTGAAACAAAAGTAAGCTACAAACTACTTACCTACGGGCAGGCAGAGACAGTCGAAAATATTACTTTGTACGATCCTGACAGTCATCGCACTTTATCGCTTCCTGGTTAATAATATCTAATGGGTAACCTATATGGTGTTTTTTGCTGTGTAGTGTCGGCTTAGAATAGCACTACCCCATTTCTTCCGGTGGGTGTACGTAAGAGGCGACTAACGGTTTTGGGGCTTTTGAGGGATTTTTGGGCGATGCGGTTGGAGACCCATCACCCACAACCTTTATTTCACCATCTTTTCCCCACACAATTTCCAAAAGTAGCTGAGGAATTTCTGATTCCTTAGCTCTGGCTACCCCTTCTAGGGATTAATAGCCGTGAGTATATGTAACCAATATGGGTTTTATATGTGACGGAGTCACATGAGTGATAAACCATTTATACAGCCTAAAACTCAATTACCTTCTAACTCATACTTGTTGGCTTCCATTACATGTATGTATGACTAACATACATACGCACTTTCATATACTCAAGGCCATAAATCCCAAAAAGGGGTAGCCAGAACTTACTTAGAGTCTATAGGGGAGAAAACGGTAGAAATAAAGTATCTTTGGTGATGGGTCTGGGATCAACCGCATCGCCCAAAAACGATATCCGAGCACTACACGGCACTTCCCTAACATCACATAATATTTCAATAAATTAGTTACAGCAACAAATTGAACAAGGTAAGCTATTTAACTAGAGCTTCGGAACCAATAATTTTTTGATGGTATATGAAGTTTGGGGGGAACCTCACTTTAGAGTGTAAGTTAAAAAAATACCAAAATAAACGTAAAGGTATCATTCAGTTTTCTTTCAGAATGATAACAGTCACTATTATGGGATTATGGGACATACATACATAACTGTTTTAATTTATGCTTTCCGTATTTGCAAGCTTAAAAATAGTCTCATTTAAGTCAAAATATCGGAAAATAGTGACGTTTGAAGGTTGCAACGTTGTTGTTCCATGTAATCTGAGCCGTTCTAATTTTCATCTCGGAAAGATTATTAACTTCTTCCTCAGCCACTTGTGAAGGTTTAGAGTCTAAGCTATTAAATAAATAAAGCCACATTTCCCACCACTTACTTACTTATAATAGGCTCGTTATCCCCATTAGGGTAGGCAGAAACTATCGATCGCCATTTTCGCCTTCGTAAGAACGTTTTTGATTGCCCACAAATCTTTTATGAAACCCATCTCTTATATAGTCGTTTTATTAAAATTAAATGTGATTCTTAGGCTATTAAATGCACATGAGAAAAATAACCGACAATCAGTTATAATAATAACATACATACATACATATACTCACGGCTATAAATCCCTTAACGGGGTAGCCAGAGCTTTGGAATGAGAAATTCCTCAGCCACTTTTGGAAGTTGATTGGGAAAAAGATGGTATTAATAAATGTTTTTGGTGACGGGTCTCCAATCCTAAAAATCACTTAAAAAGCCCTATACCCTTAGTCGCCTCTTACGATCACCCATGAGTAGAAATGGGGTAGTGTTATTCTAAGCCGACACTACACGGCAACAATAATAACATTATTCTTAAAAAAAACAGTTTACAAAACTAAACAGTAGCTTAAAAAAAGTCTAATCTTTTATATGAACGAATAACAACAAAATTCCCAATCAATCTTATCACAGTACAAAACGCACAACTTTGAGCAGACAGCCATTCTGAAAACGTAACACCGGCTGTCAGAGTTTACTCTATAAATAGTGCTTGATGTTATCTCTAAGATAAACCCTCGCTAAGTGGCGTGACAGGAGCTGTAGAGGCACTAAATACCTTTGTACACTATACAGATAGTCTGACACTCGGATAGTGAACGATACGGCACTGAATAAACGAATGCAGACAACGCATCGAGACTTTGTAATGAAATCGGATGAGCTAGAAAGAATAGGCTATTTGACTGTAATAAAAATATACATTTCTTTTATTTCATTAGTCTTAATATTTCTTTTTTGGAGCAATATGTAATAATGTGAGATAAAAATTATGCATTATTTAACTAAAATCCGTCTTCTAAAATAAGTATTTTTGATGCAACTGTCACGTGACTAAAAACGACCGTGATTGGCTATTTCTATAATGACGAAGATCGCGCATAAACAGACTGTGTATCGCTTCGCTCATTGGTGTTTAATGCGGAATTGACGTCACTTGTGCTACAGCCGCCATATAACTTAAAGTCGCGTTTCCGCGGCACATTTGAAAATTGCATTTTCTTTTTTGGTTTTTTAATAAAATAGCTAAAATAAAGAAACAAACATTTTTTTTAAGGCTTCTTATAAACAAATTAACACCGTAAGATAATTTTCAAAACTTAGTCAAATAGCCTATTGGTGTGTTAAAAAGTTTTATTCCAGGGTTGTGGGTAGTGGAAATATGTAGATATGCGATGTATTGTAGTTATTGCTTATGGGGATCAAAATTTATTTTAACGGTTACTATTAAGCCAGCAATATAATAATAATATAATAAATGTATTTATTTTCTCTCAACACTAAGAAAAAAGTTACAAAAATATGATTAGTTTACAGTATAAGTCTTAGTGGCGAGAGCTGGTGTCTATACTAGGTTTCCTAGGTTTTTAGGTTTCCCTGTATGACAGATCACCAGGCCCCCCCTTTTATACAAGATGACATTTCATTTAACTAACATATACAAAGTAAATATAGTAGTATAAAAAGTACGGTATAATAAGCATAAACATCTGCTGAGTTTGCATATATATAGTATTAAAATATATTACATATATATGTATATAAAATGAAATGTATACTTATATATATAAACATATTATGAGATATGAGAATATTTGTAGTATGTATAGTATAAAACAATAATTATAGAATTATAATATATAAGTAATGTAGTACATTATATATCTAAAGTAAGTAAAATGACGTGTTTTATTTTGCGAAGACTAAAAATTTTGCTAATAGGTAGACTTCCAGGGTATGAAGAATAAAAGAGCATGTATGATCAGATTGATGGAAATAAACAAAATTAGGGAGGTTAGCCAGGATCGCACAAAGTGGCAATCGATAGTCTCTGCCTACCCCAATGAGAAATAACGGCGTGAGTGTAAATGTATGTTTAAAAAAATTACGAAGAGAGATTTCAAATAAGAAATAAAATACTTTACAAAATAGACAGACGTTTAATTCTCATTTAAACCTACGATCTTCCATCATAAAACTCAAGCATGAATACCCGTTTTAGAAACCAGTGCACACAATAGACTGCAGGTCATTAGCTATTAACCATCATGCTTCTTCGTATTAATAATTCAGATTTCAACATCCTAACAACGTTAGCTGCCTCGTAAATAAATCCGAGCCAACAAGTGAAATACGTCGGAATAACAGACTTTATTGTGAATCGAAGATATAAATAAAAGATTCAGTTATAAATATCTATTAGACAGTATCTCTTTATGTTAATTAGTTAGATAAGACGCGAGGTTCAAGTCTGTTGTTGACTGGATTTCTAAGACAATCAACTGGTTGGATAATCTAGTTTGTATGTTTTGTTTTTTTGAGCTGTATAGTGTAGTGTAGTCATAGAATGTCACTACTACCTTCACCCACGAGTGTTGTAAGAGGCGACTAAGGGTATGAGGTTTTTTAAGTGGTTTTTGGGCGACGCAGTTGGAGACCCATCACCAACGAGACTTTACTTCTATCATCTTGTCCCCTATCAACTTCCAAATGTGGCTGAGGCGTTTTTGGCTCTGAAGCTCTGGCTACCCTTTTTTGGGATTTATAGCCGTGAGTTTATGTGTTTCTAACAAGTGTTTCTTTTTTAAACAAGAACCTTTATTGTTTTGCAGCGAGCGTTGGTTTAGAATAGAATAGAACTTATCCATTTCTTCTCGTGGTTGTCGTTGGGGTGACTTAGGGTTGTTTGTTTGGTTATTTTGTGTTTGGTTAGTGGTTAGTGTGTGATGTGGCTATTACCAAAGATTATTTATAACAAATTCCCACCAACCCTACCATCTTGTTCCCTATCAACTTCCAATCGTGGCTAGAGATGGGAGATGGAGATGATATGTATCATCATCATAAATTTAAACAGTTATGATTCGATGACAGATTGAAATCACTAAATTATAAATAGTAGTGAGCAACCATAATAGCTAAGTGACGCCCGATTTCTGAATTGAGTATTCAAGCTGAGAACGACTTAAGTATCGTTTTGTCTCATTCAGTTGTTAAGATTTCAATGAGACAGAACGATACTTAAGTTGTTCTCAGCTGGATCACTCAATTCAGAAATCGTGCATGAGTAGGACACCGCTTATCTTGCAGAAGACGATGAGGGTCCGAATCCAGGGTCGGGCCTACACCAATTTGTCTATTCTAAAGACGTTTATGTGGTTAATTTATCATATTTGTTAATAGTGAGGGAACACATTGTAAGGAAACCCATATACATGAGTTGTATGTACTTAGTCATGTGTCAGTGTATTCGTACAAAACGGTGATGGGCCTGCCCCCAATCACGTGAGTACACTTACCAAGCAAAGCGTAGGTACTCTAAATACCAGGTGACAATGTCACGTGCTGTTCAAAAGTATTAGTACCTCTAATATTCCCTTCAGAGGCATACGGCATGAACGTTTGAGTTTAATTTGATGATTCGATGCCAGATTGAAGACCTTTACCATACAGTTTTAAGAATAGTGCAACAAACATAATTACTTATTAAATTATTCAAATATGTATATGATATTGTTCTTAAACAAGATAAATCAAGTTAGTGCGTGGCTGCACAGTAGCATGGTCACGCAATGTTAATTCATATGGAGTGGATCGCGATTTATGGGCTTTTGGGATCATAGTTTTTCATTTGTACTAGTGTACATACGGAAAACTATTACGGTGAACGTTTGAGTATAATTTTAACTTTATCATTTATAAATAAAACTACATTACTAAAAGTGCTCACAGACGATCGAACATGTGCGGCCCGCACCAGCGTTCGTGGTGCGGGCCGCACCAAAATCGAACGTGTGTAGCGTGGTTCGCCGCACATAATCGAAGCGCTTGCGCATCGAACGTGGTACGCTCCGTACCAATCCGATCGTGTGGACGGCGCATCGCACCATTTTCAGTTCAGTCGCCATTGTGCTACCGTACGCGCAACACGTCGCGATTCATATGACTGTACTATTGTCTGTTTCAGAGATAAAATTTTGCCTATTCTCTTCTTCTTTTTTTTTTGGGTATGTGATGGCGATGTTGCAACGATACTTGCCACCACTAATGCAACTTTGGCTTGTGTAGAGAGAATGGGCGGCATGACGTGACGTTCTCACGCAGTGCTAGCCACAATACGACTGGACCATCTGGAGTTCAGTGAACCGCACGGTACGATGGTGCAGGCCGCACAGTGCGATCGTCTGTAGCGTAGAGCGCACCGCACGGTGCGATGGTGCGGGCCGCACATGTTCGATCGTCTGTGAGCACTTTAAAAGTCGTAACAAAGTCAAAAACAAATGCAAATTTGAAGATATATTTCAAAAAAGTTTGGTCGCCTTAGAGTAGAACTACCCCATTTCTATCTGTGGGTGTTCGAAAGAGGCGAATAAAGGTATTGGGGCTTTTTAAATTATTTCTGGGCGATGCGATTGGAGACCCATAACCAACAACTTTTGTTTAGAATGTTTTCCCCATTCAAGTTCCAAAAGTGGCTGAGTAATTTATTATTCTCAAGCTCTGGCTACACCTTCTAGGGATTTAGAGCCGTGATTATATGAATGAATAAATTAAAATAAGCGGTATTAAAGTCCAATTCCGATTATAAACTGCAAATGCGAGATTTTTTTATGCCATTGATGTATGTAAATATAATTATCATGCATAAAAAACATAACATAACATAAACGTTCACGCCGTTTATCCCCGAAGAGGTTGGCAGAGGTACCAATACTCCTGAACTCACATGGCAAGCGCCATCTAGTTTCCAGAGAAGGTACCCACGTTTTGCTTAGACAGTGTACTCACGTGATAGGGGGCAGGCCTATCGCCGTTTTGAACGAATACACTGTCACATGACTAAGTAAAACTCAGCCATGTGGGTTTCCTCACGATGTTTTCCCTCACCGTTAGCAACCATGATAAATTAACCACACATATGACTTTAGAAAAGACAAATTGGTGTAGGCCCGTCCCAGGATTGGAACTCACGCCCTTCTGTTTTCGGGCAGGTGTTCTACCCACTGGACTATCATGTCGCATATCATGCATAAAATACTACCCGTTATAGGGTGCTGTTGAAAGAGCAGGAAGAAAAGATCAAAATTATATAAAAAAAGTGGCTTCACAACAAAATAAACCGTACAAATGAAACATAACAAATGCTCTCCAATGTACGCCCCCGTGTGTCAAGTAGAGTTGATATCTCAAATTACTGCGTTGTCTACAGAGCAAGGTGAGGAGATGTTATCACACGGTAGCTCTTGTATCCTAGATGTTGGTAGCACGCAGAATCAATAGGGATAATATTGGATATTCTTGTAACAGTCATAAAAATACATACATACATACATATACCCACGGCTATAAATCCCTATAAGGGGTAGCCAGAGCTAAGGAATTAGAAATTACTCAGCCACTTTTGGAAAGTTTAGTGGGGAAAAGATGGTAAAATAAAGGTTGCTGGTGATGGGTCTCCAACCGCATCGCCCAAAAATCCCTTATAAGCCATAATACCGTTAGTCGCCTCTTACGTACACCCACCGGAAGAAATGGGGTAGTGCTATTCTAAGCCGACACTACACGGCATTACATACAAATACTTACGGTTTAAATCCCAAAAAGGGCTAGCCAACTTCAGAATTGGAAACTTCTTAGGAGTTAAGCTAGGAAAATATGGTCAAATTTAGGATGGCTAGTAGTGGTTTTCCAGTCACATGGCCTAAATAGTATTTATAAAGCCTCGCCTTGCTGTGTAATGTCGGCTTAGAATAGCACTACCCCATTTCTTCCGGTGGGTGTACGTAAGAGGCGACTAACGGTATTGGGGCTTTTAAGGGATTTTTGGGCGATGCGGTTGGAGACCCATCACCAACAACCCTTATTTTACCATCTTTTCCCCACTCAACTTCCAAAAGTGGCTGTGGAATTTCTAATTTCTCAGCTCTGGCTACCCCTTTTAGGGATTTATAGCCGTGAGTATATGTATGTATGTCTGTCTTGTAACAGTCATACAAATACTTACGGTTTAAATCCCGAAAAGGGCTAGCCAACTTGAGAATAGGAAACTTCTTAGGAGTTCAGTTAGGAAAATATGGTCAAATTTAGGATGGCTAGTAGTGATTTTCCGGTCACATGGCCTAAATAGTATTTACAAAGCCTAAAAATCCTAAGATACCTCTTTAGACACCTGTGAGAAGTTATTTCTTGGTGCTTTTTTAAGCTGTTCACAGCTCAGCAGACACAACTTTGTTAAGTAATAAATACTTAAAAAACTTTTTAGGTTCTGTTAATGTACCAAATATATAAATAAGGGCTTAATCCGATTATCCACCCTAAAAAATCCTCCCTAAGTCGGATATTCGGAAACGCATGTCCGATTATCCACCCTGAACGGGGTGGATAATCGGAATTCATAATAAAATGTTTCTTCAGATTTTCTACCCTGCCTACGTACAGTCCTTTACAGGAACATGTAAATTATTATTTATTGTGTGTCAGTGGTGAAAAGACCCTAAGTTTTAATTTTGTTATTTTTTGTTACGAGTTTCTTTCTTGTTATGGTTTCATTTGTCACAACAGTCAATTTAAATGGTTTTCACCCAAATCTACAGGTGCTTACCTGCAATTTTTTTATTTTTTTTTAAGATTACTTAAGTTTTTCGTTTAACAATAAATATTAAATTAAAACTTTCCACCAGGATAATTTTATTCAGACTGTAAGTAGGAAAGTAGGTATGTATATCTCTGTTGAAGTTTCTTGGACCAGGTTGTGTGTGAGTATGTTTCTGTGAATGACTGTACTTGGGGTAAAAAATCTGAAGAAACATTTTATTATGAATTCCGATTATCCACCCCGTTCAGGATGGATAATCGGACATGCGTTTCCGAATATCCGACTTAGGGAGGATTTTTTAGGGTGGATAATCGGAATAAGCCTAAATAAGTAGAAAGTGGTGCAAAAGACTGATATTGATATCAATATATGCATACACACATATACTCATGCAATAATTTTCTAATAGGGAAGGCAGAAACTATCGATCGCCAAATTGTACGATACTGGTAAACCTCTTTAATTTCGTTTTCATTCATTTATCTGTTCATACATGCTCTTTTATTCTTCATACTTCGAACGCCTGCTTTTGTGAGCACACTTTCTATTTGGTCCAAATATGTCCAACAAGATCGTTCCCTACTCACATTACCTTTCATATTGGCTCTAGAAATAATCTATTTTATCATTTATCTATAATATACATTTATCTTTAATCGGTCTGCCCATTAAATACATAAACATAATATATTTTTAATATTGGGAGAGGGAATACGATCAAGACCAACTTATTTACATTTACTCATCTTGAACTATTTATACTAATTTAGCTAACTGTTAACATCTTTTTAATCCTGAACAAAACTTGAGAGTACCAACTCACATGTTTCTGATATCAGTTCCCACACTGAATTACGATCTATTTATTCATTATGTACATACATAATAACTATATCACTGTAATGTCGGCTACTGTATTTCTTTGGCTAAAATATCTTCACACCCACAATCAAGTATAAGTGCCAACTGCATTGGTAATGCGAGTGCAAGAATATTCTCGTCAGCCAGTTTAGCCCATGGCGATGGAAGATTTATAAAGAGTTATTAATACAGCCTTCATAAGTGGCTCGTACAGACGTCGTTATAAAAATAGGTTTCTCCTCGCACCTTAGGAAGGTTTAGTTCTTTAATGAACGAAATCAATCATTTTTATTAATGACTATATAAAGGTAAATATGGTTATTTATTGTTGTTATTAAGGAACATTATTTTAAATTAAGAATTATGAACTGGTATGAGCATCGAGTATTTATAGTTTAATTATATAAGGTACAGTTTTAATTTTTCTATCTATTGTGTATACATCCGAAAACACATATGCAAGGTTTCATTAATAAATAATAAACATCAAAATATAACATAAACGTTCACGCCGAATATTCCCGAAGGGGTTGGCAGAGGTACTAACACTTCTGAACATCACGTGACTTTGTCACGTGGTGTTCAGAGTACCCACGTTTTGCATGGACAGTGTACTCACGTGATAGGGGGCAGGCCTATCGCTGTTTTGTACGAATAAACTGTCACATGACTAAGTACAACTCAGCCATGTGGGTTTCCTAACGATCTTTTCCCTCACCGTTAACAACCATGATAAATTAACCACACATATGTCTTTAGAAAAGACAAATTGGTGTAGGCCCGACCCAGGATTTGAAAACTAGTCGTTTGCACGAAAAGCGAGTGTTCTACCCACTGGGCTATCACGGTTCATTAATAAATAGATGGTATTATTAGAAAAAGAAGGTCTCATCAAAGTAGTTGATTTCATTCATTGACATTTTTGAATGTTCTGTGGGGAAAGGGTTGTAAAATAAAGGATGATTGGCAATGGGTCTCCAGGTATATCAAACAGCAATTAATTATAAAACCCCAATACCCTCAGTCACCTCATATGACTCACAAACTAAATATATGAATGTAACTACAAAGGGAATCAACCCATGTCTTCTGGACTACTATCCAAAAGCTCTAGATACTGCACTTCAGAAGCAGTTTTAATATCTAGAATATATTAATCAAGTGCCGTGTAATGCCGGCTTAGAATGTTACTACCCCATGTCTTCCCTTGGTCGTAAAAGGCGGCTAAGGATATGGGACATTTTAAGTGGTTTTTGGGCTACGCGGTTGGAGACCCATCACCAACGATACTTTATTTCTACCATCTTGTCCCCTATCAATTTCCAAATGTGGTTGAGGAATTTCTAGCTCTTAACCTCTGGCTAGTATATGTATGTATGTATATAAAAAGTCGTGTATTAAAGTTCTTAAAAGAATATTGTAAATGGCTCTGGTAATACGGCAAATTTGAGACATCCTTGGAGAATATTATAATGAGAGTTCGCGAGATCGTGTGCAAATTGACAAGGTTATTTCCCGCGATTTATAAGTCCCGTGACTCGTGAGGGGAATTGAGTCTCTTACTCTAACATTTCAATGTGAATTGATAGCAATGATTAGGCGAATAAATTTGAGTATGCATAAAATAATGAATTTTATTGATTGTTTTAGTCCTAGCAAACAGTGTTTTAGGAACCGTGACAGTGGGTAGAAGACCTGCTTATTGTACAGACAATGAGGGTCCAAATCCCAGGTCAGGCGTAGGCCTTAAATTTTCTAAACCCACACGGATACATTGCACTTTGTCATGTGACAGTGTATTCGTACAAAACGGCAATAGGCCTGCCCCCTATCACGTGAGTACAGAGTCCAAGCAAGACGTGGGTACTCTGAACACAACGAGGCAAAATATCTCGTGATGTTAAGAAGTACAGTACCTCTGCTAACCTTTTCGGGGATATACGGCGTGAACCTATATTCATTGATCCATAGGTAAACTTCGTTAAAAAATGTGCGATGCTAATATATTATTAAAGAATCAATAGATTTCTTCATCTAGCTCGCCTTGCTCAGCATCTTGATGACGATATCGGGTAAATAAACCAATTCTATTGGATCTTACAAAACACATGTATTAGGTGAATGGAGCCTATTTACTTAGTTACTTACTCAATACTGAAATATACTCAATTGTAAATTTAAATCAACTCCTTTCCTGATACTTTACAAAACCTAAAAATGAGTTTCACCTTCTATTCTTCGCCAACTGAAAACCCGCGTATTATCAGCCTAGCTACTTGTTTCTTGCATACACATGCGAAGTTGGTGCCTTTTTGGCGCAAACATTGATATTTTCTTCTTTATAATTTGTACCTTGTTACACGTCTTTTCTTTTTGTTCTTTCTACATACATATACTCACGGCTATAAATCCCTAGAAGGGGTAGCCAGAACTAAGGAATTATAAATCCCTCAACCACTTTTGGAAGTTGCGTGGGGAAAAGATGGCAAAAATAAAGGTTGTTGGTGATCGATATCCAACCGCATCGCCCAAAATTCCGTTAAAAAGCCCCAATTCCGTTAGTCGCCTCTTACGTACACCCACCGGAAGAAATGGGGTAGTGCTATTTAAAGCCGACACTTCTTCTCTTCTTTCTATCACTTTTATATCAAAACAAAATCCAACATAAAACTATTTTAAGAAACAGCCCACTGCAACTGAAACTAATACTAAGATACATTTTCCTTATAAAAGGTAAATCTTCAAAGAACTAATTTCCTTATAAAAGCCATCAGTAACCTAAGTCTTGTAATTACTCCAGAGTCTTTGAAAGGCTAGAGACTCTCAGAGGGATATTAATAAAAATGTACCAATACAAGTTATTGACAGTCTTATTGAGGTGCATTTTCTTAAAGGAGCTGTGGAAGTGATGTCCAATACAATGATGATTTAATGTGGATATGACCTTCTATTTTTAATAAGAGACATAGGGAGCACTAAGGTGTTAAGAAACAAAGGAAAGAAGAATTTTACATTAGTAGTCACTTGACACCATAGCTCAATTGGCAGAACGACCGGTGCGTTGACCGGGAGGTCGCGGGTTCGAGTTACGCTGGTGTCGAGAAATTGATTAGGAGACATAGTCAGAACATTAAAGTTTAATAGGCAAGACAATTCACGGACACTTATAAGGTTTACCTATAGTAGCATCGAGGATCACATAGATTTCCTCACAAAAAATTCCTCTTTATAAACTTAGTATACATGTATACATTCATATGCTATTCCTTTAAAATGGTTATTTTAATATTAGAAATAGACATTCCAATTTTATTTGATTGTATATAGTATGTATGAATGTAGAAAATAGGGATGATGCAATGTTTTTTAATTACATTTTAAGCGGTTTAAAAGGACGACCGCCCTGAAATCAACATATTAAGGAATTATTAATGGGACGACGACGTCATAGCTCATTGGTTAGAACACCGGTTATCATGCAAACGACTAGTGTTCAAATCCCGGGTCGGGCCTACACCAATTTGTCTTTTCTAAAGACATATGTGTGGTTACTTAATCACGGTTGTTAACGGTGAGGGAAAACGTCGTGAGAAAACCCACATGGCTGAGTTGTACTTAGTCATGTGACATAGTGTATTCGTACAAAACGGCGATAGGCCTGCCCCCTATCACGTGAGAACACTGTCCATGCAAGCCGTGGGTACTCTGAACACCAGGTCAAATGTCACGTGATGTTCCGAAGTATTGGTGCCTCTGCTAACCCCTTCGGGGATATTCGGCGTGAACGTTTCTGTTTATGTTATGTTATTATTGGGTACTTGTATAGACTGATTTGACGCTGATCAATGTCACTTTTGGTTTAAAAATCAATTAATATTTTTCCTTTGTTCACCTCAATGGAAACGAATGACATGATTATAAATATGCATATAAGGGCCGGCGCTGACTGCCGGCATGGCATGGCAAAGGATTTCGGTACAGATATAGCATTTTTAATCTTATTACCATGCGTATAGAATTCATTTTGACACAACGATGCCGAGGGAGGCCGCGGTAGGACAGAACGTCGGCATCGTTTCGTCAAAATGAAGTAAAATGAATTCTATACTCATGGTAATAAGATTAAAAATGCTATATCTGTACCGAAATCCTTTGCCATGCCATGCCGGCAGTCAGCGCCGGCCCTAAATATTATATAAGCTACAAAATAAAATTAATTGGGCATAATAATAAGCTACAACATAAATAAGCCGTGTAGTGCCGGCTTAGAATGTCACTACCCATTTCGTCCCACGGGTGTCGTAAGAGGTGACTAAGGGTATGGGGCCTTTTTAAGTGGTACTTAGGCGATGCGGTCGGAGACCCATCACGAAAGATATTTTATTTCTACCACTTTGTTCCCTATCAACTTCCAAATATAGCTGTGGAGTATTAAGCTCTTTGGCCCCTTTTTGGAATTTATGGCCGTGAGTACATGATGTATCACGAAATAAGAGTCATATCCACACTAACCCGACACTAAAGTTCTTTCGTAACAGCGCAGACCGTCGAGATTGCACGGGCGAGGTCCTCCCGGATATAGGAAATCTTTCACTAGCACCCGTCGAGATATTCCCTTTAAAATCACCTGGATATTATAGATGGGTCACGAGATGAAGAGTCCAGATGTAGGAGTTTGGGCTGGGCTTATTTTAGGTTGGGGTTTGAGGTACTTAGAAGATGATAATGGTGAAAAGAAAGATACACAGCTAGTTTTTCAAAGTATTTTTTTTCTCATTTTAATTTCATAAGAGTTTATCATTTCACACTATTGACAATTAAACTATTGCCGTGTAGTGCCGGTTTAGAATGTCACTACCCTTTTCTCCTCACGGGTGTCGTAAGAGGCGACTGAGGATATGAGGCTTTTCAGTGGTTTTTGGGCGATACGGTTGGAGACCCATCACCAATACCATACTTTATTTCTACTATCTTTTCCCCTATCTAATTCCAAATGTGGCCGAGGAGTTTCTTACTCTGAAGCTCTGGCTACCTCTTTTGGGATTTATGGCCGTGAGTATTTGTATGTATGTATGTACCATTGAAATTTAAACTAATTATGAAAAAAATTCTTACTTCCAATTATTAATGCTTTTTTACTAAAAGCATCATGTAAAATTTTGACATGCCTAAAAAGTTTTTAGGCATGTCAAAATTTTACATGCTTGAGAAATATTGAAAAAGATTCATAGATTATGTATTTATTACTTTAAAGAAACTTTAAGGCAAAATTAAAAAAAAAAAACTACTGTTTCCTATCAAGATTATCGACTCGTAGTTGTGCATTTTGATAAATATCAGAGTTGGAATTCGTTCGTTTAAATTTTCTAGATTATTACAAAATATCTCCACTCCTTTACTATCCATCTCAAAGAAAGTTTTGTATTGCTTCTTGCGGCATATCTCTTTGAATTGAAAATCATATTTTTTTCTAATTTCGAAGAACGCATCTAATAGTTTGTACTCAAATTCTGAATAGGAGGAAAGAAAGTTCGTTAATCTTAAAATTTTCAGCTTTGTTTTAGCAAGTCTCTAAGTTATAAACTTTTCCAAATTTAATGCTAATAGTGCTGAAGTATTTTTTTTATAATGATTAAAGAAGTAGCAAAGAGTACATATTGTAGGTTTTGGAAGGTTAGAATGTTATAGCTAGAAAGAGTTTAACTTTAAAGAGATACAAAATTTTTAAAACACTTTTCAATCCAGATGAATCATTCTCTCAAAAAATCTTTTTCCTAACAATTTGTATAAACATTAACTAAACCGCCATTGTACGTAAGATGAATTTGCTCCCATTCTTAAAACAACCATTATTTAAGGGCCAAAGCGATATGTCAACGGCTTAATGGCATCGAAACAATTTCTCAACAAAAAAGAGGGAAACACACGTCCCTACATGCCACTTCCGTTTCCTACAACAAACAAAAAAAGTAACAAAACGCCTAAGAAAGTTTTGCTAAGAAAATCCCTTAGTTGAAAACTAGAGTACAATCCTATTCCGATTTCATTTCGCTATTTTAAACCCTATTTGTAAAGATATAAGGGTGAAAATTTGTCGAATAGTTTCTGTATGTTAGGGTAGATGTGTCAAGTGTTAGCGATAAAGGAAACCATTATTTTCGCGAAAAGCATTTGTATTGAGATTTTTGAAGAAGTTCGACAGTTCGCTTTCGAGTGCATTTCGTCATTAATCATTGTTTTGTTCGTGAACGGAATGTTATTTGTTTATTCACCTGTTTTTTTATTTGTTTGATTTTTTTAATAGTATTTTGTGTAATTGATGCTCTAAGTTTTTTTTGTTTTATGTCGAGGGGAAGTAACTAAATAAAGGTCTAAAAGAAATAATTGAATTTTCCTAAAAAAACAAATTTTAAATAATTCAAGCGAGTTTCAACGAAATATCGTGCCTCCTTGATAAAACCTCTTCCACCAAAATAAATTATTGTTAATTCGTTCATTTAAAATCTTGCAATACCGGAAAAGAGTCGGTAGAAGTCTTAACCCTTCCAAATACTTTAAAAACTAGTAATGCTTTTCTGAGAAGTGTGACGTATGATTCTAGCGTTTTATGTGCTTGTTCGGCGATGTGGCCGGAGACCCATCACCAAAACAACCTTTTGCCTGTTTAATGCACCTTTCCCCAATATATATACATACATATACTCACGCCCGTTTCAATTGGGGTAGCCGGAACCTCTCTAGCTTCGTTCACACCCATCAAATCTTTTTATACATGTTTTTTTATTCTTCATACTTCGGCCACCTGCCATTTTGAGCACATTCTCAATTTGGTCAAAATGTGTCCTCCGAGGTCATTTCACACTAACATTTCCTTCCACATTGGCTGTATATATCTCTTTTACTCAATAACCATATGCACTTATCCCATTATTATCATTATTTTAAAAGAAATTATATGAATCTGAAAAAAATCGGGTAAAGTAAAATTATCTATATTCTCTACTAATACAACATGTATTGTGTCAATTACAATACCATACATAACTATAAATACAGTAGCGAACATTTTTTTATTTGTATATTGTAGACTTTGCCGTGTAGCGCCAGCTTAGAATGTCGCTACTCCTTTCTACCTACGGGTGTCGCAAGAGGCGACTAAGGCTATTGGGGCTTTTTATTGGATTTTTGGGCGATGCGGTTGGAGACCCATCACCAAAAACTGTTATTTTTACACCTTTTCCCCACTCAACTTCTAAAAGTGGCTGAGAAATTTATAATTCCTTAGCTCTGGCTACCCCTTCTAGGGAAATATAGCCGTGAGTAAATGTATGTATGAATATTAAAAAAAAGGAGTAAGTTATATCACAAATTTATTTAACCAACCGTTTAAAACATCCGATTAAAAATGCATAACCTTAAAACGAAATTCATCAGTCCAAGTTAATATAGAGCTTTTCACTTAATAAATCAGCTTTTAAGATTTACATGCCCGATACTAAATCAGAGGTTAAAGTTCAGCCACAATATCGTAATTTCGAAGCCTTATCTCAATTGTCATCGTGCTCATATACCTTCGAAATACCGAATAAGATATAAGGCTCTATTGAAAAGCCGGTGTTCTCTTTAATTTAACGCTTTTCGAGACTTACCGTAATTTATATTTGTAAGCGTTAATAGTTAAAACAAAACATATTTTTTGGTAACAGAATGTTTTTTTAAACGTGAGAATTGTCATTTGCCTGTCATGATTTTAGATAGCGGTGATGAATAATGTTTGTTTAGTGAAAATGTCGATTTGATGATGTGTTTTACTATTATAGCTACGTAGTGTTGGCGTAGAATAACACTACCCCATTTTTCGTAAGAAAGGCTAAGGGTATTGGGTATTTATAAGTTATTTTTAGACGATGCGGTTGGAGACTCATCACGGATAAACTTTTGTTTTACAATCTAATTAATCAATTTCCTCAGATAACTTTCAATATTGGCTGAGGAATCCCTTATTCCGGAAGTCTGGCTACCACTTCAAGGAATTTATAGCCGTGAGTATATACTATATAGAGAGGCATGATTTAGAATCTAGTTCGGTCTCACCCGGTGTATTTCACGTTATATACCAAGTATATATATAATAAATAAACTATAATGTTTATAAGAAGATAAATTTATTTATTACTCATAAAAGTGGATACAAATAATTTGCAAATAAGTAAGTTTTTTTTATATCTCTTATTCTAACAAATAGTTATATTACTTAGCTGTGTAGTGTCGGCTTAGAATAGCACTACCCCATTTCTTCCGGTGGGTGTACGTAAGAGGCGACTAACGAACTTGGGGCTTTTGAAGGGATTTTTGGGCGGTGCGGCTGGAGACCCATCACCAACAACCTTTTATTCTACCATCTTTACCCCACTCAACTTCCAAAAGTGGCTGAGGAATTTCTAATTTCTCAGCTCTGGCTACCTCTTTTAGGGATTTATGGCCGTGAGTGTATGTATGTATGTAGTTCTATTACTTCTGAAATACTATCCAATTAACCCTTTCACCTATATTCTACAAAAAAACAGACGAACTGTACATTTCTCGTTCTTACTCATCAATCAGTAAGGTAATCACTTTCTTGTTATCGGGCAGACGGAAAATGTACTAGCCTTTTTGCTGTAAACAGTAGAAGGGCAACAGATACTAAGACACATAATAAGAACGTATTTGAAAATGTAGACGAGGAATTGCTACTTACTATGTAGTACTATACATACATACATATACTCACGGCTATTAATCCCAAAACGGGTAGCCAGAGCTTCAGAACCAGAAAATTCCTTAGCCACTTTTGGAAGTTAAGCAAGGAAAAGATTGAAAAAAAAAGTTTTAGGTGATGGGTCTCCTACCGCATCGCCCAACAATCACAAAAAATCCTCTACCCCTTAGTCGTCTCTTCAGGCACCCGCGGGTAGAAATGGGGTAGTTCTATTCTAAACCGACACTACATAGCTACAAATACATATGTATGGATTTGTTAAAAACTGATATATTTTTTTTGGTAACGTAGTATTCCAAACCGACTTCAAACTAAGCCGTTTGTAGAAGAACTGTATTGATTATAAATTTCGCAACATCAGTTGTATTGATACATCTATAAAAGCTCATGAACCAGTCGACAGTGTTGCCAGCCTTACACAGACGTACTCATAGTTGTGACTACAACTGAGTTTCCATTTTAGGGCACGACCATAGAATTGAATATAGTTTATGATATACAACAATTTTTAAATTATTTTCCATAGTACACACAAACAAATACTCACGGCCGTAAAACCCAAAAAGGGGTAGCCAGAGCTTCAGAGCTTAATACTCTTCAGCCAGATGTACGTTTGTTTTCTTTTCTAACCCAAGATTTGACATTATTAAACCTTTTTAACCCTCACCTTCCGAGATTTTTTAAACGAAAACGTAGCACAGTGGTGTCTAATCATTCTTATCTCTACAATACAGGACAGACGGAGAAACTCTCACATGTCAATCACCAATTACATCGCTGTTTGTCGTCACCAACCAATCGGGTCTACTTAATAATTTTATAAATATAATTTATTTCATTGCTATTTGTAATTTTAGGATATTTGTCATTTTTTGTGTGATATATTTTAATAATTTGATAACTGAATTTAATTAACTTTTATGTGTTCTGTCTGATGAACTATATGGATTTCCTTGTATCTGATATAAATGAGTTTAGATTTTTGATTTTTTTAATCGATGGAATTATTTTTTGGGAACTTGTATAATCCTAATATATTTTTTTACTTTATCATTCCTCTCTTATGTGAGTAATTATATTATCCTTATACTTTTATACACATAAATCAGACCCCAACAACCATTGACTTAAAATTACCTTCAAGAGGTATAGAATTATCTGCAATAAGCTGCTAAAAAAGTAAAAAACTCATTTAAAAGAGCTGAAATAACAGCTGCAAAATCAAACAATAAAAAGTTATGGTCTGTAATAAATAAGATACAAAATACCAGCATAAAAAATCATCTTCGATCATTGAACTATTATTACTAGCGGTTAGGTCAGAGTTACTAATTCTTAAGAACATCACGTGACTTTTTAGCACATAAGTTCCACAGTTTCCCTCTTTTTGTGGATACTGTACACCTAAGATAAGGGAAAAAAAAATCGCGCCACCACTGTCCACCGTCTTCAGTAGTAATAATATTACATACATATTCTCACGCCGTTAGTTCCCATTGGGGTAGGCAGAGACTATCGATCGCCACTTTGTACGATCCTGGCAAACCTCTTTAGCTTCCTTCCCATCCATCAATCTTTTCATACATGCTCTAGAATAAAAATTCTTCGTACTTCGGACAATAACTGAAAATAAAGTAAATGCTTCCTAACCAAAATCTAATAAGTGGTCAAAATTTATGCACCTTCCATTGACGGAGAAGTCTGTCTTACTGAACGACAAAGCTTGGAAAACTTAAAATATGTGACAGGCGGAATCTGTTATTTTTTATTTCATTAACATCAACTGTTATATACAGATTGATTATCGTTTCCATAAATTATTGTCACCATTATAACCATCTTTCTTCAACTTACCACAATGTTCCAAGACCAGTAAAACTACATAACAATTCCATCAAGAATCAGAATTATGTATATGAAGATTTAATTAAAAATAAATTTATTACGAACTAGAAAGTCGTAACATTTAGAAGAGTCGGAAAGAATTTGTTACACGTAACGTGATCCGAGGATCAAGGGTTAAAGAGAGCAAAGGGTAGCTTAAATCATTTTTAACACTTTATAAATAGGGTTGGCACATATCAATCCATTGTTATTAATATAAAACTTTGATATCTTTAACTATTACTTCTCAAAGAGGTATAATTTAATTTTAATTTATGGTCAGAGATATAAAAAGATATTGAATATCCAATATACGAGTAATAATAAGTATTTTATGGAAACTAAGATAAAATGTTCAAGGACTTCTTAAAATTTAACTTCTACTTCTATTTTATTTATCTTTTTTTGGATGTTATATATATATATTTATATATTTTTTCGACGGTGTAAACATATTTTTTCATGTTCTTAGAAAATAAATAACTAATACAACAGTTCACCAATCCTGACAGAAATTTAAGGTAACATTTGGTATGCCAGAAAAAACTAAACAGAAAAATTAAATATTATTATTTTTTATTTAAAAAAGAACCGCCTTCAAAAATCCAACTGAAAAGTATAAAATAATTTTTATTTATTTTATTATGTACAACTCTATTCAACTTCTTCTTTTTGAAGTCGGTGCCAAACCAATTTTCATGACAAAGAAGAACGAATATTAGTGGCCCGCCCGCCCAAGTTGAGTGAGTTTTCCACCCCATCAGCGTATGTCATCCTTATAAACCTTCCTTTTTAATCAATTAATAAAAAAAATCGCATCATAATTCATTTCGTAGTTTTACAGATTAAAGTATACATAAGGATGTCCGTATATCCCAGACAGGGAGAGAGAAAGCGACTTTGTTTTATACTATGTAGTGATTTAGATTCTCGATCGTCTTTTTACAAAGTGTTAGAAGTATTGGTTGTGCCAACTCGGTGCATGCATGTCTCTGTCGTATTGTTAATTCTGTTAGTTTGAAATCTGATAATCTTACATAACTTAACCTAACGTTAGTTTACTATCTCGCTATCTATCTAAAATTATAATTTACTAGTATTTACAGTTTTACGGTGACATGTATATTATGATAATTTCTCTGCGGAGTGCGACGCATGCACACCAGGCTAAGCACCGCTCACTGTCCCCCAATTCCATCCTATATAAAGCGACGTCGTTGCGAGCGGAAGAAATTTCTTGATTTTTGAGCGCGATTGTGTTACCTACTGTTGTTGAGGCACTATCGATTGATTTATTATTCGTATGGTTTTCTCTATGTAGCAATTTTCATTTTGGATTTGTCTGTTTGGCACCGACTTCAAAAAGAAGAAGTTGAATAGAGTTGTACATAATAAAATAAATAAAAATTATTTTATACTTTTCAGTTGGATTTTTGAAGGCGGTTCTTTTTAAAATAAAAAATAATAATATTTAATTTTTCTGTTTAGTTTTTAATTTGAAGTTTTTGTTTTTCTTTTTTATTTTATACTTTTTAGTGATAAGTTCTTAAATCACTCTGAGTATTTTTAGTGAATTAGTGACAGTTTTTGAGAGATAAGTTTTACTGTCCGTTTATTTTATAGTTTTTTTAACAGGTAGTTATAATATTTGTTATTATGACTTTAGCCTACTTGTTACTATTTTGTTTACCTGCGGGCCTAGATAGAAAAGCAAAGGATGCTTTAAGGAAAAGTCGCGTAAGGGAGAACGAAACACCCATCGGAAAAAAACAAAGACTTCAGCAGGGCAAGCACGAGCCGTATTTAAACAAGTTACCGCGTGGGATAAAGCAGCCATCTTTTACGCACTTACTTAGTATCGTATACTGCCATCTCATTCTAACCGTTATCGTGTCGATAACTCGTGCTTGCCCTTCAGAATGAGAGAGATCGTCAGCGTGCTGCTCTTGCTGCCGAAACAGATGAGCAAAGAGAAGTTCACCTATCACAAATGCGAAGAAACACTCTTATATATATGTATGAGTAAAATCCCTTGATGAGATGGCTTTAAGTGATATGGATTCAAAGAAATTACTTAAATGGTTAAGACCATTCCGAAAGCGCGAAATTCCCCATGACGAAAACGCCTTGATTAAAATGACCAGGATGAAAAACATGATGTTGCAATATATATTTTTTTGTTTATTATAATTAAGAGTAATTTATTCATGTTTTTATATACTTTTTTGTTCAATAATTTAGTAACTCTGTTTATTACTAATAAAAAAACTTTATTAACATTATATTGATAAATTTCTGTCTAGTATTGATAACTTTACATACATACTTATATTTCAAACTAAGAAACCTCCTTTTTTTCGAGTCGGTTAAAGAACTTTAACCCATCTTCTAAATGTAACGAATACTTTTCTGAAAACCGCATCCAAATAGCTTAAGCCAAACGTGAGATAATCGCGGACCAACACACATACATACAGGTCAAACACAGAACCTCCTTTGTTTTTTTGGTCGGTTAAGGCACTAAAACCTTCTCCTAAATGTAACGAATACTTTTCTGAAAACCGCATCCAAATAGCTTAAGCCAAACGTGAGATAATCGCGGACCAACAGACATACATACAGGTCAAACACAGAACCTCCTTTCTTTTTTTGGTCGGTTAAGGCACTAAAACCTTCTCCTAAATGTAACAAATACTTTCCTGAAAACCGCATCCAAATAGCTTAAGCCAAACTCGAGATAATCGCGGACAATTATACATACATACATACATACATACATACATACAAACAATTGAACTGAGAACCTCCTTTTTTGAAGTCGGTTAAAAACTATTTCTTATTCAAAGCATAATAATATTTAACTCTTCCGTGCCAACCCTAACCCTTCGGCCACAGTGGCAATAATTCATAGTTGACACAGATGGCGCTGTTGTGTCAAAATGGCCATAGATTACTGTCCCATTATGATTTATATGCCAGCCACAAATGCATATGTAAATGTTCTTTTCTTTATTAACTTTTCTTTGCATATTCTTATTAAAATTACTTTAATAACAGTGGTCTCTGAATTAATCATATTTCTATCATAAAGTTGACTTTGTGTTCGTCTTACAAAAGTGATATTGATAAGCGTATAACTTTTGCTGGTGATCTTCAGAAGTATAAGGAAATATATTTGTCATTGATTTATTGCATTTCTCGCAGTGAAAGTTCTTACTTAAATACTATGCGAGTAAGTTTTTAGACTTAACGCAATCATTTCATGCATTT
This sequence comes from Bedellia somnulentella, assembly GCA_963576735.1. NCBI lineage: Eukaryota > Metazoa > Arthropoda > Insecta > Lepidoptera > Bedelliidae > Bedellia > Bedellia somnulentella. Next base: position 2,675,138 of record OY755187.1, on the reverse strand, counting down.
TTTTTCCTTTTATTCTTATTAGTAACAATCGGTGAGGGAAAACATCGTAAGGAAACCTACATGGCTAAAGTTTTACTTAGTCATGTGACAGTGTATTCGTATCAAATGGCGAAAGGCCTGCCTCTTATCTCGTGAGTACACAAGCGAAAAGTGGAAACTGAACACCAGGTGACAATGTCATGTGAAGTTAAGAAGAAGTAGTACCTCTGCCAACTCCTTCGGTGATATACGGCGTGAAAGTTTGAGTCTATATTAAAAAAAATACATACATACATACATATACTCACAGCTATAAATTCCTAGATGGGGTAGCCAGAGCTAAGGAATTAGAAATTCCTCAGCCACTTTTGGAAAGTTAAGTAGGGAAAAGATGGTAAAATCAAGGTTGTTGGTGATGGGTCTCCAACCTTATCGCCCAAAAAGTGACGTACGTACGTGAGTACACTGTCCATGCAAAACGTGGGTACTCTGAACACCAGGTGACAAAGTCACGTGATTTTCAGATGTATTAGTACCTCTGCCAACCCCTTCGGGGATATTCGGCGTGAACGTTTATGTTATGTTTTTAGACGATGCGGTTGGAGACCCATCACCAACGATACTTTATTTCTACCATCTTGTCACCTATCATCTTTCAAATGTGGCTGAAGAGTTTCTACCTCTGAAGTTGTGACTACCCCTTTTTCGGATTTATGACGGTGACTTTATATATGAATGTATATATTACTATTTAAAATCATTGAAGCAATATCTATTGAATTATCAAAACAAAATCATGTCCAGGAATCCAAAACACACAAATACAAGTCAAAACAAATGTTACGCCCCATTTTAGGGGTTAACCCTTCACTGGGTATCAATTAATCGGTTCAATTTATGAATTACAGCGACAGACGCGCCCTAACATTAAAAAGGAATAAATTATGAGATGGGCCATAGAGTAGCTGATATCTGATATGCAGTCATATTGGGAAATTAGACAGATTATCTAAAACATTTGTCGTTTTGGGATGTACTTTGAAATTATTGAGTTTGAATTATAGATTTTGATGACTTGTAAGTGATACATAAAAGTCCAGATGATGAAAAAATTAATTAAGCGAGTCATGTCGCTGTGTAGTGTCGGCTTAGAATAGCACTACCCCATTTTTTTCCAGTGGGTGTACGTAAGAGGCGATTAACGGTATTGGGGCTTTTTAAGGGATTTTTGGGCGATGCGGTTGGAGACCCATCACCAACAACCTTTATTTTACCATTTTTTCCCCACGCAACTTCCAAAAGTGGCTGAGGAATTTCTAATTCGTTAGCTCTGGCTACTACTTCTAGGGATTTATAGCCGTGAGTATATATGTGTATGTATGTATGTATATAGATTAGGTCAAGTGGTATAATAATGTCTCATCTCGTTACATTTGAGCCTTTAGAATTAAATCCATCCCTGTAGGGTTGTGAGATGAATACTTTACCTGTTCCGACAACATTGGAAAATATTAAAAGTATGTAAGAGTGTTTTCCTTTATTGCAATGCAATGTATTCTTATTCGTAATAAGGTTAATTTTAAATTGGTTTCATAAATCTATGGAAGAATTACTATTAATTATTATTTTGACGACTTCCGTGGCCGAGTGGATAAGTGACTAGTTTCTCGATCCGAAGGTTGCGGATTCGATCCCCGCTTAGAGCATCACTTATGTGATGAGCATAAATGATTGTTTCTTAGTATTGCATGTTATTTATATGTGTATTATATAGTATTAAGTGTATCGTTCATTTAGTATCCCATAATACAAATTAAACTTAGTTTGAGGCTTAGGCTTAGTTTGCCGTGTAGTGCCGGCTTAGAATGTCGCTACCCCTTTCTACCCACGGGTCTCGTAAGAGGCGACTAAGGGTATTGGGGCTTTTTATTGGATTTTTGGGCGATGCGGTTGGAGACCCATCACCAAAAACCTTTTTTTTATCGTCTTTTCCCCACTCAACTTCCAAAAGTGGCTGAGGAATTTATAATTCCTTAGCTCTGGTTACCCTTTCTAGGAAAATATAGCCGTAAGTATATGTATATATGTTTGAGGCTTACTTGATCCGTGTGTATGTCCGTATATTTATTACACTTTTACATTTTACAAAGCAGTTCACATTGTTTCACAGAATTATTAATAAACATACTTCGTTACAATCAAAACTCAATTAAAACAAGCAAATTACTTAATTCTCTTTCTAATGTATTTCGAATAGGGTCACAGAATCACTGTTTAATTATGTATGCCTCTTTGGTAACCCTACAAGTATAATTTTGACAGGCTATTTTAGACTTTATTGGTAAGCAGTTTGAGTATAATATTGATTGAAACGGATTTATAATCCCAAGATAAATTAAGGATATGTCATGTTCTAAGGTTTGATTTTATTGTTTCATTTTTTATGTTGACATATTTTGCTAAAATTGTACGACAAATTGGTTAAAAAATTAGTTTAGGATTTTATAATCAACTATTGAATTGGCCTAGACCTTGTTTTTAAAACACACCTTTTTATATTTTAAATTGAGAAAAGACATCAAACTGCATACAACCTATGGGATGCTTATCTAAAATATTGTAATTTTCAAAATAATTAATTATTAAAAAGTGTCACTGCCTAGATCAAACTGAGAAAGTATGGTGAGTTTCTTAACCTAAGCTAAAATAAAAATAAAAAAGATAAGGTCAAATCATCAAATCACTAGAAAATTACAATAATTTAGTTAAGCATTCCATAGACAAAGTGGTTTAGTTTGATGTCTTCTATCAATTTAAAACATAAAAGGGGTACGTTTTAAAAACGAGGTCTAGGCCAATTATGAAAACTGGCATTTATGTTAGCCATACTAAATTATATAAAATTTAGTAATAAGTTGGTTCGTTTTCGCTTATAGGATTTTATTTTCAGTGAGTTATCAAAAGCGTTTTGCAAGATAATTTCGTAATAAGTGATTCTCCAATATTAATGAAACAAATTTAGGATTATGATTGAATAAAAATTTTGGAATCGCTGAGTGAATATGCGGAATAGATTTTACAAAATGAATGCTCTTCGAATGAGATATAGTGTTGTTCGTGAAAAGTGCGGCATGAATGATGATATTGTAAGAAAGATAGAAAAAGGAATGTTGAGATGGTTTAGTCACATAGAGAGGATGGATGATGGAAAATTGGTAAAAGGGATCTAAAGAGCTAGTGTGGATGGTAATGTTAGCAGAGGTCGAACACGGAGGACACACCTGGACCAAATAGAGTGCTCAAAAAGGCTGGCGTCCGAAGTATTAAGAATAAAAGAGCATGTTTGAATAGATTGATGGATGTAAACTAAGCTAGAGAGGTTTGTCAGGATCGTACGAAGTGGCGAACAATTGTGAAAAAACCCTATCACCGCATTTACTCTTGTTTCTAGTAAATAAACCCCTTCCTACCCACGGGTGTTGTAAGAGGCAACTAAAGGTAATGGTATAGGTATTTTTAAGTGGTTTTTGGGCGATGCAGTTGGGGACCAACCACCCACAATATTTTGTTTCTACCATCTTGTACCCTTTCAACTTCCAAATGTGGCTGAGGACTATCTAGCTCTAAAGCTCTGCCTATCTTTTTTGGGATTTATGTCCGTGTGTGTGTTTTTAACATAGAGTCTTGAGAGTTTTCAATGGACCACAATATTTGTTATAGGCTGTGTAGTAGGCTTAGAATAGCACTATCCCATTTCTTCCGGTGGGTGTACGTAAGAGGCGACTAACGGACTTGGGGCTTTTTAAGGGATTTTTGGGCGATGCGGTTGGAGACCCATCACCGATAACCTTTATTCTACCATCTTTTCCCCGCTCAACTTCCAAAAAAGGCTGGGGAATTTATAATTTCTCAGGTCTGGCTACCCCTTTTAGGGATTTATAGCCGTGAGTATATGTATGTATGTATGTACAATATGTGTATCCATCCATTTTTTTAAAAGAGCAACTAACTCGGAAACTTAAGTATTCTCTCAGTCTGAAAGCCTTAACAGATTGTTTGTATCACGATAACTTTCTTTATTGCCACAATTACAGCTCTTTAGCCATTCTCTGTGAACAGACATAAACTTTCGAAGGCTTTTTAAAGTTTAAACCGTTTGAAATTAGCTGCTTTTTACGAAGATTTTTGTACGTAAGTGTCTGAGTTAGGGTTTTTAGGTTTCATAGAAATTCTGCTATGAATTTTTTAATGACTGATAAATTGCTGTGTAGTGTCGGCTTAGAATAGCACTACCCCATTTCTTCTAGTGGGTGTGCGTAAGAGGCGTCTAACGGCATTAGGGCTTTAAGGGATTTTTGGGCGATGCGGTTGGAGATCCATCACCAAAAACCTTTATTTCACCATCTTTTCCCCACGCAACTTCCAAAAGTGGCTGAGGAACTTCTAATTCCCTAGCTATGGCTACCCTTTTATGGGATTTACAGCCGTGAGTATATGTAAAATGATAAATTAGGTAGACGGTAAAAATATTTCCTATGAAAACATAACAACTTTTTTTACAATGATAACTGTATAAGCATCTGGTATTAAAAATGATTTATTTTTTATTTCTGATTTATTCAGTGTATTTGTAAAAAACGGCGATAGGCCTGCTCCCTACCATGAGATTACACTGTCCAAGCAAAACGTGGCTACTGTCACGTAATGTTCAGAAGTATTAGTACCTCTGCCAACCCCTTCAGGGATATACTGTGTGAACGTATAAGTTTGAGTATTGCCAATTAATTCTTTTCATGTATTTTCATAGTATTGCTAAACAATTACAGTAAATTTTTTGCAACTACTTATCGATCAATATTAATCATGATTTGCTGCAAAAAGAAAGAAAACTAAATAAAGTTTTTTTTTATTTTATTTCCCCAAGCTTCAAATCAAAAATCAGAACATTGTGTTATAGAAAATAACCATAATTTAGTTCGAACAACAAACATTCTGCAACTAAATGATAAACATTATGCTACAAAAATTTTACATTTGCCGCCACATTACTTGCTTTTTAACACACACACACACACGCTCAAGGACACAAATCCCAAAAGGGGTAGCCATAACATCAGAGTTAGAAACTCCTCAGCCACATTTGGAAGTTGATAGGGGAGAAGATGTTAGAAATAAAGTACCTATCGTTAATGATGCGTCTCCGACCGGATCGCCCAAAAACCACTTAAAAAAGTCCCATACTCCTTGCTCTGTAGTGTCGGCTTAGAATAGCACTACCCCTTTTCTTCCGGTGGGTATACGTAAGAGGCGACTAACGGTATTGGGGCTTTTTAAGGGATTTTTGGGCGATGCGGTTGGAGACCCATCACCTACAACCTTTATTTTACCATCTTTTCCCCACGCAACTTCCAAAAGTGGCTGAGGAATTTGTAATTCGTTAGCTCTGGCTACCCCTTCTAGGGATTTATAGCCGTGAGTATATGTATGTATGTATGTACTCCTTAGTCGCCTCTTACGTACACCCACCGGCAGAAATGGAGTAGTGTTATTTTAAGCCGACACTACAAAGCAAATATATTTATAACATACGCGCATTTCTTAAAGAAAAACATATTTGCCGCCCAATAACTTGCTACTTAAACTAATTTTTCACATTCTCCTCTTACACTTGTAATAGCATTAATATATGTTTAAATCAACCAGATAAATGAAGTTATTTCACAGACATTTTGAAGCAATACATCTTTGTAATGATGACTATTTTTTAGGGTTCCGTAAGTCTGAATACAAAAACGGAACCCTTATAGGATCACTCGTGTGTCTGTCCTTCCGTCGCTTACAGTCAATTATCTCCGAATCTATTAGACCTATTAAGTTGAAATTTGGTACACATATCAATTCCTGTGACCCAAACACAGAGGTGTAACGTGAGCAGATGAAATCTGTATATGGGGGGTCATTTTTGGAGGGGAAGAGTAAAAATTAAAAAAAAATATCGACGTAAATTTACCATTCCTCCCCCCTTATCTCCGAAACTACTGAACCTAAAATTTTGAAAAAAATACAGAAATTGGTTTTCTCCTTATTGATTATAGGGAAACCTATAAGAAGTCCATGATATTAAAATAACATGGTAAATCACTCAATATTGTGCGCACCAACTTTAACATCGTACGGAACCCTCTTCACGCGAGTTCAACTCGCACTTGTTTCTTTTTACATGCTGTTATATAAAGGCAGGCGGGAGTCGTAGGCACATCTCGGTAGTCTGATTTACAGCACTCTTAATGAAACCTGTTATGTAACTACTATTATTTATTATTTTGTCCTGTCTTGATATTACGGGTTACTCTTAAGTGGTGATATTGGTTTTATATCTAACATGTATTGCTGTGTAGTGTCGGCTTAAAATAGCACTACCCCATTTCTACCCGTGGGTGATCGTAAGAGGCGACTAAGGGTATAAGGGCTTTTCAAGTGATTTTTGGGCGATGTGGTTGGAGACCCGTCACCTTACACCACCACCACCACCACGTCACATTTATTATTACCATCTTTTCCCCACTCAACTTCCAAAAGTGACTGAGGAATTTCTCATTCCAAAGCTCTGGCTACCCCGTTTAGTGAATTATAGCCGTGAGTATATGTATGTATGTATATAGAATATATTGTTACAGGGCGGCTACACAGGATTTTCAAAGACAAGGCAAAATATTGCAGTGTAGTGCCGGCTTAGAATGTCGCTACCCCTTTCTACCCACGGGTGTCGTTAGCGACTTAGGGTATGGGGCTTTTTTAAGGGGCTTTTGGGTGATGCTGTTGGAGACCCATCACTAACGATACTTTATTTATACTATCTTGTCCCCTATGAACTTCCAAATTTAGCTTAGGAGTTTCTAGTTCTAAACCTCTGGCTTCCCCTTTATGAGATATATGGCCGTGAGTATAAGTATGTTTGTATGAGGCAGAAAACTTATAAATAAAGCGGCGTTTCGGAGCAAGATCGAATCGATATTTACAATGGTGGATTAAAATGACACTAGATTATGATTTCGAAAATAAAACTAGCTTCTTAAATTTTTGAATATTATAGCTGTGTAGTGTCGGCTTAGAATAGCACTACCCCATTTCTTCCGGTGGGTGTACATAAGAGACGACTAACGGTATTGGGGCTTTTTAAGGGATTTCTGGGCGATGCGGTTGGAGACCCATCACCAACAACCTTTATTCTACCATCTTTTCCCCACTCAACTTCCAAAAGCGGCTGAGAAATTTCTAATTTCTAGCTCTTTTTAAGCTCTGGCTACCCCTTTTTTGGGATTTATAGCCGTGAGTATATGTATGTATGTATGTATGTTTTCAGTATCTCCGTATGACACAGTTATTTGTAAAATATTTCATTAATACATAAATAAAATACATTCACTCACGGCTAAGATTCCAAACAGGGATAGCGAGAACCGCATTATCAGTCTTCCTCGCCACTTTTGGAAATTTATTAGCGAAAAGATGGGTACTTTGGTGAACAGCCACTTTAACCCTAAGTCGCCTTGTACCCCACCCACTAGAAGAAATGGGGTAGTGCTATTCTAAGCCAACACTAAACAACGAAATCTTTAAAATATACGTCAATTAAATCTTTAAATTTAATCAAAATGGAGTCCCCCGTAAAGCAAGTAAAGGAAATTACAAACTCAGCTCCCGTGTTGCCGGCCAGCGGTAATTAGTCGTTTATAACTACCTTATATTAACTGGCCGTTGTTCAAATTGCCGGGTTTTGTGTTCTGCGTATTAGACTAGCCTAGGAAATGTTATAGACAAACATACTCACGGCCATTAATTCTAAAAAGTAGCCAGAGCTTCGGAGCTGGAAACTCCTCAGAAACATTTAGAAGTTGATAGGGGACAAGTAGGGACAAAGTATCGTTGGCGATGGGTCTCAAACCACGTCGCTCAAAAACCACTTAAAAAAGCCCCATACCATTAGTCGCCTCTTACGACACCCGTGGGTAGAAAAGGGTAGTGATATTCTAAGCGTATCGTTCTGTCGCATTGAAATCTTAACAACTGAATGAGACAAAACGATACTTAATTCGTTCTCACCTTGAATACTCAATTCAGAAATCGGACGTTACTCATATATTTATTGTCATTATAATAATTATCAAAAATTTCTCGAAATCAACGTTAACGTGAAATATTGTCGAAGGAATGGCGGAGGTACTAATACTTCTGAACATTAAATGACATTCATTCATGAGTAACCTTTCTTTGACAATGCAGTCACGTAATAAGAGGGCTAGACTATCGCCGCTTCGTCAAAGTACCCACATTTTGCTTGGACAGTGTACTCACGTGACAGAAGGCAAGCCTTTCCCCATTTTGTATGAATACACTGTCAAATGGTTAAGTACAACTCAGCCATGTGGGGTTCCTCACGATGTTTTCCCTCACCGGTAACAACCATGATAAATTATTACACAAAGGACTTAAGAAAAGAAACATTGGCATTAGCTTGACTTTGATTATATAATTTTATACTAGACACATTGCTAGACACGGAAAACACACTTGGACCAAATTGAGAGTGTGCTCAAAAAGGCTGGCGTCCGAAGTATGAAGAATAAAAAAGCATGTATGAAAAGATTGATGGATGTAAACGAAGCAAGAGAGGTCTGTCAGGATCGTACGAAGTGGCGATCAATAGTCTCTGCCTACCCCAATTGGAACTAATGGCGGGAGTATATGTACATACATATATATGTATGTACACATTTCTGTGTAGTGCCGGCTCAGAATTTCACTACTCCTTTTACCTACGGGTGTCTTAAGAGGCGGCTAAGGGTATGTGGCTTTTTAAGTGATTTTCGGGCGATATGGTTGGAGACTTGTCACCAACGATACTTGATTTATAATAATAATAATAAAACTTTATTAAACACACAACATGGTACAGATTTGTTAGTAAAGCTTACATCTATTGTTAAGTGGTACATGTAAAACTTAACCTAAGGACATGATTGGACAGGATTGGTTGGAATTAAACCATCTTCTACCCTATCAACTTCCAAATGTAGCTGAGGAGTTCCTAGCTCTGAAGCTCTGGCTACCCAATTTTGGGATTTATGGCCGTAATTATATGACATAAGAAAAGAAACATTGCTGTTGCCTTGACTCGGAATAACTTATATTAACCACAAACATGATTTCAGAATAGGCACATGAGTGTAAGCAGCTGACTCAGCATTATCGTTTTGGGCTTTGTTTTGTACCCAACCAAATCGCCCAAAAAAATATTTGAAAATATCCTTAGTCGCCACTTACGAAAACCCACGGGAAGAAATGGGGTAGTGCTATTCCAAGCCAACACTACACAGCAAAACTAAAGAAGGTACAAGTTATGAAAAATTAGTAGTAGATAGTAGTAGTTAGATTATATAATATTAATATATTTGACCTCTCAGTTTTACTCTAGTGAGGTAAAAGGCTAACTCGATGAAATCAAATCAATAACAATCATAGTAGCATATTTCATAGTTGCAAATTAAAGGTCAGTTAAATATCAAGAAGATATACAGCTGCAATCGCTAAAAGGCATACTGCATTGAATGTCTCTAAAAAACGGCTCGATTTATTAATGAAGTAATTAATCAGGTGTTATCTGTCGGCATCTTAAAATGGGACTGAGAAATTGCAATGAGACTGTAGTAGTTGTTATTTGACGCGGGAGAATTTTTGGCGGCAACGCTTTTGCAAGTGTTGCCAGTAAAAATATTTTGACAGCCAATTTTCACATGTACATACTTTTTGGTCGGTAATTAGGCTTTATTAATATGTGCATATTAAAGTCACATGTGACGGCTAATTATTCTGATGTTAAGTTAACGATGATTATATTACATCAGTTTGATTTCATATAATCTTGTTAATATCAAAAATGTGTCATTTGTTTAATTTCGTTATTGAACTGGTTTAAGAAATTATGTATTGGTTACAGTTAATCGAAAATAACATACATACAAACATACATATAGGGGTAAGGGGAAGGGTAAGGGAAGGGGTAGCCAGAGCTAAGGAACTTAAAATTCCTCAGCCACTTTTGGAAAGTTGAGTGGGGAAAAGATGGTAAAATAAAGGTTGTTCGTGATGGGTCACCAACCGCATCGCCCAAAAAACCCTTAAAAGCCCCTATACCGTTAGTCGCCTCTTACGTACACCCACCAGCAGAAATGGGGTAGTGCTATTTTAAGATAGCACTACACAGCAAAAATATTTATAACATACCACAGTGGTACCAATGTATGATGTACCCAAAAATCCCTTAAAAATCCCAATACCGTTAGTCTTCTCTTACGTACGTACATCCACCGAAAGAAATGGGGTAGTGATATTCTAAGCCGGCACTACAAAGCGATAAAATATGTTTATGTTGGAAAATAATATGTTTTTATATTAACCAGTATTTAATGTTGGCTTTCATAGTGAACTTTTATATTTCTATGCTGCTAATAAGTAATAGACAACCTTTTGAAAGCAATATGGTTCTGTTGTCGTCTTCTTGATACATTTATTACAATAACAAAACTATGATTTGCAAATTTCGTTACTAACAACTATTATATGCAACAGCAAGACAGACTTTGCAAATAATAGACGTGACATATGTAAATGGTGTCCATAGATCTACATACATCGATCTCAGAATGGCCGATAGCAGAGTAAATTCACGATCTTGCTTTTTGCCATTGTTTACGACTTAAATATTTGATGTAAATAAATAAATCTGTTCTGAAGTTTGATTTCAATATTTTAAATTATTTTGTCGTCCCACATTCAAAGTGTACCAGAATATTTCCATTTTATTTACCATTTATTCATCATTGCCCTTTTTTTACTTTTACATTTTTGATTTCATTTTATAGGTTTTCCTTAAAATTCTATAAACATATATTAACTGTATGTTTAATTGTTAATAACAGTATTTTTGTGATTAGTAAATAGCCGTGTAGTTCCGGCTTAGAATGTCGCTACCCCTTTCAACCCACGGGTGTCGTAAGAGGCGACTAAGGGTATTGGGGCTTTTTATTGGATTTTTGTGCGATGCGGTTGGAGACCCATCACCAAAAACCTTTATTTTACCATCATTTCCCCACTCAACTTACAAAAGTGGCTGAGGAATTTATAATTCCTTAGCTCTGGCTACCCCGCCTAGGGGAATATAGCCATGAGTGTGTGTATGTATGTAGTATTATAGTGTTTTTCTTAAAATTATGCTTGTCCCGCGGGTCCATGTCCAGTGAAAGTAACAAATCTTGATTAGTCTACTCTTATAAGAATTAATGTCTTGAGTGCAAAAACTAGTGAAACCTTAATAAAAGTTACCCTACCAAATATAGCGTTAATGAGAATAAAACCTGCGTACATATAAAAAAAATAACAAACTGCTAAAACAATGTCAGTAAAAATATCTTTTAAGTTTTAGTTTTAGTTCATGAATACATACATACACACATACATATACTCACGGCTATAAATCCCTTGAAGGGGTAGCCAGAGCTAGGGAATTATAAAATTCCTCAGCCACTTTTGGAAGTTGCGTGGGGAAAGGATGGTAAAATAAAGGTTGTTGGTGATGGGTCTCCAACCGCATCGCCCAAAGTCCCTTAAAAGCCCCAATACCGTTGGTCGCCTCTTACGTACACCCACCGGAAGAAATGGGGTAGTGCTATTCTAAGCCGACACTACACAGCAAATTGTTCATGAATATAAGGTTCTATTGTATTTTCTGGCATTATATGTTGAATATGTCGTAAGTAATGGTAAACATGTTGAGACCGCTGCATTGATGTGGGAATTGTCGTGCGGACGTCTTCTCAACTGCGATATTTTGAATAAGTCACGACTGGTCAAGTGAATTCAGTTTTTGTGGAGCTATCGACCTACTTCTAATTCGCTTTATGTTCTTTTAGTTTGATTGAAACTAAAAGTGCTTATTAATAAAAAAAACAAGTTTATTTGTGTCAGCTGTGTAGTGTCGGGTTAGAATAGCATTAACTTATTTCTTCCCCTGGGTCTGCTCAAAAAGTAACTAGGGTTTAGGAGCATTTTAAGTGATAATCGCAGTTGGAGCCCCATCACCAACAGCATTTATACTCCAATCTTTTGCCCACTCAACATTAAAAGTAGCTGAGGAATTTCTTATTCCAAAACCAGAGCCATCCCTTCTAGGAATTTATAGCTGTGAGTATATGGATGTATGTACGTTTTTTTTTCTTTCTAGTATTTGAGCGATTGATTGAACCCCGATTCAAAAAATAACACCTTAAACAGTTTCAAATGTCACCACACATATGATTGAACAAAAGACAAACCCCATATTCAAGACTTACCCATAACTCAACCATAGGCCCACTTCCTCATTACAACAGGATAGCACATTTCATAGCGAACACACACAACATTAATTGCTAAACACCAACACTTACAAGAAATAATTTACGAGAGTGCAAATCCTAACCAACATTCACTTAGCGCTACAAACTCGCACCGTGTTTGATGTCAGGTGCATTATATTTACGACTGCCATACAGACGGACAGTGGATGATCTATTAATCTATGATGTTATCGACGAGTTAGGAATTTAACAGAAACTTTGTAATTATCAAGATTAAGCTAAAAACAAACTACTAGGCTACATATGCAGTGCCTAGAATTTATGTATACATTCGTATGATTGATAACTTGGAAACATGAATTTGGATTCTGAATACGGTCTTAAGTTATATACTTTGTTTAAACTTGGTGGAAAGCTATGTACTACAAGTTTATGTATACTTACTAACTTAAGCTCACGTCCATTATTCCCATTGGGGTAGGCAGAGACTATCTATCGCTATTAGCAAATCTCTCTTGCTTCCCTTACATTCCGCATTCTTCTCATGCATGCTCTTTTATTCTTTGGACCTCAGCCTTTATTAGAAGAATTTTTATTTGGTAATGAAATAAACGTAGTCACGTATTTACGGCTAATTATTTCAAAAAGGCGTAGCTAGAGCTTTGGAATAAGAAAATTTTCTGCCATTTTGGAAAGTTCAGAGAGGGAAAGATGGTTAAATAAAGTTTGATGTTGATGAGTCTTCAACTGTATCGTCCAACAATAATAAGACAACCTAAAATATCTTGACTTACTATGATGAGAGTGTATCCAAGAGGTACTGGTGTAAATCATAGAAACATACACTCAAGGCCATAAATCCCAAGAAGGGGTAGCCAGAGCTTTAGAGCTAGAAACTCCTAAGCCACATTTGGAATTTAATAGGGGACAAGATAATAGGAATAAAGTATCGTTGCCGATGGATTTCCAACCGCATCGCCCAAAAACCACTCTAAAAAGCCCCACACCCTTAGTCGCCTCTTACGATACCCGTGGGTAGAAAAGGATTGTGATATTCTAAGAGCCCCATACCGTTAGTTACCTCTTACGTCATCCGTGGGTAAAAAGGGGTAGCAAAATTCTAATCCAGCACTACACGGCATAAAAGTGTCAATACATGATAATAGAAGTACAACATAATTCTTGTTTTATTTCATAACTAACAAATCATTGACCCTTAAATTGAGAACCTAAGAAACACCATTATTTCTGCATCATAAGATAAGTCAACACTGCAAAAAATTAGAGTAACGCAATACCTATTAGTCTACGTGCTGAGAATATTAGAAGAAAGAAGACCGCTTCAGTGGCAATAAAATGAATGCTCATAAATAAAATTACTTCCTCGGAAGAATCATAAATATGCTAACACAAAGGACATAATGATCTCCCAGGGGACAAATCCGGAGGGGCATAGGAAAGGAAGTGCGGTGCTAAAACGGTTGCTTTAAATGGTTTAACATTCATATGTGTTCTGAGGAGATTAAGTAAGTTCACGTTCAGTTATTATTAGATTTTTTTGATTTGGTGTTATTATGCTGATTTGCGCCGATGGATGGTTAATCATTACATTCATTAATTTACTAGCAATTCTTTTGCATACATTTTATTTTTGTCTTCATTATTTTCGTGGATTTTAACAAAGTTTATATACCACGTTTGTTACCATCACGCTACCATCATAAAACAAATTTTTTTTTTAAATCAAACAATATAAGTTCTTAAGTAAAAAATAATTTCAAAATTATATAAATACAACAGATGAATCTCTCTCAGTATTAGTTCTAGTGCCCCTAGATCACCGGCTAGGGGACCAAGCAGAGACAATAGCTCCCAATGACAGCCAATAGAGTCGGTTGTGCATTTGATCCCTCATTGTTTCCGCACTCTATAATACTTTTATACATATATATACTGGTCTTGATACTTGTGTGAAAGTTATAATATTTTAAAAGTTTAGTTAAATAGTTGATTTGGTTGTTTCATTAATAATACTGAGACGAATCGAGTCATAATTTTCTCGCATTTAGCTTACAACCATATTACTCGGTCAAACCATACATAAACATATACATACATAAACATAAACGTTCACACCGAATATCCCCGAAGGGGTTGGCAGAGGTACTAATACTTCTGAACATCACGTGACTTTGTCACCTGGTGTTCAGAGTACAATGTACAATGAGGACAATGTACTCACGTGATAGGGGGTAGGCCTATCGCCGTTTTGTACGAATACACTGTCACATGACTAAGTACAACTCAGCCATGTGGGTTTTCTCACGATGTTTTCCCTCACCGTTAACAACCTTGATAAATTAACCACACAATGTCTTTAGAAAAGACAAATTGGTGTAGGCCCGCGACCCGGGATTTGAACACTAGTCGTTTGCACTATAACCGGTGTTCTATCCATTGAGCTATCACGTCGTCGTCGTCGTCGTTGAATATATCTGCCTAACAAACATAAAACTAGCTTTTGGAGTGTGTTTATTTCAACAAGCAATTTCTTTCAACATACATAACTCTTAATTCAGTTGAATGTCACGTGGAAAACTTATTAGCACAATTAAGTAAATAGTACCAAGTATACTGCTACATAACTAAGTCAGTTGACTATATAGGATTCCTCATTAACGAAATAATACTAGAAAGGTTATCTTTATTATTTTTTTCGATTTAAGATTTGAATCTAAGCCCGTCTGCATCAGAAACTCTATTCCATTGAGCTCCATACTAAATGTTCAAAATAGCTAAACAAAAAATCCACAAGCACCAAGACCAAACACAAAAGTATAGCAGTAAAAATATACTTATCTGCGTTGACGCGTCTCAATTGCACAGTGATTGCATCGTGGGATCAAAACTATTGTTTTATAATTCCATCCGTCGGTTTGACATCCTATATTACTACTCATGTTGCTAACTATACTTTGGATACATACATACATACATACATATTCTCACGCCGTTAGTTCCCATTGGGGTAGGCAGAGACTATCGATCGCCACTTTGTACGATCCTGGCAAACCTCTCTGGCTTCGTTTACATCCATCAATCTTTTCATACATGCTCTTTTATTCTTCATACTGCGGACACCTGCCTTTTTGAGCACATTTTCTATTTGATCCAAATGTGTCCTCCGAGGTCGTCCTCTACTAACATTACCTTCCACATTGGCTCTATATATCTCTTTCACCAATTTACTGTCATCCATCCTCTCTATGTGCCCAAACCATCTCAACATTCCTTTTTCTATCTTTCTTACAATATCATCTTTTACACCACACCTTTCACGAATCACATCATTCCTCACACGATCACATAACCTTACATTACACACTATACACACATTACATACATACATACATACATATACTAAGGAATTACAAATTCCTCAGCCACTTTTGGAAAGTTGAGTGGGGAAAAGATGGTAAAATAAAGGTTGTTGGTGATGAGTCTCCAACCGCATCGCCCAAAAATCCCTTAAAAGCCCCGATACCGTTAGTCGCCTCTTACGTACACCCACCGGAAGAAATGGGGTAGTGCTATTTTAAGCCGACACTACACAGCAATACTTATACTTTGGATAGTTTTTCTTATATAACTAAGAATGAGAACTTACTTAGTTTACATACATATACTCACGGCTATAAATCCCAAAAAGGAGTAGCCATAGCTTTGGAGCTAGAAACTCCTCAGCCACATTTGGAAGTTGATTGGGGACATAATGGTAGAAATAAAGTATCGTTGGTGATGGGTCGCCAACCTCATCGCGCAAAAACCACTTAAAAAAGCCCCACACCCTTAGTCGCCTCTTACGATACCAGTGGGTAGAAAAGGCTTGTGATATTCTAAGACGGCACTACACGGGATATGCGACTTATATAACTTAGAATGGGATATAACAATCATAATTAAACGAACTTGAATAGAAAACACACCGATAAAAAAGAACTAAAGTCGATTTTTGTTGCTTCCTCCTTGCTTATAAACACCTTCCTGAGTAATGGTGGAGCCATTTAATAATATTTTTTGCTTTTGTATAAATATACTTATTTTCGCGTCTCGATTGCACAGTGATTGCATCGTTGGATCAAAACTATTGTTTTATAATTCCATGCGTCGGTTTGGCATCCTATATTACAACTCATGTTGCAATGCAAACTATATTTTGGATAGTTTATTTTATTACTTAGATGGGAATGGCTCTGTGGGTAGAACACCGCTCATCGAGCAGACAACGAGGGTTAAAGTAAAAAAAAAGTCAAAAGGTTTATTTTTCAAAACATTTACTAACATTTTTTGAACGTCAAAATTTTAAATTGATTAATTATTAATCCGTTGCTTCGTAAGGTGTTCGTTAAGAGAAGAAACTATTTACACTCACATTTTTTCATTTTTTCAAAGTATGGTTTGTATAATTTCAGCTGGTTATAAACATGTTTTTACTTTATAAAAGATTTTCTATGCGACCAAACCAAACGCTAGTTTGACATAATTAAAATAAATGGTCCATCACATAAAACCAATCACATAACGTGAGAAGAGATTCGGATTCCGTATCCGGTCTACACGACTTTGTCTTACTTACTTACTTTGTTTTCTTCATCTTTAAAAACCATGATAACTTAACAATACATTTGACTTCAGAAAAGACAAATAAATCTACCCATGATTTGAACTCACGCCTGTCTGCATGAGAAGCGATGTTCTACATACTTACATACTCAATAGATATACATACCGTGATAGCCCAGTGGGTAGAACACTCGGTTATCGTGCAAACGACTAGTGTTCAAATCCTGGGTCGGGCCTACACCAATTTGTCTTTTCTAAAGACATATGTGTGGTTAATTTATCATGGTTGTTAACGGTGACGGAAAACATCGTGAGGTAAAACAAAGGTTTTTGGTGATGGGTCTCTAACCGCATCGCCCAAAAATCCCTTAAAAGCCCCAATACCTTTAGTCGCCTCTTACGTACACCCACCGGAAGAAATGCGGTAGTGCTATTCTAAGCCGGCACTACACGGAATTCTAAGCCGGCACTACACGAAATAGAAATATATTTTTTTAATCGTAACTTATTGCACTCAGAACCATCAAAGTTACATATAATATTCTAGTCTCCGAAGTAATTATCGAAATAGCATTTCTAATTGTTAACCGATCCGAGATAAAACTCTAATACTTGTTCCATGTCATATTAATGAAGGATTGAATACACGTTGACCTAAGTCTGAAACCACGATAACTTATTAGACGCAAAACCACTTTCAAACGCATACGAGAAAATGTAGATCTTATTATGCTTATAAGTTTTTACCTTAAAAGGTTAGTATTAATAGATTGCTGTAAGAATTGGATAGACTTGTGATGATAATGTTTATTTATAAACCTACACGGCTGGTAGTGGTAAAGCTCCAGAATTAAAAATTCTTATGCCACGCCGAAATATCAGTTAAAAAGCCCCAATACCCTATGTAGCCTCTTATAAACATAACGTAACATAAACGTTCACGCTGAATATCCCCGAAGGGGTTGGCAGAGGTACTAATACTTCTGAACATCACGTGACTTTGTCACCTGTTGTTCAGAGTACCCACGTTTTGCATGGACAATGTACTCACGTAATAGGGGGCAGGCCTATCGCCGTTTTGTACGAATACACTGTCACATGACTAAGTACAACTCAGCCATGTGGGTTTCCTCACGATGTTTTCCCTCACCCTTAACAACCGTGATAAATTAACCACACATGTGTCTTTATAAAAGACAAATTGGTGTAGGCCCGACCCGGGATTTGAACACTAGTCGCCTGCACGTTAACCGGTGTTCTACCCATTGAGCTATCACGTCGTCACTATCGTCGTATACTTACACAACATTGTATTACTCAGAAGGTGAGTTTGGGAACTTGAAATTTATAAGCCATCATATGGCAAAAGAACTACTTTTGCCATAGCCTAGCATATCCCTCTATAAGAGGGATATTCTTCTCCAAAGATAAATAATTTTAATACGGCATATTTTGGTGATATTAGTGCTATCACATTTAAATTACAACGAAAATCATCGATGTAACTTTCGGCATTCACTTCCCGAAACCAACATTCGTGTAAAGCACAATCGAAGGTAGTAATTTAAGTTCCTCGGTGCCTTATATAGAGTGAGGGAGCGCGAATTCGAAGTGATAGGCGTTTGTATGAATACGAAGGAGTGTTTGACGAAAGCTGTGACCAAATAGGGTTGGCGACGCGGTGAAAAATTTTCACAACTACCCTCTTTAATTGGATGGAGATTGTTTCGGTCTGTGACTACTTAGGTGTGGCACCCCATGTTTAAAAAAAAGTATTTTAGGCGGATGTTTTCTAACTGGACTTTTTACTAATGTTATTTTTACTTATAATAAAACCCATACCATTTGTTCCTTGGGTGTTTCTACGAGAAAAGTAAAAGTATTCGAATTTTTCTTGCAAATAATTGGAGAAACTCCTTTTGTTATTTCGACAAAACATTGGATATATGTATATAAAATAATATAGTAATGTATTATTTTTGTATTTAATGTGATACGTAATGGGAACTAATGGCGTGAGTATATGTAACTATGTGTGCATGTATGTAATTTCAATTGTAAACGATTGCAGGATGATGACGACTAGTCGTTACCGTCCCGTCCCGTTCCATTCAGCTTCCAAAAGTGGCTGACGAAGTTCTAATGGTAAAACTCTGGCTACCTACTCACTCGTACTACACCATGAGTATAGGTTTGTAAATCTTCTAATTATTCCGGGGTAGGTGTAGGTTTGGGAAAAAGTTAGTGAAAAAGAACCAGTCATATCCTGACCAGTAAAGCCACATAAAAAAACATAATTCGCCTTGTAATTTAACTGGGTAGGTTTATACCTGACACTACACGACAATCTATAGAAAACATTCAGAAAGTCCTCACCAAAGTAGTCAGTGTGCTTGTTGTCAGTGATTTGTTGTTAAGATGTTCGTTTGTCTGTTGACGCGACATTGATTGCGCTGTGAGGTGCTAGCGCGAGCTGCATCGCAATTAGTGACAACCCTAAACAAAGTGATTTGATGAACTAATAAGTGGCATTGATTTGGTTGTATAGATTTTTTTCTATGAAATTTGAAGTGTCATTGTTTTGCTTGGATTGATTTATTTCGATGAACTTCTAAAACTAATAAGTGTCATTATTTTGTTTGCATACACTTTTAGATTATTGATTTTGTTCATGTGTGTCTGCCTGCTGCACGTGTGACATTGATTGCGTTGTGAGGTGCTAGCGCGTGCTGCCACGCAATTAGCGACAACCCTGAACAAAGTCATTCGATGAACTTTATGAACTTACGATTATAAGTGAAATAAAGTAAAAGTCAATGGATGACCTAATAAATGGCATTGATTTGTTTGTACAGTTTTTTTTGTGATCTTTATGAATTAGTAATTGTAGATATGGGAAAACGTCACAAAAAAATAATTTTAGGTATATCGCTGAACAGATACTTAAGAAGTCTAAAAAAAAAACAAAAAAAAAACAACAATCATTAAAAAAACACAGAAAGTCCCGACCAAAGTAGTCAGTGTGCTTATTGTCAGTGATTTGTTGTTAAGATGTTCGTTTGTCCGTTGATGCGACATTGATTGCGCTGTGAGGTGCTAGCGCGTGCTGCGACGCAATTAGCGACAACCCTAAACTAAATGATTCGATGAACTAATAAGTGGCATTGATTTGTTTTAATGAACTTCATGTACCTATAAGTGTCATTGTTTTGGATCTATTGAGTTATTCGAAGAATTTCATGAAATATTGTATCGTTAGTAGCCTCGATTGGGTTCTGTAGGTTTTTTTCGACGAGCTTCATGAAATAATAATTGATATAGTTTTGGTTGGATAGACTTTTTTGTTATTGATTTCGCTCTTGCTTGTCTGCCTGCTGCCTTGCACAATCCATGGACTTATAAGTGTCATTGAATATATAAGTAAATATAAGTGTTATTTCAATGAATTTCATGAAATAAATAGTAGCGTTCATTTGTTTCTATACATTTTGTTTGATGAACTTCTTGAACTAATATAAGTGTCATAGTTTTGGTAGTACATTTTTTTTTAACTATAGATAACCAATTTCTTCCACGTGTTCCGTTTGTGGTGCTTGAATTTTGAGACTTTTTAGTGACTGTTAGGCGATTTCGTTGCGTCATCATCTTTTCACAATCTTTTTCCACTCAACTTCCAAAACTAACTGAGGAATTTATAATAGCCGTGTAGTCTTAAATGTCACTACCCTTTTCTACTCTCGGGTGTCGTAATAGGCGACAAAGGGTATGGGGCCTTTACGTGATGTTTGATACTTTTATTCTACGATCCTGTCCCCTATAGACTTCCAAATGCGGCATTTATGGCCCTGTGTATATGTATGTATGTATTTGTGAATTTACAATTCTTAAGCTCTTTTTGGGGTTTGTAGCCGTGAGTACAAAGTTTTTGACGTTTCAACGTCTTATAAATTGGTTTGCTGGGTGACACTTCAAGAAACTGCGTTACGCTCCGCTCACGTTATGCGCTCACAATGAGAGCGAATGAGAGGCACGCGTCCCTTCCACTCGGGCATGGTTAGCCCACCTAAGAGCGAGAGAGACAGACATAATTTCATCCTTCTTCCTACTGTACGAATGAATATTCACTTTAAAAATATTTTACCACTCAAAGTCGTTGTCACTGACTTATACAGGCAACCAATTTTTTTCTCTACTATCTCATAGCAACGCGACATTCAATCACAAGTATTACTAGTACCTCTGTTACTCTAAAGCAATGATTAGTCACGTGAAAGTGAAACTACTTAGCTCTAATTATGATACGGGACCGAATGTTATTTCCTAGGACAAGCACATGTTATAAGCTAATGGCTAAGGTGTGGTTCATGACAGCTATACTGAACGGAAACTTATTCTGTGAAGTAGTCGACAATCTTGGCTAATCTTAATATTATTAGTGAAGATTGGAAAAGTTGTGTAGTGTCGGCTTAGAATATCACTACCCCATTTTTTTCCGGTGGGTGTACGTAAGAGGCGACTAACGTTATTGGGGCTTTAACGGATGTTTTGACGGATGGCTTTAAGAGTTTTGAAGTAGAAGTTTAGGGAAGAGAAGATATGCATCAAGAAAAGTGTTAAAATTACATAAAGAATTTCTAAATGTATTTTTTTGTATTAAAAGATGTTAGCGTATAACAATTTATATTTGCGGTGTATGAAAATGTGACACATCTATAAAACTGCTGAATGAAGCTGGTTTATATTAATTTGTTGTAAAAGTGTATTAAAGAGCGACAACATATTGGTCTTCATATGTACAATATATGGCTGTATAAATTAATTTATTATTCTTATTAGTATTTCGATAAATTTTTCAACGAAATAACGGATTCAGAAAACTTAATGTAATTTTGAAAGCCCTAGCCTAATTACATGTAGAGTATCATTATCATGACTAAGATTTTCATTGTTATCATGAAGTTCGTGTTACAGGAACAAAAAATACCTACCTTTACGTACCTGTTTTTATCATTTTATAAAGGAAAAAAATCACCATGCCAAATTATCTACGATGATAAAATAAAAAACAATGCATAAAACGCGCTGCCGAATAAAAGTTGTAATTAAAATGTCAGAATAGTACTTCTCTTTCTGATATTAATGAATAGACAGTTATAAACCCTAAAGGTATTTCTGAATACATGCAACATGTATGTATGATTAGAATTACAGATTTCATTTACTTAATTCTAAATGTATTTAAGTTGTGGTCTGATTTCGTAATGAGGTTTATTGGAATTAAATTATTGCATGCAACTTTGTCTATTATTTTGTCGTTATTTGGTTTTAATCAGGGTCATCAGGGTATTTTATATTCCCAAAGGGGTTGGCAGAGGTACTAATACTTCTGAACATCACGTGACATAATCACCTGCTGTTCAGAGTACCCAAGTTTTGCTTGAACAATGTACTCACGTGATAGAGGGCAGGCCTATTGCCATTTTGTCTGTCTATATGTTTTAGTCATTTCTATACTTTCTATATTATGTTTTAATGTTGATATGCAGTGAAAAGTTTTCTATTCTTTTCTGCAACTCAGCCATGTGGGTTTATCCACGATGTTTTCCCTCAATGTTAACAGATTAAATCAAATCAATCAAGTCAAATAAAGTTTATTCAGTAAAGATAAAACAAACCATGATAAATTATTTATTATTACTAAATTATATCGCAAATAAATAAAAATTAATAAAGGAAAGAAAAATTTCAACACAGGCGGGAATCGAACCCGCGACCTCGGGTATACGCCCCCGTCGCTCTTGCCAATTCAGCTACCGTGTCAATGGCTGCCAGCGCGAAATTCTTCTATTCTTTATTTCTTTTACACGTTTGAGTAGTGTTTGCGTTTCCTACCTCCGAATTTTTGTCGTGTCGAAATTTTTCTTTCTTTTATTTATTAGTAATAATCCCCAAATGAGGTTTTCATGAACAAAAAGATTTAAATTAAATTATATTGCATTCTAGAAAATCTCAACCATATTTAAATAATACCATTATAACAAACAAACACCACACCAAACCTATCAAACTAAAATTCTTCCACAACCCCACATCGCACAATAAATTAGCGCTCCACCAAACATATTGCAAAGCTAACATCAACTCACAGAGACAAATACGCATACAGGACACAGCTTTTAAATTCAATGTGTTCGCAACAAAAGGACCTACAATTTACGGATTCTTTCTCGAAACTTCCATAAGACAAAGGAGCACTTTCTGTTTGGCGTCAGATACTAATGACCTACACTTCGGTTACGCGTATATACACGGGCTTGTGTTTTGTTATGTGTTGCTGGATAGGTCATTTTTTATTTGTTTTACTTAGGATAAATAACAGACATACATACATATACTCACGGCTATAAATCCCATGAAGGGGTAGCCAGAGCTAGGGAATTAGAAATTCCTCAGCCACTTTTGGAAGTTGTGTGGGGAAAAGATGAGATGGTGAAATAAAGGTTTTTGGTGATGGGTCCGCATCGCCCAAAAATCCCCTAAAAGCCCTAATACCGTTAGTCGCCTCTTACACCCACCGGAAGAAATGGGGTAGTGCTATTCTAAGCCGGCACTACACAGCAAATAACAGACTTACATTATTAAAAGATACATAATAATATGTTCATATACTTACGGCTATAAGTTCCAAAACGAGGTATCCAGAGCTCCAGGATTAGAGATTCCTGTCAAATGACATTGAAAACGATGGTCAAATATTAGATAGTTGAGGATGTATTCCGAACTGCATATGTCAATAAAAACTAACAAACCTTACACACTTACAGAGGGTAATGTAATTTCGAATTTAGTTTTCTTATTTCTTAAGAAGTGCTTACTTACTTACTTATACTCACTGCTGTAAATCCCCAGAAAAGGTAGCCTTAGAAATTCCTCAGCCTCTTTTGGAAATGTGAGTGGGGAAAAGATGGTAAAAATAGAGGTTTTTGGTGATGGGTCTCCAACCACTTCGCCCAAAAATCCCTTAAAAACCCCAAAACCGTTAGTCGCCTCTTACGTACACCCACCGGAAGATATGGGGTAGTGCTATTCTAAGCTAACACTACACAGAAGTTCTTAAGAAGTTTTTGAACGATAACCCGAAATGATTCTTCACCTAATTTTATTATGTTTACATTCGAGATTCATCATATCATCTTTTTAAATTTTTTTTAATTATGTTATTTGATGTATTTGCGTATTTCTTACTACGTTATTCAATTTTTATGATGCTATTGATTCAGCAACAAAATTAACAAAACACCCTACAACCTATATTGACCAAGTATTTCTTAAATAAAACACAGTCTCGTATGTCTCCAAACTAATCAGATCTCAATGCAAAAAGCAATTAAAGCAGTCGAAATACTGGGCCCAGAGCCGCCGATCAAAATAATCGCAACGATTTAACACTATACTCTTTCGGACACGAGATTGCGCAGACTTCTCGATTCTTGGAATATTCGAATGATTTTTGTTGTTTTTGGTATTTAGTACACTCATAAACAGACACAGACACACTCGCACACACACTTCTAATATTTTAGTTATAACGTTCCAATAGATGCATACATACATACATACATATACTCACGGCTATAAATCCCTAAAAGGGGTAGCCAGAGCTAAGGAATTAGAAATTTCTCAGCCACTTTTGGAAGTTGCGTGTGGAAAAGATGGTAAAATAAAGGTTGTTGGTGATGGGTCTCCAACCGCATCGCCCAAAAATCCCTTAAAAGCCCCAATACCGTTAGTCGCCTCTTACGTACACCCACCGGAAGAAATGGGGTAGTGCTATTCTATGCCGACACTATACAGCTACACAGCCAATATAATAATATGCATTCCTACAAAATAAGTTTTTCTGATCTAAGTTGTTACTTGTGCTAAGATAGTTTCACATATTATGTTATGGAAGAGTGGTGCATCTATTACAAGTATTATTTTTATTTATGCTAAAATATATCCCATGCACTTTTTTGTTACTATGGCATAGACATGAAGAAATTTATAATTTTGATTTGCCTTCGAAGAAGTTTCTTTAAAGGGTGATAGCTATATTATACTAACGAACTTTAATAAGGCTTACTTCTTCTTAATAAAGTTTTATTAGACATTAATAAGAGTTTTAGAGCTTCTAAATCGTGTTGTGTTCACGGCTGTATATGAAAGAAAAGGGAAAGATAGAGCTTAAAAAATGGAAACTCCTAAGTCATAGATGAAAGAAGGTGAGTGGATAAAGATTGCAATTGCAGATTTTAAATTACAAAATGGTTGGTGATGCGATTTAGAGAGAGTCTTATCATAGCCCATCTCTCTTCAACAGAAACCTCAGAAAACCTATGTCGACTATGTTTTTCGAAATCCGCAAGAAGACTGTTATTGTTATTTTGAGCAACTACTATACAGCTAATTAAATTAAAAATACAAAATAATCATTTTCTGAACGACTACATCAGCATCGCTCATTAAGTAAGAATCAAAAACCCATAATCGTACAAAAATAACACCAAAACCAGAAAAATCGTAAATATCCATCCAAAATACAGTCAAAATAATCTCAGTAGCAACAAAACATTATGCAAATAGCCTGTCACTGCACTCTTATACAATCAGTTTTTTGTACACGATCCTCCTTTCGGTGCTTGATTGGTTTCGTGAGCGGCCAAAGATAAATGTTCTTTATTTAAAAGTATTTTTAATTGTTCCCCACTGATTGAAAGCTTGTATTGAGATATCAATATTAATGCTACCTCTGTTTATTCCGACCGTTCAATTTAAATGTGTAACTGAATTTTAAATTTCGAATGAGATGAACGATGAGTGATATTTTTTAATTTATTGTTCAAGGAGTTTTTAATTCGATCTACTCGGACGGTACAACAAAGTATGAGATGAGTATAATGATTGTTTATGCTTTTTAATTTAATTGTAATAATATTTCGTTCATAGTTTTGGATTCCATATGTAATGCCTATTTACTTACCATACGGGTTGACTTAAGTGTGCGGTTTGGGATTTCTCTAGTACAACATTAACGTCAAAATCTCCATAACTTATTCACCTCACACTAAACTCACTGTAATTGGGTAATTTTATTCTTTGCCTAACACAAAACAGTACACAGCAACGAAATACATTTTTTATACATTTCGAAGATTAAATACCTTAGAAAACTCATCGGTAAACCAATACAACAATTAACGCCATGTCCTCTCATGCCACCATAGAATAGTATAGAAAAATCACTCGGCAGGTAACATCCTCATATCGTCCCATCGATATATTCATCTGAATAATAAATATCTGGAGCCAATTAACTGTACGGTAGCGCTGCCTGCCTGAAACAACTCGATGTATGATGCATGTGTTTACTCGTATATATTGTGATTCTACTAGATTGTTTTGTCGATGGAGTATTTAAAACTAAGTTTTTATACCTAATGCGAGGATACACTATAAGTTATTTTTGGTATATCATGGATTATCGCTGAAAATATTTGGGGTCTACTATGATTCTTACAGTGTTAGGAGCTCTAGCACGAGCGCTATTTATAGCGCGCGTTTTAGATATTTAAATAGCGCGTCACGATATCGGTTAGAATGAGATGACATTACACGATACTAAGTAAGAGATAGCCGTTTTATACCACGCGATATGTATTTAGAAGGTTGGCTGCTCGTTCTAGCTAAGCAGATTGTTTCGTTAAAATGTTACCCTATGTTCAATGTTATTATTTCTTAGTTAATCCACAAACTTTTCAGTCATAAAAAAGCGCCTCATTATTAACATTTGTAAGCAACCATCAGTAACTTTGTAATTTTCAACTATCGAAGTTATATATATGTATGTTATATATATTTTTTCTGGCCAACAGGATAGTAGAATCACTCGCCATGTAACATCCTCATCTCGTCCCATTGATATATTCATCTGAACAATAAATATCTGGAGCCAATTAACTGCACGGTAGCGCTGCCTGCCTGAAACAACTCGATGTATGATGTATGTATTTATACAGTGGGTTACAAGTAGATTGTTTTGTCTATGATATTTGTAAGTTTAATATTGAAAGAACCAAGTTTTGTATTGGTATTGTAAGTGTGTAGTAGCAAAATGTTAAATAATTTTATCTATGGATGTATTATAATTGGCCTAGACCTCGCTTTTATAACATACCCTTTTTATATTATAAATCGATAAAGAACATCATACTTAAAAACTTTGCCCATGGAAGCCTATCTAAAATATTGTAATTTTAAAAAAAAAATGATAATTAAAAATTGTCGTACCTAGTTCAAACTGAGAATGTATAGAACTAGATTCTTTGCTTCAGTGAAAATAAGAAATAAAAAAAAACATTTGATCTATGGTGTAAACAAAAACATAACCTCTTTCGATATTTTCCAGTTCAATCGCTCGCTTACCGGTTTATTTTCATGATATTATTTTTCAACGACGATCAATACAACTGGAAAATACCGAAAGAAGTTATATTTTTGTTTACAGAGCGAAAAGCATAGATCAAATGTTTTTTTTTGTTTCTTATTTTCACTGAAGCAAAGATTCTCATTCTATACATTCTCAGTTTGAACTAGGTACGACAATTTTTAATTATTATATTTTTTTGAAAATTACCATATTTTAGATAGGCATTCCATGGGCAAAGTTGTTTAGTTTGATGTCCTTTATCGATTTATAATATAAAAAGGGTATGTTAAAAAAGCGAGGTCTAGGCCAATTTTATCCATAGCGCAATGAAAAAGGTACAAAACTGCTTCGAGTTACTTTATAAAACTTCATAAGAGTAACGTATTATTTTGTATTGTTTATTAGAAAATTGCTAAAATGTCATACGAGTGTTGAACCTACCTATTTATTTTTCTAGAACTTGGCACGAATCTACCAATTATTTGAGTGGTATTAATATATTTTCTTGTCTCTTCTTCTTCAGCCACTTTTGGAAGTTGCGTGGGGAAAAGATGGTGAAATTAAGGATGTTGGTGATGGGTCTCCAACAGCATCGCCCAAAAATCCCTCAAAAGCCCCAATACCGTTAGTCGCCTCTTACGTACACCCACCGGAATAAATGGGGTAGTGTTATTCCTTGCCGACACTACACAGCAGCTACGTTGTAGATGTCGTCGTTATTTATATAACTACAATTGTATCTAATATCTATAATTCATTATACATAAACATCCTGTATAAAACTTTTAGTATATTCTCATTTGCATCCCCCGAGCCGAGTCGCATGTCGTACGAAGGAATTATTTTACTGAATCGATTAAGCCCTCACATCGGATATTGGATCGATTATTTTCTGTATCGATTAATCGATTTTTCTTTTGTTGATGTCTTTATGTAGCTGCCGAGTTGGTTTTGTATTCGCAATTGTCATAATATGTTGCTTGTGTAATTAAACCATGTATTTGTTGTCTCTATTTTAATTAATAAATTGTACATACATTTCTTTGTAAGTCTGGGTGGAATATGAATGGAATTACTAGGAATAACATCTAAATATCTTGTGGTATTTTTGTTGTGTATGATCGATATGAATAATACTTTGCGTATGGGACCAAGAAATTTACGAGTTTGCAAATTAAAGGTTGGTCATTAAAACTCATTAATGACCAACAATAGGATTGAAAACTTCCAGACAACAAAATGGTATAAATACCTCAGATACAATTATGATTTGCTTCGTACATACATACATATACTCATGGCTATAAATCCCTAGAAGGGGTAGCCAGAGCTAACGAATCAGAAATTCCTCAGCCACTTTTGGAAGTTGCGTGGGGAAAAGATGGTAAAATAAAGGTTGTTGGTGATGGGTCTCCAACCGCATCGCCCAAAAATCCCTTCGTACAATATTGTACATATATTATTTCTCATTGGGGTAGGCAGAGACTATCGATCGCCACATTGCACGATGCTAGCAAACCTCTCTTGCTTCGTTTACACCCATCAATCTTTTCATACATGCTCTTTGCTTTGTCAGTTCGATAAAAAATAACACAGATGCCTTTGTGGTCTAATAAGGGTTATTTGTTATTCTAGAAATCCAGATTAGGCCATCGAGGTGGTTAAATTATGGTTAAATTGCCATATTAACAAACTCAAGCCCTTCGGTTGGAATATGTAGGGGCTGTGATAAGCCCAGTCAAACTTCGTAATAAAAACTAAAAAGTTAAAGCCGGGAATACAATCTATGCAATATGGCGCCACGCTAGTTTTGGAGTTCTGTATCTGTACGTATCATCATTTTATTTTATTACAAGAAGGAAATAAAATATTGTGTCTTCTTTTTCCGCACTAACTAACGGAGTATGGGCTATGTTAGAATTTTTTCTATGCTATCAAATTCGCAACTTCAACGGCTGCGATAACTGACATACGCCCGATTTCTGAATTGTGTATTCAAGCTGAGAACGACTTAAGTGTCGTTTTGTCTCATTCGGATATGGATGTGGATAATTTAGGTAGGTCCTGTGTTCATATGTTGATATCTTTTGGGTGATGATGAAGAACTAAAGTAATTTATTAGTACTTGCACTCGTAAATGTTGGAGATAGCATGTTGTGTAATCACATATTATAACATTCTTACACGTTTTTATTTGGTAGAACTCTAAAGCTCCAACAGTTTTAAAGCCAATATGTCTTTTTTACCAATTTCCTTGGATCCTTACACATTTTAAAAACCAAATTCAACGT
Source organism: Bedellia somnulentella (assembly GCA_963576735.1). NCBI lineage: Eukaryota > Metazoa > Arthropoda > Insecta > Lepidoptera > Bedelliidae > Bedellia > Bedellia somnulentella. The sequence continues at coordinate 2,645,382 of OY755187.1, read as the reverse complement.
AGCCAACGAAGTATATTTACAATGTAAAGTGATATATTTATCTGTATATTCATAATATAAAACTACGCTTTTAGTTTGAACTAGTGGATCGGGCCCAGCTTCGCACGGGTAGCGTAGTTTTAAAAATATCTGAGGTTTCTTCAATCACTGCTCAACCTTTGTGAAATTTAGTGCAATTAATAGCATTCCTGAATAGTGTAGCTTTGTGATTGTGAAAGCGTTTTAATGAACGGTTCAGTATCTCCGAAAATAAAACCATGCAAACAAACCATCTGAGTTACAAACTTTGCATACATACAGGGAGTATATGTTTACACCCGGCTATCTTTTGCGCGCGCAACCATTACTAAAAAAAAAACCTTGTAGCATTCACGTGCGACGACAGGACGCGATAGCTTATTTCATGTATAAGTTTGGTTATTCTATACCGATTTATATGATTCTTTTTTTATTGAATAGGTAATAATGTAAACTTTTTTAAATGAGAGATGAATGAGAGAACTATAAACGTAAGAGTAAACAAATATAATCAGAATGCTCCGAACTGCTAAGCTATCAGGAATTACACGTGTTATTATGAGTCAACCATAAAAGATAGACATATGCTGTTGTGGGATATTTTTTAGATAATATGAAATGATTGATAATGATTTTATGAAGAATATTTCCGTCATACATGATTTCTATGTAACTATAACCACTAAGGCTGCACACGCGACGGGAGCTTAAAAAATGGAGTAACTTCCCCCGTTTTCCCAAATTTTCCCAAAATTCCCCTTCACTACTCTGCTGAAAAGTACACAATAACCTGCCCAGAAGTATGAAGAATAATTCTACCAAGTTTCGTTTAAATCCGTCGAGTAGTTTTTGTTTCCATAAGGAACATACAAACCGACAGACAGACAGACAGACAGACAGACAGACAGACAGACAGACGGACAGACAGACAAAAATTTTACTGATTGCATTTTTGGCATCACTATCGATCACTAATCACCCCCTGATAGTTATTTTGAAAATATATTTAATGTACAGAATTGACCTCTCTACAGATTTATTATAAGTATAGATTATGGTAGACACATTTTTAACTATACTGCAAATCATTTTGTAATATTCAGATAACATTCACGCTTTGTATTGTTATTACAATCTTTCATATCATAAATTATTTTACTGTAAAGGACAGTCTTAGTAGAAAGTTGTTGTTTTCTTTGCAAAAGGCCTCAGCATATTTTCCAACCATTTAATAATTAAAGGTTTTGATGAAAAATATACTGAAGCTATATAAATACCAAGAATACTTTATTATTCGGATTTTTTTAATTTCATGGTAAACTGAAAAGCCTAAAACATTTCAACAAAACATTTGATATACCTTTTTAACTTTTATTACACACTAGGTCTACCCACATTGAACACACAAATTGGTGAAAGAGATATATAGAGCCAATGTGGAAGGTAATGTTAGTAGAGGACGACCTCGGAGGACACATTTGGATCAAATAGAAAATGTGCTCAAAAAGGCAGGTGTCCGCAGTATGAAGAATAAAAGAGCATGTATGAAAAGATTGATGGATGTAAACGAAGCCAGAGAGGTTTGCCAGGATCGTACAAAGTGGCGATCGATAGTCTCTGCCTACCCCAATGGGAACTAACGGCGTGAGAATATGTATGTATGTATGTATGATGTCTACCCACAAAACCCCTTCCATAAATAATCGCACCCGAATTTTAACACTTTACCTCGATCAGATTCCGCCGCGCATGATATATCGACGTAACATTCGGCGATTGTTCGCGCCTGCACTGCTCGCGCCCGCGGCTCGGCTGCCCGCTCTTTATAATTTGATCACATTTGTACCGAGAACAATGCTAGCCTACAGCGACTGCTGAGTAAGACGATATGATAACTATGGATGGTGTGGAGTTGAGTTTAGAGAAATTGGTTTGGAATTGTTGGGATTATGGATTATAGAGTGATACATATACACAAATACTCATGCCGATAAATCCCTAAAAGGAGTAGCCAGAGCTTCAGAATCAGAAATTTCTTCAGTCACTTTTTGGAGTTAAGTGGGGAAAAGGTTTTAAAATATATTTGTTTCTCTTAATGATGAATATAATGCTTAAAGAATCCATCATAGTCAGCTAATCCTCTATCTATAGTGGGTAGAATACGAGAAAAGTACATTATGATTTTGATGAGGTTCGTGGCTTATTAGTAGGTTGACAAGCTTTTGGATCCAGAACTCGTTATGAATACTATTATATTTTACTCATTTTTATTATATTTTAAATATCGTATAACATATTTGAAGTATTAAATAGACCGTACAGTTAATATCCCATCCACAACACAATTCATTAAATTGTACTTAAATTGGAACTAATTTGGTTTGTGTAAAACCTACATCCGTATTTATTTGTATAAAATTAAATAGCCATGAAACGATAATATTATTTATATTTCTAGGCTTTTCAAACATCACTATCACGAACATTGCACCAGTCAAACCATTCGTCTATCTAACAAATTTATATCAACAAACTCAACTCCACTCATCCGCTGTTCGATCCACCATCGCGACTCCTTCAGTTGTAACGGCTCGCGGCGATCCACAATGAGCTACTTTTTCCTCCGCGTATAATAAACATTAAAATTTGTATTCAAGTCGAGATGCCCGTACGCAGACATCTTTGGCCTGTAGCCATAAAAAGCTTAAAAAGTTTTTGATGTCATGCTGCGTAATGTTGCATTTTTATCTAATCATGAGGTTTCAGTTTTTGTTTAAAGTCATAATATTTTAACTAAATAGATATAATATTCGTTTAATTACCTTCATAATTTAGTATAAAGATCAAAGACTCAAATACTGAAACTCAAAGATACTAACACTTCTGAAAATCTCGTGACATTGTCACCTGATGTTCAGATTACCCACGATTTGCTTGGACAGTATATACTCATGTGAAAGGAGGCACGCCTATTGCCGTTTTGTACGAATACACTGACACATGAGTAGTGCAACTTATCCATGTAGGTCTTCTTACCGTTAACTTTCATACATACATATACTCACGCCGTTAATTTCCATTTGGGGTAGGCAGAGACTATCGATCGCCACTTCGTATGATCCTGGCAAACCTTTCTAGCTTTGTCTACAACCATGATTAATTATTCACACATATGACTGTACATAAATACATGTACTCACGGCTATAAATCCCTAGAAGGGGTAGCCAGAGCTAAGGAAATTGAAATTCCTCAGCCACTTTTGGAAAAGTGAGTGGGGATAAGATGGTAAAAATAAAGGTTGTTGGTGATGGATCTCCAACCGCATCGCCCAACAATCCCTAAAGGCCCCAATACCATTAGTCGCCTCTTACGTACACCCACCGGAAGAAATGAGGTAGTGCTATTCTAAGCCGACACTACACAGCAATATATATATTTATATATAATATGACTTTAGAATAGACAAATTGGTGTAGGCCCGACCCGCCATGTCTTTTTCTGCTGTCGGGATAATAAGCGGTGTTCCAGCACCCACCGAGCTCTCCAGACCAACTCTTTTAATACAGGAGCTCTTAGCGAAAATCCTGAGTCGGGCCTAATCAATGCGTTTTTTCTAAAAATATTTGTGTGGTTAATTTATCATGGTTGTTAATGGTGATGGAAATCATTGTGACATAACCAACATGGTTGAATTGTTATTAGTCATGTCATACATACATACATATGCTCACGGCTATAAATCCCTAGAAGGGGTAGCCAGAGCTAAGGAATTGGACATTCCTCAGCCACGTTTGGAAATTTTAGTGGGGAAAAGATGGTAAAATAAAGGTTTTCGGTGATTGGTCTCCAACCACATCGCCCAGAAATTCCTTAAAAGCTCCAAATCCGTTAGTTGCCTCATACGTACACCCACCGGAAGAAATGGAATAACACTAGTCATGTCATGAGGCAGTATTTTCGTATCAAATGGCAATGAGCATGTTCCCTTACACATGAGAACGATGTCGAAGCAAACTTGGGAGCTTAAAACACCAGGTGACTAAAATATCAGTAGGTAGTTGTAGTTTTCTTCATTTATTTAATTTGTTTATTTATTTTATAATTCTGTTTAGGAACTCCTATCATACAACTTTACCTCAAATAAAGGATTAATTTCCTTTTAGTATTGAGAATTTATATAAATTTAAACATTTATGTATATGTATGAAATAAAAATAATAAATAAAATAAAATAAAAGAGTTATGAATCCCTAAGAGGAAGCTAAGCCACGTTTGGATGTTGAGTGCGCAAAAGATTGAAAAAATAAAGGTACAAGGACATGAATAGGCCTAATACCCTTAGTCGTCTCTTAAGAAAACCCAAGGGAGAAATGTAGTAGTATGTAATGCCGATACTAAAAAGCTTTAAAACCTTTTACTTTTACTTGCAACTCTTACTTTTTATATTTCTCACTATTATATAAAAGGGTCTATTATTACCCCAATAACTTACCAAAGACATCTGAACATACGGAGGAAAAATACAAGTGATAATTAGCAGAACTAGTGCTTCTATCACCACCAGAAGCAAATACCTGCTTGAAACCTCTAGATATTTTCAAAGTTTCATTTCAATATTTTATACACCAACAATTTAAAATAAAAAGTAAATCGTAACATAAAATATACCCGAAAACTGCATCTTGCTTACTGTCCGTCGACCAAAGTACTTTACCTGTATTATAATTTACATTAATGCCTCATTCACTTCACTTATGCAAAGATTATCTCATGCGTACAAAAAGCTCCAAAATGCCAGCTTCTCTAGTAAGAGTATCATTTTCAATAATCTACAGCAAGCAGTGTAAGTGAGCGGTATAATTTTCAGCCGTGCCCGACGGCTGTTTTCAAAATAACAATAATTTAACAAATTTATTCCGATGGTCATCGCGGACCTTTGTTTCGGAGTAATCACGGGTTACGCGTAAGTAAAGCGTTATTATGTCCATTGAAAATTTAGTACAGTTTAAAAATTATTTATTGAACTTTACGAGAACTCGTTTTGTTGGCATCGGTTTCGGTTTTTGTTTTGGGACGTATTAAAATTGCTCGTTTGTAGATAACATGTAATATATACATGGTATATTTGCTACTATTGGTTTTATGGAGGAATTTATAGATGTTTGGAAACTTAAGCGCATCTTTTCCATTGTACAATTATCACTTGGCTATTAAGGAAGGTTAAATATGTTTGATTTTTAATAAATAAAGAATAAATAAAGGAAAGAAAAATTTCGACACAGGCGGGATACGAACCCGCGACCTCGGGTATACGCCCCCGTCGCTCTTGCCAATTGAGCTACCGTATCAATGGCTGCCAGCGCGAAATTCTTCTATCCTTTATTTCTTTTACAAGTTTTAGTAGTGTTTGCGTTTCCTACCTCCGAAAATTTTACTAATTCGGAAGGCCATTTGTCTATCTTCTCAGATAGAATGCAAATCTTGAAAACGCCTAACTATCACATAATTTAAATCTTTTTGTTCATGAAAACCTCATTTGGCGATTATTACTAATAAATAAAGTATAAATAAAGGAAAGATTTTTTTTTTTCCTTTATTTATTCTTTATTTATTAGTAATAACCCCCACATGAGGTTTTCATGAACAAAAAGATTTAAATTATGTTTGATTTTTATTTTAGCGGAAGCTGTTAGGCTACTTAAGGCTTTGGTTTTAAAATTAAGTAATTGTTGGATGATGTGGTTGGGGCTTCATCAATAATTTTCCCCTATTTCACCATCTATTCCTTACTCGACTTCCAATTGTGGCTGAGGAATATAAGATTTTGTACCTCTTGCTACTCTTTTTTGGGATTTAAAGCCATGCTTTTATAATATGTTTTTTTTAAAGACCATCTTTCTTTACAATGCTGAGAAGTTCATGGGAAGACAGTTGGCTTATGATGCATACATGGTTTAAATCTTGAATGGGGCTTTACACCTCTGAGCCTTTCAAACTTGTTCAGTGGAAATATGGGGAGGAAATCCACAAGGCTACATACATATACTCACGGCTATATTTCCCTAGAAGGGGTAGCCAGAGCTAAGGAATTATAAACAAGGCTAATCCTTCATTATTTGAGATTATCGCGTCAAGTTAAAAGTTATTACTTATTAATTGTTTGTTGTGGACACCCATCACCAATAACCCTTTATTGTATAATATTTTCCTCATTATTTTTTAGTCGCTGAAGCATTTCTAGTTCTCAAAATCTGGCGAATTGCCGGCCTTTTCGAATTTAAAGCCTTGAGTAAAAGTATACAAGCAACTGGCCTCATTAATTTGGAAGTAAAATAATAAGACATTTTAATGTGCAACCTATACCAGTAACGGCTCATTACAACAAATGTGTACTGAAGATAAACGTTATTCAACTTTCTAGAAGCTTCACATTTATACTTTTAATCTTTACGCAATCCCTTTCGTTTTTTGCAAGGAATATTAATAACGGTAAGGTATGGTACGGTACGGTACTACACTTTGCTGTGTAGTGTCGGCTTAGAATAGCACTACCTCTTTTCTTCCGGTGGGTGCACGTAAGAGGCGACTAACGGTATTGGAGCTTTTTAAGGGATTTTTAGACGATAAGCGATGTGGTTGGAGACCCATCACCAGCAACCTTTATTTTACCATCTTTTCCCCACACAACTTCCAAAAATGGCTGAGGAATTTCTAATTCGTTAGCTCTGGTTACCCTTTCTAGGGATTTATAGCCGTGAGCATATGTATGTATGTATGTACTAAAGACGAATAAATGAGTATGAAGGGCTGTGCTTTATTGACGAGTGTTCTAAAATAGCCGTGTAGTGCCGCCTTAGAATACATACATGACGTTTCAGTATGACCAGCTAGAAAATGTATCTTAATTTTAGGAATATAATAAGAACATTGGCAATCTACGTTTGGTATGTCATATCAAGAATCTCAACATCCTTATTATGACTATCAAAGTTTGTTGCGTGTATAGACTATTAAGAATAACGGTTGTGTACTGACACTTTATTTACTGCTGATGATCTGCCTTAGATTCGCATGGATCAAGTAATTTTTTAAATGTGCAGTGATTTTGAGACCAACCGAACGTGAGAGCTCAGTGGGCAGAAGACCGCTTATCATGGAGGCGATAAGAGTTATGACTGAGCAAGCAAAACGTCGTTTCTCTGTATACCAGGTAACTATATCACGTGATGTTCAAAAGTGTTAGTACTTCTGCCAACCCCTTTGGGGAAATACGGCGTGAACTTCTGAGTTGAGTTAACTTAATTACTGTCACATGACAAACGTCAAAATAAGTAGCAAATGTTCAGAGAACAAAGCCCATAGTTACAATTGCAATATGCCACTAGTTTCCGCACTATTGGGTACAACAGGACATTACCAAACTAGAAACGCCATTATAAATTACAAAAGCTAAACATTCAATAAGTTTTATCTATCAAAATTGTCCCGAAGCGTTTGTTACGTTAATTTCCTTGTCTGACTGACAATGAGTAAAATAATATATAGAGATACAATGTCGATACGGAATATTACACTAAACTGATTTGAATAAATAAAAGATAAGTTCAACAAACTTGAAACAATTAAACCTACAAAAGGGATGCCCAGGAGGAGATGGAGGGATGACCTGGCCAAGTCTGAACAAGGGTGGGTCTGTTCAGACAGGGATGTGTGGGCTCAAAATTGTGAGGCTTTTGCTCAGTAGTGAGAAACCATACATACACACTCACATATACGCATGGCCATAAATCCCAAAAAGGGGTAGCCAGAACTTCAGAGCAGATTTTCCTTTGATGATTCTTGATTTATGTAGTTTTGGAGAGGCGCTATCTTCTGTAGTATCTTGATGATTTGGCACTTGGGTTTCAGTTCTTTTATCCTTATACATATTATTCAAAAGCAACATCTTTACATAAATACATTATGATTACATTTCTTTATATTTGATTGTAATAGAAATGATTGAAATCAATACAAATATAAATCAGAAATCATGAAAAATACATTTCTGGTATTCAGATTTTTCAATTTTTCGTATAATAATCGTAAGAAACTCCTCAGTCACATTTGGAACGTAAAAGGTGAAAAAATGGTAGAAAAAAAACACACCCGTGGGTAGAAAGGAGTAGTGATATTCTAGTAAAGAGAAAGAAAGCATTCTAAGCCGGCACTACACGCCACCATGTAGGCTATAAAAAAATATATTATGTTTTATATCACATGATGCAACCTCCACAATACCTAATCCCATCGCTTAGTAGAAAATCTAATAAAGGCTCTGCTATGCAAATCAGTCAGTTGCGAAAATAACTTGCTACCGCTTTGTCAGGGCTCCGACTCACTTAGTACCTAGGGCTGCCACCGCCACCGGGCGCAAATTAAACACCGATTTCTTCAATGATAAAGTGTTGCTGATTGTAAATTTTACGCTTTATTGTGTCCATAAAAGTACCTGCCGTTGGCTTATTATCTTTATTTTTGCTCTCAGGTTATGTTACTAACTGGAATGTTTTGGCAGAAGTGCTTAAGATAAATACTTATGTGGTGATGTGAGGTTTTATTGTTGGTGAGATTTTGTGGTTGTATTGTGTTACGATAGGCGGTGTTTAGTTTAAAATTTTCCAAAATCGTTTGACTTGCTACTTGTTTCACCTATTATTGCAGGTTAAGCTTAAACAAACACTACCATTTATCATAGGTTCTGAATATTTACTCAGAGAGTAGTTATTAATTGAATGTCTTTTATTTCGTACTCTGCAATAAAAGTAACCAATACAATGAATATTCTTAAAGACATGTGAAGCATTGTTATGCAATTTAATATGGAATCACTTTATGAAGAAATGAGAGATAAGAATTAAAGAAACGTTTATTTGTTTATGAATCTGCATTGATTTAAATTATAATTATGAATTAAATGTATGATATTATTTTCTGCATCACTAATATTACTTATTTATACAAAGGTGTTACTTTTGAATAACATATAAAGATAAAAAGAACTGGAAAACAAGTGCCAAATCATCAAGATACAACAGAAGATAGCGCCTCTCCATAACCACATAAATCAAGAATCATTAACGGAAAATCAGGGTTCTTCAGTCTTCGTAATAAACAACGTCAAAAAACAGATGCTTCGATAACGACTGATTTCACGCTCTTAAAGCTACCAGCTACCTTTGCTACTATTATAGAAAAACCAAACACAACTTACACATGCTAACAACCTTATTTCAAAGACATAAAGCTCATTTTAAGGCACAATAGTGTATTATTTTGTTAGCAAAAGATTATCCCTAGGGTACAGGAATCGTTCAGTTGATGCTATTGTAAGCATAAATTCCTTGGTAAGTTACTGTGTGAAGGCTGTTTTGCTACTTGTTAATACTGTTTTATAAATATGTATAGGCTTCCAGGCACTTGAGTCAGACTCGAGAAGGCTGCAAGTTATGGAATAATAGACGATTATTTTAACTGCAAGGGCCTCAATATTACTTGCATGAAACTACAGGAAATTTATAAATATGGGGTCTTATTAAAAATATCTGTTGTTTGGTTTTTGGATAGATGGTGATTTTGATGATTCATTCAATCAACAATACAAATTTAATGATGTAAACAAATATTAATAAATCGATAGGAAGTCAAGAGGTGTCACCAAACTATTTATGAAATTCATTTTTTTTTATTGCTGTGTAGTGTCGGCTTAGAATAGCACTACCCCATTTCTTCCGGTGGGTGTACGTAAGAGGCGACTAACGGTATTGGGGCTTTTAAGGGATTCTTGGGCGATGCGGTTGGAGAACCATCACCAACAACCTTTATTTTACCATCATTTTCCCACTAAACTTTCCAAAAGTGGCTGAGGAATTTTTAATTCCTTAGCTCTGGCTACACCTTTTAGAGATTTTAGCCGTGAGTATATAATTTAAGTAATTTCCTTCTTGCATATCTAGCTTTGCATCGATAAAATATATTTTGACTTATTACTTACCCTTTTTTATATTTGATTTCCCGTTTAGTGTAGGTTGCCCCATCTCCTCCCATGGATTACCGTGCTCGGCAACCAAAATACTGGGACATTTGAATTGAAGCGCACTCATAATCAAAAATGATTTTTCTATTTCTGCTGTTTTTTATAGACTTAACTTTTATGCGTTTTGACAGATATATACCTAATTTGTTTTTATTAAAACCACTGCAATCATTACGTTGTTCGCAAATAATTAGCTGGTAGAGAAATTATTATTATTTTATTTTATTTGGAAGATTAACAGACTAATACAAACAATATAATACTAATTACATATACACAATGCCATTTACAAATCTTCACCTATAAAATCTCCTATAAAAACATTCATAAATTTAAAAATATTTTAGATTCAAGAAAAGGTGGGCAGATCTTCAGAGTCTCCAATGTTTGTGGGGAAAATACATAAATAAAGGATGGCTAAACATCGCCTTACAATAAACTTTAGACCCAAAAGTATAATTCCCTCATACGATACCCGCGGTGAGGAATAGGTCAGTGCTAGTCTAAGCTAACAATAGCTGTGAAATTGTCTACCATCGATTATGTCAATTAATGAACTTATCATGTTAATTGTATGTACGAGTATTTGTTAGAGTTAATTCCTGTAAAAAAAAAACTGTTGAAAATGAAATGTAACGTAAAAACGAGATTATTGTTAGATATGTTTTCTGTACATCTGTGAACATCTGTTATTGGCCTTACTTGATTTCTATTATTAACTGTGTATTATTACTTATGTCGCTGTTGATGTTCCTAATATAAATAAATAAATAAATAAATCATATTGAACTTACGTGTAACAACATCATTTCAATATTGCATGTCAATCTATTTTCATCTCATTAGGGTCTTTGCGTGTTTCAGTCCCTTTATTTCCTTCATTGTGCTGGCTGACTTGTCTATTTAGCATATTCCTACCTTATCTTACCTTTTACGAGTTGTTTTATAGTGTAATGTCTTTTTGTTCTTAACTTAATATTTATGATCGGAGTTATGTTGCGGTATACGTTAAACTTTGACCCTTCTGTAAATGTGCACTTTAATTTATATGACCATCTGCGTGGGGAAAGCTCAATGAATTGTTTTTACCAATAAGATCGCATACTTATACCTTAATGACCTAGAGAATATGCCGACTTGACTAGAGACTAGACACACAATCGATTGTTTAGAACAATCGTTTTTTAAAATGTCTTTAATCAATTTAAACATATATTCCTCCTAAAAATTCTTCGAGTGATTTACTTCTTTGCTGCATTATTTAAAATAATAAGGGAAACGAATACTCTTATAAGGCGGAAAAGTTTTACTAATCAATTAAGAAAAGAAAAATTTCGCCACGGGGTTCGAATACCGCTGATGTCGAAATGATCCCCGTTTGAGGTTTCATGCACAACAAAGCCTACTTATAGGAAAAGGTTTAGTTATAATTTTCTAATTATGAAAGTTTACATTCGAATTTGCTATTCTAATTTAAATTTACTGTGTAGTGTCGGCTTAGAATAGCACTACCCCTTTTCTTCCGGTGGGTGTACGTAAGAGGCGACTAACGGTATTGGGGCTTTTTAAGGGATTTTTGGGCGATGTGGTTTGAGACCCATTACCAACAACCTTTATTTTACCATCTTTTCCCCACGCTGTGGCTGAGGAATTTCTAATTCGTTAGCTCTGGCGACCCCTTCTAGGGATTTATGGCCGTGAGTAAATGTATGTATGTCGGGCGATGTGGCCGGTGATCCACCACCGACCATCCTTTATTTTACAATCTTATCCACACCTCCAAGAGTGAATGAAGGTATTTTTTCTTAAGTTTTTAGCCGTGAGTATATGTATTAAACATGACATGGATATTGTAAGATGGCAGATAAAGAAGGTTGTATGCATTCCAATATTTTTTATGTAGCCTTGTAATTGCGAAACCCTATCGCTACAATACTTTTTAATTATTTAAGGGTTTTAAGCATTGAAGCTTGAAATCTATCATCAACGATTTCTTAATCCACTTTTTCATACCTCACTTCCAAAAGCAGCAAATGCATTAGCGATTTTAAGGTTCTGTCTACCCCTTCTATGATTGCAGCTATACTAATTAAGTTAGAAGAGTTATAAAATATGCGCACAAATGAAGTTGTACAATCACCTCATGTATATATATGTAAACATATTTCTCTATAATTTACCGTAATAAAGCTAATCATGAATCTGATTGTATTTACTAGAAGCTCCTGGGTACTGGTTGTGAGCGCATGCCTGTCTGCCATTATCTATCCTGTTATATCATTATTGCGTTGTTGGCGACTCATTGTGTGTGATGTTTTTCGATTCAATTAAATAATAACTTAATAGGGCGAATGTGGATTGTTATGTTAGTAGAGGACGACTTCATACATACATATACATACATACATATACTCACGGCTGTAAATCCCTAGAAGGGGTAGCCAGAGCTAAGGAATTAGAAATTCCTCAGCCACTTTTGGAAATGATAGTGGGGAAAAGATGGTAAAAATAAAGGTTGTTGGTGATGGGTCTCCAACCGCATCGCCCAAAAATCCCTTAAAAGCCCCAATACCGTTAGTCGCCTCTTACGTACACCCAGCGGAAGAAATGGGGTAGTGCTATTCTAAGCCGAAACTACACAGCTAGTTTTTCAATATATATTTTTTATCGTTTGTTACACAGATACTTCGCCATCATCATCTAAATGTATATTCACTAAATAGCGAATGTATGAAAAGATTGATGGATGTAACCGAAGCTCGAGAGATTCGCCATGATCGTGCAAAGTGGCGATCGATAGTCTCTGCGTACCCCAATGGGACTTAATGGCGTGACCATATGTATTGCATTAACTAGAAGCTCCTAGGCTATTTGTGAGCGCATGCTACCATTATATATCCTGTTATATCATTATTGCGTTGTTGGCGACTTATAGTGTGTAATGTTTTGCGATTCAATTAATTAATAATTTAATAGGGCCAATGTGGATGATTATGTTAGTAGAGGACGACTTTGGAAGACATATTTAGAACAAACTGAGAATACATACATACATACATATACTCACGGCTATAAATCCCTAGAAGGGGTAGCCAGAGCTAAGGAATTAGAAATTCCTCAGCCACATTTGGAAAATTGAGTGGGGAAAGGATGGTAAAGTAAAGGTTGTTGGTGATGGGTCTCCAGCCGCATCGCCCAAAAATCCCTTAAAAGCCCCAATACCGTTAGTCGCCTCTTACGTACACCCATCGGTAGAAACGGGGTAGTGCTATTCTAAGCCGACACTACTCGGCAACAAATAGAGAGTGTGCTCAAAAATACAGGCGTCCAAAATATGAAGAATAAAAGTTAGAAAGTTTTGCCAGGATCGTATAAAATGGCGATCGATAGTCACTGCCTACCCCTATGCCAACTAATGGTGTGAGTGTATGTATATATGTGTGATTGTATTATTTAGAAGCTCCTAGGCTGGTTGTGAGCGCATGCTACCATTATCTATCCTGTTATATCATTATTGCGTTGTTGGCGACCGATTGTTATGGCTTCTCTGGTTTTAGCGAGAGACGTGTGATTCAATTAAATACTAATTAAACAGGGCTTGGAATAGTAGGAACTAATTAAATAGTGTTGGCTTAAGATACAAATATGTTCTCGTGGATGAGGTAAAAGGTGACTTAGGTGGTTTTTGGGTGATAGATGAAACAGCCTTGCGTCACCTGGGTTATATTCGGGATGTTTTAAGATAAAACTTTATTTTAACTGACTAAAAACTATTTTCGTTCATATTTATTCACGGGTTCTTCTTATAATTGATTGTATTGACCCTTTATAAGGTAAAAGTTTGGTAACTTTTCCATTGTATTTCACTTTTAATTATTTCGTGAGGTTTCAAACCCACAGCTGTCTAAATTAAAAACGGACATCCTCGGAGCTATGAACGTTATAGTGTGCGAAATTATATTATTGATTATAAGGTTTTCTATTTTTTATATATTTAAGAATTTTCAAGACAGTACATAATTAGATGAAAACTAATTTATTGCACATCTTCTTGTTCACACTTCTGTTAAGATAAGGTTATTAAATTTTACTTTCTCCGCTCGACCGTATAACACATATTTAATAACAAACCATAAACTATTATGTGCCCCTGTCTACCTTATTACACAACACCATCATATAACACATAAGTGTATAAGCTGAGAAAAGCATGATAATTAGCGAAGGAAATCTAGAATATGTCCACATACTGTCATATCGCAGACTAATCTAGCCAGTTCAGTTTTGCACACACATTGCTGGTGTTATTACACAACTGCCCTTAGCGAGCCGATGTGCTAATCTTTTTTCGTTTCGACTGGCTTACATAGTAGTTGAACTCATATTATAAACACACATATGATGGCCGAAGCAAGTATAAAGAAGAGTGTTCAGATTTAGGCGGCTAAACTTATTTTAGACATAAGTAATACTAACTATTGGTCGGTTGAACAGATTTACGTTATTTTATAGTTTTACGAGTATGTTATTACGTTATTAACGTTAACACTATCGATGTGGAATCAAAATATATGTAACCATTAGTTGATTAATGGGATGGTTTACGGTGAAGTCTATGCAGAAAAAACTTATTTAGGACTTGCAAAATCAATGATTGATTGGATGGATTTATGGCCGTGAGTAAATATTTGTATGTATTAATAAATAAAGAATAAATAAAGGAAAGAAAAATTTCGACACAGGTGGGAATCGAACCCGCGACCTATATATACCCGCGGGTATATGCCCCGAGGCTCTGCCAATTGAGCTACCGTGTCAATGGCTGCCAGCGCGAAATTCTTGTAAAATGCCTGTGTCGAAATTTTTCTTTCCTTTATTTATTCTTTATTTATTAGTAATAATCCCCACATGAGGTTTTGATGAACAAAAAGATTTGAATTAAGTTATATTATACTTTATATTCTATTTAAAAAATGTGCAAACAGTGTTAATACATCCGAGTAAAATTAGCCCTACCTCAACCGCCATGTAAGCTAAGCATGAAGTCCGGCGCAGGTTCTTAGACTACTATTAAGAGTCAACGCACTCGTATGTACAGCCTCATAGCCTCTGTAATCATAACAACGACGCGGCTACTGTTTACTTGCAGCGCCACTCTCCACTGGCTAACTGTTTTATGTGTATGGAGCTGTTAATTCAATTTCATTTACGATATAATTGCTGTGTAGTGTCGGCTTAGAATAGCACTACTCCATTTCTTACGTTGGGTGTACGTAAGAGGCGACTAACGGTTTTGGTGCTTTAAAGGGATTTTTGTGCGATGCGGTTGGAGACCCATCACCAAGAACCTTTATTTTACCATCTTTTCCCCACTCAACTTTCCAAAGGTGGCTGAGGAACTTCTCATTCCTTAGCTCTGGCTACCACCATCTAGGGATTTATAGCCGTGAGTATATGTATTTATGTTACGATATAACACAATTACAATAAAAAAAATAGTAATAAAATAAAACACAAAACTTTTACTTAGTACACTAAAAAAGTTCAAAATTTACAATAAAATAATAAGGAAGTAATAAATTAAATAAATGTTATAATAATAAAAAATAGTACCAAATAAACTTAATAAACAAACACAGCTTCGTTCGATACTGACGAAGATGTATTGCAGGTAAATCAGATGCACCCTTGCGAAGGAATTAAATTCATAAATCTTGCGTGTATTCTTCTAATGTTCAGTTTCAAAAAAAACACCGATATATAAGTTAAATAAATAATAAAATGTTATTAAAGTAAGTTAAGTTTAGTACATTTTCAAGGAACAAATTTAACTGGTGGTTCTTTGCAATATTTACCATGAAAAAAGTTAATATTGTAAGTGTTAAATTGTAAATAAAAAATAAAATGTTATTAAAGTAAGTGAGTTTAGTACATTTTCAGGGAAAAAATTAACTGGTGTGCGTTATTACATACAATTATATAAGTTGAACGGACCGGTCGCAGTCTTTGAAGCAACCTTACAGTAAATTTTTTTTTAAGGATATGACCATGTCCGCTCCTGCCCTAAATCTATGGAGCAGTGGTAGAGTTACTAAAACTCCTGAACATCACCTGACGTATTTTTATCACATTTTGCTAATACAATGCACCTATGTGATATTATTTCACTCATAGAAACGAACAGCTCTATATATTTCTCCATGACAGGCTCAGATCGCAATTAGATTGTCAATGGACTCTGTCACAGACCCGTTTCATTTAAACCGACCAACAGTGGTTAGGAAACGCTACAAACTGCATTCTCTTATACAATTATCTATTGGTTTTACTATCTATCTTATCATTAACTAACGCTTTATCTTTACGGCTGCGGACTACAATTATATCGGAAGCAGATGAGCCACAAACACTGGAATAAAATGTAATGATGGAATAGAAAGGACTTATTACAGAATATAGTAGGCAGATGTGTATATTTATAACAATAAGAATTGCGAGAAGCTCTTATGTCTCATAAAAACAGAGGAATCACTATCATGTAGATTCTTCCTTATTCCTTAAAATGTAAGTAATTTGGAATACGTGGTAACTAATTAACCAACTTACTTGCTTATTACTGATAGTTATGTATGTGATTTTAAAAAGATTATGGTTAATAAAACGCACTATTGACAATGACGAGTGTATGATATAAAAACATGTATGTTTATTTGTTTAATGCATATATATAATTATATCGATAAAGTATTGGTAGCACTTATTATGCTTGTGTACAATAAGTACGCCGAAACAGCATATTCGTTATGAATCTTACCTAAAATCAATTATTTAATACAAAACCTGTAGCCAAACACATGGACTAATATAATCCAATACAACTCTAATACATAATACAACACTAATACATGCAATAGTATGAATTTATCCACAAATGAATATTTTATTCGCATATGCACATTACTCAATGTGTATATGCGATAGTCAACCGTGATAGCCCAATGGGTAGAACACTCGGTTATCGTGCAAACGACTAGTGTTCAAATCCTAGGTCGGGCCTACACCAATTTGTCTTTTCTAAAGACATATGTGTGGTTAATTTATCATGGTTGTTAACGGTGAGGGAAAACATCGTGAGGAAACCCACATGGCTGAGTTGTACTTAGTCATGTGACAGTGTATTCGTGCAAAACGAGTATAACAGTAACATGATAACTCAGAAAGTAATAAAGTATTGCTGTGTAGTGTCGGCTGAGAATAGCACTACCCCACTTCTTCCGGTGGGTGTACGTAAGAGGCGACTAACGGTATTGGGGCTTTTAAGGGATTTTTGGGCGATGCGGTTGGAGACCCATCACCAACAACCTTTATTCTACCATCTTTTCCCCACTCAACTTCCAAAGGTGGCTGAGGAATGTCTCATTTCCTAGCTCTGGCTACCCCTTCAAGGGATTTATAGCCATGAGTATATGTATGTATGTATAGGATAGTATTTTTCTAATAAGACAATACACAGCAATTATATAAACTTACGTGATAAATCAATAGTACATTTGAAGAGCCAAATCCTTTTATTTTGTTTATTAATATAAATATGGCATTCTATCAAAAATTGCTCATCAAAATTTAATTTTCCTGTACAAACCAACTGAACTAAAAATTACCAATGCAGTTACAGCTTAATAGCATCAATCGTACGCACGCAGATAATAGATGCAAATACAATTTCGACGTTCGATTGCAGGAAACAGTCGTCAATGGAATCAAACGGAACTGTGCATTGTGAGTTGTTTTACTGTAAACGTATTATTTCGTATTTGTGTTACCGAGTCAGGTGGATGGATTACGGGAATAGGTTAGGGTGGATATGAATTTGCAGTACATTTTTGTTAGTTTAATCTAAGTAAACTTCGGACTAAGTGAGAGGAACACCCGTTTGGCGCACCTTGAAATTCAACCTTTGCTTATACGTACATTTTCAAACTATCACTATTTTCAAAAAGACAATCTGACTTTAACAATAAAATTGCAGAAAGTATGCTAGTAATAATAGTAACTCTAGTAGTAATTCATTATCACAAATTCATTCTATGCTGACACTACATGGTACAAGGGAAAATTGCATGTTCTATATTTTCATAAACATGTATTTGTTTCAAAGATATACAGTTATTAAATTTACAGTCTAACAAAGCTATATTTGGAACCATTTTAAAGCACGCATAATCTATGGTAAATTATGACTAAATCACAGTTTTTTTCACTACTAGGGCCTCCACTGTAAAGTAGATTGAGTAGATGTATACTCGTTAATATACATAAAACACGTTAGATTGGTTTTTTATTGTATTTGTCACAGCCCATATACGTCCCCACCAAGAGGCTCGAGCCTACTCTATATAGGATGATTTGGTCTTAGTCAAAACTTTTATAAACTTTTGTTAGACATTGTTAATAGTAAGCAACCGTGATAGCCCAGTGGATAGAATACTCGGTTATCGTGCAAACGACTAATTTTCAAATCCTGGGTCGGGCCTACACCAATTTGTCTTTTCTAAAGACATATGTGTGGTTAATTTATCATGGTTGTTGACGGTGAGGGAAAACATCGTGAGGAAACCCACATGGCTGAGTTGTACTTAGTCATGTGACAGTGTATTCGTACAAAACGGCGATAGGCTGCCCCCTATCACATGAGTACACTGTCCATGCAAAACGTGGGTACTCTGAACACCAGGTGACAAAGTTACGTGATGTTCAGAAGTATTAGTACCTCTGCCAACACCTTCGGGGATATTCGGCGTGAACGTTTATGTTATGTTATGTATGTTATGTTATGTTAATAGTAAAAAAAGCGTATTTTAAACATAATTTTGTAAATGTTAGATCTTACCAATGGTAGCTGCTAAATATGGAGCTAATTAAATAAAACAGATGATATTTTTAAAAAAATACTTTAAACTGATTGATTAAACCCTGTTTTTAAAAACATAAGTATAATAAATTGTTGTACGGTATCGAAATTTCCATAAAAATCCTCGTCGTATAAAAATAGACCACACTTTTGATCTTGATTATCTCGCATGTTTATTTCCCATAAATTTGATATTACTATCGTTTTGATATCCAATTACATTAGTGAAATGATGTAGCATGTGACGAAGAAATTAGATTAAACTTTCATGCATAATTATTATAATTTCCAACAATTTTAAATGATGTTTACCCCATACTGAGACTCTGATTAGCCTTTATAACACTTATTACAATATAAATATTTATATTTGTTAAATAATAGCTCCGGTATCTATTCTTAAGTCATACTAGTAATAGTTTGAAGGATACAAACTCCCAAACCAAATATTGTGAGTCCCTCTAACCATTAAAATAAAACAGAATAATACTCACAAACTTCATATCACTACATCTAACGTATTTACTCACGACTATAAATCCTAAACAAGGGTAGGCAAACCTTCAGAATTATACTGGCACTTTACTCCAATTTATGAGCCACTTTTAGATATGGAGTGGGTTACGATGGTAAAATAAAGAATGGACAATGAAGTGTCTCAAACGTCCCCCAAAAATCTAAGATGCTTTTTCGCTCTTACAACATCCGCAGTAACAAATAGGTTAGTGCTATTCTAAGCCGAAACTACACAGCTATCAAAGTCATATCCACAATAAGCAATCCCATCCGTCATCATTATCCAGTATAGAAAATGAGTGGCAGTCATTGTTAGGCCCCGAGGCTATACTAGCTGATACGTGAAACCCCGTATTTGACCAACAAATCGTGATGTTTAATAAGCACTCTGTATTTGCTACTTCCTTTAAATAGTACATTTATATAAACACGACTGGAGATAGAAAGGGGTAGGCGAAGCTTCATAGTTTTTAATCAGAGCTTCGACAGAGATATATAAGTATGCGCGGGAAGCGAGAGAGGTTTGTGAGGTTTGCACACAGAGGCAATAGCAAATTCTGTATACTCCAAAGAGAACTGACGGTGTGAGTTTAAAAATGTTAGTATTTTGGATTCCTTAATTCCTTAGCTCTGGCTACCTCCTTTAGGGATTTATAGCCGTAAGTATATGTATATGTATGTATTTTGAACTCCTTAAGCTTTAATGGCCAAACGCAAACCAATTCCACAAATAAAGTCATAGATGTCTTAGTCACCTTTTACAATAATCCTGAGGAGAGACAGTGCTATTTTATCCCAACCATAAACGTAAAAAATGTACATTAGTAAATGCACTATCCCAACAAAATGTGGGTACTCTGAACAACAGGAGACAATTGAGGCAATCTCACATGATCTGCAGATTTATGCAATGCAATGAACAATGTATCTTTTTCAGGTGAAAAAAGACATACAGTACATACACACATACATATACTCACGGCTATAATTCCCCAAACGGGGTAGCCAGAGCTTTGGAATGAGAAATTCCTTAGCCACTTTTGGAAGTTGAGTGGGGAAAAGATGGTAAAATAAATGTTTTTGTTGACGGGTCTCCAACCACATCGCCCAAAAATCACTTGAAAAGCCCTTATACCCTTAGTCGCCTCTTACCACGGGTATAAATGGGGTAGTGTTATTCTAAGCCGACACTTCACAGCAAGCATCGTACAGTGTGAACGTATTTAATATTTTGAGAAGAGTAATTTATTTCAGTTACCATAACTTTCATTATTCTTCCTTGTACTCACCAGTTTGAGCCAAAACTTTATGAAACTTAACTAAAAATTATATTTTACAAATTGTATAGATAAATACGAGTACGTAATAAACTGTACGTAAAAAAACGACGTGATAGCTCAATGGGTAGAGCACCGGTAAACGTGCAAGCGACTAGTGTTCAAATCCCGGGTCGGGCCTACACCAATTTGTCTTTTCTAAAGACATATGTGTGGTTAATTTATCATGGTTGTTAACGGTGAGGGAAAACTTCGTGAGGAAACCCACATGACTGAGTTGTACTTATTCATGTGACAGTGTATTCGTACAAAACACCGATAGGCCTGCCCCTATCACGTGAGTACACTGGCCATGCAAAACGTGGGTACTCTGAACACCAGGTGACAAAGTCACGTGATGTTCAGAAATATTAGTACCTCTGCCAACCCCTTTGGGTATCAATACATAGTATAAAACAAAGTCGCTTTCGCTGTATGTCCGTATGTATGCTTAGATCTTTAAAACTACGCAACGGATTTTGATGCGGTTTTTTTTAATAGATAGAGTGATTCTTAAGGAAGGTTTGTATGTATAATAAATGCATAATATAGTAGAGAAACACTGATAAATTTAAAGGTTTCTAATGTGATGTCGTAAATAAGCACGTTTTTTTGCGCTTATATTGCAAACGCTGGCTGAACCCTACGAGATAGACCAAAATAATGTACTACAGTATTGTTCACCTTAAAAAGTTCAACAAAAAAGTCCGCGATGGTATATGTCTGTCTCTTAGGGATAACCCAGCATAACCATTTTTATTCTTTACTAAAACTAACTTGAGTGTTGAGTGTTTTTCACATGGCCAATTATATGTCGCGCTGTCAAGAGTAACGTCTAAGCAAAACATGTTTGTATTGGCTAATGACAAAAAAGCTGTGAACGTTGTGTATAACGACATTCTGTAGTAGGTATATTTTGTATTGCACCCGTGCGAAGCCGGGGCGGGTCACTAGTATAATATAAACTGTTTCTTTAGTAACGTCTCAGCAAAGTTATAAAAAAAGCTGCTTCACAAGAAATCCTTTTATATTATTCGAATTCAATTAATGGTTTTACAATAAATCGTTTAGAGTTAAGAAAGTAGGAGCCACTAATTTCATTTATGTTACATTTAAGCGGCGAGTGGTGTTACACAATAAATAATTTAACATATGGAAATTCACTGCTGGGATAGGTTAAGAAATCGGCTTATTCCGTTTATCCACCCTAAAAAATCCTCCCTAAGTCGGATATTCGGAAACGCATGTCCGATTATCCACCCTGAACGGGGTGGATATCCGGAATGCATATAATATGGTTCTTCCGATTTTTTACCCCAAGTACAGTAATTTACAGAAACAAAATGGGTCCAAGAAACATCGTGAACATTAAAATACTTAAGATAAACATACCTACTTTCTTACTTACAGTTTGAATAAAAATATCTTACAAACTTAGGGTCTTTTATCTGTAAATGACTGTACGTAGACAGGGTAGAAAATCGAAAGAAACATTTTATTATGAATTCCGATCATCCACCCCGTTCAGGGTGGATAATCGGACATGCGTTTCCGAATATCCGACTTCAGAAATCAACTAATTTATGATTGAATTGTAATTTTTTGATGGTTCAGAGGGTGGCTTCTAATACTTTTGCCATGCTATTCAATTTGCACCTATTCTGAAGTCACACAAATCAGTCTTAACAACGTTAACAACATTATAGCACTACCCCTTTCCTTCCGGTGGGTGTTCGTAAGAGGCGACTAACGGTATTGGGGCTTTTTAAGGGATTTTTGGGCGATGCGGTTGGAGACCCATCACCAACAACCTTTTATTTTACCATCTTTTCCCTACGCAACTTCCAAAAGTGGCTGAGGAGTTTCTGATTCCTTAGCTCTGGCTACCCCTTCTAGGGATTTATAGCCGTGAGTATATGTATGTATGTATGTATAGAACAGGGTCGAGTTGTACTTTGTTATAGCCGAAAGCGGCAATATACTATCCTGATAAAAAAAACATTCACAACTTTTTCATCAATGATGATGATTAGGTTATTAAAGGCAAAATTGAAGTCTATTAATACATGATTCTCAACTACAAAGATCCATTGGATTGTTTTTTTTCTTTTAATCCCTAATATTTACTTCTGTTTTAAGTTCTTGTCACACAATAATACGTTATTTCAGCCACACAATTTATTTCTTTTAGTAATAAAAACAGTTATTACAATATTTGCCAAAAGCCACAACATGCAATTAACAAGAACCAGACATAAAAAGAAGCCAATACCACGAAATAGTTTTTAGGGTTGCCAGTGATTGATGACGTAAGCATTGACCGAACGATTCTCCGAGAGTGAATGATTACTCTCGTTTGCATTTGTATGGGAGGAGTAAAAGGAACGATTTTATCTGCAAATGTAGGTTTAGGACGTTTAAGGTTATTGAAAATGTGGATAAATGGAATATTGGAGTTCACAAAAGATTACTTATTGATGTACTTAGACTCCTTCCACAGTAATAACTTGTTTAAATATATTGGAATATGAAAAAAACATTTTATGTTGTGTCTTACTTTATCATTTTATTAATACACCTATATGCATCGAAATTATTGGCAAAAGAGTAATATTTGCGCAAGAAGAAAGTTCTTGCTAATAGATGAGGACGACGGAGGACACATAAAGATCAAATAGAGGATGAAATTAAAAAGGTGAGTGTGGAGTTGGAAAATCGGATCGAAACGAATCTTGCAAAATTAAGCGTGTTAAATTGCCTAACCGAGCAAAGGTATAAATTACCCTTCATGTTCCCAAGTATTAGTAACTCTGCCACTCCTTCAGGGCTATACGGCATGATAATTCAGTTGCAGTTTTATAATTCAACGAATAAGTTATATTACCAATACAAAATGATTATCTTTCAGAATGATCCTATTAAGAACCTTTATAAGTTATTCCTTTCGATCCGAACCTTTCATTCCATTTCCTATTATTCGATTCATAAGAATCGATTTTACATTTACGATTATTCATTCGACTAAATCGAATTACACAAAGCCCGGAGTTTATAGCAGCCGTTCTAAAATCTGTTTCAAAGAAAATTGAATGTCTAAGATATCGTAATAATATGTTAATGGCAAAATTGTATTGTATACTCTCGGTTCAGTTAAAATGCTTTGTACATCAAAACATCTATACGATTCGTTTTGTACGGAATATGCTTGGAAGCTATATATTAGTTAGTTGTAAAATACTTATGAGTAACTTTTTAAAATTTACAAATACTAAATCTCGCTATTCCATTCGATTGCTATTGAATTAGGAACTATCTTACTTTATCTATATTAACATTTAAAATTCATTATGTCTTAACCATATATATTGATTTGGCCATCTCATCGCACAATGCATGACATACATACATATACTCACAGCTGTAAATCCCTAGAAGGGGTAGCCAGAGCTAAGGAATGACATGACATAAGTAAATATATTAAATTAATTATATAGTCATTATGATTACCAATACATGTGTTTACAATATAAAAAATACCTTTAATATATTTTATATTTATTTCTTTTCTACTACTGCCCCTATCCATATGTTTTTACCAAATGTTAATGTTACCTTTACCAAAACTCATAACATAACATAAGCGTTCACGCCGAATATCCACGAAGGGGTTGGCAGAGGTGCTAATACTTTTGAACATCACGTGACTTTGTCACCTGATGCTCTGAGTACCCACGTTTTGCATGGACAGTGTACTCACGTGATAGGGGGCAGGCCTATCGCCACTTTGTACAAATACACAGTCACATGACTAAGCGAAACTCAGCCATGTGTATTTCCTCACGATGTTTTCCCTCACCGTTAACAACCATGATAAATAAACCACACATATGTCTTTAGAAAAGACAAATTGGTGTAGGCCCGACCCGGCATTGGAACACTAGTCGTTTGCACGATAACCGGTGTTCTACCCATTGAGCTATCACGTCGTTACCAAAATTCAACTACTAAAAACCCAACTACATACATACATACATATACTCACGGCTATATTTCCCTAGAAGGGGTAGCCAGAGCTAAGGAATTATAAATTCCTCAGCCACTTTTGGAAGTTGAATGGGGAAAAGATGGTAAAAATAAAGGTTTTTGGTGATTGGTCTCTAACCGCATCGCCCAAAAATCAAATAAAAAGCCCCAATACCCTTAGTCGCCTCTTACGACACCCGTGGGTAGAAAGGGGTAGCGACATTCTAAGCCGGCACTGCACGGCAAATACATTATTACCAATTACATAGAATACGCTATCCCAAATTTTCATCAAAACCATTGTACGAATCAGTAAATATTAAGTTTAACTCAAACAAGGAAATGAAATCAAATAGCACAGATTGTTAGCGCAGGGATGCCATAGTAATGTATTCAGTGTTGCCAGTAATAGATGGCATCGTTCACGCGGCACTCTCCATTTCAAGACTTTACCATGAGACATTTGTTGTCACGTTACACCCGAGATTTTGTTATATCGTACATACAACATACACACGGTCATAACTCCCAAAAAGGGGTGGCCAGAGCTTCAGAGCTAGAAACTCCTCAGCCACATTTGGAAGTTGCCAAGGGCCAGATGGTAGAAATTAATATCGTTGGTGATGGTTCGCAACTGCATCGCCGATATCCACTTAAAAATAGCCCCATATCCTAAGTCGCCTCTTACGACGCCTGTGGGTAGAAAGGGGTAGTTACATTCTAAGCCGGCATTACACGGCAAATATTTATTCATATATTTCTGAAATTCACCACTCTTTTTGAATTGCAAGTATTTTGTTATTAAAGTTATTGCTGTGTAGTGTCGGCTTAGAATAACACTACCCCATTTCTACCCGTGGGTGATCGTAAGAGGCGACTAAGGGTATAGGGGCTTTTTCAGTGATTTTTGGGCGATGTGATTGGAGACCCGTCACCTAAAATATTTATTATTACCATCTTTTCCCCAATCAACTTCCAAAAGTGGCTGAGGAATTTATCGTTCCAAAGCTCTGGCTACCCCGTTAAGGGACTTATAGCCGTGAGTATGTGTATGTTGTTTTTAAAGATTATATTGTCAAGCTCACGAATTTTCCTCAAGATGTTTTCACTCACTGCTAACCTCCTCAATAAGTGAAATTCAATTTTGAAATTTTAAGGCAGGTCTTCGATTATTAGATTTTTGTCAATGTTTAAATTTAAATGATTGAAGTTGCTAATATTTAAAAAACTTCAGTACTCCGACTATAAATTTTGAAGAGATGAGGTTTAATATCCGCCATTAAAAGATTATTCACACCTACAATAATTATATATAATCTAATAATATTATCTTTAATACGTATTTATAGATTGTTGACAAAAATAAAACAAATAACACTTTCGAAAACCAATAGTAGAGTTTCAAATTGAACCTAATATTTGTGGTATTCAGTAGATATATATCAAAAACACGACATTGAATATTTGTTTACAAAATGAATCAGTATTTTTCGTAGTGCGATGCCATCTTAACTGATTTTACTGTTTAGACCGCAGGTTTAGACTCTGTTGTATGCTTATTTATACTCACGTTATGAAATTTTTGATGGAGTAGGCAGAGACTATTAATTACTCAGTATATTATGACACCTAACGCATTAACTACATACATACCTACATATGTATACGTGAGTATCTCACGGCTATAAATCCCTAGAAGGGGTAGCCAGAGCTAAGGAACTAAAAGTTCCTCAGCCACTTTTGGAAAGTTCAGTGGGGGAAAAGATGGCAAAATAAAGGTTGTTGGTGACGGGGTCTCCAACCGCATCGCCAAAAAATCCCTTAAAAGCCCCAATCACGTTAGTCGCCTCTTACGAACACCCACCGGCAGAAATGGGGTAGTGTTATTCTAAGCCGACTCTACACAGCAATAACATTAACTAATCCTTCGTATATCGGAATATCTCTGCAAATAATTTAAAAGAAATGATTTAAAACTACTACAACTACTAGACAGGCCCTTTAACTAATAATCGTTATAACACTGTTATTATATTTAGAAAAGCACAGTTTGCCAAATATGAATAATAATAAAAAGTAATAAAAATTTATTCAGTTTTCAAAAGTATATAATATTCGTCTTAACCTAGTTAGTTATTTAAAATACAAAATATATCATTTTCCTGTTCCTGAGCTAGGTAATTTACCTGTATTTCAGGCAACAATAAACAATAAATTAATAGTTTAAAAAACACTAAAAAACACGCTTTTATAAGTGCACTTAAAAGTCAAAAATAAATTACGGGTCGTTCAAGTTGTCTCTATTTCTGGGCTGAAGTGTAAACTATGTGCTTTTAATTATAATATTTGATAGTAAAAGCGTGGGGCGCTGGAAAAGGAAAGATTTTTTGTTAACCTTGCTAAGAAATCAAGTTAAGCGATGTTTCGGGAAGCAGGTTACAGAGATCGGCACTCTAACTAGAGTTGCAGCACCACTAGTTGGCGGCTCTATATTAAACAGTCTGTTCAAAGTACTAGTCAACAGTAGCAAAATGTAGAGTTTTTGTTCGTGTATTTGTTTACAAGAAAGTTTTTCCTGCTCCAGCACCCCACGCTTTTACAATCAAATATTATAATTAAAAGCACATAGTTTACACTTCAGCCCAGAAATAGAGACAACTTGAACGACCCGTAATTTATTTTTGACTTTTAAGTGCACTTATAAAAGCGTGTTTTTTAGTGTTTTTTAAACTATTAATTTATTTTATGCTTTTTAGTCTTTGCTAATGGCATATTTTAAACATCCATATTATTGTATTCAGACCTTGAAACCTAATCGTGGTCAAAGTTCGTTTCGTGGTCAAAGTTCGTTTCGTGGTCAAAGTTCATTACAAGACCTTTCTAACAAGTCCAAATACGGCTATAATACGATCATCTATCATTAAGTTCCAGTTAATATCTTCCGGCTCCATCATCAGATGAGCTCGACAGTACCATATTATTGTATTCAGACCTTAAAACCTAATCGTGGTCAAGGTTCAGTACAAGACCTTTCTAACAAGTCCAAACACGGCTACGATACGATATTTCATCATGGAATGCTAGTGCCTATCTTCCGGCTTCATCATCAGACCTTGAAACCTAATCATGGTCAACGTTCATTACAAGACCTTTTTAACAAGTCCAAACACGGCTATGATACGATCATCCATCATGAGGTTCCAGTTCATATCTTCCGGCTCCATCATCAGATCAGCTCGACAGTACCATATTATTGTATTGTCATCGAAATCACATACAACTGCCAATTTTCATAACGCTATGACCTTTAGAAGATGGTTAAATTAGTTTTCTTAGATTTGATTACATAGTTACATACATACAGGTCGACCTAATAAAAGCGTGTTAAAAAAGGCTTAAACTATCAGTTTTCATATAATGGTATTGGTAAGTAGTGTATAAATTATTATCAGAATCAATTGTATCTAACTAATTATATTATTACATTAAAAAACATCTTATATTATCTTATATAGAGCCAATGTGGATGGGATTGTACTAACAAACGCCTTCTCCACTAGAAGGACGGCCTCGTAAAACGTTTCTAGACCAGATAGAAAACTTTTAAATCTTTTAGTTCATGAAAACCTCATGTGGGGATCAAATAGAAAACATTCTTATAAAGGCGGGGTCCGAAGTGAGAAAAAAAAAGAGCATGTATGAGAAGAATAATGAATGTAAGGGAAGCAAGAGAGTTTTGTCTAGATTATCTAAGTGACGATCGATAGTCTCTGCCTACCCCAATGTCTATAAATCGTACATCGCGGTATCGAAATGTTTCTCTAGCTAAACATAAATACTAATTCTAAGTTGGTACACAGCAGGGTGTACTGGCCAGTATATCTTTGCTGTTCCCACACCTGTCTAGTACTAATAAGTTAATAATGAACCGTATAGATTTACAAAACCAGACAGAAAAAAACGTTTTATAACGGTAGAAGTCTTAAAAAGAAAAAGGAGCATGTCTCAGAAGATTAATTAATGTGTAAGTAAAATACTAGGTAAACGAGAGAGATTTGTCACTCAGAACGTACTCACTGATGATTAAGAATCTCAGCTTATCCCATAGGGAATTTACTAGAGTAAATACAATATGAGCACGTAGGTATAGCTATATTACCAAGGTCGTACTTGTATGTATGAAGCAATGCGAAAGTAAAACACCGTAATGTAAATGAATAATATTATTTTATTTTATTTTATTCGGAAGATTTACAACATTAAAACTTTTTGATACAAACTTAATGAATTATCTTTTAGCCATTTACAAATCTTCACACATAATATCTTGCTAGCTTAAGGAAAAAACAGGTTATATTTACTTTGTAATAATCTGCTGTGTAGTGTCGGCTTAGAATAGCACTACCCCATTTCTTCCGGTGGGTGTACGTAAAAGGCGACTAACGGTATTGGGGCTTTTAAGGGATTTTTGGGCGATGTGGTTGGAGACCCATCACCAAGAACCTTTATATCACCATCTATTCCCCACGCACCTTCCAAAAGTGGCTGAGGAATTTCTAATTCCTTAGCTCTGGCTACCCCTTTCTTGGGATTTATAGCCGTGAGTATATGTATGTATGTATGTATGTATGTAATAATCAATATGATTATACTGCAGAGAACTTTTTTTTTAAATTAAACGTAAATGTAATTCTTAACACCTTTCTAATACAACGGTTAAGTTATTATATAAATATACGTAACATATCTATATACGATGAACATTATAGTGGGCACTCATAAGATAAAATATATATAGGTAGTGTTATTAATAAGAAGTACTGAATAATAATAGGATATTTCCCACAAAACCTAAAGCTAATAAAATAAAATCGAAGAGTATTTGCATACGGTCGGCTCGCATCCGCTTTATAAATACTAATGATCGAATAAGAAACTCCTGGGATAATTAACAATAAATATTTAATACTTTTAATTAAAATACTTAGATTTCATAGAGAATAATAAGAAAATTAATGGATTCCAATGGAATATCCTGCAGCTTCCCGTGATTGGTATAGTAATGATAATTAAACATAAATAGTAATGTGATGATAATTAAACTTTGCTGTGTAGTGTCGACTTAGAATAGCATTACCCCATTTCTTCCGGTGGGTGTACGTAAGAGGCGACTAACGGTATTGGGGCTTTTAAGGGATTTTTTGGCGATGCGGTTGGAGACCCATCACCAACAACCTTTATTTTACCATCTTTTCCCCACTCAACTTCCAAAAGTGGCTAAAGAATTTCTAATTCCTTAGCTCTGGCTACCCCTCCTAGGGATTTATAGCCGTGAGTATATGTATGTATGTATCTAAACATACTCTCTAATGAACAAATGTGATCCTCTTGCTAGCTAATTGTATGAATACTACTTGACTTGCGAATAAATATTGTAAAAGGGTGCAGAAAATCATTCTGGGATAGAATACTTGAAACATTTTTTGAACTGCATACATACATATACTCACGGCTATAAATCCCTAGAAGGGGTAGCCAGACCTATAGAATTAAAAATTCCTCAGGCACTTTTGGAAAATTGAGCGGGCAAAAGATGGTAAAGTAAAGGTTGTTGGTGATGGGTCTCCAACCGCATCGCCCAAAAATCCCTTAAAAGCCCCAATACCGTAAGTCGCCTCTTACGATCACCCACAGGTAGGAATGGGGTAGTGTTATTCTACGCCGACACTACACGGCACGTTTTTGAACTACTCCTACTTTATATGACTCTCCAAATAAATCATCATCGCATAATTAGAATGTTTTGTTCATGAAAATCTCAGCCATCATCCTTTATTTATAAGTAATCATCATCACCTTTTTGAAAATATTGTCATATAGACCATAGTACCTCTGCTTTCGTCAGATATTACTCACACTTACTTCCGAAACTAAAAACTTGTGTTTTTATATTACTTTTCTTTATTTTGCTTTAAAAGCCCTTTTAAAATCTCAATTCAACCACTCCATTTTGTTTAATTGGCGTGAAAATTCAATAATTGAAGATAAAAATCTACGCCGCTTCAGTCGGTCATGCCAATTACTGCATTTGTAGTGTTGTACTTTTGTACGCTGTGGTAGTGTACCACCACGGTAGCCACTTATCAATGGACAATAGGGATTTACGCTTTGTCGATAAAACTTACTATAATAATTAAAAACATGGCAGAACAAGAATTTGATTTCTTTTTTTTTATTGCTACCCATACATATACCGACAGCTATATATCACTAAAATAGGTAGCCAGAGCTTAAGAATTAGAAATTCTTCAGCAAAAACATTTTCAAATATCCAAAATATGTCGTTACGTTACTAGGAAGTAAGTGGAAATCACGTGAACGGCGTGAACGTCGAGTTTGCGCTTTAAATTTATAAAAAATATACATACATACATACATACATATACTCACGGCTATAAATCCCTAAAAGGGGTAGCCAGAGCTGAGAAATAATAAATTCCTCAGCCACTTTTGGAAGTTGAGTAGGGAAAAGATGGTAGTACAAAGGTTGTTGGTGATGGGTCTCCAACCGCATCGCCCAAAAATCCCTTAAAAAGCCCCAAGTCCGTTAATCGCCTCATACGTACACCCACCGGAAGAAATGGGGTAGTGCTATTCTAAGCCGACACTACACAGCTTAAAATATACTTAATTTGACTATATCGATAAAAAGTAAGGCCAACCCTTGACTGCATATGTGGTTTCAGCACAGCCGCGGCTAACAAGTCATTAGTTGGTCTGCGATGCCCGCTAGATTTTATTTGTGGTCTGACTGACATTCGGAGGGTTAATTGTTTTAATTTGACCCCTCCGCAACCGAATCATGTTGAGATAAAATTTAGCTTGCAGTGTTTTTAATTAATTTTGTTGGTGGTTTGTATTATTTCTTACGGGTGTTCTGAATACGTATAATTCTTTTAGTTTTACTGGTAAACTACAAATATTTTGTAGAATTTCCATTTATCTACCTTTATTTCATTTATCTTTACATACATGACCTACACTTACATAACTCTTGGCTCTATAACCTAAAACAGAAGAAGCCAGAATATGCAATGCACTAATTTGCACAGGTCAGCTAGTAGGCTACGGTATAATAGAAAACCATTTTATTGATTAACATTTAATAGTTTGCCGTGCAGTGCCGGCTTAGAATATCACTACCCCT
The DNA here is from genome assembly GCA_963576735.1 of Bedellia somnulentella. NCBI lineage: Eukaryota > Metazoa > Arthropoda > Insecta > Lepidoptera > Bedelliidae > Bedellia > Bedellia somnulentella. Next base: position 2,613,315 of record OY755187.1, on the reverse strand, counting down.
TTCTACCCGAGGGTGTCGTTTGAGGCGGCTAAGGGTGTAGGGCTTTTTAAGTGGTTTTTGGGCGATGCGGTTGGAGACCAACGATACTTTATTCTTTCCATCTTCTCCCCTATCAACTTCCAAATGCGGCTGAGGTGTTTCTAGCTCTGAAGCTCTGGCTACCCCTTTTTGGTAATTACGGCCGTGAGTATATGTATGTATGTATGTATTTAATAGTTATTACAATAAACACAATTGTTATAAGAAAGTAGTATCGTTGGTAGTTTTTTCACTTCCTTCACTTCTTCTCACACAAACAGATCTCTTCAAGGCGAACTTTGTGGTTTTAAAGTAAGTAAACACACTTATTGATTGTAAATAATAAAAACACACACAGAATTAAAGATCTAGCAAAATAAACGTAAACATATTCATAACTGTGCAATATTCCATAATTATAACATAACATAACATAAACGTTCACGCCGCATATCCTCAAAGGGGTTGGCAGAGGTACTAATACTTCTGAACATCACGTGACTTTGTCACCTGATGTTCAGAGTACCCACGTTTTGCATGGACAGTGTACTCACGTGATAGGGGGCAGGCCTATCGCCGTTTTGTACGAATACACTGTCACATGACTAAGTACAACTCAGCCATGTGGGTCTCCTCACGATGTTTTCCCTCACCGTTAACAACCATGATAAATTAACCACACATATGTCTTTAGAAAAGACAAATTGGTGTAGGCCCGACCCATGATTCGAACACTAGTCGTTTGCACGATAACCGAGTGTTCTACCCACTGGGCTATCACGGTTATTGAAAAAACGCACAGTCATTCTAATTTGAATAAACAGTATTAACACAAACTATGTAAAACCAATGCGGATACGGACGGAAAAAGATGGTAATAACAAATATTTGTTAGTGACGGGTATCAAACCACATCGCCCAAAAATCACATAAAAAGCCCCTTAGTCGCCACTAACCATCACCCACTGGTAGAAATTGGGTAGTTCTATTCTAAGCCAACACTACAGCTAATTAAATTTCTTTTAAAACCAAATAAAAGCATATTAATCTACCAGTAAAAACAACACCACAAAACCTTCCATTGATAAACGTTGCTATATAGCGGTGGTACAGTACCTCCGTCGGTTCCCACGTAGTGTTGCGTGTAGACGAGCGAACAACATTGTGTTATAATAAATAAAGGTATTATCTGCAATAATAACTCGATTGAGCGAGAAACAATAGCCGCGGACTTATGGCTCTGGATAATATCAAATTATTCATATAATTACAGAGCTGTTCGTAATATTTTTACTTTAGAAGAATGAAGTATGCATTTAGGCTAATATTTCGAGGCGGTTGCAGTAGCATTATTCATGTATAGTATGCAGGTGGGTAGCTACTATTATTATGTTAAAAAAAGTTAGCCGCTATGGTAGTGAATTTAGAAACTCAGATAGATTGACTGACACGTAAGGATTGACCAAAATGTTAGTAAGTTTTTCCAAAACCTTACCATAACTCACCTCATCCAACAAACGCACAATACTTTTATTTATATAAGAGCTATAAACTCACACTACAAACTTTACCTCATCTTACCTACGCAATAAAAGTTAATTCTATCCAAATTGGTATTAACAGCTCTACATATATATGAAAGGAGGACCGACTGATTTAATTGTGGCCATCGTTAATTGGCCATTGTCCAGCATATTGGCTGCAGCTCCGCAAACCGGCCCATTGTTTTTATTCGAGCAACTTTCGATTGTAATTACTAAGTAAATTGCAATATTCTCTTAAGATTTAATTAGAGCCTGGCAACTTTACAATTATATAATACATGCATGTATTAATAAGACTTTTTTCAATATGATGTTGAAGAATCTTTCATTTATTTTAAATTTTTAGTGTTTGATAGGGGACAATATTAAAGAAATAAAATATCATAATTTAAATCTTTTTGTTCATGAAAACCTCATGTGGGGATTATTACTAATAAATAAAGAATAAATAAAGGAAAGAAAAATTTCTTTTTTTCTTCGAAAAATTTCGACACAGGCAGGATAGCGACGGGGGCGTATACCCGAGGTCGCGGGTTCGTATCCCTCCTGTGTCGAATTTTTTTTCCTGTATTTTTTCTTTTTCTATTAGAAATAAAATATCGTTGGTGATGGGTCTCCAACCGCATCGCCTAAAAACAACTTAAAAAGCCCCATAAAACCTATCAACTTCCAAATTTAGCTGACGAGTTTCTAGCTCTAAAGCTCTGGCTGCCCCTTTTTGGGATTCATTGCCGTGATTATATGTATGTATGTTCTAGAGTTTGAGACAAATACAGAATTCATACCCTACATCTCAAAAGTTAGTAGATGTATTATTCAATTGCGTTTTGCAATAAATTAGTTTATGAGGTTTTCCTATCATTTCTTTTAGCGTTGACTTAAGTAAATTCAAGCTTAGAAACCATTCAAGGTGGCATGCCCGAATCAGGACTCCATTTGCCTGTCATTTAATTTGCATACAAAACTATTACACAAGTGTAAGTAAGGTATTGAATCTTCAATCTATGATTTCGCAATGTCATCCATTCAGTAGTTTTGCATTGTATTGAATTTGCTTAAAACATCGAAACGATTAGATGTAAATGATGATGTAATGTGCAAGATAGAAAAATAATTGTCAAAGTGGTTTGGGCACACTGAGCGGATGGATGAAAGTAGAGTGGCGAAAGAATAATCTATATAATAAAAATGGATCCCCAAATGTGTTGCTAAGACAACGGCTAGACCTATTCGACTGATTCTTTTTGTAATGTGTTACATAACATTTGGAGTGGGTTTTTGGTTACAGAAAAAGTGTAAAAGTTGTGAGATTCATATTATTATTATTTTTCCGTCACATGACAAAGACCCTCTGTGGGTCGATGAAATATGATAATTTGATGACAGTGAATGTAAATTATTTTTTACAGAACGAATTCTGTCATCCGAGCTAGTAATTAATAGAAATAGTAGCAAATATGGATGGCTTTGTTAGAAAAGGTCATCCGTGCAAAAAGTTTGAAAACCAAATTAAAAACGTTCTTCCGAAAGCGAGGTTCAAAGGGAGAATAACAAAATTGAGGAAAGCAAGACAGATTTGTCACGACTGTGCAAACTGGCGATCTGGCGACATCGAATATAAGTAAGTTGTATTACAACCATCTCTGTGATTACCTGCCTACCTTTTAAGCTATTCCAGTCATATATGTATGTTAATTAAAAACCTATACTATAATCTATCTTGTAATAAAGCAACGGAGGACATCGGCCCAGCCAGCGATGAAAACAAGTTTTGCAAATTGTATCTGATACGGAATCACTGACCGTGGCTCCACCTGCCGCGAGATTATCTTCACGGCTTTTATTTTCATTTAAATGAAACTCATTGATAAATTGGATATCCTGTTATTCTAGGCAATGAAGTATAAGTCCTTGGTGAACGGTGCTTTGAATGTTCTTTGTGTATAGACTTATAAATACATACATACATATACTCACGGTTATAAATCCCTAAAAGGGGTAGCCAGAGCTAAGGAATTAAAAAATCCTCAGCCACTTTTGGAAAGTTGAGTGGGGCAAAGATGGTGGTGGCCCTTAAAAGCCCCAATTCCGTTAGTCGCCTCTTACTTATCGTACACCCACCGGAAGAAATGGGGTAGTGCTATTCTAAGCCGACACTACACAGCAAAAGCACTTATAAGTATACAGAGTTTTTTTCGAGTCGTTTTCTTAGCTACTCGGTATGTAATGGTTAGTAATCAAATCAATCAAGGTAAGAAACATTTCAGAACCAGCAGGACTTAAACCCGTGACCTCTCGGTCTATGCCCCGCTCTGCCACCTGAGCTATGGTGCCAAGTAACCACTACTGTTGCGAAACCAGCCTACATCCTTGATTCATCAGTCTTCATCCTTGATTAATTAGAAAAATAATCCCCACATGAGGTCTAAATATGTAATGGGTAGGTTAATCAAAAATAGTAGCAGTCCATCTTCCGGATTTGGTAAGAGAGGTAGGCGATGTTTTTGACATTGCAAAATAAAGGCACGTAATGTTATCTTTTTTACATGTTAAACATACATATACTAACGGCTATATTTCCCTAGAAGGGGTAGCCAGAGCTAAGGAATTATAAATTCCTCAGCCACTTTTGAAAGTTGAGTGGGGAAAAGATGGTAAAAATAAAGGTTTTTGGTAATAGGTCTCCAACCGCATCACCATAAAATCCAATAAAAAGCCCCAATACCCTTAGTCGCCTCTTACGACACCCGTGGGTAGCAAGGGGTAGCGACATTCTAACCCGGCACTACACGGCTGTTTTACATGTTAAAGCACACGTATATAAACACGATTCATTAACAAACAATCATTACTGGAAACGAGTCACAACTCAAAAAAAATGAAGAAAAATTCATTGTTTGAAAGGCACTTAAAGCCTAGCCAAAAATAATAATGAAACGATGCTCAAGAGATTTGGCTACCACTAACGGTTTTTCTTTTGGCATTATATTTATTGAGTTGTTGTTGCATTAACATTAATTATTACCATCTTTTCCCCAATCAACTTCCAAAAGTGGCTGAGGAATTTCTCATTCCATAGCTCTGGCTACCCCGTTAAGGGATTTATAGCCGTGAGTATATGTATGTATGTATGTATATGTTGTTGTTGGCATGAGTATATTTACTAATAAATAAAGGAAAGAAAATTTCTAAAAAAATCGGTGGTAGGGAACGCAAACACTACTTAAAAGTGTAAATAAAAAACAGAAAAATTAAATATTATTATTTTTTATTTAAAAAAGAACCGCCTTCAAAAATCCAACTGAAAAGTATAAAATAATTTTTATTTATTTTATTATGTACAACTATATTCAACTTCTTCTTTTTGAAGTCGGTGCCAAACCAATTTTCATGACAAAGAAGAACGAATATTAGTGGCCCGCCCAAGTTGAGTGAGTTCTCCACCCCATCAGCGTATATCATCCTTATAAACCTTCCTTAGGGAATATGCATAAAATTTTAAATGCCCTTAAACTTTTTTTCACGAATACTTATTATCGCAATATTATAATGAAAAGGTTTTTTTTTAATTTACTTATTATTTAAACCCCTAAAATAATATTCAAAAAGTGCAAAATAAGGGAGCGAAATTCAAACTTCCAAAACGCGCCACCATCGGTTGAACGAAATGTGACGTCATCTGACACGAAATTGTATTCAAAAGCGTCGAAAACACTAAGGTAAACACCCACTGGACGTGTCATGTGACGTCACGTATAGCGCGCGTAAAATGGCGGCGTTTGAACTGCTTACATTATGTAAAAGTTTTAAATTTCAATTTTAAAAATATCTAGAGGATTTAGAAGCCCAGTAATATTTTTTTCTACGTTATAAAATAGTAAACTATTAATTTAAGACAAAAAAGAAAAACATGAATATTCCCTATTAATCAAAAAATTCGCATCAACATTCATTTCGTAGTTTTACAGATTAAAGTATACATAAGGATGTCCCTATATCCCAGACAGGGAGAGAGAAAGCGACTTTGTTTTATACTATGTAGTGATTTAGATTCTCGATCGTCTTTTTACAAAGTGTTAGAAGTTTTGGTTGTGCCAACTCGGTTCATGCATGTCTCTGTCGAATTGTTAATTCCGTTAGTTTGAAATCTGATAATCTTACATAACCTAACCTAACGTTAGTTTACTATCTCGCTATCTATCTTAAATTATAATTTACTAGTATTTACAGTTTTACGGTGACATGTATATTATGATAATTTCTCTGTGGAGTGCGACGCATGCGCACCAGGCTAAGCACCGCTCACTGTCCCCCAATTCCATCCTTTATAAAGCGACGTCGTCGTTGCGAGACTTGCGAGCGGATGAAATTTCTTGATTTTTGAGCGCGATTGTGTTACCTACTGTTGTTGAGGCACTATCGATTGATTTATTATTCGTATGGTTTTCTCTATGTAGCAATTTTCATTTTGGAATTGTCTGTTTGGCACCGACTTCAAAAAGAAGAAGTTGAATAGAGTTGTACATAATAAAATAAATAAAAATTATTTTATACTTTTCAGTTGGATTTTTGAAGGCGGTTCTTTTTTAAATAAAAAATAATAATATTTAATTTTTCTGTTTAGTTTTTAATTTGAAGTTTTTGTTTTTCTTTTTTATTTTATACTTTTTAGTGATAAGTCCTTAAATCACTCTGAGTTTTTTTAGTGAATTAGTGATAGTTTTTTAGAGATAAGTTTTACTGTCCGTTTATTTTATAGTTTTATTAACAGGTAGTTATAATATTTGTTATAATGACTTTAGCTTACTTGTTACTATTTTGTTTACCTGCGGGCCTAGATAGAAAATCAAAGGATGCTTTAAGGAAAAGTCGCGTAAGGGAGAACGAAACACCCATCGAAAAAAAACAAAGACTTCAGCAGGGCAAGCACGAGCCGTATTTAAACTAGTTATCGCGTGGGATAAAGCAGCCATCTTTTACGCACTTACTTAGTATCGTATACTGCCATCTCATTTTAACCGATATCGTGTCGATAACTCGTGCTTGCCCTTCAGAATGAGAGAGATCGTCAGCGTGCTGCTCTTGCTGCCGAAACAGATGAGCAAAGAGAAGTTCACCTATCACAAATGCGAAGAAACACTCTTATATATATGTAACGTTGAGTCGTGTCAAATCCCTTGATGAGATGGCTTTAAGTGATATAGATTCAAAGAAATTACTTAACCATCCCCATGACGAAAGAGCCTTGATTGAAATGACCAGAATGAGAAACATGATGTTGCAATATATATTTTTTTCTTCAATATAATTAAGAGTAATTTATTCATGTTTTTATATACTTTTTTGTTTAATAATTTAGTAACTCTGTTTATTACTAATAAAAAAACTTTATTAACATTATATTGATAAATCTCTGTCTAGTATTGATAACTTTACATACATACTTATATTTCAAACTAAGAAACCTCCTTTTTTCGAAATGGTTAAAGAACTTAAACCTTCTCCTGAATGTAATAACATAAACTGATAATTCTTTGTCTAATAATAACTAAGAACCTTCAAACTTACATACATACTTATAGGTGAAACTCAGAAACTCCTTTTTTGAGACGGTTAGATCACTAAAACCTTGTCCTGAAAGTAACAAGTACTTTTCTGAAAATCGCATCTAAATAGCTTAAGCGAAACGCGAGATAATGGCCGACCAACATACATACATGCAGGTCAAACACAGAACCTCCTTTCTTTTAGAGTCGGTTAAATCACTTAACCCATCTTCTAAAGGTAACGAATACTTTTCTGAAAACCGCATCCAAATAGCTTAAGCCAAACGTGAGATAATCGCGGACCAACAGACATACATACAGGTCAAACACAGAACCCCCTTTCTTTTTTTGGTCGGTTAAGGCACTAAAACCTTCTCCTTAATGTAACGAATACTTTTCTGAAAACCGCATCCAAATAGCTTAAGCCAAACGTGAGATAATCGCGGACCAACAGACATACATACAGGTCAAACACAGAACCCCCTTTCTTTTTTTGGTCGGTTAAGGCACTAAAACCTTCTCCTTAATGTAACGAATACTTTTCTGAAAACCGCATCCAAATAGCTTAAGCCAAACGCGAGATAATCGCGGACCAACAGACATACATACAGGTCAAACACAGAACCCCCTTTCTTTTTTTGGTCGGTTAAGGCACTAAAACCTTCTCCTTAATGTAACGAATACTTTTCTGAAAACCGCATCCAAATAGCTTAAGCCAAACGCGAGATAATCGCGGACCAACAGACATACATACAGGTCAAACACAGAACCCCCTTTCTTTTTTTGGTCGGTTAAGGCACTAAAACCTTCTCCTTAATGTAACGAATACTTTTCTGAAAACCGCATCCAAATAGCTTAAGCCAAACGTGAGATAATCGCGGACCAACAGACATACATACAGGTCAAACACAGAACCCCCTTTCTTTTTTTGGTCGGTTAAGGCACTAAAACCTTCTCCTAAATGTAACGAATACTGTTCTGAAAACCGCATCCAAATAGCTTAAGCCAAACTCGAGATAATCGCGGACTCCTTTTTTGAAGTCGGTTAAAGAAACAAAGGATAGAAGAATTTCGCGCTGGCAGCCATTAACACGGTAGCTCAATTGACAGAGCGACGGGGGCGTATACCCGAGGTCGCGGGTTCGATTCCCGCCTGTGTCGAATTTGTTTTTTCCTTTATTTATTCTTTATTTATTAGTAATAATCCCCACATGAGGTTTTCATGAACAGAAACATTCGAATTATGAGTATATTTATGTTTGTACGTATTAATGAAGTGATATGATGTGACTCAAGAATTTTCTGATATAGAAGCTCTTACTACCGCTTTTAAGGATATGATGGTAAGCAGAAATAACTAATTTTCTTTACTTTTAACTCTAATCATAGTTATCTGCGCAGAAAAGCTCTCGTTACATTAATTTGTATTATTCATATTCAATTAACTGTTTCATCTTCGTACAGATATTGATTAAGCTTAAAGATAAATGTTCATTATTCCGCGGCATAATGAAGACGTTTTATTCATTTACGTTCGGTGCGAGAGGGGAAATTTATGAGTTGATTACTTTAGAATATAAGTAGCGATAGGAGAAAAGTGTGTAATGCATTTTCATTTTACGTATATATTTCTGCTGTGTAGTGTCGGCTTAGAATAACACTACCCCATTTCTTCCGGTGGGTGAACGTAAGAGGCGACTAACGGTATTGGGGCTTCTAAGGGATTTTTGGGCGATGCGGTTGGAGACCCATCACCAACAACCTTTATTTTACCATCTTTTCCCCACACAACTTTCCAAAAGTGGCTGAGGAAATTCTAATTTCTTAGCTCTGGCTACCCCTTCTAGGAATTTATAGCCGTGAGTATATGTATGTAGGTCTCATTTGTATATACTAAACTATTGAAAAAAAGGCACCTATGTTGTAAAGTACCTAGCGCAACATAACTATCTGGTTCATTCTCACAATCGTCTTCAAACGTTGTGGCATCTCTAAGTATTTTTTTGACTGTAATAAACACTTTAGTTACATACATACATTACATACATATACTCACGGCTACAAATCCCAAGAAGGGGTAACCAGAGCTAAGGAATTTTAAATTTCTCAGCCGATTTTGGAAATTTAAGTGGGGAAAAGATAGTAAAAATAAAGGTTGTTGGTGATGGGTCTCCAACCGCATCGCCCAAAAATCCCTTAAAACCCCAATACCGTTAGTCGCCTCTTACGTACACCCACCGGAAGAAATGGGGTAGTGATATTCTAAGCCAACACTACACAGCAAAGTTATGAAATACATAATGTGTGTAAATATTCTTGTAAATGAACAAAAATAATTCTGTACGTTGAAAAAGGTATGGCTTGCACTACCCAAATATAATAACCGGTAATATTTTTCATCCTATTTCATTGCTCTGCCAACCGTATTTCGTTATCAACCGTCAGAGAGGCTCAACTTTGAAGCTCTGGATTAATCTATCAATAGCGCGATCTGCCAATAGCCGCCAATGCCGGCCATTATCTAGAACGTCCGGTCTCGCGGAGTGACTGCAACATGGCCAATATAATATTTGCACTTCATCTTTATTGCGATAATGGAATGTGGGCTATTATCGGTCTTTTACGATTGGCATTGTTAGATCTTCAACGTTACTTGCAATTATTGGAGGATTAAATATTGTTTTATTCGTTTGCTTTTCTATCTCTTGTATCAAATATATTTACAGTATTTTTCCAACATAAAGCGAAAATAAAGCACTTTTGAGTAAACGTTACATAGCCAATATGGTAGTTTTTAAAATGACTATTTTCATATCATGCCTGCAACATACCTTAACTAACTTTTACTAACTAAATTAATAATTAATCAAGTAAGTAATTAGTATGTCAGTGTTTATTATTGGACATTATCTACGAGGTATCTTGATTATTTCATATTTAACAGTCGTTATGCCTCTACCACTTCCATAGCTTTTACTTCTAACAACGTTTAACTCGTTGATTATGAGTGAAAGAGTTTCTGAACTGAACAAACTTCATTCTTATTCTCAAATTTCGGCAGCCCGGTTAACTCTATTGTAGTATAGATTCACTTATTTTAAATGGAATAAACATACATACACACCTACATACATGAACTCATACCGCTAGTTACCTGTGTATGATCCTGGCAAACCCCTCCTCTCAAGTGGCAACCTCTTCGTCTTCATTCATCAATCTTATCATACATGCCCTTTTTGATTCATATTTTGGAAAAGTAAAGAAAAAAATAACAATTATTGAACAAGTAAACATGTTCCAATAAAACAAAAACTGAAATGGCATCAATAGCAACAAAAGCATACTTGCGAAAGACGACGCAAAAATTTATGATTTTTTAAAGCTAGTAAGTACTCTACCATAACTTATGTGTTTAATGTTCTGCAGTGTCGAGTAAAAAGGACACTTACACATCTTTTTCCATGGTTGTCTTGTAGGAGGGATCATATCAGGCAATATAATGAATTTTGGGAGGCACGCAAGTTTATGCGGATTCTGTATAGAATTTAAATAAGCTCTATCCCAACATATACTCATATACTCACGGCTATAAATCCCAAGAAAGGGGTAGCCAGAGCTAAGGAATTAGAAATTCCTCAGCCACTTTTGGAAGGTGCGTGGGGAATAGATGGTGAAATAAAGGTTCTTGGTGATGGGTCTCCAACCGCATCGCCCAAAAATCCCTTAAAAGCCCCAATACCGTTAGTCGCCTTTTACGTACACCCACCGGAAGAAATGGGGTAGTGCTATTCTAAGCCGACACTACACAGCAAACACACACACTCTATCCCAACTTAATTCAAATTTTAAAATATATAATGTTTATATATTGTATAGTTTGCTGTGTAGTGTTGGCTTAGAATAGCACTACCCCATTTCTTCCGGTGGGTGTACGTAAAAGGCGACTAACGGTATCGGGGCTTTTTAAGGGATTTTTGGGCGATGCGGTTGGAGACCCATCACCAACAACCTTTATTTTGCCATCTTTTCCCCACTCAACTGCCAAAAGTGGCTGAGGAATTTCTGGTTCCTTACCTCTGGCTACCCCTTCTAGGGATTTATGGCCATGAGTATATGTATGTATGTATGTATGTATGTATGTATATAATATGACGTTCTGATGAATTTCATGTATTGATGAGAGACCAAGAGTCGGTGGGCCTCAGACAACCCTAACAATAGCAGCCATGAGCGCCGTGAGATACAGAATGCGAAGAAAACAGATCCATCCATCCAACCATCCAAAAATCCCCTAGGCCTTAAGAGATCTTAAATTTAGGGCTCATCGGAGACGGACAGGTGAATCTTTAACTGCAGCTCTTCGTCACAAAAGAATATTTGAAGCAAAGAAGTTATTACAGAGTAACGCAGATAGTGGCCATCGGATTCTATTTAGAGTATTTTCTTCACGATTAGAATTTTTTGTTCATGAAAACCTCATGTGGGGATTATTACTTATAAATAAAGGAAAGAAACTTTTCGATTTTCGATGATGACGCCCACGTATTTTACCCCTATTTTCTTCATGTTGATGACAATTGTAATCGTGAGAACAATAAGATCTATGCACACAGTTCTTAAAAAGCTGCTGAGATAATTCCAAAGGTTGAAAGAATCCACCATCCGCATCACTGATGGTTGGATGGGGTCACAAAGCTCTGTGATAGTGAACAAGGTAAGGAATGACAAGCAACTAGCGATTCAAAGAAGGACATCACAACATCTATAAGTATATTAATAAACACAAGAACGACTCACCAGAGGTAATAAAATAAAAATAATAAAGTTCTCAAGTTATACCCGCTATTCGCATGCATTGTACTTACCGAGTGAGAACTCAAGATAAAGAAAATATCAAGAGTATTATAGCCCGTCACATGCACGTCATTCACACTATGACTTTAGTGTGGATAAGACCTACGTTCACGTATCGGTAAGATTTTCTTGCTTGATTCATCATAGAATAGCACTACCCCACTTCTTTCCAAAGGTGTTCGTAAGAGGCGACTTAGGGTATTGGGGCTTTTTAAGTGACTTGGGCGATGAGATTGGAATCCCATCACCACTCATCTCTTTTTAATATTTTTTTGTGTTTTAGGAATTATAGCTGTGTGTATCTGTATGTGTTAACTGTTTATGTGTGTTAAATATTTGTATGATTGAAATAAATATAATGATAAAGTTGAACGTTTTTCTATGCGAGTGACGCCATGTTGAATCCTTAGTTTACACTTATATTTGTGGACAGTAATCTCTGGATTAATTTAACTTAGTTTAATACTTTTAAATGGTTTTGCTAATAAAACGGCACCTTAAACATACATTATAGAGGCCATTGTATGATGATTAAGGGTCACAATCCTATCCACTCGTATGAAATCAAACAACCTTTGACTGATACTTCAGAAATCAACCTTTTGTGCACCAATGTAATTTTCTATACTTTCGTCATTCTTGGCATATCCACACTAACCTAACATAAGTTAGTTATATCGTCTGTAGTATGCGCCGGCTGTCTTAGTTCGTAGGCTTAGCGAATTAACTTAAGACCCAGCATGTTTGTTCTTTGCGAATTTTATGTATCAAGAACTTCATATGTAATAGCTTGATTACCACATACCATATTCAATGTGCGTTATTTAGGTATAACTCTTTTGTTTTGTAAGAATTGCTGATTTTTTCAGTCCGATAGAGGAGTTTACATTAAATTTAAGCTGCGAATACTTATTTCTTACATAGTCAAAAAAACCCACAATTTATATCATGACGCACGGTAGTGCGTCAAGCCAAGCCAAGGCGGCGAGCGCGCACCGTATGTGTATATTACACGAACCATTTGGAGCGACTTTTTACACCATCATAACTCAAAATCTAATCAACATAAACCAACCAAATTTGGCTCATTTGTTGATATCAAGGATACAAACTAGTAGCCCAATTTCCATAAATACATAACAAAGAGTTATTAAGATATAAACGTCCAAAAATCGCGATACTGACACTGACATATAGATCAAAAAGCTAACCCACTTCCAGATATCCCAGGAAGTTGAAATTCGGCATTCAGGTCGGTGATCAAATAATGACAAAGGGAAAAATCTGAAAACGGAGAATTTTTAAGATTTTTCAATATTTCCCTCACAAGAACATTTTGTATAGAAATCATCTAGATATAAAGTAAAAAAGTTACAGATACTGAATGGGCAATGCGTCTAAATATTTCTAATATCCAAGACGGTGAAGATCATTGTTCAAAAAATAAAATCAAACGCAGGAAAAAAAAATACCAACTTATTTCTTAACAAAAAGTAATGATATCCCACCAAAAACATTTTAAATGTAAAAAATGTTAGCCAAGCAAATACAATACAAAAATTTATAATATGTTAACTAAAAGACTTCGCAGAGAAAAGGATTGATATCTGAATGGTTACCAAGCTGCAGATAATCCTGAAATACAAAGTAGATAACAAGTTAAATTAAAGTTTGATTTAATTTGGCTAGTTTTCACCACAAAATCAAATTAAAATGTACCTAGCAGATAAGTTGATTATCATGATAACTCGTATGTGGAAACGAGCCAGGTTAAATCAAAACTTTAATTTTACTTGTTATCTACTTTGTATTTCAGGATTATCTGCAGCTTGGCAACCATTCAGATATCAATCCTTTTCTCTGCGAAGTCTTTTAGTTAACATATTATAAATTTTTACATTTAAAATGTTTTTGGTGGGATTATTTCTTACACCCACAATTTCGAACAGTCATTTTAATTATGCTCGTACATACATACATATTGTACCAATTGTACCTCACTGTAAACTGTTCGATCATATTATTATTTTTGTAACTTTGTGTTTGATGTACAATAGAGAGTTATTCTATTCTATTCTACATATTAAACATCCTCACGCCATTATTTCTCAACGGGGTAAGCAGAACTATCGTTCGCCACTTTGTACGATCCTTTCGGCGATCCTCTCTAGCTTCTTTTACATCCATAAATTCTATCATACATGCTCTTTTATTCTTCATACTTCGGACGCCTGCCTTTTTGAGCACACTCTATATTTGGTTTAAATGTGTCCTCGGTAATCCACTTCTACTGACATTACCTTCCACTTTAGCCCTATAAATCGCTTTCACCAATTAACTGTGATCCATCCTCTCTATGTACCCAAACCTAACATTCATAATGACATTGACGACAGTGTATTTTTTTAATTTATCTTAAAGAAAAACTTATAAATGGTTGAAACCAACAATCCTTAATAGTAAGTAGAATAGAATAGAATAACTCTTTATTGCACATCAAACACAAATTTACAAAAATAATAATATTGATCATATTAAAACAGTTTACAGTGAGCTACAATTGGCGGTCTTATCGCTAAAAGCGATCTGTTCCAGACAACCTTTGGAAGGTGAGATCGATAAATTAATTATTTGGGTAGATGCACAAAACAAGGCCAAAACAAACATAATAAGATATTAAGCTTACTTAAAACTAACTTATTTAATTTAAATGACAATATAAATATTAATCATACAAAATAATATAGATATTTAACGAATAAGAACACATACATAAATAACTACATACTTTTATATATACAAGCAATACAAATACCCAAATAAAATACACATATACGTTTAAGAAATATAATTATTATATATGTCGTAGGATGATTTGATGTTTAGGTTTTTTGCAAAAAACCTAGGGATTTTGCAAAAATCCGGATAATTAGACAAAGGTTATGATATTTTCTAATCTTACTAGGTTTTTTGCAAAAAAAACTAGTTGGTTTAGTAAGATTGTACTTCTTTAATGCTGATTGGCTGATTTCTGATTGCTCGCCTACACTTATTCTGATTGGTTCGTCATTGTGGTATTGAGATATTATAGCTAGAGTTATAAAGGGTAAGAAAGGACAATACTTATTTGATAGTAGGAATTAAATATTTTTCTTTACTCTCTTGTTGGAGTAAAATTACAATCACGTTCGGACATATTATACACAGCTCAAGTTACCCCAAACTAAGTAACACTTGTATTATGGGATACTAACTCAGCGATATATTTAATATAATATAATACACATATGCTCATCACATAAATGTTACTCTCAGCGGGGGTCAAACCCGCAACCTCCAGACCGAAAAGCTGGTCACCTATCCACTCGGCCACGGACGTCTTCAATGTAGGTACAAATAGGTAGTACGTTTTAAATTGTAGTATTGAGGTGTTATAGCTAGAGTTATAAAGGGAAATGACAATACTATTTTTAAACTTAGGAAATTTTTGTAACTAAAATTAAAATAACAATCAAATTAAATGTAGGTAGGAACAATGAAGTAAGTACGTTATAATTAACAACCAATCAGAGATGACGTGTTTATGGGACACTGCAATCGACCAATCAGTGTACAGTATTTATAAAAACTGACATTTCGTTTCGGTGTCATACTAAACCAACTAGCTTTTTTGCAAAAAAACCTAGTAAGATTAGAAAATATCATAACCGTTGTCTCATTATCCGGATTTTTGCAAAATCCCTAGGTTTTTTGCAAAAAACCTAAACATCAAATCATCCTACGACATATATAGCTTAAAAAGCAACAGTATTACAGCGCTTCAGTGAGATAGTGTTGTTTCACCAGATTTTTGAACACATTCAGTGATTTAGCCAATCGCACCTCCACAGGAAGTGCGTTCCACAATTGTAAAGCGTGTACAGAAAAAGAAGAGCCATAGAAATTGGTTGTATAAGAGGGAATAGATAATTGAAGATTACGGTCTGAACGTAAATTAAGGTTATGGGAAGAAGAGACGAGATTGAAAACGTTCTTTTAGTTAGAAGGGGGTGGCAGGATTGAACAAGATAAGTAGTAACGCATATTCCCTTTAAATGTAAGTGTGTGTACCGTTTTTGAGAGTCAGAGAGAGAACGTTTTTAATACTTACTTACTTATACTCACGCTCATTATTCCCATTGGGGTAGGCAGAGACTATCGATCGCCACTTAGTTTTTAATTTATTCTTAAATTTCAAAACTAACTGTCCTCTCCTATTTGCGAACTGTAACCGTTATATGAGATATTGCTTTCACAATATCTTCTATGTAAAATACGAAATAAATTTATATATGTAGGAACAGTAAAGATATACTGGCCAGTACACCCTGCTGTGTCTCAACTTAAAATTTGTATCTATGCTGAACTCGAAAAACATTTACACTCCGCGATGTAGGAATATGAGTGAGACGCTGCTATGTGCGAATGAGTCCGCAGTAGTGTGCGCTCTAACATGACTCCCACATATATAAGCACTGTAATATACATTGTTGAATAAAAATAGAACTAACTATTTAGGGTATTAATTGACTCATCATCATCACCAACATCCTTGATCTTAAAATCCTTTCTCCACGCCGGTTACCCCTTTTTTTTGGATTTATTGCTGTGAGTATTTGTATGTGGCTTATGGCTGTGTAGCTGTGTGGCTATATACTTTATGGCTGTGTAGTGTCTTAGAATAACACTACCCCATTTCTACCCGTGGGTAATCGTAAAGGGCGACTAAGGGTATAGGGGCTTTTAAAGTGATTTTTAGGCGATGTGGTTGTTGACCCGTCACCAAAAACATTTATTATTACCATCTTTTCCCCAATCAATTTCCAAAAGTGGCTGAAAAATTTCTCATTCCAAAGTTCTGGCTACCCCGTTCAGGGATTTATAGCCGTGAGTATATGTATGTATGTATGTATTTATTTTTATGTATGTACAGTACCATTGAAATGTATGAATGAATATTACGAGTAACTCAGGGATAGCTCAGCGGGTAGAACACCGTTTACCGTGCAGACGATGAGGGTTCAAATACCTGGTTGGGCCTACACCAATTCGTCTTTTCTAAACTCATTATGTGTGATTAATTTAGCACACAAACACCATACCTACTAAAATGGTACCGTAGGTCAAGAATCAACAGTTAGACGCATACAGACACTATCAGTCCACTACACCCGACAATGGCCGCTATTTATGTGTTATTTTATTAGCTATGTAGTATCGGCTTAGAATAACTCAACCCCATTTCTTCCCTCGGGCAACCTAAGTAGCTTCTTATGACACCCTTAAGGAGCTACAGGGTATTGGAGCATTTTAAGTGATTATTGGGCAAACCAGTTGGAGACCATCCCTAATATCCTTTATTTTACAAACACTTCCCCTTCACCTTCAAAAAGTGGCTGAGGTATTTTATTTTATCAATTCTGGTTACCCATTATCGGGTTTTATAGCCGCGATTATCTGTATGTGTGTATATTGTAAATTAAGTTGCTGATTGCTTTAAGCAATAACACCGCCAATTGAACTTCTATTTAAGAAATAATCTGTATAAAATGTCTGTATCTATGATGTACAATAAAGAGTTTTCTATTCTATAAAAAAAAACAGTACAAAACGCATAGAAATGGCACCGTACGTCAAGAATCAACAGTTAGACGCATACAGGCCCCATCCGTCGACGGCACCCGACAATGGCCGCGTATAAAAATATCAAGCAATCTAGCCTTATACGACACAATGGAGGTACGTGCTTTGTAGTAAGCGCTGGGATTGAGAAGGTAAAGTTTCTGTGGGATTATATCTTAAATTTGTTTGCCGTGTAGTGTCGGCTTAGAATAACACTACCCCATTTCTACCCGTGGGTGATCGTAAGAGGCGACTAAGGGTATAGGGGGCTTTTTAAGTGATTTTTGGGCGATGTGGTTGGAGACCCGTCACCAAAAACATTTATTATAACCATCTTTTCCCAATCAACTTCCAAAAGTGGCTGAGGAATTTTTTATTCCAAAGCTCTGGCTACACCTTATCGGGATTTATAACCGTGAGTATATGTATGTATGTATATCTTAAAGGATTTTCTAAGTTGAAACTGAGTGGTATCGGTTTAGAATAGCAGTAGTCAACTTGAGATGTATGGTTTAAGGGGCGACTAACGGTCAAAAGCTTTTTAAGTATTTATTGGGTGATGTGGCTGGATACTAATCAATCAATCAAGGAAAGAAAAATGTCGACACCATCAGGACCCGCGATATCCCGGTCGCTCTGCAACTGAGCTATGGTGCCAATTAACCACTGACTGTTGCGAAATTTGTCTTTCCCTGCTTCTTAATACATTACTGGTATCTGCGTCCTCTATTTCCAAAATTTTTACAACCTGGGAAAGCCACTCGTCTTGCTTTTTACGCGCCACATGAGGTGTCATGCAAAAAAGTCTAATCATACATACATACATACATACATATTTCACGCCGTTAGTTCCCATTGGGGTAGGCAGAGACTATCGATCGCCACTTTGTACGATCCTGGCACACCTCTCTGGCTTCGTTTACATCCATCAATCTTTTCATACATGCTCTTTTTCTCTAATCATACTTAATTTATACTGTCTTTTACCCAAATAAGTTCCAGAAGTGGGTCAAGAATTCTTAATTCCCAGACTTTCACTACCCCTTTATACAATTTATTTAGTTTGTGTTCTAATTGTTCATGTACCGATTTTAATAACTAAATTGATAAGATTGTTGATAGCAAAGTGGGATTACCATCGCTTTTCATGTGGCAGACGTGAGTTCAAATCCTAGTCGTACCCAAACCAATGAGCCTTTTCCTAAGTCATGCGTGTGCTTCATGAATTTTTATCAAGTTTTTACATAGATACAAACATACTCTCACGCCATTGTTTCCCATTAGGGTAGGCAGAGACTATTCATCGCCACTTTGTACGATCCTGGCAAACCTCTCTAGCTTCGTTTACATCCATCAATCTTTTCATACATGCTCTTTTATTCTTCATACTTCGGACGCCGGCCTTTTAATAATTAATCAAGTTTTCAATGGCAAGAAAAACATCCTGAAGCAACCTAGGCTGAGTTGAACTTAGTCATGTTAGTGTATTCGTACAAAAAATTAAAATATAAAAATGTCACGAGATGTTCAGAAAATTAGTTCCTCGGTCTACCCATTCGGTAATAAACAGCGACGCGGCGTGAAAGTTGAGTAAACTTCTTTTAACATACATACATATACAAACGGCCATAAATTCCAAAAAGGAGTAGCCAGAGCTTTAGAGTTAGAAACTCCTCAGCCATATTTGGATAATGATAGGAAACAAGATGGTTGAAATAAAGTATCGTTTGGTGATGAATCTCCAACCGCACCACCCAAAAAAAAGACCCATACCTTTAGTCGCCTCTTACAACACATGTGAGTAGAAAGGGGTAATGCTATTCTAAGCCGCACTACACGGCAAATTTCTTATATAAAACCTCGTTCCTTACGTTCTTAGTCTACGCACAGTTACCATGAAAATCCGTATTTATTGTTGGTGTGACGAGCGATAAATAGCCACGACATTGTTTATCTATTGTGCTTTTCTATTCGCTGACGGCTGACTAATATGGAAAAACGTCTTGGGGAAATTTGCTTGGAACGGGTTGAAACAGGTTTGAGCTGGTTCGTCGGTGACTCGTGGAAACTTGGACAAGAAAGTATGCGATTGTGTAACTGTATTGTGATCAATTATATTATGGTGTGTAGGTTCTTAGATTCTGTTAGGGTTTGATAACCTAACTTTTTATGTGAAGGTTTTAGTACCTATTAAGTTAGATGGAGGTTCTATATTAAAGTTTCTCCAAGAGTTTGAAAGTTGGAGGATAGAAAATGCCTAGCAAAATACCAAAAAGAAAACCAGACCATTGTAATTAAAACAACTATTGATTTTAGGATATTTTAATCGCGTATTAATACATTATTTTTAAAGCACATTGTGTTCACTGATAAGTTCTATGAAAAATATATTCATATTGATTCAAATCCGTGTTGGGATCAACATGAAAAAAACATATTTGGTTCGCTTAGTAGGACAGTACGCAGGAAAAATTGTCTGAACACTGATCGCTCAACAATCACTTCAAAAAATGAAAAAGCAATTAAACAGTGCTATTCTAAACCGATATTATGCGGCAATGGGTTTTTATCTTCAAATATAAGTGCAATTTCAATATTCGTTTTTAATCAATCATCACCAGACAATAGACCTCCACTGCTAGACATGGGCCTTCCTTAAAACTTTCTTCAACGACTGATCCTGTGATACCAATACATACATACATACATATACTCACGGCTATAAATCCCCAGAAGGGGTAGCCAGAGCTAAGGAATTAAAAATTCCTCAGCCACTTTTGGAAGTTGCGTGGGGAAAAGATGGTAAAATAAAGGTTGTTGGTGATGGGTCTCCAACCGCATTGCCCAAAAATCCCTTTAAAAGCCCCAATACCGCTAGTCGCCTCTTACATACACCCACCGGAAGAAATGGGGTAGTGCTATTCTAAGCCGACCCTAAACAGTAATGTGATACCAATGTTAATGGCTAATCAATTCTTAACAATTATTAATACGGGGAGTAAGTTGAGCGGTCTTGACCACTCTACATAATTTTAGTATATCTATTTATATTGAACCATCAATCCAAGGAACCTTAAATAAAAAAATAACTTAGTTCCACACAATATTAAATTTTTGTGTATCTAGATTTGTCCCGGTTTCGGCTTTAAGAGTTGGGCGGTAGGTGTATTAAAATAATAACTACGATTCATATAAATTTATTTAACAGAGCAGAGCCTCCTCGTTATAAAACAGACCTAATCATATCGCTTAAGCAGCCGTTTCAAATTAATTAAACTGCTAAAACCGGATAGTGTTGTCTTCCACGCCGCTTTTCTTGCCAATTGTGCCTACCCTTATCAGCATTAAGAAACAAATAAAATCTTCAAAACCCATAATGTTTGTAGTAAAAGCTAAAAATAGATAATCTTAGATCGTCGGTTCCCTTTACGCTTATATCGTTGCTTTTATCGACCTATGAAAAGAGCATTACTGTCAGGGACAGAATAAAATCTCATTTTTTATAGTAACTAAAGACTTTAACTATAAATTAGGGTAATGTTGATGGTTATTGTTCATATTTGCGAGCTATGGTATTTGAATTGAATTTTATTTATATCATAACTGTTCATAGACGACATGATAGTCCAATGGGTAGAACACCCGCCCGAAAACAGAAGTGCGTGAGTTCCAATCCTGGGTCGGGCCTACACCAATTTGTCTTTTCTAAAGTCATTATGTGTGGTTAATTTATCATGGTTTGTTAACGGTGAGGGAAAACATCGTGAGGAAACCCACATAGCTAAGTTGTACTAAGACATGTGACAGTGTATTCGTACAAAACGGCGATAGGCCTGGTCCCTATCACGTGAGTACACTGTCCAAACAAAATGTGGGTACCTTCTCTGGACACTAGATGGCGCTGCCATGTGGGTTCAGAAGTATTGGTATCTCTGCCAACCCCTTCGGGGATAAATGGCGTGAACGTTTGTGTTATTAGGTTATGATCATAATCCAACATATTTTCTTATGCATACATACATATACTCACGGTCATAAATCCCAAAAAGGGGTAGCCAGAGCTTTAGAGTTAGAAACTCCTCAGCCACATGTTTAAGTTGATAGAGGACAAGATGGTAGACATATAGTATCGTTGGTGATGGGTCTACAACCGCATCGCCCAAAAACCACTTAAAAAAGCCCCATACCCTTAGTCGCCTCTTACGACACCCGTGGGTAGAAGGGGGTAGTGACATTCTAAGCCGGCACTACACGGTAATTTTCTTATGTTACTTGTTTTAATCGTTAACAACATAGGTTTGATCACGGATTAATGAATTCGTTATTTTTTTTTTAGTGAATAATTATCATGAATGTGACTTTTATATTTACTTACTTACTTATACTCACGCCGACTATTTCCATTGGGGTGGGCAGGGACTAAAGATCGCTACTTAGAACGATCTTGACAAATCTCTCTAGCTTCACTTACATTCATTAATCTTCTCATATAATATGCTCTTTTATTCTTCTCACTTCGGACCCCCGTCTTTATAAGAACGTTTTCTATCTGGTCTAGAATCGTTTTACGAGGTTGATGGTATTTTTAGTAGAGGACGGCCTCTTCAGGATGCTGTGTAGTGTCGGCATAGAATAGCACTACCCCATTTCTTCCGGTGGGTGTACGTAAGAGGCGACTAACGGTATTGGGGCTTTTAAGGGATTTTTGGGCGATGCGGTTGGAGACCCATCAACAAAACCTTTGTTTTACCATCTTTTCCCCACGCAACTTCCAAAAGTGGCTGAGGAATTTTTAATTCCTTAGCTCTGGCTACCCCTTCTAGGGATTCACAGCCGTGAGTATATGTATGTATGTATGTATGACGGCCTCGTAAAATTTTTGAGATTAAACTTTTGATATTTTAGCTGTGTGACGAAAATTCAGAATAGCGCTGACCAATTCATTCCTAAAGGTCTTAGGATATTTGATTTTTAGGCAATGTAGCTAGAAAGCCATCACCAATCACCCTAAATTTTACAAACTTTTCCCCATTTAATTATAAGAAGTGGCTTAGGATTTTATAGTATAGATTTTATATATTACGGATATATTTTAAACTTTGGACACCCTTTAATGGACTGTTAAGCTATGAGTGAAGAAAGGGGTAAGGGTAGTTTTAAATAGCTAATAACAATTTATAATTGGTAAACATACATACATACATACATATACTCACGGCTATAAATTCCAAGAAAGGGGTAGCCAGAGCTAAGGAATTAGAAATTCCTCAGCCACTTTTGGAAGGTGCGTGGGGAATAGATGGTGATATAAAGGTTCTTGGTGATGGGTCTCCAGCCACATCGCAATCCCTTAAAAGCCCCAATACCGTTAGTCGCCTTTTACGTACACCCACCGGAAGAAATGGGATAGTGCTATTCTAAGCCGACACTACACAGCATAATATAATAATATAATTAGTATAATAATTGGTATAGGCCCAACTAAAGATTATGGAACCACGCCTCAATGAGAAGAGGTCGTGGTCATGTTACGCGACTACGAACGACCTTTTAGCTAGATATCGTGCCGTATAAAACAGCCATCTCTTTCGCGCTTACACAGTATATACATACATACATATACTCACGGCTATAAATCCCTAGAAGGGGTAGCCAGAGCTAAGGAATTAGAAATTCCTCAGCCACTTTTGGAAGTTGCATGGTGAATAGATGGTAAAATAAAGGTTTTTGGTGATGGATCTCCAACCACATCGCCCAAAATCCCTTTAAAGCCCCCAATACCGTTAGTTGCCTCTTACGTACACCCACCGGAAGAAATGGGGTAGTGCTATTTTAAGCCGACACTACACAGTCGAGTCAAGTCGAGCGTATCGTATATATCGTATATATATCATACAAGCATCATACTTACCTCAGCTTCCTGCGTACTTAAAAATAACATGTTCTATTTTCTCGTGTTTAAGTAACTTTACTAATAAATAAAGAATAAATAAAGGAAAGAAAAATTTCGACTCAGGCGGGAATCGAACCCGCGACCTCCAGTGTGTGTGTGTAGTGTGACCAGTAGCAGTAAATGCCTAGCCTTTTATTCACAAAAAAAAAACAATTTAAAATCATAAGTGACTGATTTAATCTGATTCTTAATCTCTTACTAATCTTACTTAATCACTCGCCAATCATACTAACATAGTACTTATTTCAGCTTCCTACGTACTTAATAATAGCATTTTCTATTTTCTCGTGTTAAAGTAACTTAGTTTAGTCAAACCAGTAGCAGTAAATGGGGCTGGTTTATTTCACAAATATATCATTTTACAAAAAAAAAACAATTTAATATCATAAGTGATTGATTAATCTGATTTTAAATCTCTGGCCACCCTTGTATCTATACTCGAACGTATCACTCGCCAATCCAATACATACATATACTCACGGCTATATTTCCCTAGAAGGGGTAGCCAGAGCTAAGGAATTATAAATTCCTCAGCCACTTTTGAAAGTTGAGTGGGGAAAAGATGGTAAAAATAAAGGTTTTTGGTGATAGGTCTCCAACCACATCGCCCAAAAATCCAATAAAAAGCCCCAATACCGTTAGTCGCCTCTTACGACACCCGTGGGTAGAAAGGGGTAGCGACATTCTAAGCCAGCACTACACGGCAAATCCAATATTATACTTATATATAAGCGTGGTACTTACACCAGCTTCCTGCGTACTTAATAATAGCATGTTATATTTCTCGTGTTTAAGTAAGTTTGTTTGGTGTGACCAGTAGCTAGATGGGGCTGGTTGGGTGACTGCTTGCTGCGGGCTACTACTGGGGGGCTAAGATGGAGGCTTTGGGTGAATTGCTCTAATAAGCTCTTGACTTCTTTTGCTACCCTTAAAATAATAAAAGTTTATTTATTCGTGGAAAATTTTAATGAGCGCGATTATATTTGTAATTTGGTGAGCAATGCTGAAACTGACTCTACTTAGAAGTTTTGAATAAATATTTCCTATTCATATTATAAATGTTAAAGTTTAGATGTTTGGATGTTTGTGTGTTTGAGGTAAAAAGGCTTCTCAATTACAAAATGTATATGAATGAGATTTAGCAGAATGCTAGACAATGACCCAAATTATAACACAGGATACTTTTTATCCCGGAAAAATTTGACCAATAAAATATTCACGCCTGATTGAACTTAGAGTACCGGCAAAAACGCATAAAGCATTTACGCAAAAAAATTTGGCATAAGCAAATTTACAGTACGAAGTCTGTTGGGTCAGCTAGTAGCTTCATATAATTGGCCTTTTTAAAGTTAAGTCCCACAATTACTTGACACATTACGTGAAAGTACAGAATACAGAAATATGCTGTGACATTATTATTATTAAATTTCAAACAATAAAGTGTTGCATTTAATTAAATCACATTAAATAATCTTCTCACACCTAAAAAATCCCAATTTCTGGATCATATCCAATCTACCTATTCATTTATTCAAAAAATTAATTTAAAAAAGCTTATCTAGCAACGGCAGTTTTAGCCTAATATGCCCGCGCAATTATGATGACAACTGGACGTCATTAAGTGCCCACGAGCGTAGCTGACTGTAATGAAACTTTATACAAGATCAATTTCATTTTCTGATTGAAAATTACAATTTAAGTGTCAAATTGTTATAATCAATTTCATTATTTCGCTAGTGCTGGAGGCGTTTTGTGATTGGTTTTTCTATTTTATGTAAGAAAAGTGTTCTCGTCATTATGCATGCACACTTTTTTTAAATATGATCATTACATTAACACATCATATATATTCACAGCCATTAATTCCTGAAAGGGGCAGCCAGAGTACGTAACAAAAAAATCCTCAGCCACTTTTGGAAGTTAAGTGGGAAAAGATAGTGAAGTAAATGTTTTTGGTGATGGGTCTCCAACGGCATCGCCCAGAAATCTCTTAAAACGCCCCAATACCCTTAGTCGCCTCCTATGATCACCCATGGGTAGAAATGGCGTAGTGCTATTCTAAGCAGACACTACACAGCTGCTACATCAAGTTCTCAAATTTTAGGTGTCAAACTTTCCCCATACAATAGGATCTTCTGTGCGTTCCCATACTATGATAGTAAACGAAAGATGACATTTTATAATACGTATCCCTTTTGTTGAGGATTTTAAATATTTTTTAGCTCTAGCTGCTCATGCCATAATCGGTTTATTTTAGAGTGTATGCCAAAATAATATTGCACTGTTTTCACAGGTTTATTAATACATACATACATATACACATAGATATACTCACGGCTATAAATCCTATAAAAGCGGTCTAGCTACAGAATAAAAAGTTAATTATCCACTTTAGAAAGTTGATATATTCAATATGTCATGTATACTTTCTGTTCTGGTTAGTGATGGTTCTCCAGCAGTGATCCAGCCCGACAATCACTTAAGAGCTTATTCCATTTGTCTGAATGAAGACGTCTGAAAGCCACAGAATCTGAATTCAGACTAGTGGAATAACGTTCAAACTGAAATTTGTGTAGTGGAATAACAAGCGTCTGTGGCAGTAACTTCGAAGGACGTCTGAATTCAGAAACGACAAAGTGTAATGGAATAAGCTCTTTAAGCCCCAATACCCATCACCAAAAACATTTATTTTACAATCTACCCTTTTAGAGGATTTATAGCCTTGAGTATATGTATGTACCCTAAGTCGCCTCGTATGTAACCCACGGGAAGACATGCGTTAGTGCTATGTTAGCCAACGACAAACAAGTTTATATAATTACCTGCATTCTATATAATTTGTATCAACTTGAATTTTATTTTTAATGTGTAATTTCACAAGATTTCTAAGTTATCTACAGTAATTATCTTTTGAAGACAATTATTTATCTCAGAGTCTCATTTATCTCACACAGTATACACTATCAAGTTTATAAGAGTAAAACCAGAAAGAGCTAAAATGATATGCGCACACGCAAAGATTTAATGCCATTCTCAGATATGGCAATTTGTCTACGAAACGAGATTTTAAACTCAATTTAATTGCTGACTTTGTAACAGAGAAATAGGGTTGTGTAGTCAAGTTTGCATGTGTGTGTGTTGGGATTAAATATATGTGGTTAGTCGCATTATTTGGCACAGGTATTTATTTACTTAAAAGGGGGCTCCAACCTTATACTCTTGTAAAAAGATATGAAACTTAAAAAAATATTAATGGCGCAAACCATTTATATAATTGTCAAGGGTAACTCAGCCAGTAAACCTCTTTCCTTCCGATGTTTATTTTTTTGTTCTAGTAAAGATTAGGCTCTTTAAGATGTAGATAGTAGTAGTAGACATTTTGCCTTAGTTTTGAAACTAGCAAATGTTGGGTCTGAGAAATTAATTACCAAACTCGTACATTTATTATATCTTGACCCCAAACAGTTAAAAAGTATTAAAATTTTTTGTTCGTCTATATTACTAACTAGTGGGTAACCCTGGCGCGACTATGTCGCGTCCTATAAAATGAATTTATTTTGAAATTTTCCGACTAATCACAGCGCAGCTCTTTTGAATTTCTAGAGATTTTTTCTGATTGGCCGGTTTGAAAAAAATCCGACCAATCACAGCGCATCTCTGATCGACTAAAGTTTGCGCGCGCTTATGACACTCAAGCAAAGTCTATGGGCCAAAATCGAAACTTTGAAATTCTGTAACAATTAACTTAATCCAGTTACATCAGATGTCTGATGTCATCACCACGGCCGTGAACTGTACAAAACGACACCTGAACCAAATTTCTAGCTTAACTCATCGCGTCACAGGCTTCCGGGCTGAAAACTAGAATAACTGTATAGTATCGGTTTATTATGCTACTACTAAACAATTTATTTTGCGAATGTCAATTAAGGAGACATAGGGGTTTTTTAATATTATGGCAATCTGGCTGGAATTTTTTTATCACAATTTTATCTGCTCTAAACTTCCAAAGTGAGGCTTTACTGATTTCGAAGCTCTGACTACCTGTTTTCGGGATATATTGCCGTAAGTGTATATATTTGCTGTGTAGTGCCGGCTTAGAAGAGCACTACCCCATTTCTTCCGGTGGGTGTACGTAAGAGGCGACTAACGGTATTGGGGCCTTTTAAGAGATTTTTGGGCGATGCGGTTGGAGACCCATCACCAACAACCTTTATTTTACCATCTTTTCCCCACACAAATTTCCAAAAGTGGATGAGAAATTTCTAATTCCTTGGCTCTGGCTACCCCTTCTAGGGATTTATAGCCGTGAGTATATGTATGCATGTATGAATATATTTGTAAAAAAAATATAAAATTTCAAGACCATGATAACCCTACTGCAATATTTATATAGCTGCGTTGCTCTCACCCCGCGTCTGAACTCATTGATAAATAAGTAAAACCGGTACACGTAACTAGCAGTGCGACAATGATCTACGACGCGCGTTTCACTAGTTATATTGTTACGTTGTAATCACCACAGAGAATAACTTGGGAATTATTGACCAATAGATAAATAGTAACGCCTAGAATCTCAAAAAGGGGTATAACGACATTACTGTAATTCGTCAGACACTTTTGAAAATGGACAAAGGAAAAAATGGTGAAATAAAGATGTTGGTGAGACCCCTTGTCACCTTTTTGTTTATAAGACACGCAAAGAAATGGGATAGTGCTACCCCGACTCACTTTACAGTATAGGAAGATATAAAAATAAGTTTAAATTTCTTAGCAATAGCAACCCTATTGCAATATTTATATAGTAACGTTGCTCTCACCCCGCGTCTGAACTCATCTATATCTATACTTATAATAAATCTGTAGAGAGGTCAATTCTGTACATGAAATATATTTTCAAAATAACTATCAGGTGATGATTAGGGATCGATACTGATGCCAAAAATGCAATCAGTAAAATTTTTGTCTGTCTGTCTGTCTGTCTGTCTGTCTGTCTGTCTGTCTGTCTGTCGGTTTGTATGTTCCTTATGGAAACAAAAACTACTCGACAGATTTTAACGAAACTTGGTACAATTATTCTTCATACTCCTGCACAGGTTTTTGTATACTTTCCAGCAGAGTAGTAAAGGGGAATTTTGGGAAATCTTGGAAAAACGGGACAAGTTACTCCATTTTTTAAACTTCCGTCGCGTGTGCAGCCTTAATGGTTAAAGTTACATAAAATTTATGTATGGAGGAAAAATCTTCATAAAATTTTCTAAAAAAAAATGTTCAACAGCATATGTCTATCTTTTATGGTGGACTCACAATATCACGTGTAACTCCTGATAGCTTAGTAGTTCGGAGTATTCTGATTATATTTGTTTACTCTTACGTTTATAATACTCTCACTCATCCCTCATTTAAAAAAGGTAACATTATTACCTATTCAATAAAAAAAATATCATTGAAATCAGTAGAGAAACAGTGAAATTACACATGAAATAAGCCATCGCGCCCGTGACCAAAACCAAATAATTACTAATTTACATATTAAATACTAGATGGCGCCAGTAGTTGTAGTTGTTATAGTACTTCATTGCGTTTTACTCAACTCAACTTCAACTCATTCTAAAAATTAGTTTATGTTCGAAAATACTAAACCATTCATATGAGCGCTTTCACAGAAATCACAAAGCTACACTCAGGGGCTGGAAATAAAAACTTCCCTCCATCCTCACTTTGTAGTTTTTAACAGCGCAAACCTCAGACAAAAGCGCGTTGTGATTTGCATATTCACCAATAGATGGCACTGTCGGTAATTGCTACATCGCGGTATGATTTCTTCTTTATTAGAGTATATAAACCAAAAAATTCTTCGTATGTCAGTCACTGTGTCTAGGTGTGTCATGGCGTGGATCATGTTAACATCATGATGTCGTTGTCATGTTGAACGTCGTACGTACGATACCAATAGATTAGGTAAGTACTGTATGTAGTTTATGGTAATATTGGTAATAGAACTTCGGTCGGGTGATTCCTTCGAAGTTTGAACCGAAATGGCGTTAATTTGGCAACATAAATTGAGTGTCCTTGAAATCCAGCAAGACGTAGCGTTGTATATCTCACTCTTTTTAATGACTATTGGAGGGAGCCTCATTTTACTTCATGAGGTAGCCCTCATTTGAGGCGAGGTAAAGAGAATGGAATATACTCTATTAACGGGTCAACAGTGAGGCACGCGTAATGTTGCCGCTTTGCACTGAATGAGGGAAAATGAGTTCTAAGTTCTAATGTTTTATACTTGGTATTTTTTTATAAATAAACTTAAGGGCATCCCCGCATTTTGCAGCTATTGCGCTCACTCTTACGTCAAATTTACTGAGAGTGACAGGGACGGAAAAAACGCGCGCGCAGGATAAATGTAGTTTATTTAGTTTTATTGAATAACTATAATGTTTAAATGAAAAGTTAAACATCAAAGTTACAGATGTTAAAGCTACGCGTATGTAGACACATGAGTTCACATGTATGTTATGCCAGTGGAGCCTATACGGTTTTTATGAAAACAAAGCATGTTCCAATTCAATTTTTTTCATCATATTTTTCAGCAATTTATTAAAATGTTAAACATCAAATTTTAACACCATGAACTAATCACCAACATATATTTTATTCATGTCATATCAATATCATCAAATCAGACTTTATAGAACTTCCAAACAATCAATATCAACCTATTTTTCCGGGGACGCCCTTAATTAAATTATTCAAAATTTGTAAATTTAAACAAACTTTCTATAACTGCTTTATTAGTTTTTTTACTCACTTCGGCCCTTATCATTAAGCTATTCTAATTTGCCGTGTAGTGCCGGCTTTGCCGTGTAGGGCCGACTTAGATTGCCGTGTAGTGCCGGCTTAGATTGCCGTGTAGTGCCGGCTTAGAATGTCGCTACCCCTTTCTACCCACGGGTGTCGTAAGAGGTGACTAAGGGTATGGGGCCTTTAGTGGTTTTTAGGCGATGCGGTTGGAAACCCATCACCAACTATACTACATTTCTGCCATCTACTCCCCTATCAATATCCAAATGTGGCTGAGGAGATTCTCGCTCTGCAGCTCTGGCTACCCCGTTTTGGGATTTATGGCCGTGAGTATATGTATGTATGTATGTAAGTTAATCTAAGGTAAAATTAAATGGGTACTATTTGTAAGAAAACGCTAAAATAAACTGACTAATCATTCCATCAAACTGACCCGACTCCTTCAACCGCGACACGAGTATAATGTATGTATGGAATCAACATTTAAATAGTCGGTAACTCACTCACTCACTTTGGTCTATTCGAGTGCTGCCTCGACTCGCGCCTCGAAAAAGTGAGGAGCTACGTGAGGTGGTTTATATTTCAAATACGAGAACTCCCTCATTTTCTCGCGACGAGTAACTCAAACGAGGTACCTCACGAGTGAGGGGTTATCACTAAGCAAGAAGGCTCTCTATTTCCAGTGTATTTCTTTACTCTTTGGCTACACTATTCAAGAGTGCTCTAAGTAGTAATCATTGCGCTAAATTTCACAAATCTTGAGCAGTGTTTGAAGAAACCTCAGATATTAATAAAACAACGCTACCCGTGCGAAGCTGGGCCGATCCACTAGTTGATAAATAAGTCAGTAAAACCGGTACACGTAACTAGCACTGCGACAATGAGTTACGACGCGCGTTTCACTAGTTATATTGTTACGTTGTAATCACCACAGAGAATACTTGAGAATCTTTGACCTGAAGTCACGGATGGAATATGAAAAAAAGGTTGCCATTGATTTGAAATCTTTAATGATTTCTCATACACCTTTGGAAGTTCAGTATTAGTTGGGAGTTAGCGGTAGTACTATTATAAACCGACATTATATGCTACACAGTAGTAAAGGAACATTCACAAACACTGTGATTCTTTGAGAACAAACATACATACATATACTCACGGCTATAAATCCCTGAAAGGGGTAGCCAGAGCTAAGGAATTGATTCCCCAGCCACTTTTGGAAAGTTGAGTAGGGAAAAGATGGTGAAATAAAGGTGCTGTATAGTGTCGCCTTAGAATAGCACTATCCCAATTTCTTCCGGTGGGTGTACGTAAGAGGCGACTAACGGTATTGGGGCTTTTAAGGGATTTTTGAGCGATGCGGTTGGAGACCCATCACCAACAACCTTTATTTCACCATCTTTACCCACTCATTCTTTCAGAAGGTTTGATAGATACAAATTCTTCTTTTAACTACATGTGCTCACAGCTTTAACTCCCAAAAAGGGGTCGCCAGAGCTTCAGAATTAGAAATTTCTTAGCCACTTTTGGAAGTTGAGTTGAGAGATGTTCATATACATGATCGTTCGTGATGGTTCTTCAGCTACATCCTCTATAAATAAAGTGATTAGCCCAAAACCTATGTGGCTTCTAGAGACAACCGTGGGAATGAACAGGTTACTGTTATTTCAAGCCGGCACTACACAGCTTCATTTCTATTAAATACAAACACTTTTTTCATTTAATGAAATTTATCTCGTCACTCGCCCCTTAAATCTGTATAGTTGCCGTGTAGTGCCGGCTTAGAATGTCAATACCCTTTTCTACTTACGGGTGTCGTGAGAGGTGACTGAGGATATGAGGGTATTAATAAGTTTTTAAGGTGGTTTTTGGGCGGTGCGGTTGGAGACCCATCACCAAAGACGCTTTATTTTTACCACATCTTGTCCCCTATCAACTTCCACATGTAGCTTAGGAGTTTCTAGCTCTGAAGCTCTGGCTAGCCCTTTTTGGGATTTACGGCCGTGAGTATATGTATGTATGTACGTTAATAAAAATTATATAGGTGTTTGTATGTAGTACATTTACCGATACCAAAAACTGTGCGACCCTACTGTCACCTGCGGGTCAGAAGCATAACTATAACAATCTAAAGTCGAGGCTAAGAACATAGGTCATCACGAGTGTTTTTGTCCAATACACACATACATACATACATATACTCACGGCTATAAATCCCTTAACGGGGTATCCAGAGCTTTGGAATGAGAAATGCCTCAGCCACTTTTGGAAGTTAATTGAGGAAAAGATGGTAATAATTAATATTTTTGGTGACGGGACTCCAACCACATCGCCCAAAAATCACTTAAAAAGCCCCTATACCCTTAGA
This sequence comes from Bedellia somnulentella, assembly GCA_963576735.1. Lineage (NCBI taxonomy): Eukaryota > Metazoa > Arthropoda > Insecta > Lepidoptera > Bedelliidae > Bedellia > Bedellia somnulentella. The sequence continues at coordinate 2,580,570 of OY755187.1, read as the reverse complement.
CGCCTCTTACGATCACCCACGGGTAGAAATGGGGTAGTGTTATTCTAAGCCAACACTACACGGCAATTTTCCAATAGGCCTTAGCTTTTACCAGCGCAATAATTCAGTATAACGTACTGACAGAAAACCAGCAATACTAATTTATTTATCAAACTTGTCCGCAACATTGACTAACTTAATCAAGCTAAGCAAATAAGCAGCTTTTCTTAAGCTGCACTTAAGAAAGCATTGCGTTTCCTCAACAATATGCATCTTAGTAGCTGATACGTTAATATGAGGAATTTGTTATGTACTTAAGTGCCGCCTTAGAATGTCACTACCCCTTTTACCCACGGGTGCCGTAATGGCGGTTAACGGTATGTGGCTTTTTAAGTGGTTTTTGGGGCGATGTGGTTAGAGACCCATAACCAAACTAACGATACTTTACATACATACATACATATACTCACGGCTATAAATCCCAGGAAGGGGTAGCCAGAGCTAATGAAATAGAAATTCCTCAGCCACTTTTGGAAATTTGAGTGGGGAAAAGATAGTAAAAATAAAGGTTGTTGGTGATGGGTCTCCAACCGCATCGCCCAAAAATCCCTTAATAGCCCCATATCGTTAGTCGCCTCTTACGTACACCCACCGGAAGAAATAGGGTAGCGCTATTCTAAACCGACACTACACGGCAACGATACTTTATTTCTATCAAATTCCAAAACTGGCTGAGGAGTTTCTAGCTCTGAAGCTCTGGCTACCCTTTTCTACGATTTATGGCCGTGAGTATCTGTATGTATGAACTTAAGTATCTGACAAATTTGGAATCCTAAAACACAGTTAAAGCTTTCGAGCAATGATCACGGGAATTGGCGATCGGCAGTCTGTCTACCCTAATGGAAATAAAGGGCGAGATTATACGTAAGTAAGTCAGTAAGAATAGTAGTTTTCATTACTAGTTCTTCTTAGGCTCTTGAATATTGTATAGGGTAGGCAGAGACTGACAAATATGTTATTGTAAGAAATTCATGATTTATGAATAACTTTTTTTTACCTTAGTGGTTGGCTGAGAATATTTACCGAATCTTTCAAATGTGTCGTGAACATGACTTACAGAACGATGGATTTTGAATTTACGGCAAGAAAAACAAGAATGAATTTCTATAGCCGAAGTTTATAATGACTTTTAGAGTCTATTTAAAATGAGTAAAAATAAAAAAAAAAGCTATGTGCTAAAATTCTAACCTGCAAGTAGAAATTTAAAACGTATGATTAAGTTCATATTTTTATTTTACGATAACTAGAATTATCTTTAGATTTTGATTAAAATATTTTTTTTTCATTTTATGGCACGATTATTGGCATGCTCCTAAATAAAGTGCAGAATGTTTTATTTGTGTTTTAAATTATTGGCACCCCAACCCCTAATACATCGAGGGTTGGTACAAATACCATCGCTGAAGAGAAAAGCAATTGGCCATTTCCTTATAACCCCACAATCAATTGTTGATTGATATATTTCCTCTGTTTACCGTTTTACAATTATGATTGACAGTATTTTTGGATTACCTTTTATAAATGTTGTATGTGTCAATATATATTTTTATTTATGTTTAAGTAAATATTTTTTTACTATTACATAACATAACATAAACGTTCACGCCGAATATCCCCGAAGGGGTTGGCAGAGGTACTAATACTTCTGAACATCACGTGACTTTGTCACCTGGTGTTTAGAGTACCCACGTTTTGCATGGACAGTGTACTCACGTGATAGGGGGCAGGCCTATCGCCGTTTTGTACGAATACACTGTCACATGACTAAGTACAACTCAGCCATGTGGGTTTCCTCACGATGTTTTCCCTCACCGTTAACAACCATGATAAATTAACCACACATACGTCTTTATAAAAGACAAATTGGTGTTGGCCCGACCCGGGATTTGAACCCTCATCCTCGGCACGATAAGCGGTGTTCTACCCACTGAGCTATCACGGTTGCTTCAAAAAGAATAGAATCCTTAAAAGGCTAACCGGTAAAACTTACAATTTAACAACAAACAGCTTTTACAGTTTCATACACTGTTATGTAAAATAAACTGTTGAATTACAAAATTACGCTGATCGAATTCACTGCTGCTCACGAAGGTATGTTTAAAATGATCCCATTGTGTTTCAAAAGCCAACATTTGTCCTACTTTTACCTGCTCCATTCTAATCGACGACATAGTAAAGAAGATTTACGAGCCTAAATATTGGTTTACTAGATTGTTACAAATGATTTTACTGATTATTCTGTGTTGTTGTTAATATGCCGTGTAGTGCCGGCTTAGAATGTCGCTACCCCTTTCTACTCACGGGTGTTGTAAGAGGCGACTAAGGGTATTGGGGCTTTTTATTGGATTTTTGGGCGATGCGGTTGGAGACCCATCACAAAAAACCTTTATTTTTACCATCTTTTCCCTACTCAACTTCCAAAAGTGGCTGAGGAATTTGTAATTCCGTAGCTCTGGCTACCCCTTCTAGGGAAATATAGCCGTGAGTATATGTATGTATTTATGTTGTTCATATATTATGGGGCGACAGGACGTTAGGGTCTGCAGTTAGCTTTAGTACAGCCATGAGTGTGACTAACGGAAAACCTGCCTGTGTACACATCATATACTCAGCCATAGTTTCTACCAGGGTAAACAGAGACTATCTAATTCTTACTGCTATATTTCTTACAAGTGGCAGGTGAATATTGGAATAAACAACAGTTCAACCAATTAAATCAGCTTATTCTAAAGTGATATATATGTCGCAGCCAACTGGTTAAATCAGCCAGCTGACAAAGCAGCTAGCCGCTTAATTAAACGCCGGCTCCTAGTAAAGGGCTAAACTTCAGTCAGCCATTTAGTTGAACACAACGTCCAACCACTTGGATGAACGTTATATCGCCGTCTGGTTATCTAGGGTGACTATGACTAGAATATTTTTTCTTGGGTACTTCTTATGTCGGCAATACTTTAATTATATTCATTTAATACAATATTAACAATTAAATGGCACAAGCACAAAGCTTTGTCACAGTAACTAAAAGTACAAACAGGTACCGACTTATTAATAATGAACATGAATATAAAAATATAAAGTACTCTTATGTATGAATTTTAACTATGTATTAATTTATTTATTGAAATTTCCATAATTACAAACTTTTTTAAACAGTTATTCTACAAATTTTAACACAAAAATAATGTAACGTCAGCCCAAACCAACGGGCTAACCATTCAATCAGCCGGGTGATTGGACGTTCGGTGACGACAATTCATTTTACTAGCGGGCTAGCCTTTTAACTAGGAGCCGTCGTTTAATTAAGCGGCTAGCTGCTTTGTCAGCTGGCTGGTTTGTCCAGTTGGCTGCGACATATACATACATAGCCAACAAGGGGTACACAGAACTGGAGAAAAAATAATGCTTTGAAATTTGAGTGGGGAACAGATTGTAAATTACAGGGTTTGGATGATGGTTCAAATCGCCCAACAATCACTTTTTTTGATTCCCATTTACGTTCTTCGTCTTCACTATTAAACAAAAATGATGATGAAATTTATATTCAGCATTTTTTTTCATTATTCATGTTTATGATGCTTAAAAACTAAATCTCTATGAATGAATATAGTAACAATCATTACGTGGGTATCCACGTCATTAGTTTTCATTGGGGAAGGCAGAGACTATCGATCGCCACTTTATACGATCCTGACAAACGAAAGAAAAATATTGTTTAAATCTTTTTGTTCATGAAAACCTCATGTGGGGATTATTACTATTAAATAAAGAATAAATAAAGGAAAGTTTTTTTTTTAATTTATAGGAAACGCAAACACTACTAAAACGTGTAAAAGAAATAAAGAATAGAAGAATTTCGCGCTGGCAGCCATTGACACGGTAGCTCAATTGGCAAGAGCGACGGGGGCGTATACCCGAGGTCGCGGGTTCGAATCCCGCCTGTGTCGAAATTTTTCTTTCCTTTATTTAATCTTTATTTATTAGAAAAATATTGATAGAAAGAAAATATGATATTGTAGAAAAAGGGATGTTGAGATGGTTTGGGCAGATACAGAGTAAATTGGTAAAAGAGATTTATAGAGTTAATGTGGCTGGTAATGTTAGTAGCGGAGGGCCTCGGAGGACACAATTGGGCAAAATAGCGAGTGTGCTCAAAATGGCAGGCGTCCGAAGTGAATATAGTTTTTTAAATAATCGAATTCAAATGTACATCTATTAATTTATTTTAATCATTATTTCATACGTCAAATTTTTGTAACTGAATGTTTTAAAACCAAGTTTTTGTTGTGCTAAATATTAAAACATTAAATAGTATTTAAAATTATTCAACCAAAGGTGTTAAAAACTATTAGTACATCAAAACGAATCCTTATTTGAGATATATTTAAAATATTTAAAATCCTTGCGTAGAAAGTATTTAAAAAATGGTTCAACAAACATAAATAAATTGCCGTATTGCAAACAACGAGTCAAAATTATGATAAGCGTTGTTTGCTCACACCTGTAAATCAGTCGTGATGTAGACCTCGGAATGTGGTACAACTGACCATGATGATTTTTTTAAATTACAATTTAAAATAAATCACGTTATTTATGCGCCTCCGCAGGCTAACGGCAAAACGTAAGGCTTCAATACTGTTCAATACTAAACTTGAAATAAATTATTATACTCAAGCTCTGGCCACCATTTTTTGGACTATATTTATATGTATAGTATTCACAGGTTCATATAATTTCTATGCATATATTCTTTGCCTAGTGCTCGAAGTAAGACCATAATTATTTGAAAAGTGGAATTAATATAATTAATTTAAAACAGCCACCGTGCACTTTCCTCACAAATGTTCATAAAATTTACATTAAAAATAATTTTAAACACCTAAAACCTTATGCACTTTTCCTATACATAAACTGAAAGATATCACAATTTCATAATCGATATCATGTAAGACCGCCAAGTCTTACCTTTCGTACGTCTATACCAAATGAACAGCTTTATGCAAATAATCACAATCAGGCAATCCAAGGCAGTATATTTACGGCCGGCTTCGCTCGCAAATCCGTCACAGGACCGGCCCTTATCCAGATCTTGTTGATGATACAAAAAGTAATGAAAAATATACAATCAGTGGCCAATCACAGGATTCATCATTAACACACGTAATTATTGGCACACTGAACATTGTGTGAAGATTTTACTTCTACTATACTTACTTACTTATACTCACCCCCATTGTTTCCATTGGGGTAGGCAGAGACTATAGATCGCCACACTGTACGATCGTAACTTTACTAACGTATTATTGTAGTTACGCGATTAATTTTTGTTTGATTGTTGCCGTGTAGTTCCGGCTAAGAATGTTACTACCCCTTTTTACCCTCAGGTTTCGTAAGAGGCGACTAAGGTTGTTACGTTTTTTAAATGGTTCTATCAACTTCCAAATGTGGCTGAAGAGTTTCTAGCTCTGAAGCTCCGGCTACCTCTTTTTCAGCCGTGAGTATATGTATGTATGTGATAAAATACCATTTGGCAGATACTGTGAAACGGTTTTTGTAACTACTGAATAACCTCTAGTTTCCTGATAATATATCTTCTAATAGATATGTTGTGTACCACGGCTTAGAATAGCACTAACCCATTTCATCCTGCGGATACAAGAGTCGTAGGCGACCTAAAGGTTTTAGGCCTTTTGATTATTGGATGGCCTATGTGGATGGACACCAGTCATCAATTACTGTTTAAATTTTTCAAAACTTTCTAACTAAATTTCCAAAAGAAGCTGAACAATTTCTAAATATAAAGCTCTGGCTAACCTCTTTTTGGGTATTATGGCCAGGAGTCAATGTATGATATATAAAAAATAAATAAATAAAAATCTTTATTACAAGAAAATCTTAAAAACTATTGTACATGTAGAAAAAAATAAATGTGTGTATTGATCTGGGGTAGAATGATTAGTGTCCACCCCTGAACTAGGCAAGGCCTGTCTCTCAGGGGAAGGTAATAAATGCTTAAATTCCATATTTGGTCTTTTATATATAAATATATTTTATATATATACATATATTTATTTCTAGTTAGGAGTTGTGTACTTGTTTTTTTCCATTTTCCTCACCATAAAGGTTGACTTGAAGAAATTGCGTTAAAGCGATAAGTCCGCCTTTGTGTACTCAATTTCGATGTTCCGTACTTTTTTAAAAACATTATATCTATTCTGTATGCAATAAAGTGTTCAAAAAATATATATATAAATATAATAATATCATCCTCATTGTCTTTCTATCGACCGATTGCTGAATTGAGTATTCCAGCTGAGAACATCTTAAGTATCTTTCTGTCGCATTAAAATCTCAACAACTGAATGAGACAAAACGATACTTAAGTCGTTCTCAGCTTGAATACTCAATTCAGAAATTGGGCGTATGCCTAGGTAATTGTGTCGATACGAAACTAAGGCATAAACTATCGATAGCAACTTTATATGAAGATGATTGAGAACCTCGCACACGTCGCTATCACCCGTCAATCTTTGTAAGATGTTGTGGTTATAACTTCATTTTATTGTAAGTGTTTGTAGCGGAGTTTAAAAATATTAATGTTTGTTATTTTTATAAAGGAAATACTTTGAAGTGTCGGTTTAGATTAGCTCTACGCCACGCTCTTCTCGTATATGTTCGCAAAGGATGACTAAGTGTATCGGGGAATATTAAGTGATTTTTATGCGATGCTTTTGGAGACTTTTCGCCAACAACCTTTCATTTATAATATTTTTCTTTACTCAACTTCTAAAAGTTTCCCAGGAATTTCTTACTCTTAGGCTACCCCTTCTTGAGATTTATTGCCGTGAGATCATGTTTTTACGTATGTATAAATAATAATATTTTAATTTTGTTTCTGAATTATGAATAATTGCCATCTTGTTTTTTCTAGCGGTCTTTGCTATAGTTTCCTAGATTTGGCTATAGATGCAATTTTAATGTTATTAAAGTTAAGTATGTTTCATTGCATTCAGTAAGATTCATAAGAACCAAGAACTGTTACCTGAGATTCGGCCGATGAGCCTAGTTTGGTTGGGTGCAGTCGACTTCAAATTATGTCTACTCCTCCTTTCTGAATAAATTATTATTATTATATACCGATAGCATTTACATAGCATGGCATATGCTATCGGTAGTGCCGTGTAGTACCGGCTTAGAATAGCACTACCCCGTTTCTACCGATGGGTGTACGTAAGAGGCGACTAACGGTATTGGGGCTTTTTAAGGGATTTTTGGGCGATGCGGTTGGAGACCCATTACTAACAACCTTTACTTTACCATCTTTTCCCCATTCAATTTTCCAAAAGTGGCTGAGGAATTTCTAATTTCTTAGCTCTGGCTACCCCTTCTAGGGAAATATAGCCGTGAGTATATTTATGTATGTATGTACCGATAATATCTAATTTGCTGTCAAGCGAAAATATCCCGACCACATATCGTCACGTGGGTGTTGTAAGAGATTGTTATACATACTTGGTGGATGAAAATATTAGCAGAATAAGCTAATATTAGTAATAACAATGTGGCTGAAATATTAAAAATATTTGAAGCTCTAGGAAACACTTTTAAGAATTTGTAGTCGTTGTAAGTAAGTTTAGTGGATGATACGGTGAGTGCCATTGAACTGAACTTAGACATGTAAAACCGCTTATTACGAAACTGTTTTCTATATCATCATAATTTGTTTTTTATTATCTCGGAATACTGCGGTATTGATCGCTTCTCGATTCTCAACTTATCTTCTTTACCACCAAAAGATAGGTTTAATACACGTTCACTTTGGTAATATATGCAAATGCTAAATTCACACTTTCGTATATACTCACGGTTATAAATCCCTAGAAAGGGGTAGCCAGAGTTAAGGAATCAGAAATTCCTCAGCCACCTTTGGAAGTTGCATAGGGAATAGATGGTGAAATAAAGGTTCTTGGTGATGGGTCAATGGGTCGCATCGCCCAGAAATCCCTTAAAAGCCCCAATACCGTTAGTCGTCTTTTACGAACACCCACCGACACTACTGTATAAATTATAATCGCAGCTATATTATCAATATTAATTTAAAAAAATATTTATATGATCTTTTCTTTTTACAATGGTTGTGCTCAGTATAAGTCCTCGACTTTGTTAGTTAGTATCCCTTATCGCAAGTCATTAAGTTAAATTTTCTTTGCTACACGCCTTGTCGAAACTAGTGGGGATCCCAGGGCTTGCACATACTTTGCTCAAGAATAAGAATTGCCGTACAAAGGGGCAATGCAGCCAGCCTCTTTCCTCGTAGCGGCAGTGATTTTGAAAATATTTTTAATATTGTTTTATTGATTATTTCTATCTTATATATATTTAAAAGTCATGAATTAAGTTCATTCTGTACAAATAATTAATTCCTGTGAGAAATCATTTTGCTTGATGTCTGTGTTTATTAAATTTTTTCGGCTCCGGCTTAGAATCCCCCTCGGCTGAAATGACTTACTCTGCATATTTGTAATAATACTGTCCCTATTCTCAAGGCTATTAACCCAAAACGTAGTTCCAAAGCTTCATAATAAAAAGTAATATTAAAATAATTATAACATATACATGATATTGTAAGAAAGATAGAAAAAGGAATGTTGAGATGGTTTGGGCACATAGAGAGGATGGATGATAGAAAATTGGTAAAAGGGATCCATAGAGCTAGTATGGATGGTAATGTTAGTAGAGGACGACCACGGAGAACACACTTGGACCAAATTGAGAGTGTGCTCAAAAAGGCTGGCGTCCGAAGTATGAAGAATAAAAGAGCATGTATGGAAAGATTGATGGATGTAAACGAAGCTAGAGAGGTTTGTCAGGATCGTGCAAAGTGGCGATCAATAGTCTCTGCCTACCCCAACGGGAACTAGTGGCGTGAGTATATATATGTATGTATGTATATACATACTATAATATTATCAGTCACTGGAATAATATTGTATGCCTTGCGGTAAAAGAAAACATAATTTCATACTTCAATTTTCATACCTACAATCTTTATTATTTAGTTTAAAAGTGAAACTCTATTATTATCTTCCTAATTCAAACTGAGGAATAAAATAGAAATGTAATGAGTAAAAAAACACCACCACTTAAATGTTGCAAGCAAAACTCTTCAGTCATCAATCTTTTCATACATGCGCTTTTATTTTTCAGACTTCTGACGTTACTTCATTAGTGTCGGCTTAGAATAGCACAACCCCATTTCTTCCGGTGGGTGTACGCAAGAGGAGACTAACGGTTTTGGGACTTTTGAGGGATTTTTGGGCGATGCGGTTGGAGACCCATCACCAACAACCTTTATTTCACCATCTTTTCCCCACACAACTTCCAAAAGTTCTCTGGCTACCCCTTCTAGGGATTTATAGCCGTGAGTATATGTATGTATGTACTTCAGACGCTAACCCTTTAGTTGTTTAGAAACATCGGCATATAAATGTTGTTAAAATGTGGAGTGACAAGCAAAGTGTGGTTTTAGGGGATAAATTCTGATCAAGTTTTATAATGGAACCAACTTATTTTATTAGGGCATATAGCGTAAGGGCATTAGGGCATATTATATCAGGGCACATTTTATTAGGGCAGTTTTATTAACGATGTTCTAAATTAGTTTGTCTCATAGTACCGTACTGCAGAGTTTGTTACAGCCTTTTTTGTTGCATCCTGTTACTACACTTAAAATTGACCTTTTTTGACTATCACAGATACGAGAAGTAAACGCATATTGGGCAAACACATATTTAAAAACAAATATAAATCACGCGGCATCTCAGTGGCGATACATTGTGAGTAACAACGCGCTATAACAAAAACTTTTGTAATTTATTATCACATAGCTTTGCTCGATGAGGTAAACAATAAATAATAGAGTCAAAATTAGTGACTCACTCCTGAATTACAAACGATACACATTATTATTTACTTTCACGGCCTCAATCGTGGAGACATGTGACTAGGGAAAAAGAGTTTTATAATCAGAAACTTTACTTTATCTGTTCTCTATATTCAAAGTTCTAAGGGTATTGGGGCTTCTTAAGGAATTTTTGGGAGATGCGGTTGGAGACCCATTACCAAGAACCTGTATTACAATCTTTATTGTACCTTATTTTACAATCTTTTCCCCCTTCAAATTCCAAAAGTGGCTGATAAATTACTTATTTTAAAACTCTGACTACCCTTTTTAGGGATTTATAGCTGTGAGTATGTATAAGTGTAGTTAATTTAGAAAAGGTGTTGCTAACTGTTTTCCTTTCCTTATAAAAAAAAATACGAGAATTTTGCGATATATGTTTAAGCTTGCAACATTGAGGGGCGTGAAGTGCAGTGAGAGCGGGGGATTTATTGGACCATTTTGTTAACAGATTTATACTGACTACGGCGTCTGGAGGATACTAAGTTTGTACCCATACCCTTACGACACCCGTGAGTAGAGAGGAGTAGTGACATTCTAAGCCGGCACTACACGACATATATGCAAATTTAACTGATAAATCATTATTTCAAATTACCACCATGCGTCATCCACAACTATCTACATCGCTGGTAAAGTGGTAAAGTATTAAATCACGGTTGCCACCTGCCGCTCGCTTCAACCGATTGTGTTCACATAAAGTATCATTGTCCGATGAAATACGGATCGAATTCCTTTCTCAATAATTAGGTCACTTTATGCTTTCAATTACTGTACCATGAAATATGAGGGAGTGAATATTCGACGGAGATCACTGAGGATTCGTAGAACGATAAACTGAGTCCATTTTAAGACGTTGATCTAGATTTTACGTCCTGATATGATATAAATGAGAAATGTATCAAGTAATTATGGTTTGATGTGATGAAGTATTGTTAATTCTTAACGCTGACTGCTTGCATAAAAAAACCGATAGGTAGTGGGAAGAATAGGCTGATTCGGTCAGTTGAGGTCGGTGCTGATATGACAAAACTGGCGTTATTAAATTTGTAAAAAACTTACTTCAAATTTACAAATGCATATATACATACATACACTCACGGCTATAAATCCCTAGAAGGGGTAGCCAGAGCTAAGGAAGTAGAAATTCCTCAGCCACTTTTGGAAAGTTGAGTGGGGAAAAGATGGTAAAATAAAGGTTGTTGGTGATGGGTCTCCAACCGCAACGCCCAAAAATCCCTTAAAATTCCCAATACCGTTAGTCGGAGAAGCTACAGCTTCATAATTGGAAAATCTCAAGACTGTTAAGGCTCAAATCTACAAGCCTTGTACCCTTGAAGGGTAGGGAGAGGTAGTTACTTGTGATCATTTCGGACATTATTATCATCTGATGTTCACAAGTATCCAAGTTTTGCTTTGAAAGTGTACTCACGTGATAGGGGGCAAACTTATCACCTTTTTGTACGAATGACTGTCACATGACTTAGTACAACTTGGCCATGAAAGTTTCTTCACGACATCAAAATTAATCAAAAATTTTACTTTAGAAAATCACATTAGATTGTTTGTAGCTTCTTTAACCGCATTACCCTTTTTCACTCTTTTGATTTCATATCATACAGGTTGTATAACAGAATATTTCCAAATGGCTACCAATTAAACTTAGCAATGAGCGAAATAAAATATTCAGAAGTTAATCAACCAAACAACCACTGCCCGAACCTTTACAAAAATCATTAAACAAAATTGCAATTTTACCTTCTAACCTGTCAACGGCTCATCGCGAACCACACGCTTCCCATACGAGGTGTGTGCCCGCGATAATTCTGTACACCATGCGGGTTCACGTCTCAATCTAGAGGTTAACAAAATGTCTGTTACTATCCGCGCCCCGCTGAGTAGAGCCAATTCAGCAAGATTATGTGTGGTCTAAAGTGGAGGAGAGTGCGGTTGGGGGGTTAAATATAGTTGCAAAAAAGAATAGATGAAAAAAAATCCCTTTCTTATGATATTATGCATAACTTTATGGAAACTATAATGTAACGCTGAAAAAAACACATTTTTGTAATATTGTCTATTATATATGTGCTTATATGTATTGTCGAGACAAAAGAAAAAATACTAGTATACTAAGACGAGAAAGACTGTTTTACTACAGGCAAAAGAGAAGATGCTTAACCAATGAGTGACCGAAGTGAGAAGTGCAAGAAAGGTTATCAATTTTTTATCAATTAAATCGTACGAATTTAATTTAATGCATAAACAAAAACAACAGTACATATCGTGTTTAACTAAGTTGGAACCTTATCTAAATTTAAATTGATTTTTATCATGATTTTTGATAACTCTTACATACATACCAATGGGATGGATGGATGAGGACAGTTTCTTAAAGAGTATATGAATTTAGAGTATTCAAATTATTTCTTACTTTCAATTGTCGTCGAATATGTAGAAAAATGTACATTAAATGTGCAGTATAAACCGCTATGTTTATTTGTATTTGTTTTCCTATTACTTGCACCACAGTATTTATAATTTGTTCAAGTATATCTTCTTCAAGTAACCAGTATGCATCGAGCTAACCCGAAAATTATGCGTGCGCGCAACTAATTTGCCGTTTTTATCCATTTACATATCATACACGTACATACATACATACATATACTCACGGCTGTAAATCCCTAAAAGGGGTAGCCAGAGCCTCGGTTCAGAAAATTCTTTAGCCACATTTGGAAGTTAAGTGGGGGAAAGATTGAAATATAAATGTTTTTGATGATGGGTCTCCAACCGCCCAATAATCAATCAAAGGCGGTGGGTAGAGCTATTCTAAGCCGACACTAAGCAGCATCTTTCAATAAATTGTCTTTTTTAACAAGAATAATAAATAGTTATAGTAAATTACGAAGAAATAAAGTTTGTAACCTCATACATACATATATACATATACTCACGGCTATAAATCCCTTAACGGGGTAGCCAGAGCTTTGGAATGAGAAATTCCTTAGCCACTTTTGGAAGTTGATTGGGGAAAAAATGGTAAGAATAAATGTTTTAGGTGACGAGTCTCCAGCCACATCGCCCAAAAATCACTTAAAAAGCCCCTTTACCCTTAGTCGCCTCTTACGATCACCCACGGGTAGAAATGGGGTAGTGTTATTCTAAGCTGACACTACACGGCAAACCTCCAACCTCCTTTGTAACCTCGTTTGTGAGTATTAGGTATTATATGGATTGTTTCATAAAATGAAAGCATAAGTAACTGAAACCTTAACTATGAAAAGTCATGATAGATTATTCACCCAAAAATTAACTTATTAATATAATTAATCACTAAAAATGACCAAAAAACTATTTTTACAATATTTTCACCACTTAACTTTCAAAAGTAGCTGACGAATTTTGTGATTCTGAAGCTCTGGGTATCCCTTTTAGGTATTTGAAGCCGTGATTATATGAAAAAGACAACCAACGATACTTAAATTAACTATAATGTCTTGCGACAGCGAAATAATCATTTTTCAGTCAAGCTTATAACAAAATAATGTTTCTTCAAGCAGATCACGTACCGTGGACAAATTGAATAAAGGATGGTCACCCCAACTGCCATTATTACCAATGTCATACCTTGCAATAAAACCGTCGTTATGATAATTGGATATCATTGTACAAGGTCTACGAGGGCTGCTATTTATGTATCCGGAACTGGCCACTTACAGAACAATAATTTAAAAAGTAATTACATCATTTAAAAATAGAACTCTTTAGCTTTAGAATACATTTATTTTTATGTGACTGTCAATTGTTTTCACATCGTAGCGTCATTTTGAAAATTGCGTGTCTTCACCACCATGGATTTAACTCGTGAACATTTTCGTGCCATGATTTTTTACGATTTTCGGCGTGGTCTAACTCAAAAACAGTGCATCGATCAGCTTACTTCGACTTTTGGGGATGAAGCACCCTCAAAGACCACTGTGTATCACTGGTTTAGCGAGTTTAATCGTGGACGATCTAAGCTTACTGATGAAATTAAAGAAGGTCGCCCTAAAACGGTCGTTGTACCTCAAAACATCGATGCTGTCCGGGAACTAATAACTCAAGATCGTCATGTTACATATCGTGAGATAGAGGCATCTCTGGGCATTAGTATGACGAGCATACATAAGATACTTCATGAACATTTAGCTGTAAAAAAAATTTGCTCCCGTTGGATTCCGCACAACTTGAGTATTGATCAAAAACAGGCTCGTGTCGATTGGTGCAAAGAAATGTTAAAAAAATACAACCGTGGTGCGTCAAAAGCTGTTTATAATATCTACACAGGTGACGAATCTTGGATCTACGCTTACGACCCCGAAACTAAGCAGCAGTCCACGGTGTGGGTGTTCCAAGATGAGCCGAACCCAACAAAAGTTATTCGTGCAAAAAGCACATTGAAGCAAATGGTCGCTTGTTTTTTTGGTATAAATGGCCATGTAGCTACAGTGCCTTTAGAGAATCGTAAAACTGTTAATTCGGAGTGGTATACGACCATTTGTTTGCCGGAAGTCTTTGAACAAATAAGAAAGACTAACCGACAACGTAGAATCATTCTGCATCACGACAATGCTAGCTGTCACAGGTCGGCCGTCACAACTCAGTTTTTAGAAGCTCAAAAGATCGAATTGACAGGTCATCCGCCGTACAGCCCTGATTTGGCACCCAATGATTTTTATTTATTTCCAAATGTGAAGAAAAAATTACGTGGTCAACGTTTTTCGAGCCGCGAAGAGGCAGTCGATGCGTTCAAAATGCACGTTTTGGAGATACCTCAGTCTGAGTGGAAAAAGTGCTATGAAAATTGGTTTCAACGCATGCAAAAGTGTATAGATCTGAGCGGCGAATATTTTGAGAAGCAATAAAACCATATTAATTGATATATGTTTGTTTCTTTTTTTTATTCCGGATACATAAATAGCAGCCCTCGTATTATACTAGTTTTTTTTTATGTGTGAGCTTTTTAGCGGCAAGTATGGTCTTATTTTTTTTAATACAATTTGTAGGTTTGGAACTTAGTAATCGGATTACAATTTACAATATAAGTAAGATGCGTAATGTTGGCTTAGTATTACAATAACCAATTTCTTACCATGGGAGTTCGTAAGGAGCGATTTGGGGTATTAAGGCTTTCGGCGAAGGGGTTGGAGCTACACCAACATCTACTTTTAATTTACAATCCATTCCCAACATAATCACTAAGTGTCTTATCTTCTTAAGAATTTCTTATTTACAAGCTCTGGCTACCCCTTTATAGGATTTAAAGCCTTTTTATTATTATATTGTGTTGTGTTGTGTCGGCTTAGAATAGCACTACCCCATTTCTTCCGGTCGGTGTACGTAAGAGGCGACTAACGGTATTGGGGTTATTAAGGGATTTTTGGGCGATGCGGTTGAAGACCCATTACCAACAACTTTTATTTTATCATCTTTTCAAATTTCTTTGCTCTGGCTACCCTTTTTAGGGATTTAAAACATTGAGTATATGTATGTATATATGTTTTATTATATTGTTACTAGTTTTCTACAAAATTTGTAGTTTTTAACTAAATTCGGTTCTGTGTTTGGAGTAACAGTGTATTTTGTACTTTACGATTGATTTTGACAAGTGATTTTGTTAATAATAACTGTTATTTATAAATTTGCAGAAATATCTCGTCTTCAATGATTATTTTGCAGTATAAAAACAAAATCTATAATTATTAAGGTGAGTGAGACGATATCGAACGAAGCTCCTATACGCAGCAGGTAGGAGACTTCTGTTTGATCGAACTCCTCGGGAACGGCTCGATCGATTTGAACCAAATTTGGGCAGGGACTAAATGGACATTGCTAAGTATCGTAAGGGATTGTAATATAGTACAGATAGTAAGAAGACTGAGGTTTACCTAAACTCGCTCAGCTCAAATTCATCTCAATCGTATTCATTCCTATTTTATATCGGAACTCAAGCATCTTTTCAGGATGATGTTAGTAATAGTATTTCACATATAAAACCCGGAAAAAACATTACATTATTTCCACTTTCCGTTTGTTAATATCCCGCCAACTTTAACCATAGCAAAGCATAATGGCGCGCGCACAATTTCCAATTACGCCAGCAGTGCGCATGCGCGACGCACACGACACATGTGTCGCGCCATTTTGCAAATCACTGCACTTGTCTATGGCCACTTTGTGTTATTGATGGATGGTGGTATGCAATAGCTTGCTCGGTTGCTCGTGATAGCATGCAGTTACTCGGTTTTTTAAAACGGTTACAAAAAGATGTAACTAAAAAAACTTTTTTATAGCTTGTCTATTTATTATATTAAGAATAGGACTTGGGACTAGTGATATAACCAATATTTGCATCTCAACCGCAAATATTCGCACATTTTTGTATATAATCATTCGCATTCGCCAAATGTTTGCGAATATTTTATGCATGAATTATGGGTTTTTTTCTATTTTGGGTGCGAGTGGGATGATACTTAGGATAGGAGTGTTTGGTTCAAATCTGAAGGGAAAAATATAAACGGAATCCAATTATAGCGAACGCGATTTCTGATTATTATGCAGTTCCAAATTTAGCGCCCTAAACGGGAAACTGAATATTGAGATTCGCGTCTGCGAATGTTGCAAGCATAGACCAATAATGCTTTACATTGTAACATTGTTCTTAAACTACAATACACTGTGCAAGAAAAACATGGATACTCTGAATACCAGGTAACAAAAATAACAACTCATAGCCTTTCAATCTAAATTAAAATTATATATCTATTAATTAGTTAAATGAATTGTATAATGCACACATACAAGTAATTTAAGTAAGTGTTTAATAATAATAATAATAAATCTTTATTTCAGGCATCTACATCTGGCCCATAAAATTAAAATCACAAATGCGATTTTGAGCTGGCAATGAATACCTGTGTAAAAAAAATACCTAGCTAAATATTCTTGGCATCCCGTACTATACTGCATACACCCATCCCATCAATTTCACAAACGTATCAGTACGAAATTGCCCACAGATCACAGCTATATCACGCTTGTTTCCGATATCAGTTTGTCCGTATGTCATTTAACATACTCCCATGTCCATATCTTACGATTGTCATCGCTTGAGGAATTGCGACAATCATAATGTCATTTTGTCATACGTGCGCTTATCATGTGAGATTGTTATGCGTGAGATCATTTTGTTGATCGTCAATTGGACTATTATTTTCACTTTGAGAATGTAAACTACATACTAGCCTTAGATCGGTTGTAGAGCAGATATATAATAATCTTGGATATATAACTATCGAAACTGTAATTTTGTAATGGTTTAGTATAAGGTGCATGGTAAATAAGATTGAATCATTGACGTTGTCTATCCCCAAAGATTAAGCACATTTCTTCTAAACATCGCATTAATGTGCCTATTTTGCCTTTATCTTATACATGCATACATACATATACGCACGGCTACAAATACCTTAACGGGGTAGCCAGAGCTTTGGAATGATAAATTCCTCAGCCACTTTTGTAAGTTGATTGTTGAAAAGATAATAATAATAAATGTTTTTGGTGACGGGTCTCCAACCACATCGCCCAAAAATCACATAAAAAGCCCCTACAACCTTAGTCGCCTCTTACGATCACCCACGGGTAGAAATGGGGTAGTGTTATTCTAAACCGAATCTACACGACATGGCCTTTATCTTATATTTATGTTAATGGAGAAAAATGATTTATTTAACAAATATTTGCTCATTGTTTTCAACCTTGATTAGGTACATTATTATTATTTGTATTGAGAACCACGCTGATTTTTATTTATTTTTATTTAGCTTTAGAAATAAAACTAGATGGAAAGATTCAGACCCCTATTTTACCACTCTGACAAGTCAGACAATTTTCAAGAAAAACTTTATCTGCTCCGATATCATTTATTAAATATTTGACACTGGTTTTGCTTATCCAAAATTTTTCCTTAAACGCAAACTCAGTTATGTCGAAGGAGAAATTGATTCGGTCTCTATACACTATCCCATGTACAAATTCATCTAAATCACTATCAATGCCACTACTTCTGTTTTCGCGGACCGCCATTTTGTAACTAAAAGAAACGACAATTCGGTATGCAAAGTTTTACAAAAGTTATGTTGATTACGAAACCATTTCGAGATATTATGTTGTTTGAACATATTTTCTTGAAAATAAATCGAACAAAGCTAAGATGACCGTTATTTCAACAAAAAACTGTAACAGTATTTGACCTTCAGCGTTATTTCAAAGACATTCGTTTTTGCAGTTTATTAATAAAATATCGAAAATCATAGGTCTGTTTAGTACAATATCGTAATAATTTCATTTGAGATCACTAATTCGTGAAATGTTTTGCAATCAGCAACATTTTTACTAAACATGTCGCTTTATTTGCATGTTGCTAGGTACGTGATATTTTCTATCGATGACGTCATTAAGTACAAAAGTTAAAAAATCTTTAAAAAATCATAACTTTGCAATAACTCATTTTAAATGAAAAATATTTAAATTAGTCTTTTATTTTCGTGTTTGCTATCGAATAAAAATATTTAATAAATACCAAAAAAAAACTTTGCATACCGAATTGTAACGCTAGTTAATTTCCGAAAAATCTAAAAATATGTCGAGTTAGAATGATTATCCATGCTTCGCAACATAATTGTCGTTAGTTTAAGTTATCGACAATTGTAGCTTCGCCTGTCCTGTTTAGAAGTATTTCTTTACGAAATGTTTTTCAAACTTTTCAGTTGTCCCCTGTCACTGACATATATTTCAGCCGACAATTGTCATGTTGGTGAAATAGGGGCCTGATCTTCTATAAACCGCTTCTGTATGTCTGGGGTGATTATAGTTATGCGCTTAAAAAAAGCATTGATGTTTCTCAAATATCTAAAAACACATTTTTTAAAAGTGTAAAGTTTGTATCCCCTTCTGATACTTGAAATAATAAAGGAAAGTATTTGAACAAATAAAGGAAAAAGTTCTAAAAAAGGCAGGTGTTCGAAGTATGAAGAATAGAAGGGCATGTAGGAAAAATCTAGTGAGGTTTGCCGAGATTGTACAAAGTAGCGATCGATTGTCTCTGCCTACCCTAACGGGAACTAATGGCGTGAGTAATATGTATATATGTACGCTGTGAACAAAATTTATAAAGTACTTACATTTGGATAAAAACCATCAAAAAGAATTAGTTTCAACAACATGGCCGTGACCATGATAACTGAAAAGTTCCTGAAACGTCGGGCTTTAAAAACCCATGTAACGATTTAAAAACACGCGATTAAATATCCAAAAAAACAGTAGGTTGTTTTAATTGAAATGAGCAATCGCGAAAGTCTTAGAAAATACTAAACATTATGACAGCCACATTAGGTTCTCGTTAGCCTTTAGGAGAAATATGCAATCTAGTACATCAATGGTCAAAAATTCTAGCTCGCTTTTTATTACATTATAGTAGTGATAAGAGTGCATAAATACGCGAACTTTCAAAAAGGCAGGTGTCCGAAGTATAAAGAATAAAAGAGCATGTATGAAAAGATTGATGATTTGCTTGCTTTGTCGACAAAGCTCAAGAGGTTCGCCAAGATCATACAAAGTGGCGATCGATAGTCTCTGCCTACTCCATTGGAAGTAACGGTGTGAGTATATGTATTTATGTAAGTACGTGAATCGCAACTGAAATAAGCATAACCTTGTATTATTCTTAGTCTACATCCAAGTTTCCATATTATAGATATTCATTCAATAAGTCAGCCATTTTGATTTCCCATATGAGTCGGCAATATCTACGCGCGGTAATCTGTGTGCCGATCTACCAGCGAGCGCTTATCTGTGGCGTCATTCTGTCAGTCGGAGCAAGATCGAGTAGCCGACCTCTTTGCTAGCTTTGCCACTAAAGTTCTTGCTTTTTAACCATAGATTTAGTATGCTATTTTTTAACATATTAGTTTTTGACCAAGTACCTATAGCGTTACTAGTATTACTATGGTTTTTTAACTAGTCGATTTTTTTTTATTTGTTGCGTTCCGCGGGTGTCGTAAGAGGCGACTAAGGGTATTGGAAACCCATCACCAACGATACTTTATTTCTACCATCTTGACCCCTGTCAACTTCCAAATCTGTCTGAAGATTTTAAAGCTCTGAAGCTTTGGTGACCCCTCTTTGGGAGTTATGGCAGTGATTACTAGCAAGTATATTACGGTTGCACACTCTATTCATATTGATGACTACGCAACCTACATAAGTCGCATAGATGGCTACGTGACTTCGCGTTACACGCGCCGGCCGAACATGATGCCACCGATGTCGAGTCAGCACCCACACTTGCAACATCTACATGCAGCGCGACTTCGCTACGCCTCGTGGGAATCTCATACTTCGTTCTAACATCGACCGGGTAGCACTTAGTTATAATTTTTGTAATAATTAATTAATTGTAATTTCTTTCTTATTAAATCCTTATAAAAATTTTGGTTTTTTTTAAATCTTTCGGCTGCAGTTAACGTAATTGGCGCAGCCGGTAGGATACTCACGGTCGATTGCGGGCCCCGTAAATTGCTCTAATATCGAGTTAATCGCGCTCGCGAGTCGCCCGGGTGACTTCTTAGCACCGCTGCTGAGTATTCTAGAATCTTCACGACCTGCCGCCGGAAGGAGTATCCAGACATCGATACATCAGAAAGCCAGAATGAATATGTGAGTACTTTAGAACTGTTTTGAAGTTGCGATTTCCTTGTTACTGTTCTTTCCCAATTTCCAAGATTTTTCATCCTAAGTTTACTTCTAAGATTTGTGACTCAAGGTCTAAAATAAGATCTGATTTACAAGATAGAAATAGGGATATAGATAAAGATTCTGATAGTTTAGTTAATAGTTTCGATAGTTCAGATTTAACTGAGCAAAGAGTATTGTATAGTAAGATGGAGAATTTAGATATCATAACGAAGGCGTTGCGTTTGCTTCCCGAGTTTGATGGGAATCCGAACGTTTTAACTCGTTTCATTAGACTAACTGATCAATTAGTTTCTCAATTTGTTAATGCCGAACAGGATAATGAATTTAGTAAATGCATGTTATTAAATGGGATCCTTAATAAAATATCAGGACCCGCCGCTCGTTTGATAAACTCGAACGGAATACCAGATACCTGGGAAGGTATTCGTAATTCACTAATTAATAATTTTGCCGACCAAAGGGATGAGACTTCTCTTTATAACGATTTGGCTCTTTTATCTCAAGGACCTCTCACTCCACAGGAGTTTTATGAGAAGTGTCAAAACTTATTTAGTACAGTTATGACTTATGTCTCTTTGCATGAATCCGTGGACACAACTATACAGTCAAAACGCGATCTTTATAAAAAATTAACATTACAGGCATTTGTTCGTGGTCTTAAGGACCCATTGGGTTCTCGAATCAGATGTATGAGACCCGAAACAATAGAAAAAGCATTAGAATTTGTTCATGAGGAATTAAACACTTTATATTTGCAAAACCGTAATGATAATTTTTCAAGCAGTAAATCTAATATTCAATCTAACCGTGTTCCTAATTTCTTCTACGGAAATAACTCTCAACCTTCTATGATACTTCCAAAACCTTTCAATATGCCAGGACCTTCTCGTGGAAACATGAACTTCGGTTTGCCACAAGCTCATATGAAAACCCAACCAATGTGGAGACCGAATTTTAATCAGGCACAGCCTCAGTTTAAGTTTCATGGCCCCTCTAGGACCCAGCAAATGTTTGCTGCTCGCCCTCCGAATTATAATCCTCAGTCCAATGTTTTTAAATTAGCTCCAAGAAACCCTAACTATAATTCAGGACCGAAACCAATGAGTGGTGTTAGCCACTATCAAACTCGCCCTCTGCCCCAACCAGGGATGTCAGGCCATAATTACATGATGTCAGGGAACCCACCACCTAATAATTATTTTCATAAGGCTAGAGAAATTAATATGAATGAATGTTATATGCCTGAGAATTTTTATCAATCCGAATGTTATGACTATTCAGATTTTTATTATAACCCCCCAAACAACGCCCTATATGAACATGTGCCTTATAATTATAACGAACCGCTAAATAGCCAACAATCGTGTGAACAATATTACTTCGATAACAGCTCTCAGGAATCTCAAGCTATTCCTGTGGAACCTCCCATTTCACCCAATGACTCCGAACAGGATTTTTCGAAGATAGAGCCCTCCAAAAACTTAGGATAGAGATAAATGTTCAGAGTCAAAGGCAATTACCATATATTCAAATAAGTGAACCCCCTTTAAAGTTACTCATAGATACCGGTGCCAATCAGTCATTTATAGATCCCAGAATAGTGGAAACTTATTATTCTCATATACCATTAAATATAGATCCATTTGAAATTACTAATGTTCATGCAACCACTCGAGAAAATTATTCCATAACTATACCATGTTTCTCTGAGTTTAATAACTCAGAAAATATTAAATTATTCGTATATAAATTCCATAACTATTTTGATGGCCTTATAGGACTTGACCTATTAGAAAAATGGGGCGCGAAAATTGATTTAAAAGATAAAATACTAATGACTTCTGGTGCTGTCAATAATATTCTTATGTTTAACTCAGAAAATGCGAATTTATTTGAGGATTTGATTCCTTCAAACACTTCCAAAATTGTTAATCTGCCGATCCTCTCGGAAGATGGGGACGTTTTTATTCCGGAGCAAATAGTTTGTAATTGTATAATAAGTAATTGCTTAACTCGCGTTTGCCGTAACCGTGGGATAGTAGAAGTTACGAATTTATCACCATATGACATTATTTTCTCGATTAATCAGCCAATTACAGCCGAGATACATAACAATACGTGTTCTTTTCCTATACAGTCTCAGACTCGGGTTAAAGAGGTTTTGTCGCGTTTACGAACCGACCATCTCAACCCTGAAGAGTGCCAAAATTTAAGAAATCTCTGTTCTCAATATGCAGATGTATTTTATATTGAAGGGGAACCCTTAACATTCACAAATAAAATTCAGCATCATATCCGAACGACAGACGAAATTCCTGTTTACACTAAAAGTTATCGTTATCCGTTTATTCATAGAGATGAAGTAAGGCAACAAATTAGTAAAATGTTAGAGCAGGGAATTATCCGTCCCTCCGAGTCAGCCTGGAGTTCTCCAATCTGGATCGTGCCTAAAAAAGCCGATGCTTCTGGTAAGGTAAAATGGCGACTAGTGGTGGACTTTAGGAAATTAAATGAGAAAACCATTGACGATAAATACCCGATCCCAAATATTGCTGATGTTTTAGATAAGTTAGGTAATTGTCATTATTTCACAACTCTCGATTTAGCGAGTGGATTTTATCAAATAGAAATGAGCAGTGCAGACATATCAAAGACTGCTTTTAATGTCGAAAACGGGCATTTTGAATTCCTCCGAATGCCCATGGGCCTAAAAAATTCACCTTCAACTTTTCAGAGGGTGATGGATAATGTTTTAAAAGATTTACAGAATACAGTTTGCCTTGTGTATTTAGATGATATTATAGTGTTTAGTACCTCCCTTCAGGAGCACATAATTAATTTAGAAAAAGTTTTCCAAAAATTGAGAGAATCGAATTTTAAGATACAGATGGATAAATCGGAGTTTTTAAAGTTAGAAACTGCATATTTAGGACATATTATAAGTAAAGATGGCATAAAACCCAATCCAGATAAAATATCAGCGATTCAGAATTACCCCATACCTCAAACCCCTAAACAAATTAAGCAATTCTTAGGCCTATTAGGCTATTATAGAAAATTTATTCCTGACTTTGCCCGAGTAACGAAACCTCTAACTTCATGCCTCAAGAAAGGTAGAAAAATAACATTAACTTCCGAGTATAAAACTTGCTTCGAAAAATGTAAGTCTCTGCTAACCAATGACCCCATCCTACAGTACCCAGATTTTAGTAAAGAATTCATTCTCACAACCGACGCCTCAAACGTGGCCATAGGAGCCATTCTCTCCCAAGGTACTATAGGATCAGATAAGCCTGTGTGCTTCGCCTCTAGAACATTAAACGACAGTGAGTGTAATTACAGTACAATAGAAAAAGAACTTTTAGCGATAGTATGGGCCACCAAGTATTTTCGACCATATTTATTTGGACGTAATTTCAAAATTGTTACTGACCATAAGCCCTTGCAGTGGGTTATGAGTCTCAAAGAACCAAATTCTAGATTGACCCGCTGGAGACTCAAACTAAGTGAATACACTTTTACTGTCATTTATAAGCAGGGTAAACATAATAAAAATGCTGACGCACTATCCCGGATAGAAATTCACAACGAGGAAGTTAGCTCATTGATAGTCAATCCAACAGAAAAAGATTTCTCAGACAATAGATCCACTACCGCAACTGTTCATACCAGCGCCGAAAACCCCATATTAGAAGTACCCATAAGCGATTTTCCCTTAAATAAATTTAGCAGGCAAATAGTTTTTACTATTGTTGGCGATATTAAACGCCGGCCAGTTGTATCAAAACCATTTGAAACCCACACAAGAACTTCAATTCAATTATCAGAAAGTAACTTAGAATCCGATCTTGTTAGCGCTATAAAAGAATATGTAAATCCTAAAGTAAAAACTGCCATAATGATTTTTCCTCCCCTAGCAATGTACAGAATAATTCCCATCATACAAGAAAAATTTCAAAGTTCTACCATGAATTTAACTCTCGCAAAAACAGAAGTAGAAAATATCAAGGAATATTTAAAACAACAGGAAATCATTCAGAAATATCACGAAGGCAAAACGAACCACCGCGGCATTAATGAGTGTTATCAATCATTAGTAAGACTGTATTATTGGCCAAAAATGAAGGAACACATTACTAAGTACATTAACGATTGTCATATCTGTGGACAAGCTAAGTATGATCGTAATCCAATTAAACAAAAATTTTGTATAGTACCGCCACCATCGAAACCATTAGAAGTAGCCCATATCGATCTTTTTACAGTTGAAAACGAAAAGTACTTAACAATCATAGATGCTTTTTCAAAATATGCTCAAGCATATTTATTAAAAGATGCTACAGCACTCAGTGTTATCCAATCGTTAATGAATTTTTTTAATCATCACGGAGTACCTTTAAGATTAGTTTCAGATCAAGGCCCTGAATTCTCAAACCAATTATTTTCTGAGTTTACTAAGCTTCACAAAATAGATCACCACAAAATTTTAGCACACACACCTAACGATAATGGTATGATAGAGAGATTCCATTCTACAATTCTAGAACATTTAAGAATCCTCAAGTTAGAACGCCCTAAAGAGCCAGCTATTACTTTATTGCCCTACGCTATACTAGGTTATAATTATTCAATACATAGTTTTACTAAATGTCGCCCAATAGAATTAATCACTGGTCATTTCGACCCTCGTAGCCCATTAGATATAGATATAAACCAGCATTTATTACAACAATACTTACAAGAACACAAGCAGAAAATGAAGTTAGTTTATAATACTATTAACGAATCCTCACTACATAACCGCACCGTACTGATTGAAAGTAGGAATAAAGATAGAGAAAACGAACAGGAATATATACCGAACCAACAAGTATTTGTAAAAAATCCCCTTGCGAATAGGAAAAAATTAGCACCTCGCTATACTAAGGATAATGTCCTTGCTGATCTTCCTGTGCACATTTACACAAAAAAGAAAAAAGGTCCTGTTGCAAAGTCACGATTAAAGCGTGTCCCTAATAGTAACCAATTGTTACAGAATTCACCTGATTCTTCATTTGATACTCTACCGGATGATGCGCGCTCAGGAGCTAACACTTGAACCTTTGGATAACGGCTTAGGAATCATTCCTTTTAAACTCGGACCCACTAAAATAATTTCGCACTACCACTCCTTTATCCAATATGTAGACCTTAAGCATATAGAAATAGAAATAGAATCCTTAGTTATAAAATTACATGAGATAAGACCACAGTTGAATAATTGTTCATCATCTTTATTTGATCCACATATTACCTTTTTACTGAAAAAAATAATCCATGTTCAGGAAATTTTACAGACTTTCGAGCCAGATCGGGTAAAAAGAGGTCTCGTAGATGGTTTAGGGAGCATTATTAAAAGCATTTCTGGAAACTTAGACTATAAGGACGCAATTAGATATGAAAATGCCATTAAAATTTTGGAAAATAATGACAATAAAATTCAAACGGAATTTAACGATCACATAAGTTTATCAAAGGAATGGATGTCCCGCCACACAAAAATATTAACAAACCTAGTAGAAAATCAAAATAACATGACAATTATTGTTAATAACTTAATTCAAAAATACTCTGTCACTAATAATGACTTAGTGACCTTTGCTCATTTAGGCCAATATCTATTAATTTTAGGGGATAATATTGAAAATTTAGCAGACGAACTCCAAAACTTAGAAAATATTTTAGCCATAGTTCATTCAAGGGGTAGCCTTCATTCTATGATTAGTAAATTAGCACTTAAGAATATGTTAGGTAAACTTAGGAATATTTACACTAAGGATGAAATACTAGATCTAGAAAATAGGTTTTATTATGATTTAATTAAATTGGGGTCTTATTATAAGGGTAGAAATATAGTTATAGTATTTAAGCTTCCTATCTTCATGATTGAGTCTTTCACATTATATAGGTTATCCGCTGTTCCTAATAGGTTCCACGAAATCCTTATTCCACCCTTTCCATTCATAGCACTTCAAAAACAAGTTTCTATGTAGAAGAATAGAATAGGACATGTAGTCAATATTATTAACGTCTCACCCTTCAAATCAATTCAAGAAAACAACTCATCACTAGTATTAAACTCATTGGATTTAGGGAATCTCCAATCCCTCAGCTCAAGAATAGCACTACAACCGAAACTTATACTAAACCAAGTAGAGAACAGCAGCCTTTATCATACAACTATACCACTTTATATTATAACTATAATAATTTTAGTAGCTCTGACTACTCTGGTGCTACATCGATACTCTAAAGCAAGAAGACATCGAGAAAAAGCTGAAATACCTTCAGAAATTTATGCTGAAATACCTTCAAGAAAACCAGAACAACCCAGCGAGATTAAGGTTAACCATTCTGACCTTTCAGCGATATTTTCAAAATCTTTCAAATAATCGCTGAACTGAAGGGGGAGGTATTACGGTTGCACACTCTATTCATATTGATGACTACGCAACCTACATAAGTCGCATAGATGGCTACGTGACTTCGCGTTACACGCGCCGGCCGAACATGATGCCACCGATGTCGAGTCAGCACCCACACTTGCAACATCTACATGCAGCGCGACTTCGCTACGCCTCGTGGGAATCTCATACTTCGTTCTAACATCGACCGGGTAGCACTTAGTTATAATTTTTGTAATAATTAATTAATTGTAATTTCTTTCTTATTAAATCCTTATAAAAATTTTGGTTTTTTTTAAATCTTTCGGCTGCAGTTAACGTAATTAGTATGTATATATTATTATTATCCGCCGTGTAGTGTCGGCTTAGAATAACAATACCCCATTTCTACCCGTGGGTGATCGTAAGAGCCAACTAAGAGTAAGTGAGAGAGTGAGATTTTTGGGCGAGGTGGTTGGAGACCCGTCACCAAAAACATTTATTTATTATTACCATCTTTTTCCCAGTCAGCTTCCAAAGTCCAGTGGCTGAGGAATTTCTCATTCCAAAGCTTTGGCTACCCCGTTAAGGGATTCATAGCCGTGAGTATATGTATGTATGTATGTACATATTATTATATTTTATTTGTTGCGCTGTATAGTAACTGCTTAGAATAACACTTAACCATTTCTTTCCGCGAGTATCGTAAGAGGTGACTTAGGGTAATATGAAATTTCAAGTGATTGATGGGAGAAGCAGTTTGAACCCATCCCATCGCCAACAAACATAAATATATAGATATACGATTCATTTCATTTAATTGCATTCTTGTTATAAGGTTAAGATCTTAACTAAACATTATGTAGAAACAACAAGACCCCGTTTAGATTATTAATTACATATTTAAAATAATACAAAACTGTACTCTTAAATCTATACTTATAATAAATCTGTAGAGAGGTCAATTCTGTACATGAAATATATTTTCAAAATAACTATCAGGTGGTATTTAGGGATCGATACTGATGCCAAAAATGCAATCAGTAAAATTTTTGTCTGTCTGTCTGTCTGTCTGTCTGTCTGTCGGTTTGTATGTTCCTTATGGAAACAAAAACTACTCGACGGATTTTAACGAAACTTGGTACAATTATTCTTCATACTCCTGCGCAGGTTTTTGTATACTTTCCAGCAGAGAACTAAAGGGGAATTTTGGGAAATTTGTGGAAAACGGGAGAAGTTACTCAATTTTTTAAGCTTCCGTCGCGTGTGCAGCCTTAATGGTTAAATTTACATAGAAATCATGAGTGGCGGAAATATTCTTCATAAAATTATCTAAAAAAAAATCCTGAACAGTTTATGTCTATCTTTTACGGTTGACTCACAATAACACGTGTAATTCCTGATAGCTTAGCAGTTCGGAACATCCTGATTATATTTGTTTACTCTTACGTTTGTAAACCTCTCATTCGTCCCTAATTTAAAAAAAGGTTACATTATTACCTATTCAATAAAAAAAGAATCATAGAAATCGGTAGACAAACACCGAAATTATACATAAAATAAGCCATCGCGCCCGTGATCGAAACCAAATCTTTACTAATTTACATATAACATACTAGATGGCGCCAGTAGTTGCATCCTACATAACGTAATGATTTATTTTTTATTAAACGGTTTTATTTAGCTCACCCCGTTTGTTTCTTTATTCTTGGGTCAAATTTAGTAATTCAAATTTCACCCTCTTCCTATCAACCGATTAATCTGAAATTTGGTATACACTTTGGATTTTGGTGACAATACAATTATATTTATTCATTATCATTATAAATTCAAGATGGCCGCCGCTACAAAATGGCGGATAATTTAGGTTTTATTAATCCCATCAACATGGGTATCAAATGAAAGGTCTCACCAAGTAGAATACAATTTACTATGCAAAATTAAAATCTCAGATGGTCGCCATACAGTGCACTATACCAAATCAATATTTTAGATGGGCGCAGCCACTAAATGGCATATAATAATAAGATTTAAATTTATAAAAGAAGAATGTTGCCTTTAATACTATCGTCTTCTACAATACATAAAATGCAGGGTAGCACTGTGGATTACGCAGTCGTATACTTAGGTGCGAAACTGTTTGGAGAAGGTCAAGCCTACGTGGCTCTTAGTAGTCAGATCTTTGCAGGGACTACGTATAGAGGAGTTGGACTGCAATAAACTAACGGGCAAGACACCTTGCAATAATGAAGCACTATATGAATTAAACAGAATGCGAAATAAAAACTAAAAACTAGAAAATAAAAATAGGTAAAAATACTTTTTAAGTTAAACGGTTTTATTATTAACATACAGAGCAATGTTTCAGATAAATGTACTAAAAACCTAAAAATAATAATAAAATAGATACAGTCGTGGGAATTATATACATATGCATAGACTAGACTAAAATAAAACCGTGGGGCACGTCAATTGTCTACAAATTATCGACTTAATGTGCGATAGAAGAAACGTTTAATTCGTCCTTGGGCAGTTGGCCCGCAGATGGTGAGGAAATTACTTACTATTTTCTTGCTCATGGAAATTCCAATAGTCATACACTCCATGTAAATAAAAGAGATGTTTCTACTAGTTTCTCGTTGGAAATTTACACTGCTGGCTGGCGATGAATCGGATTACTGCTTGCAGTTCGTCTTTAATCGACAAAACATATGATAAAAGTACTACTCGCTCAACACTATGAAACCCTAAAACTCGCTTATAATCGAGCTTGCTAGCTTGTTTCCACATTCTGCCCTATTTATCACATGTCTATCGTTGTCGGTTGAACAACTGCCCAATTATAGTGTAACATTACAAAACAAACATTTTAATCAACGATTGAAGACAATTGACGTGCCCCACGGTTTTATTTTAGTCTAGTCTATGCATATGTATATAATTCCCACGACTGTATCTATTTTATTATTATTTTTAGGTTTTTAGTACATTTATCTGAAACATTGCTCTGTATGTTAATAATAAAACCGTTTAACTTAAAAAGTATTTTTACCTATTTTTTTAGATTGTTATAAATACTTCATGGCGTTTTATTCCAAAATTTGCTATTAAACGGAAATACTGAACCGTTCATTAAAGCGCATTCAAAATCACCAAACTAAACTGTTAAGGGAGTGCTATAAATTTAATAAATTGAAAACATTACGCTGAATTTCACCAATGCTTGAGCAGTGACTGAAGAAAGAAACCTCAGATATTTAAAAAAACAACGCTACCCGTGCGAAGCTGGGACGATCCACTAGTCCATACTAATATTATAAATGGGAAAGTGAGTTTGTTTGTTTGTTTATTTGTGGCGCTTTCACGCCGCAACTACTTAACCGATTGCTTTGAAATTTTGCAGACATATAGTTAGAAGTCCAAATTAAATTATAGAGCACTTTTATTCCGGATAAATGATATTCCCGAGGAATGCAAGAGATGGCGCTGGGTATTTTTCAAAACGTGGTAACGATGTATTTTTAAGATACATAAGAAGTGGGTTGATATAAAGATATATAAGAGCTTTAACCAGCGGCCGGAAACTTTCCGACATCCTCACTTTGTGGATTTTAGCAGCGCAATCTTCAACCTTTCAGCTGAATCCTTATAAAAACGCGCGGCGTTGTTTGCATGTTAACCAATAGATGGCGCTGTCTGAACTTTCTACATCGCGGTATGATTTCTTCTTTATTAGAGTATATAAACCCAGAATCTGATACAACAACTATAGTGTTACGAAATATAAAATATCTTTGATACAAATGACTGAATAGTATGAAGATTCGACATATTATGTTATATGTCAATGTCAATGTTATAGATCATCGTTACTTTTACTTTACTTGCACTTTTCGAGTCACTTACTTTACTTAATGTACTTAACTTAAGTTACTGGTATTGTGTGTGTTTTTAACCGACTTCAAAAAAGGAGGTTCTCAGTTCGATTGTTTGTATGTATGTATGTATGTATAATAGGCATGATGACAAATTTTGAGAAACTATTCCATAATATTTGGAAATTAATTTTAATTACAATAAACATAATATTTCTGCGAAATATTTAGGTTTAGTACTTAAAAAATAGTTTTTGATTCATAAATTTAAAATTTGCACCAAAACGCATCAAAGTGTCATGGCGTCGCTTGCTTACGTCACTATACAGTACAAGGAACATTTGGTATATGTAAACATTATCTAATTCATATTTAATTTAGACATTTCACTAATTTTTACATTAAAAAATGACTTCAAAAGCATATAGGTGGTGTTCCACCCCTCTGGAAACTCATACGTCCATAAAAACTCATGAGAAGTTATATATTTTCGTTCCTTTCGATAAGAAATTAAGAAAGAAGTGGCTTTACACAGCTTTATTTTTGTGAAGATCACTTTGACGACAGAATTTCCTTTTCATTTTGTAGAATTTTGTTGCTAAATTCATTATAATTTTATAGGAAAAAGTAAACATTGATATACAAACGTTTTGGAGTTTATGATTCTCTTAATCACTGTTACTTACTGTTATCAAATCCTTAATGTATGTATGAGCTATTAATAAGGTATTTTATTTCATTTTCAGTTACCAAATTCTAAATATGTAAATATTTAATTGCAAAAAGAAATATTTAACATAAACATAACCTCAAATTGCTGTTTAGTGACGGCTTAGAATAACACTACCCCATTTCTTCCGGTGGGTGTACGTAAGAGGCGACTAACGGTATTGGGGATTCTAAGGGATTTTGGGCTAAGCGACACGACACATCACCAACAACCTTTATTTTGCCATCTTTTCCCCACTTAACATTCTAAAAGTGGCTGAGGAACTTCTAGTTCCTTAGCTTTGGCTACCCCTTCTAGGGATTTATAGCCGTGAGTATATGTATGTATGTATGTATAACCTCAAATTACTGAAATATGTACAACAGCTATTTATTTGTATGGTTTTAATAAAATAAATAGGTTTTAATAAATTAACTGTATAATAAACAAAACTTACATGGAAGTTTTAACATTTCTAAATTCTGCTGAACAGAAATCTTTGTTTGATGCCAGAAACGTTCCTAGCATTATCAAGTCGATTCTTGGTAAATTTGCGCTGGCAGACTTTGTAAATCCTTATGGATGTTATGGAAATGACTAAATATAGCGCAATCAATTTACACAAAAGAAATTGAAGTTAATAACGGCGTATTAATTTAAAAAAGCTAACGAGTGTGTATTATCTTAAGTAATTCTAATGTAAACAGAGAGAAAGAATCTGACGTGACGTCATGCGCTCTGATTGGCGTTCAACATTTCATGGCGGATTGCCGTATTTAGCGATTTTATTTTATCGATTATAATATGCATCTTGCTTTTAATCATGAAAAGAATCAGAGTCTTAGAATAGGGAATTTTGTAATAATATACACACAAATTATTTCAATGAAATTTACTTGTTGTCATCATGCCTATTGTCCGCGATTATCTCGAGTTTGGCTTAAGCTATTTGGATGCGGTTTTCAGAACAGTATTCGTTACATTTAGGAGAAGGTTTTAGTACCTTAACCGACCAAAAAAAGGAAGGAGGTTCTGTGTTTGACCTGTATGTATGTCTGTTGGTCCGCGATTATCTCACGTTTGGCTTAAGCTATTTGGATGCGGTTTTCAGAAAAGTATTCGGTACATTTAGAAGATGGGTTAAGTGATTTAACCGACTCTAAAAGAAAGGAGGTTCTGTGTTTGACCTGCATGTATATATGTTGGTCGGCGATTATCTCGCGTTTCGCTTAAGCTATTTGGATGCGATTTTCAGAAAACTACTTGTTACTTTCAGGACAAGGTTTTAGTGATCTAACCGTCTCAAAAAAGGAGTTTCTGGGTTTCACCTATAAGTATGTATGTAAGTTTGAAGGTTCTTAGTTATTATTAGACAAAGAGTTATCAGTTTATGTTATTACATTCAGGAGAGGGTTTAAGTTCTTTAACCGACTCGAAAGAAAGGAGGTTTCTTAGTTTGAAATATAAGTATGTATGTAAAGTTATCAATACTAGACAGAAATTTATCAATATATGTTAATAAAGTTTTTTTATTAGTAATTAACAGAGTTACTAAATTTTGAACAAAAAAGTATATAAAAACATGAATAAATTACTCTTAATTATATTAAAGAAAAAAATATACATTGCAACATCATGTTTTTCATCCTGGTCATTTCAATCAAGGCGCTTTCGTCATGGGGAATTTCGCGCTTTCGGAATGGTCTTAACCATTTCAGTAATTTCTTTGAATCTTTATCACTTAAAGCCATCTCATCAAGGGATTTTACTCGACTCAACGCTACATATATATAAGAGTGTTTCTTCGCATTTGTGATAGGTGAACTTCTCTTTGCTCATCTGTTCGGCAGCAAGAGCAGCACGCTGACGATCTCTCTCATTCTGAAGGGCAAGCACGAGTTATCGACACGATAACGGTTAGAATGAGATGGCAGTATACGATACTAAGTAAGTGCGTAAAAGATGGCTGCTTTATCCCACGCGATAACTAGTTTAAATACGGCTCGTGCTTGCCCTGCTGAAGTCTTTGTTTTTTTTCGATGGGTGTTTCGTTCTCCCTTACGCGACTTTTCCTTAAAGCATCCTTTGCTTTTCTATCTAGGCCCGCAGGTAAACAAAATAGTAACAAGTAAGCTAAAGTCATAATAACAAATATTATAACTACCTGTTAAAAAAACTATAAAATAAACGGACAGTAAAACTTATCTCTCAAAAACTATCACTAATTCACTAAAAAAACTCAGAGTGATTTAAGAACTTATCACTAAAAAGTATAAAATAAAAAACAAAAACAAAAACTTCAAATTAAAAACTAAACAGAAAAATTAAATATTATTATTTTTTATTTAAAAAAGAACCGCCTTCAAAAATCCAACTGAAAAGTATAAAATAATTTTTATTTATTTTATTATGTACTGTACAACTCCATTCAACTTCTTCTTTTTGAAGTCGGTGCCAAACAGACAAATCCAAAATGAAAATTGCTACATAGAGAAAACCATACGAATAATAAATCAATCGATAGTGCCTCAACAACAGTAGGTAACACAATCGCGCTCAAAAATCAAGAAATTTCTTCCGCTCGCAACGACGACGTCGCTTTATAAAGGATGGAATTGGGGGACAGTGAGCGGTGCTTAGCCTGGTGCGCATGCGTCGCACTCCGCAGAGAAACTATCATAATATACATGTCACCGTAAAACTGTAAATACTAGTAAATTATAATTTTAGATAGATAGCGAGATAGTAAACTAACGTTAGGTTAGGTTATGTAAGATTATCAGATTTCAAACTAACGGAATTAACAATTCGACAGGGACATGCATGCACCGAGTTGGCACATTCTTGCTTCATCGCTGCATCGAGCTAGTCGTGTCATTTTTGTCTTTAAATATTTAAATTATTTATTTCACAGTATGTAAACAAATTATCGATCAAAAGATTATAGTCTTAAAACTCAAAATCGCTAAAATAAATAAAAGAAACCAATTGGGAATCGTTTCACGCGTTGACTGCGTGCTTCTTGTAAGGACAGTATAAGTAAAACTTTAAGATTAATCCAGTCATGTTTCATTCACCGGATGCTGAATCGAAGAGGGCTGCGTCTTTATCTTTCCCTGATCTATCTACTGCAGGTAATGAAACATTTAATCTTAATATTAGAAAGCGCAAAAAACCTGAATGTGATTGCTACGAATTTATTAAGGAAATGGTGAAGAATTTGCAAGAATCGCAAGAGAAAGAAAATACAAAGTTGTTAAATGCAATTAAGTCGGAGAATCTTAAACTAGTGGAGGCAAATAATAATTTAAAAACCCTGATTGAAAAGAATAACCAACAGTTTGCAGAGATTAAAACTACGGTTGAGACTTTAACAATTGAGCACTCAAAAGCGATTCTCAAAATCACCGATCTGGAAAACCAACTGGAAGTTATGTTGAGAAATGAAAATAAGTGCAAGATGGAAATACGAAACGTGCCAAAAAAAGATAATGAAAATCTTTCCAATGTTATTGACAACCTTTACAAAACAGTGGAATATCCAAAAGACTCTTATCAGATAAAGGAGATTTATAGAAGGGGTCGTGATAATGCTCCTATTGTTGTTGAATTCAATAATGGGAAAATAAAATCTGACTTAATGAAGGCGGTTAGAAGTTTTAATAAAATGAACACTCTTGGCAAACTTAACTCTACTCATCTTGGTTTTTCGGATGTAGTTATTCCAATTTACATATCGGACGTTCTTACTGTTACTTCCCGGAAATTGTTTAATACAGCTAGGAATCTTCTGAAGAATGGAACCTTGAAGTTTGTATGGATTTCTAAAGGATTGGTTCTTATAAAAGAGACAGAAAATAGCCCTACCCTTACAGTAAATTCGCTTGAGCAATTGGAACGTTTTTCAAAAAAGTGACTATATGAAATTTATTTACAGTCAATCGCAGTATACTACATATTTTCTAATGGTAATAACTATGTAAGCAAATATGTTTTTGTTTTATATCCTTACACCAATATAATTATTAATAGTTTAAATATTTTCTATGATATATTTTATTTATTTTATGTACTAATATTATTCAATTATATGTATATATTATTAATAAGCACTAACAGCAAACTATTTATGCAGAACATTAGTTTTACACCCCCATCGACACCCTTTTCTCGGCCAGTTCATCTTATTTTCAAATTTAATTTATTAATTATCAAATCATATACTCGTAATGATAGATAAAAGCCTTGAGCAGGTTGCCACTAACATTGATCAAGAGGTCACTGTTGGTGATGCAATCAGGATTGACCGAGTGGAGGATTGTCGAAAATTGGTGCATAATAATAATCTTAATGTAGTTATGCAGAATATCTGTAGTCTGGGTAAAAATTTTTCAGGATTTGAAATTCTATTGAGTAGACTAGCTATTGAATATGATATCATAATTTTCACTGAATGCTGGTTATCATGTCTTCCGAATTTGCCACCTTTGATTGATTTTGAAAATTTTAAATCTAGCAAAATTATAAATCAAAACAGCGGGTTAGTTATATACTATAAAAATAGTTTAAAAATAAAATTTTCTGAGCCTACTCTTAAAGATGCAGAGGGACTAATTATCGAATTAAATGACACTTATGCTTTTTTGTGCATCTACAGGTCTCCATCTATTTACAACATAGATAATTTTCTAGAATCTTTTGATAACATTATTAAGTCTTTACAAAAATATACTAATCTTTACATATTAGGAGACCTAAATATAGATATTAAGGAAGGAAATAGAGATTTGCGAAGCAATAAATATCTTGATTTCATGGCCCTACATGGTTTACTACCAAGTCATTGTTTCTGCACGCGAGGGAACAGTTGTATTGATCATTGCTTTGCGAAACCAAATAAATCAATGCTAACTATAGTGTGTGATACAACTGTTACTGACCATAGCTGTGTTATAATCTCTATAAGTAAATCAAATAAAAAAGAAGCACTCTTACCAGTTTTTACGAAAAGACATAATTTACAGCAGAGTATCTGTGATTTAGAGGCAATAAGTTGGGACAGTTTACTTACTATTGAAGACCCAAATATTGTTACATCTGAATTCATCGCCATTATTTCAAATATTATAGAAAAAAACTCATACTGGTGCAAAGTACCTAAACGAAAAGTATGTTTGAAGCCATGGATGACACCAGGGCTTCTGCGATGTATAGAATTTAGAGATAGGCTACATTCAAAACTAAAATATAAGCCAGATAAGGTTCTTGAACTTTCTTACAAACGGTATAGAAACTTTTGTAATAATTTGCTGAATACCATTAAAACTAATTATGAAAAAACAGAGTTAGAAAAAAACAGGAAGGATATTGGAAAAACTTGGAAAACCATTAAACAAATATGCAATATTGAAAAAAAACCAAGTTCTAATAAAAACCTCTTAGAAATTAAA
The DNA here is from genome assembly GCA_963576735.1 of Bedellia somnulentella. Classification (NCBI taxonomy): domain Eukaryota; kingdom Metazoa; phylum Arthropoda; class Insecta; order Lepidoptera; family Bedelliidae; genus Bedellia; species Bedellia somnulentella. The sequence continues at coordinate 2,543,323 of OY755187.1, read as the reverse complement.
CCTAATCCGGAAGCTTCTGCAAATTACATAAATAACTATTTTACTGACATTGGAAGCTCACTAGCTATGAACATATTATCTAAGAATAGCAAAACCCAAGAACAGCTTGCATCTGATTTTAAAAGTAAAGTAAGTCCAGTGAATTCTTTAGGTTTGGTACCTACTGATGAAGTAGAAATAAAAAATGTTATACTTTCCATGAAAAGTAAGGTTTCCACCGGTTGGGATGGTATATCTATGGTGTTTTTAAAGCAGGCTATTAATTCTGTTGTAGGACCTATTTCTCACCTCTGTAATTTATGTTTCTCATCAGGGATTTTCCCATATAAGCTGAAAGAGTCTCTTGTAATACCAGTACATAAATCGGGTGATAAAAACAGTGTGTCGAATTATAGGCCTATATCTCTTCTACCATCTTTGGCTAAGATTCTGGAAAAACTACTAAATAATCGGCTTATAAATTTTTTAGAAACTAACAAGTTGTTGTCTACTAATCAATTTGGGTTTCGTGCAAAAAAATCGACTAATCAAGCTATTGAAGAAGTAGTTAATCGTATTTCACGTAATTTAGATAATGGACGTAAGGTATTGGCTGTATTCTTAGACCTAGCAAAAGCTTTTGATACTGTTTCCATCCATATCCTGATCAAAAAGCTGGAGTGTATCGGTGTGCGAGGACTTGCTCTCAAATTGTTTTCAGATTATCTTATGAACGGAAAACAATTCACAAAATTAGATAGCTGTTTGAGTACCAGCAGAAGTGTTATTTATGGTGTTCCACAAGGTTCTGTTCTAGGGCCTACATTATTTTTAATATATATAAATGATTTATGCCAGAAACAACTGTGTAACGCTAAAATAGTCACTTTTGCTGATGATACGGTTGTAATTTTTGACGGATCTACATGGGCAAAAGTCCATCAAATAGCTGAACGAGAATTTCATAAAATAATGCAATGGTTAACCGAAAATTTATTAAGCTTGAATCTTGATAAAACCAAATATATAACGTTTAGCATTAGGAGTAACAAACAACCTAGCCAAGACATGATTTTTAGGGCTCATACGTGCACTGTGACACAACAATGTTCATGTTACATAGTAGCTAAAGTTAAATATATTAAGTATCTTGGTGTAATAATTGACGAGAACTTAAATTGGAAAGAACATATCAGAGTTCTAACAATGAGAATCAGGAAACTTATTTGTATTTTTAAGAAACTTCGACATATTAGGGACAAAAAGATTATCAAAATGACTTATTACAGTTTATGTCAGTCGATACTAAGCTATGGAGTTTTGTCTTGGGGAGGATGTAATAAAACAACACTTATAAGCCTGGAAAGAGCACAGAGAGCGGTTATAAAAGTAGCTAACTTCAAAGGGTTTCGATATCCTACATCACTTTTGTATAACGAATTTCCAGTTTTGTCTGTTAGAAAGATTTATATACAACAAGTGGTATTGATGCAACATTCACAAAGTAGAGAATCTGTGAACCAAAGAGTAAAATACAATGTTTACAAAACTCCACTTTGTAAAACTAAATTTTCTCAGGGTTGTACTTATTTTCGCGGCCCATATTTATATAACCAAATTTCCAAGACAATTACTATTTCTAATATGACCTACAGTAAAATTAAACTAGCTATTTATAATTATATCATAAAATTGGATTACACTGAAACTGAAAACCTACTTAATATATTATCCTAGTGAAAAATCAAAAGTAAATTACATTATCCATAAGATTATCTAAAGACTGCCTGTGTTGTTGTTTCTGCTATATGTATGCATAGGCTAGGTATATATATGTATATGTGTGTATGTATATATATGTGTGTGTATGTGGTTTATATGTACTTTACTTTTGTATGTTTATTGATGAATATATATATATATATGTATTTAAGTGTATTTAAATATATATAAGTATCTTAATTAATATATCCATGTTTGACAAAGTTGTAATATGCACATATATAAAAAAATCATATTCAAAATGGTATGTTATTAGATTTATTGTTTTATCTTAAAATCGTGCATATACTGTATATTGTTGTCACAGTCTGTAAAGGGCAATAAATCATATTCTATTGAATAGCGCGAGCCCGAGTAGCGATGAGCGCCTACCTTGCCGTAATACAGTGTTTTCACTAGTTCGGGGGGTAGAACTCAAAACTATTGTAACTTGTAACAAATAAACCATACTTTTGTTATGTGAATGTGATACATATCTTTAAATATTGTTACTGGAACTTTATTTGAATAAAACATTTTTACTTTTTTTTTACTTTAATACTTCTAACACTTTGTAAAAAGACGATCGAGAATCTAAATCACTACATAGTATAAAACAAAGTCGCTTTCTCTCTCCCTGTCTGGGATATACGGACATACTTATGTATACTTTAATCTGTAAAACAACGAAATGAATTTTAATGCGATTTTTTTTATTAATTGATTAAAATGGAAGGTTTATAAGGATGACATACGCTGATGGGGTGGAGAACTCACTCAACTTGGGCGGGCCACTAATATTCGTTCTTCTTTGTCATGAAAATTGATTTGGCACCGACTTCAAAAAGAAGAAGTTGAATAGAGTTGTACAGTACATAATAAAATAAATAAAAATTATTTTATACTTTTCAGTTGGATTTTTGAAGGCGGTTCTTTTTTAAATAAAAAATAATAATATTTAATTTTTCTGTTTAGTTTTTAGATTTTAGGTTTTTCGCAGTAGGCTGAATAATAGTTAGATAGGTTAGTTCAGTGCACTTTGTTCGTCGTATAGATTTTTATAGTTTAGTTTGGTATATTTTTTGGTTCCTAATATTTTAGATTGAACTGTGTTTGTTATAGATTTTAGGTTTTAGGCAGTAGTTATATAACAGTTAGTTTAGTGCTTTTTTCTAGGTGCTGTGCGAACGCGCAATATTAGCACCAAAAAATGAAACGGTCACTAAAATAAATGAAAATATTTTGAATGATGAAGTTATGGGAGAAAATACTAAATAATTATCTGTAGACACAGTGATAGAAACAGAACATAGTACGTCATGTCCTGTGGAGTTCTTAAATTCTTTGGATCTATCTGGGGTGCCATCTAATAAAATAAAACTAAAAGTAGGTGTTCCGGTGATGCTCATGCGCAATCTCGATGCCCCTAGACTGTGTAATGGTACCAGGCTGCGTGTCACTCAGCTTGGGCGGAACATTATTACAGCCACTATTTTAACTGGCGCAGCCAAGGGTGAAAGTGTACTCATACCTCGGATTTCGATTATTCCAAAAGACCTCCCATTTCAATTTAAAAGACTTAAATTTCCTATAAGGGTTTCATTTGCAATGACCATTTGCAATGACCATTAATAGAGCACAAGGCCAAACTCTAAGGGTTGCTGGAGTACACTTATAAAAGCATTGTTTTTCAGTGTCCATAATCTGCATGTTTTAACTCCACAAGGGAAAACATTTAATATAGTGCACTATTCAGTTTTGGTTTAACAACTGAGCATATCCAGCGATACATCGCTCTTCTCAGAATTTTCTGTGGAAATGAGAAATTTTATACTTTATACCGCAATATAACCGAATTCCAAGCGGGCGAAGGTATGGGCGGAAAGTAAATTTGCCACCACCGCATATTTAACTAGAACTATTATGAATCAATCGTTCCGGATTCGTATCTCAGGTGATTCAAGCATTTTGTATTTTTTTTTTGTTTTGTTAGCTTTGAATAGCAATGTATATATTATAATAGCAAGCACTATCCCTTCACTTCCGCGATTATTTTGTATGGAGATCCACCACTAATCATCCCCATCTTCCCGAGCAATCGCTGCAAGCTCTCCCGCTATCCCCAGCGGTCAGTGGCGGCAGCACCGGATTGCCAAACTACTATTCGAATTTGTATTTGTACTCACTAAGATATTCTCATTTTGAACATAGAAACTTGGTACAAAATGGTTTGGTTCATGATTCTTATGAAAAATTAAAAAGGGTTTTTTTGGAACTCAACCCCTAAGAGGTTGATAGAGCAAATGAAAGTTAATATAGAGATTTTTGACATTTTTGTATCAGAAACATAAAACTTGGTGCGATTGAATTTATGAAATTCGTCTATCAATTATTCATGAGTATATATTAACGTCCATAAATTCCATAAAAGGGTAGCCACTGCTTCAGAGAAAGTAATTCTTCATCCAGTTTTGGGAATAGACTAGGGAAAAGGTAGTTAAATAAAGGTTATTAGTGATGGGTCACCAACTGCATCGCCCAACAATCACTTGAAAAGCCTCAATGTCCTTTATATCCTTTACAACGCCCGCGGGAATTTAAATATAAAAAACAGAAGTTGAGATAGTGTTTCGGTATTTTGAATGTAAACGGGATACAAAAAATTAAGTCCACGCGGACGAAGTCGCGCGCAAAAAGCTAGTATATTATAAATTTATATTTTATACTCACGCCATTAATTCCTATATCACCTTTTTTCACTCTACTTCCAAAGTAGCTTAAGAATTCTGAAGCTCTGGCTACCCCTTTTAGGGATTTACAGCCAGCCAGCCAGCCAGTATATGTATGTCATAATTTTTTTTAACTTTGTCTCTACAATAAAATTTCTTGTTATTCTTTTTCAAGATACACTTTCTAAATACGTAAAGACGGAGCATTCGCTTGTAATATAACGTTACAGATTTGAGCATTACATCAGTGAATAACTAGCCGTGTAGTGTCGGCTTAGAATAGCACTACCCCATTTCTTCCGGTGGGTGTACGTAAGAGGCGACTAACGGACTTGGGGCTTTTAAGGGATTTTTGCGCGATGCGGTTGGAGACCTATCACCAACAACCTTTATTTTACCATCTTTTCCCCACTCAACTTCCAAAAGTGGCTGAGGAATTTATAATTTCTCAGCTCTGGCTACCCCTTTTAGGGATTTATAGCCGGGAGTATATGTATGTATGTATAGTATATTTTGACTACAATTGTTAAAATAAAGGAAGCTGATAAAGACCACTAACAAAAATACTAGCCAAGAAGTGACGAAAGTATAAGTTCCACTGAACATCACGAAATTTCTTGGCACTAGGTTTTCAAAACACTCTACTTCAATTGGGCGATGTATTCATATAGCAATGGAAGCAAGCCTATGACCGAATGGTATGGATGTCGTAGGATGATTTGATGTTTAGGTTTTTTGCAAAAAACCTAGGGATTTTGCAAAAATCCGGATAATTAGACAACGGTTAGAATTTTTTCTAATCTTACTAGGTTTTTTGCAAAAAAACTAGTTGGTTTAGTAAGATTGTACTTCTTTAATGCTGATTGGCTGATTTCTGATTGCTCGCCTACACTTATTCTGATTGGTTCGTCATTGTGGTATTGAGATTTTATAGCTAGAGTTATAAAGGGTAAGAAATGACAATACTTATTTGATACTAGGAATTAAATATATTTTTTTTACTCTTTTGTTGGAGTAAAATACAATCACGTTCGGACATATTATACACAGATCAAGTTACCCCAAACTAAGTAACACTTGTTTTATGGGATAGTAACTCAGCGATATATTTAATATAATATATACATATGCTTATCACATAAATGTTGCTCTCAGCGGGGATCAAACCCGCAACCTCCAGACCGAAAAGCTAGTCACCTATCCACTCGGCCACGGACGTTTTCAATATAGGTAGGAACAATAAAGTAAGTACGTTTTAAATTGTAGTATTGAGGTATTATAGCTAGAGTTATAAAGGGAAACGACAATACTATTTTTATGCTTAGGAACTTTTTGTAACTAAAATTTAAAATAACAATCAAATTAAATGTAGGTAGGGACAATGAAGTAAGTACGTCTTAATTAACAACCAATCAGAGATGACGTGTTGATGAGGGAACTGCAATCGACCAATCAGTGTACAGTATTCATAAAAACTGACATTTCGTTTCGGAGTCATACTAAACCAACTAGTTTTTTTGCAAAAATCCTAGTAAGATTAGAAAATATTATAACCGTTGTCTAATTATTCGGATTTTTGCAAAATCCCTAGGTTTTTTGCAAACTCTTACGACACCCGTGGGTAGAAAGGGGTAGTGACATTCTAAGCCGGCACTACACGAAACAATTGATACAAATTTTTAGGGAATATTAATGAATTAAGATAAATGAAGAACGAGAGGTCCCCATGGTACTGCGAAAAATTGTTTGTAATCGATAAATCTGTGGAAAACAATTTAAGACGCATTACAGTAAGTACAAAAAGCCGTTTTATCTGAATATATTTGTAAAAAGTAAAAAGCCAACTTGGACGGTTATGTTAGACTATCCGATTTACCTTAGGTACACTCCTTTCCCCCACACGGTGCAGCCTTGTAGTGGCGTGGGGGCTCAGTAGCCCCGGGCTGGTCACCCGGGGTGAAGCCAATGCACCAAGGGACTTAAAAAATCAAAGGAACTCGTAACCCTGGCAGTCTCGCACTTCCAGGGCCGAAGGTCTTGCCGCGGCGTAGGCTTGACCGCGAGGAGTAAACCTCTATAAAAAATTGGAAGAGGAGTAAACCTTCCGCAAAAATCCGAGGATAAAACCTCGTTTAAAAATCCGTGAGGTGGTGGGCTGCGACCGGCGGGTTGCAGTCTGCTACTCCGCAAGGAGAACCTCGAGGGGGTGGGCGTTTGGAACTTGTGGCCCAAACGCCTGCGGTGCTGAGGAAGCACAAAGAGGAGTGGGGGACTTTAACTCCCCCGAGATGGGCTGCTTTTTGCAGCAGGTGCGTGGAGGCTGTGGATATTACCTATGGTAAAGTCGCCACGGACTCCACACATGTGTACCATAGGTGGCCACCGTGGGGTTTTAGTCGGTAAGAGTCCGACATACCTTCGTCACCCCGCCGGGTGACGTCGGATCCATGAGGATTTCCAAACGAAAAAAAAAAAGAAAAAAAAAAGGGACACTCCTTTGCCCCGCCAGGGCGGCCCACAGCTGGCCGGCACACATAAAGTGAAGCCGCACAGACCACAGGGCTAGCAGCAACCAATCCTATCGAAAATAAGGCTATGTTAGAAGTAACGTAAATATTCAACACTGCTTAGAATGGCAGGCATCCGGAGAGTTAATAATAATAAGAGTAAGTGAAGAAGTACAGAGGTGTGCCTGCATGGAACAAAGTGGCGTGACATAGTCTCTGCCTATCTATCCCAATTGTAAATGACCTGAGCTGAATGAAATATTCCACTCATACTATTCTACATTTTACTAAATAATTTATGTAATGTTTTACGATTAAATAAATCACCTTTTCGTAAATTATTTTTAGCGCCATCTATGTAAATAACTGTCAACTTTTGTAAAGTACACGTATGTGTTGTTTGTAAAACAATGTTTCGAAGTAAAGTTACTAAACACGAATAAAGTTCGTCAATAAAAATGTAGATGGCTCTGCTACCAGAGAAGCTTTGTAAAATGGGCCAATTTATTTTTAGGTGTACCACCATCCAAAATGATGATTTTTCAAAAAAGTACGGGAATATGAGTTTTTTTTACTTTTACTGAGTTATTATACATTAAAGTATCTTAAAATAGTACAAAATCAAAAATATTATGAATATTTCTCGAAATAAAATGATTTCTATGTATCATGGAGTGTAATTTATTTCCATTCTGTAACCATTTATAGAATTAATAATCATAATAGCCAAATTTTGACTGAAACTCATTTTGAATTAAAATTACTACTTTAAAAAGCAACAGTTTAAAACAAGCTTTATGCTGTCCATTCCGAAACCAAGAGCATTCCCCTAATACTCGTACGTTACCATGTTAACGGTTTTGGAAAGGAAGTTTCGGAATACCAAAATTCATTTTGAAAATAGCTTTTTGTGATGACTTACAATGATAAATGACGAGTAAATAATTTTATTGAGATCACAATTAGTTAAATAAAGTACTTATAACTAAGGTAATTGGTTAAAATTGCACTTTACCTTAAAAACTTGGTAACAACACCGGACCAAAAAAAATGACCACTTCACACAGCCACACTCAATGCAATTTTTCGCAAACTAAACGTCATAGAAAACAATAAAATTACCAAAAAATAACATGAACAGTACTGTAGAGTCAGAATGCAATAAAACTGTAAAACAAAAGAAAAAAATCTTTACCGTCTAATAAACTCATGGTTTCGGAATAGGAATTCCTCTTGTACCAAATTCTGGATTTTGATTTAAACTGTTATTTTGATAGTCAAAACCGAAAATTAATGGTATTTTTAATAAAAAGCTGGATATCATCAATATTTTTCATAAAGGTAAATGAAATTCGAATGTACTTTTCATAGAAATTCATAGATTTATTTGGTGTTGAAGTTCCACGATTCCGCGGGGGACATAGTAAATAACGTAATTTTCTTTCAATAATTATCGAATAAAACCTATAATATTAAATATTTCAGTATCGAAAGCATGTAAAATTATTGTTTATTAGTTAATACAATGATAAAATTCAAAATTAAATATGATTGTCTTACGAATAGTTGGGGTAAAACCGCTTCAAACCTGGGGGACATGGAAATTAGACGAGTACACAAAAAGAAAAAATAGCCCAAATGGAGTCTATAGCCGACCTCTTTGCTTTGTTTACCAGTAAAAGTGCTAGCTTTGGAAATTATTAGTTTTTAAGTTGTTGAATTTATATATTTTATTTGTTGTGCTATGCAGTGGCGACCAAGATTAGCACTAACCCAACACTTTTCTAAGGTTATTACGGGCGTTAGAACTTTGAAATGTTTGTCAGGCAATGGAGCCTATTGCAAACATGCATACATACATTCAAGCCAGTGGTTTCCTTACTCTGCTTCTAAAGTATCTAAAGAATTATAGTTCTGAAGCTCTGGCTACCGATTTCAGGAATTACAGCCGTGAGTATATACGTATGTAATTACGTCATATAAATACTTTAAACTATGTATCTTTAGTAAATTTTGCTGTTGTACTATTTCAAAAGCTCATCCTCCATTGGGCAATGTATTTACAGAACACTGAAAGCAAGCCTACGACCGGATAATATTTGTAATCCATGGCCAAACTGTGTTTCAAAATTATTGCTCTTAACGCTATAAATGGCTGACATTTTGTGATACTGAAGCTTGAATACTGGTAATGTCAGTGATGTTTGATTGGGTGTCACATTTGTAACTACATACATACATATACTCACGGTTATAAATCCCTAGAAGGGGTAACCAAAGCTAAGGAATTTGAAATTCCTCAGCCACTTTTGGAAGCTGCATGGGGAAAAGATGGTGAAATAAAGGTTGTTGGTGATGGGTCTCCAACCGCATCGCCCAAAAATCCCTTAAAAGCCCCAATACCGTTAGTCGCCTCTTACGTACACCCACCGGAAGAAATGGGGTACTGCTATTCTAAGCCGACACTACACAGCACTATTTGTAACTAATCACCTCATTATCACTTAATCCCAGAATGTAAATTACAATAAATACATTTGAATTTAATTTGTTCCCACTAAGCTATGAAGGTAAAAAACAATTTAGGTTTTCAAAGTAACGAAACAAATCATATTTTTTTATTTCCTTAATTAAGTCATTTTTTTTACTTATATAGGTGTGTAGTGCCGGCTTAGAATTTCACTACACCTTTCTTCCCACGGGTGTCGTAAGAGGTGGTGGCATAGAGGTATACCTACTATTATACCTCTATGGGTGGTGGTATGAGAATTTTTTAAATGGTTTTTGGGCGATGCGGTTGAGGATCCATCACCAACGATATTTTATTTGTACCATCTTGTCCCTTATCAACTTCCGAATGTGGCTGAGGAGTTTCTAGCTCTTAAGCTCCGGCTACCCCTTCTTGGGTTTTATGGCCGTAAGTATGTATGTATGTACATAAGCATTCTTATATTCACGGTTATACATACATACATACATAAACTCACAGCTATAAATGACTAAAAGGGGTAGCCAGAGCTGAGGAATTACAAATACCTCAGCCACTTTTGGAATTTGCGTGGGGAAAAGATGGTGAAATAAATGTTGTTGGTGACTGTGATTATGGGTCTCCATCACGGTTATAATCCCAAGAAAGGGCTGTCAAAACTCTGGAATTGAACATTCCGCAGCAGCTTTAGAAGATAATAAGGGAAAAGATAAACGATTTTCTTTTCCAATCACATTATCAAATTTTGACATACATATACTTACGGCTATAAATCCTTAAAAAGGGTAGCCAGATCTTCAAAACCAGCCACTTCTGGAAGTTATCAAAATCTAAAATGAGTTAAAATAACTAAGAAATACTATTTCTGCTGATTAAGTTTTCATAGTACTAACTTAGTTTCATAGTACTTTTCATAACTTTGCCGCGTAGTGCCGGCTTAGAATGTCGCTACCCCTTTCTACCCACGGGTGTCGTAAGAGGCGACTAAGGGTATTGGGGCTTTTTATTGGATTTTTGGGCGATGCGGTTGGAGACCCATCACCAAAAACCTTTATTTTTTACCATCTTTTCCCCACTCAACTTCCAAAAGTGGCTGAGGAATTTATAATTTCTTAGCTCTGGCTACCCCTTCTAGGGAAATATAGCCGTGAGTATATGTATGTATGTAAGTTTTCATGTAATTAAGAGTTCTCATTTGTGTAGTCTTAACCGTTTCAGGAATAATTTACTGTGGATTGGATAGACAGGCAGGCAAACATAATTTCATAAATAAATCTTTAAGGATTTAGACTACTCCACTTACTAATAAAGAAGTTTATTGCAAGGAGATATTTATGTGTAAGCTGTGTGGCGTTGGCTTAGAATAACACTACCCCTTTTTTCCCGTGGGTGTTCTTAACCCTTAACTTGGCAGGTCTTTTTAGGTAGCTAAGGCAATAAAAAAACTGTTTAGTTGTTTTATTTACTTAATATAGATGTCGGAAAAAATATGAAAAAAAATCTCTAGTGGGTAAAATTAAAAAAAACACATGTATATTATGCTATACATTGCTCATTAAGCCGCAATCACTTTGACGAAGGAGATGTATAGGATAGTATACAGAATCAATAAAGAGTCCAAATAAGTTTTAAAATTTTATTCATCAAATGTTGTAAAAAGTAGGTTTATCTTGTTTAGATTTATCTTAAAATTATAGTTTTTTAGTCGGGAAAACGGAAACATAGTAATAACATATTCGTACATACACAAACTCACGGCCATTATCCCAAAAAGGGGTAGCCAGAGCTTTAGAGCTTCCTTCCTCGATTCCTCAGCCACATTTGATAGTTAATAGGGGAGAAGATGGTATCGTCCGTGATGGGTCTCCAACCGCATCGCCAAAAAGCCACTTACAAAAGCCCTACTCCCTTGGTCGCCGTTTACGACACCCGTGGGTAGAAAGGGTTAGTGACATTCTAAGCCAGCACTCTGGTATTGCGGCATATGTTCAGGCCAAAAATCGTAATTGTCATATCTAATACAATCAGTTGGTCTCTCGAGAGGTGTTATGTTATTTTGTGTTGTCAGGGATAGAATCTTTTATAGCAGTAGTTACTCGCCTATTATGTTTTATAAGGCCTGCATAGACTTCATATCGAAATTTTTGCAAAGCTTTGTCAGAAGTCAATAATGCGTTTCTTTCCTTTCCTTCACCAAGACTTTCTTCCTCTGTATCAAATAGTATAGCCCTACACGTTATATAGCAGGAAAGCAGCATAAAGCAGGAAAATGTATACTGTCCAGCCAGCACTAGATTTTTTAAATCCCCACAAGCAAGGTTTGTTGGGATTGTACTGTCTTCGTGAGCCCGCCTTTTTTCCATTTTACCATTTCATCTATGCTGTATGCTTTATCTTCCCCAATAGAAAGACACTGCGCTCATAAATTTTCAATAAGTGGACGAATTTTATAAAACCTATCTGTCTGGTCGGCCTCTCTCTACGTTCTCCGTAAAATGAATGTAATGGTGGAGGTGTGAAAATTCTTACTGGAGGTGATTGTGGAACTGACGATAATGAGGGTATTGATGACAAGGGTGGTATTGCATCATAATTGCATTGCATGTGGTTGAAATCCCTAGAAGGGGTAGCCAGAGCTAAGGAATTAGCCTAATTCCTCAGCCACTTTTGGAAAGTTGAATGGGGAAAATGGTAAAATAAAGGTTGTTGGTAATGAGTCTGCAACCGCATCGCCAAAAATCCCTTAAAATCCCTAATACTGTTAGTAGCCTCTTACGTACGCCCACCTGAAGAAATTGGGTAGAGCTATTCTAAGCCGACACTTCAAGGCTTATATTAGCAGTGTATAGAATAGTATACATATTGTAAAAAACATGTCATGCCATAAATTGGGCAATGTATAGTATTCTATACACATTACTTCAAAGTACTATTTTATAAAAAATATTAGTGTTAAATAAAAGGTTCTTATATTACTAATTACGTAATACATTGAATATGTAAATTTAAAGTATAAAACATTCGTATGAACTTTGAATTAGTAACAAAAAATATTTTTATCCTCGTTCGCACAAACATCCTCCGCATCTTTTTTTCTTTTTGACACCTGTTATATAAGGATCATAGACATCTATAAAACTTTTTTCTTCTTACGTAGAAATATGTTCAGAAATCTTATTGTTTTTGGTGATATTCTCATAGAGTAAAGATTTCAAAGTTTAGATTTTTTCTAACTGAATGTATAGTATAATATACAAAATCACTTTAAGGGTTAAGGAGCGGGTAAGGGTATTCGGGCTTCACCGTTCTCCGATTACTTCGCCATTTATGAACCGATTTTGATTATTATTTTTTTATTCGAAAGAAGATACTCCCGGATTGGTACCATATTGAGGATGTCAGGGTCTGATGATGGGATCCTGGAGAAATCGAGGAAAACCCTCAAATTTTATAGGCAAATGTACCACGTTTTACATATTTTCTGAATTTATATTGGCATTTTCTTCTGAAAATCATATTGTTATGCTGCTGAGCTGATGATGGAAGGTGTGGGTCTTCAATCACAAGGAGTTCGCAAACAGTTCTTTCAACATTCTATATAGATTTATACTCTTCTTGGTAGCTTTTATGAAGAGAAGTACAGGTTCAATAAACATTTCTTTTGTTATGTTATTGTTACCGAGAAAGTACCATGAGACCAGGATCTGATGATGGCATCCCAGGAAACCGAGGGGACTGTCGAAACTCACAATCATGTGACAGTGTATTTGTTCAAAACGCCGATAGGCCTGCCCTTTATAACGTGAGAACACTGTCCAAGCAAATCGTGGGTACTCTGAACAACAGGTGACAATAATTTAACTTTTTTTGACATGAATTCCTCATGTGGGGATTATTACTCATAAATAAAAGATGTTATTAAAGGAAAGAAAAATTTCGACACTGGCGGGGTTCGAACTCGCGACCTTCGGGTATACGCCCCCGTCGCTCTGCCAACTGAGCTACAGTGTCAGTTGGCATCCAGCGCGAAATTTCTCTATCCTTTGTTTCTTTTTTACACGTTCAAGTAGTGTTTGCGTTTCCTACCTCCGAATGTCAGGCCTTACGGGATGGTATTCAATACTAGAGAAATCTATAACCTCTACAAATAAAACTCTGTTTAATTAACTATCATTTCATATAATCAACACTATACTGTTCTACAATAACTACAGCAGATATAGTTCCGTAGCAAGTGACTATATACATACATTCAATAGCGTTACATGAAACACCTATGCACATTTTAATACATAGTAGTAGTGAAGCATTAGGCATAAATATACTATCTATACTTAAGCACAAGTATATATACACTTAGTAATTAATACAATTAGCAATAGGTAGTTAATGTTATAACTTACATGATATCTTTCAAGCAGCAGTTCCTCTCGACTAGACAGTCAGAACTCGAATGACGCCGCTACTGGCACGTCACCCGTTTTAAACACTGAGCCAAACAACTCCGGTACGGTAGTGGGGGTTGCACGTGCGCATGCAGCTGCGTCACTCAGTAATACGATCTTTCATTTTCAAACTTATGAATTAAACTTGTAGTTATTCAAAAGTATATATTTAAGTATACAATGATACTATAAAGTGGTGATGACAGTCGGCCATCCTTATTATAAGCATGACCTCATGCTGGTAGTAAACTCAAAACTTATTACATTTACATTAGAGGTTTAAGCATACAAGAAAGGACAATTATATTATTATTATTATTATTTTACACTTTAGCCCTTTTTTGTTTTTCCGTCCTCACACTAAATTGGACCATTCCGTCCTCACAATAAATTGGACCATTCCGTCCTCACAATAAATTGGAACCTTCCGTCCTCACAATAAATTGGACCCTTCCGTCCTCACAATAAATTGGACCCTTCCGTCCTCACAATAAATTAGACCCTTCCGTCCTCACAATAAATTGGACCCTTCCGTCCTCACAATAAATTGGACCCTTCCGTCCTCACAATAAATTGGACCCTTCCGTCCTCACAATAAATTGGACCCTTCCGTCCTCAAATAAACCATTCCGTCTTTAAAAATAATCAAACGTGTTAACTTCAAATATAATTATCTACTTTATATTTACTAAATATAAAACAATATAATTAATCAAGAACAACGGATTTATCGGACAGCTCGTTACCACTATACTATTGCGCCAAAAGGGGTATGTTGGCATAACCCCATATGTAACCTTTAGTAATCAGCCTAAACAATTTGTCATTTTAGTTTTCTTCTATAATTTGAATGATATATTATGCTATCCTTACTTATGTAAAATGGCAATGCGAAGATGGAAGAGAGACCAAAAAGAAAATACAACGGTGTGCGTAACATTAGTATGGCCGATTCCATACTAGCCCTATGGAAGTTGATAAAAATTTATAAATTAATAATATTGATAAAATAAAAATTCGTATTTGATATTGACGCTTGTCATTTACTGACACTTTGTGTAGCTTTCATATATTCATTTAAACCGTAATAAGCTTTTAAATGAAGACTGCGTTTTATTATTACTTTGAATTTCTTTTCTTATTTTATTATAAAATAGTGGATCGGCCCAGCTTCGCACGGGTAGCGTTGTTTTCTTTTTTTTAATATCTGAGTTTTCTTTGTTCAATCACTGCTCAAACATTATAAAATTTAGCGCAATGTTTTCAATTTATTAAATTTATAGCACTCCTGAACAGTGATGTTTGGTGTTATTTTATGAACGGTTCAGTGTTTCCTTTTATTAGCAAATTTTTGGAATAAAACGCCATGAAGTATTTATAACAATCTTTAAAAGAAATCATTACGTGATGTAGGATGCAACTACTGGCGCCATCTAGCATGTAATATGTAAATTAGTAAAGATTTGGTTTTGGTCACGGGCGCGATGGCTTATTTCATGTATTATTTCAGCGTTTCTCTACCGATTTCCATGATTCTTTTTTTTTTTATTATTGAACAGGTAATAACGTTACCTGTTTTATTTTAGGAATGAGTGAGAGTATTATAAACGTAAGATTAAACAAATATAATCAGAATGCTCCGAACTGCTAAGCTATCAGGAGTTACACGTGTTATTGTGAGTCAACCATATAGATAGACACATGCTATTGCCGAATATATATTTTTTTTTTGACAATTTTATGAAGAATATTTCCGTCATACTTGATTTCTATGTAAGTTTAACCATTAAGGCTGCACACGCGACGGAAGCTTAAAAATTTGAGTAACTTCCCCTGTTTTCCCAAAATTCTCCTTCACTACTCTGATGAAAAGTACACTATAACCTGCCTAGGAGTATGAAGAATAATTGTGCCAAGTTTCGTTAAAATCCGTCCAGTAGTTTTCGTTTCCATAAGGAACATACAAACCGACAGACAGACAGACAGACAAAAATTTTACTGATAGTATTTTTGGCATTAGTATCGATCACTAATCACCCCCAGATAGTTATTTTGAAAATATATTCAATGTATAGAATTGACCTCTCTACAGATTTATTATAAGTATAGATTTTACACATAAACCCATGAGAAATGTATTCATTTTTGACAATCTGTCCTTTTCAATCGAATTCTAATGTATATCTATTATAAGCTGATTTTATGTCAACAACATCGTCTGAATGCCATCATACTTACTATACGCTAAGCGTATTGTGGAGGAAAAGGGAAGATCTTCCGTCAGGCGGTGTTATGCCTGGGGACCGCGGTCCAACTGTATTAAGTTGGAATTTGTATATATAGTTAATGTTTTAGAAACTTCGATTGCGCGATGTACGATTTGTATGGCGAGTTTTGGTGACGAGTGTGACGTATATTGCTTTGTTTCGTGTTGCTGTGGAATGTGATTCTTCTTGCACTGTCAGCGTTTCTATGTAGTGCGCGTCATTGTGTACTGATAGCGCGTCGCTACAGTATTTTTAAGCAAACTAGTAAGAGGTTTAGCATTAATTGGCAACATTTCTAAAAATACCGTTTCTAAGTTGTCAAATATGTAAACATATATTTTGCTATGAATTATTTTTAGAGAAGAATAATATAAACCGAAAATTGTTTGGGATGTCACACCTACGGCGGAATGAGAAGTTACCGTTGATGAATATTAGAAAAAAAACCTTGTTAAGACAAAACAGATGTTATATTCTATTTTATTCACAGTCTCTTTCCCTGGCACACGTGTTATTTTAACCCAATCAACTCATTCGCCCAAGTTACCACAAAAAAAAGCTTTATATCGAACATCGAATTTAATACAAATCCTAGTGAAGACACACTGACTGACACATAGTGTGTAAACTCGCTTGGTAACTAGGAAATATGATTTGTTGAAATTAAACCGCTGTTCAAACAGGTCGCTTTATCGGACATCTTAATCGGACTAGCATATTTACATCATAAACGCATTCATATCGCGATGTACAAAACAATGTCAACGCCATCTAGTGGCTAACAGTAACAACACAAAATTAATATAAATAATTTAAAGGTAAACTTAATACTTAAATAATCTGAGAAAACGTAAACAAACCAAAATAGTTGACTGACAGTGTGACAGTGACAGTAAAGAAATGCATTTAATGGCATTCTTATTAAATACAATCTACTATTAATGTTGGGAATTTTAATTAATTTTAGTTTTTAATCAAATTTTTAGTTATATCTTTAAGTTATAATATAATATTGTCAATGCTGTGTGCACTGTTGTTGGCATTATAACTGACCAAGACTTTAAAATGAATGTGAATGCAATCTTATGTTACAATGCTGTTGGTGTGCCTTGAATAAATAAATAAATAAATTCAACAATGGCAAATCGGCAAAAATGTTATCACTATGCCATATGAGTGACGTCATTTGGGGGTAACGTGCATTTAGAATTATAAACGAAAATCATGGAATATACCAAAACAAAAGATTATATAGGTCGTTTTATTGTGCATCTAGGTTCTCTTTAAACAAATACGTATGCCCAAAAAACAAATGTTCTTAATTGAAAATTTTGGAACGAAGTGCCGAAAGAATGCTTAAAGAAGCTAGCCAGTCCTAAAAACTGGCGAAAATTATGTCGGTTGGTAGGTGTGGGCAATTTTAAGGACCAATTTGTCTGAAACCGATAATTTTAAAAAGCACTGCTCAGTTATATGACCTATTTTATTGCATTCAGCACGCCTTTTTAGTGGCTGTGAACAGCTGGCAAATAAATGACCTTCCTGTTTACAATTTAAGCACCTAGAAGTCTTTGGTAGAGCACGTGTTTCTAAGTCATTGTTATTTGTCTTATACTGAGGTTGACCCATTTTTGTGTACCGGGGCGATCATTGTCAGGTCTTCAAATTTAACGGACCTATTACTTAATCGTTATCTAATACTTTAGTGTATCTATATTATATATCTTTCTACATCTATGTATGTATTTAATATGTATAAGTTTATGTAATTTATAAACTGATAATTTCAGTACGTCCCAACTGCTACAACCATTGTACTTTTAAATTTTATAATGAAATTTATAATTAGCTTTACTTTAAAAAAACTGTTGTCCTATTTACCATTGTATTAGCATTAAGCCGTTGATTTCTTAAATAAACAAATAAATAAAGTAACTGCCTCGGCTCCTAAGCACACTGCCCTGTCATCTATCCCGTGTAAAACACATTCTACCGCCCTAGTTCCTACTATTCCACACCTATTTATCAATGTTTTATTTTGTTTTATAATAGTACTCTTCCAGTGAATCATTTAATCGAGCATGTTTAGCTCACATATTGCCCAAGCATTTGCCCATAATTTTCTTCGACAGGGAATGTAGACAAAAGCTTTCTTTGCCACTCTCCCCACGTAAAAGGAACAGACGATAACCCCTCAAACCACCTCTGGGCAAGACCTTTTAATTTTGGCAGCGCAAAGTGTACTATTTGTTTTTCTGACCAACTATATATTGTAGCACACTCGTTAACCTTGTGCAACCACATGGTCATCGTCTGCTCCTTTCGGCCGGGATCAAACTTGGGCATTGGATTATGCATGCTTGTCCCTATTTTGTCCGACGAATCCGCTTGGTTCATAGATTTTACTATTTGTGCTATCTTCATTAAACTATCTATACTTAAAGACGGATCGTTTGACTCACCCACCGCGGCGGCTTGGTCTTCTGCATTGGTAGTTGCAGCCACGAGTACCAGCCGATCGTCCCGGCGGCGCGGCTGATCCCGTGAACGACGATCACCTGAGCGCCTGCCACGCAAGCGACGACGGTATTGAGGGCGCCGGATGTACGAGCGACAGCGGCGGTCACGGACCTCCGGGCTAACGCCCCGTGATTCGCCACTGCTATCTTCAGATCGGCGGTCTCATGAGTGGCAGCCTCGCGCCCGGTAGCCAGGCGATTGTGGCCGCACAACACGCTCACGTGACTGAAGTTTCTTTCCTTCATTGTACTAGTTGTACAGCGTTTCATGATGCAATCCAAGCTCCTCATGGCTGGATGGTTCTTCAGACGTGCGCACTACACTACTACACTACACTACACTACACTACTACGACGATGGTGAATGTGCGATCGACACGGAAGCACCGGACTGCGCTGGCTCCCATACTCGTCCATGCAGCGACTGGCCCGGTCACATAAATCGCGGCATACCGGACTTCGTGACCGGGTTCGATAATGGTCAGCTCCAGTGCGCCTGGAGTGCGACCGACCTTTGCGAACTGATGGCGAAGCTTTAGACGCCACATTAATCTGAAAAAATCAATTGGTACGCGTAGTTTCTGGCATGAAGTGGAAAGTGGTAGCAGCAAGCTATGTAGCCTTGTAACCATAAATAAGTACAGACTAGATTAGGACGGGTCCGAGTACTAAAAGGGGAAAATGTGAATAAATAACTCTTAATTAAAGTTCCACCTTAGACGTAGATCAACAACGTAAATCAGCGAATGATTAAAGGAAAATAGCTACCGAAACTCATTTATACTGCTTTCCTCTTGAAATAAAAATATTTATTCGTTCAAATTTTTCTAATGATTGTACATTATTGTACATTCGCCGCTCATGCACTTGCTACCAATTTCGCAGTATTCATACTTTATTGATTTAACTCGTTTCCGGCCGGTTATATCCTCTCCGGTAGTATAAGTCAAATGAGCAGCCAATATTTATATTTCGTTTAATAGTACCGGAAGGATACTTATAAATTATCTCAAGTCAAATCAGCAACTATTATAACTTAACTGGGTATCAGATAAACGTTAAAATATACCGGAAATTGACAAATAAATTGTTACTCATTGAAGAAAAAATAACTGTAGGGAACAATACAGTCAGACACAACTCGTATTTAGTATTACCCGATTTCTAATTTGTTAACTTCTACTGTTTGCTTACCAACTTCATCGAATTGGTTATATCAGCTCAGAACAACACAGTATATACATACAATACATACATAATGCTGACGCATTAAAAAAAAATAAAACTGGTTCTATCCCCACTTCTGAAATGTCAGGCCTTACGGGATGGTATTCAATACTAGAGAAATCTATAACCTCTACAAATAAAACTCTGTTTAATTAACTATCATTTCATATAATCAACACTATACTGTTCTACAATAACTACAGCAGATATAGTTCCGTAGCAAGTGACTATATACATACATTCAATAGCGTTACATGAAACACCTATGCACATTTTAATACATAGTAGTAGTGAAGCATTAGGCATAAATATACTATCTATACTTAAGCACAAGTATATATACACTTAGTAATTAATACAATTAGCAATAGGTAGTTAATGTTATAACTTACATGATATCTTTCAAGCAGCAGTTCCTCTCGACTAGACAGTCAGAACTCGAATGACGCAGCTATTTTTTTTTTTTTTTTTTGTTTACCGGTGGGGAAATCCTCATGGATCCCCCGTCGCTCGAGAGAGCGACGGGGGTATGTCGGACTTTTACCGACTAAAACCCCACCGGTTCGGTGCTGCTGGCCCTGCGGCCTGTGCGGCGTCACCTTGGTGTTTTTGCCGGGCGGCTGAAGGCCGCCCTGGGGCGGCGAAAAGGAGTGTACCTAGGCTAAGTCGGATAGGGTGAGTATAAAAATAAAATAGACTCTAGTTGAGTCTGGTGTGACTATAAAATTAGTGTTAGGTTCTACGACCTCGCCGGCGGGGTCGGTGTCTGGAGTGGTAGTAGTTGTTGGTGTGACCGCGAGCGCCGGTGGCCCCATAGGCCTCGAGCTCGCGGGTGGTGTCGTCGTCGGGATCCGAGAGCACGCTACGTGGGCGTCGAATCCCGGCGTCCGGGGAAATCGAGTAGTCGAGCGAGGCTCGGAGTAAGGGGTTGGGGTGATCAGGGATCTTATCAAAGTATCTACGTGAGATTTGTTTGAAATGATCCCTGATAGTATTGAGCCCTAAGTCTCTGTGGAGATCATAGTTCCTAACATACCAAGGCGCCCCTACCGCCTTGCGCATGAACCTATTCTGTATCACCTGGAGGCGGTGTATCAAGCCCTCTCTGGCGTGTGCGAACGCAACACTACCGTACGAGAGGACCGAGCGTATACATGTTTTGTATAGTGTAACTTTGTGACGCAGTGGTAACTTACTGCGAGCACAAAGCATCGGTGATAGCCTATTCAGGACGAATGAGGCTTTGTTGCGTATGTATTTGATGTGGTGTGACCATGTAAGCCGGGGATCAAAGACAATACCGAGGTATTTGGTCTTTTTCACCCACGGAATAGGTGTACCGAAGAGTTCGACAGGCGGAGGTGGATCGTGTGAGGCGCCTCCCTTCCGAAAGAGCATGGCTGCGCTTTTGGAGGGATGAACCTCGATCCGCCACTTCCTGAACCACTCTCCGAGTTGTGTTACGGCTCGCTGAAGGCGAAGCCGTATGTAGTTGTGGTTGGGGTGACTCGTGTAGAGTAGTGTGTCGTCTGCAAAGAGTGCTAACTCCACCAGCGGTGTACGCGGGATGTCGTTAGTGTATATATTGAAGAGTGTGGATGAGAGCGTAGAGCCCTGTGGGACTCCCGCGTGTATCGGGTGGTGTTGTGAGTGGGCGTCCTCCACTCTGAAGCGGAATCGGCGATCCGACAAGTAGTCGCGGACTATAGCCACGAGTTTGTCTGGCATACCGATCTGGTATAGCTTGTATAGCAGACCGTTATGCCAGACTTTGTCAAATGCCTTAGCCACGTCAAAGAAGACGGCGCCCGTCTGTTTGATGTATGTGTCATTGAATCCATCAAGCACATGCTCGGTAAAGCGATGTGCCTGTTGGACGCATGAGTGTTGAGCCCTGAACCCGAATTGTTCGTGTATCTGAATGCCGCTAGTGTGCAAGTAGTGTCTGATCCTAGCGAGGATTAGTCGCTCATAGATCTTTCCTAACGAGCTTAATAGGCTGATAGGCCTGTAGCTCGTGGGATCGGTGCGGAGCTTTCCGACTTTGAAAATACCTATCACATCGGCATCTTTCCATGAATCTGGAAAGATGCCGTGTATGAGTGATGTGTTAAGTATGATTGTGAGTAGTGTGATGATGTGTTGTGGTAGGATCTTAAGGACCCTGTTAGTCAGCCCGTCGGGCCCCGGGGCCTTTCTGGGTCTGAGGTGTTTAATGATGTCTTTCACCTCGTCCTCGGTGATCGGTTCGAGATCATCGAGGAGAGGGAGTGAGGCGCGGTCGTTGACTAACTTGTCAACGGCCTCGATGTGAAGTGGGTCGCATGGCTGAGAGCTCGGAGAGCATTGCTTCTCCAGACTCTCAGCCAGGCATTCCGCTTTCTCATCGTTTTCGAAGGCCGGTGGTTGGCCGTTCGGTTGTGTGAGGGGAGGAAGACCAAGATCGGTGCCGTCCGACTTGAGCGCCCTCGCCACGTCCCAGTAGGCGTTATGGGACGGACGGATATCACCAAGGAACTTATCCCACCGCTCCCCTCTGTGTTCGACTAGGCGCTCCCGAAGGACGCGCTTCGCAGCCCACAGCCGAGAGCGGTTATCAGGCGAGGGAAAAGAATCGTATGCGCGAGTGGCACGGTTTTTCGCGGTGACAAGTTCCTTAATGTCGTCGGGGAGTCGTTGGCGATGGTAGTCATCGACAACGACTTGAGTATGACGCAGCTACTGGCACGTCACCCGTTTTAAACACTGAGCCAAACAACTCCGGTACGGTAGTGGGGGTTGCACGTGCGCATGCAGCTGCGTCACTCAGTAATACGATCTTTCATTTTCAAACTTATGAATTAAACTTGTAGTTATTCAAAAGTATATATTTAAGTATACAATGATACATTATGTTACAAGTATTATTACCTTATATAAAGTGGTGATGACACGAATTTTAACTAATTCGGACGGCCACTTGTCTACCTTTTCAGATAGAATGCAAATGTTGGAAACGCCTAACTATCACATAATTTAATGTTTTTTGACATGAATTCCTCATGTGGGGATTATTACTCATAAATAAAAGATGTTATTAAAGGAAAGAAAAATTTCGACACTGGCGGGGTTCGAACCCGCGACCTTCGGGTATACGCCCCCGTCGCTCTGCCAACTGAGCTACAGTGTCAGTTGGCATCCAGCCCGAAATTTCTCTATCCTTTGTTTCTTTTTTACACGTTCAAGTAGTGTTTGCGTTTCCTACCTCCGAATTTTAACTAATTCGGACGGCCACTTGTCTACCTTTTCAGATAGAATGCAAATGTTGGAAACGCCTAACTATCACATAATTTAATGTTTTTTGACATGAATTCCTCATGTGGGGATTATTACTCATAAATAAAAGATGTTATTAAAGGAAAGAAAATTTTTTTTTTGCCAACTGACACTGTAGCTCAGTTGGCAGAGCGACGGGAGCGTATACCCGAAGGTCGCGGGTTCGAACCCCGCCAGTGTCGAAATGTTTCTTGTTGTCGAAAAGAGAATTGTGAGTTTCGACAGTCCCCTAAATTTCCTGGGATGCCATCATCAGATTTTGGTCTCATGGTAGTTTCTCGGCAACAGTAACATGACAAAATAAATGTTTAATAAACCTGTACTTCTCTTCATAAAAAATACGAAGAGGAGCATAAATCTATAGATTTATGTTGAAAGAACTATTTTCTAACTCCTAGTGATTGAGGACCTACACCTTCCATCATCAGCTCAGCAGCATAACCATATGTTTTCCAAAAGCAAATGCCAATATAACTTCAGAAAAAAAGTAAATCGCGGTACATGTGCCTATAAAATTTGAGGGTTCCCCTCGATTTCTCCAGGATCCCATCATTAGACCCTGATATCCTCATCATGGTACCAATCCGGGAGTATCTTCTTTCTAATAAAAAAATAATAATCAAAATCGCTTCTTAAATGGCGAAGTAATCGGCGAACAAACATAAAAAAAAACATATACGGTCGAATTGAGAACACTCCTTATTTAATAGCCAAATAAAAGCTAGTGAGGTTTTTCTGGATCGTGCAAAGTGGCGTTAGGTAGTCTCTGTTCACCCCCATTGAAAATAATGTGTGTAATAATAATGTAAATATGAAATATTCGTCCTAAATTTACCCACTATATTTTTCTAACTAGTTATGTAATGTTTTACGATTTACAAATTCACCTTCTGGGCTTTTTTTCTTTTTGTGTACTCGTCTAATTTCCATGTCCCCCAGGTTCGTATGACAATCATATTTAATTTTGAATTGTATCGATGTTTTAACTAATAAACAATAATTTTACATTCTTTCGATACATACATACATATACTCACGGCTATAAATCCCTAGAAGGGGTAGCCAGAGCTACGGAATTAGAAATTCCCCAGCCACTTTTGGAAATGTGAGTAGGGATAAGATGGTAAAAATAAAGGTTTTTGGTGATGGGTCTCCAACCGCATCGCCCAAAATCCTTTAAAAGTCCCAATACCGTTAGTCCTCTTTTAGGTACACCCACCGGAAGAAAACGGGTAGTGCTATTCTAAGCCGACACTACACAGCAATCGATACTTAAATATTGAAAGAAAATGAAGTTATCTACTATATCCCCCTCGGGATCGTGGAACTTCAACACCAAATAAATCTATGAATTTGTATGAAAAGTACATTCAAATTTCATTCACCTTTGTGAAAAATATTGATGAGATCCGTCTTTTTATTTGAAATGCCATTAATTTTTGCTTTTGATTATCAAAATAACAGTTTAAATCAAAATCCAGAATTTGGTACGAGTGGGATTTCTATTCCGAAACCACGAGTTATTTGACTGTAAAGAATTTTTTTCTCATGTTTAACAGTTTAATTACATTTTGACTCTACTGTTGATCTTATTTTTTGGTTATTTTATTGTTTTCTATGACGTTTAGTTTGCGAAAAAGTGCATTAAATGTGTTTTTTTGGTCCGATGTTGTTACCAAGTACTTTTTTTAACTAATTGTGATCTCAATAAAATTATTCACTTGTCATTTATCATAGTAATTCATTACAAAAATAAATTTTCAAAATGTATTTTGGTAATCCGAAACCTCCTTTCCGAAACCGTTAACATGGTAACGTATTAGGGGAATGCAGAATGCACTTGGTTTCGGAATGGTCAGCATAAAGGTGGTTTTAAACTGTTGCTTTTTAAAGTAGTAATTTTAATTCAAAATTAGTTTATTAAATTTGGCTATTATGATTATTCATTCAAGATAAAAATTACATTTTATATCTTTTCCGAGAAAACGTGAGATCACTCATTTTATAGTTTTTATTTGATTTATTTAATTTTTAATAAACTATTGTTCTTGATTATTGCTACGGTTGCACTTTGTTTTTTTTTTAAATACTATACACAGTCAATAAATACTCATTATGAATGACGCATTTATTTACATGATTTTTATTTTGCAGAAAAGAAATATTTGTTGCAGCACTAGTTTTTGAGACATGGCATCTAAGTATGGTTTAAAATATTATAGGATATTATCTCATAAATAAAGCATAAATATGCCTTTGAATGTGTTGAAGCATAAAACGAGAGACAATTATTTGTTATATAAACAATAGAAAGATGCCTTAAGGTTCCATTCGGTTACTTTTGTCTTTCTGTGACCGAAAGTGTCCCCTGGATTTTTTAGAAGTTTTGTAATTACACCCCATGATACATAAAAATCATTTTATTTCGAAAAGTATTCATAATGTCTTTGATTTTGTACTATTTTATGATACTTTAATGTATAATAAGTTATTATACATTAAAGTATCATAAAATAGTACAAAATCAAAGACATTATGAAACTTTTACTGAGTTATTATTAATAACTCAGTAAAAGTATAAAAACTCATATACTCGTACTTATTGAAAAATCATCATTTTGGATGGTGGTACTTACTAATTCATCTTTTCGTAAACCATTGTTTTAGTGACATCTATGTTAGTTGTTGTGAACTTTTGTAAACTAAACGGAAAGGTATAAAAGTAAAATTTATATCGTATTATATATTCACGAAAAAGTTCGTCACTAAAAAAGTAGATGGCTCTGCTACTGGAGAAACTAGCAGAGACATCTATGGTACATGTCAAATACTAAATTGGGATTCCTTTTTTTGTAGTTGTTTTTATTAGTATAGGTAGCGCTAGTTGATAAACTTCGGTTTGTTAATTTTAGTAATAGATGGCACTACTAGTGTCTTCACCAAAAAGTATGAATTTCAAGGAAAGTATCATTAGTTAGGTCAGTAATATTCATGTATTCAATCAAAATAAATAACAATCACTATTATATTTTTAAATATTCGATTTGATAATGCGAATATATATTTTTATGAAGAACTAGAGTAATTGAATAACACGATTAATTTTATAGCGTCAACCTGCTGACTAATTATAAATAAGCATACTTACACATAATCAAGCTCGAACTATCATTTTGCGATAAAAAAAATACATCACCTGTTCGTTAGTACATCCAGAATTTATTTGTTACTAAGTACCTACTTGCAATGCACGTTTTTATCAACAACATTACGCTAAGGACTTTTTTGCGTAAAAGAAAAAATATTTTTGAACAGGCAATGTGGAATGTTGTCCGTTGAGTACCATTAGATACTGAAGAGGTCTGGATGGAATGAGCAACCCACTTAGACTTTATTGGACTTCATAATAACCACTCAAATTCTAGGCACAGAATTAATATTATCTTTCGTTGCTTGAGTTTTATAAAAGAGTAGGGCGAAGGTAGGAAATAAGTTATGCATATACATATCCACAGTATTTTCTAATGAAAATATTAAGACACATATAAGATTGCATTATCTATTGCAAATTAAATTATAATTTATTGCTGTATGGGTTCAATGACTTGACAAACAGACCTACTCGATTTTCTGAATATTTATTTATAGCAAAAAGTTTGTATATGTTTTAACCTTGTTAGTAAGCAAGACTGATTGATGAATTAAAAAATATATTTTTAAATTCTTTTTCCGAATGTCGTTTTTTCACCATTTTCTTTTATAACAAGAGAAGTGCTGGAAAAACAACAGATTCTTGAGGCTCGCGTTCTTTGTCAAACAAAATAATATTTGGAAATAAAAGATGTTTACTGACGAAGAAATAAAAGAAATATCTGAAGGTGTCGCCATTCGACAAGTTGATGGAATAATAAGGTACGATTGTCCTTTATTTCTAAATAAATGAAATGAAAATATTTTTTTCGTGGCCATCCAGAATTTATCCATTTTGTTTTTTCTTTGTTTGCAGTGTTCGTGGCGATTTGTTTGACAAACGATTATTAGGGTTCAAATGTGAATCTGAAACATTAAATGTGAAAAATGATGTGAGTTAAAATTTTTCTAAATTTTATAAATTAATATAAAAGAAATAATTTCGTTTGGTTTGAAATTTGATAATTATTATTATTTAAAGAATTATTATTAATTAAAGCTATTAAAAAAATATAGGTGTGAAATATCAGTTTATAATACAACTTTTTTCCTGAGGACTATTCATAAACTTATGTTAAAATGTGTGTTTGACTCAATACGCAATGAACGTAGAGATTTAGCAGCGGGATCTTATACTATTACGACACCCGAGAGTAGGAAGGGATAGTGACAAAAATATGTGGCGAATAAAACTTTTAACATTTTCATATCTTCAATATTTAGTAGAACCTTTAACCATTTAAAAAATACAACCAAATCTCGTAAATATATTAAACAAAAGCAACCAATTTTCTACGAGCACAAGCCTCTTTACGATTAATATGCATTTTATTTCTCTTTTTGCTATGGGATCGTTAAAATAAATAAAGGATAAATAAAAGAAAGAAAAATTCTACACCGGCGGGGATCGAACCCGCGACCTCAGGTATACGCCCGTCGCTCTGACAATTGAGCTACCGTGTGTATTTATTAGTAATAATCCCACATGAGGTTTTCATGAACAAAAAAACATTCAATTTATATGTATTATGTGCCGTGTAGTGTCGGCCATTTCTACCCGAGGGTGATCGTAAGAGCCGATTAAGGGTATAGGGGCTTTTTAAGTGATTTTTGGGCGATGTGGTTGAAGACCCGTTTAGTTAAATTTTAATAATTTACCCCTTTAATTTAAAAAACATTTATTATTACCATCTTTTCCCCAATCAACTTCCAAAAGTGGCAGAGGAATTTTTCATTCCAAAAGCTCTGGCTACCCCATTAAGGGATTTATAGCCGTGAGTATATGTATGTATGTATGTCAATTTATATATATGCAATGTTGATAATGATAATGGTATCCCCACAATAGTCAGACCTCTCTGGTGATGGTTTCTACCCCGAAAGCTTGGAACAGCAAACGAGGTTCGCTTGGACGGAAGAAGATGGCAATTTCGCAGCTCTGGTCTCGGATTCGTCGTTTAGTAGTTCCTCTGCCACCACCTTCGACCGAGTTATGGAGACTGCGCTTAAGAATGAATTGCAGGTAATACAATTAAATTAAATATAAGTATAAAGAATAAAAGAGCATGTATGAAAAGATTGATGGATGTAAACGAAGCTAGAGAGGTTTGCCAGGATCGTACAAAGTATGTATGTATTTATGTAAATATTGCCGTGGTGAGCCGACTTAGAATGTCACAACCCTTTTCTAACCCTGGGTGTCGTAAGAGGCGGCTAAGGGTATGGGGCTTTTTTTAAGTGGTTTTCGGGCGATGCGGTTGGAGACCATCACCAACGATACTTTATTTCTACCATCTTGTCCCCATCAACTGCCAAATGTGGTTGAGGATTTTCTAGCTCTTAAAGCTCTGGCTACCCCTCTTTAAGATTTTTGGCCGTGAGTATATGTATTGTATGTCCTATAAAAAAATAAGTACTGCAAAATAAAAACATAAACGTTCACGCCGTTTATCCCCGAAGGGGTTGGCAGAGGTACCAATACTCCTGAACTCACATGGCAAGCGCCATCTAGTTTCCAGAGAAGGTACCCACGTTTTGCTTAGACAGTGTACTCACGTGATAGGGGGCAGGCCTATCGCCGTTTTGTACGAATACACTGTCACATGACTAAGTACAAACTCAGCCATGTGGGTTTCCTCACGATGTTTTCCCTCACCGTTAGCAACCATGATAAATTAACCACACATATGACTTTAGAAAAGACAAATTGGTGTAGGCCCGTCCCAGGATTGGAACTCACGCCCTTCTGTTTTCGGGCGGGTGTTCTACCCACTGGACTATCATGTCGCTATATGTTATGAACGTTTATGTTATGTTACTGCAAAATATTAGTTCTTAATACAGGATGTGTTTCTATAGTCAGATTAGAGGAAATATTGTGGTTAGCAGCATGGTTGGAAACCTATTACAAATGATTTTGTATGGTAGAAATAACTGATCCTTGTGTAGATTCCTATCTTTATACTGTTTAATATGGTGTGATTTGAGGTTTTGGCCTTTTAAGTGACGAGACTCGATTAACAACTATCTTCTCATTTACAATACTTTTCTCACGATCGATGTCTTCCCTCACAGTTAACATCCTTAATAAAAAAAACTAGCTGACACAACAGACTTTGTACTGTCAAATTTTCTTATGACAAAGCCTAAGGCGTTTTTTCCGGTCTTCTTAGTTCAATCAGGCATGAATATATTATTGGTCAAATTTTCCCGGGATAAAAAGTATCCTATGTTAGAAGTTGGGTCATTATCTAGCATTCTGCATAAATTCCATTCATATACATTATGTACTTGAGGAGTCTTTTGCCTCAAACACATAAACATCTTAACTTTCACATTTATAATATCAATAGATAAAAAAAAAGATAAAAGATATTTATTTGTTACCAAACACAATGACATCATATAGAAATATTACAATTTAAAAAGAATAGATGGCAACAAAAAGGCAAAGTACCTCAGCTAGGTTCCTAACATTATCCGCAGGATAATCGCATTTATGACATAACCTGAGGGTGTAAGCACGTTTCAGGATTTGAACTCACTTGTCGTAGCCTAGGTAAGGTTGTTCAAATTTAATCCATTCACATATTTGCCTGATATTCCCAAAGCGTTAGCCATAAAATAAAATTCCATTATTTTTTCATTACTTTTATAACTCATCAATAGCAACCGTGATAGCTCAGTGGGAGAACATCGCTTATCGTGCAGACAATGAAGGTTGAAATCCTGAATCGAGCCTACATCAATTTGTCTTTTCTAAAGACATATAATGTGGTTAATTGGCTAAGTTGTCCGTTGTCATGTGACAGTTCGTACAAAACGGCGATAGGCCTGCCCCCTTTCACGTGAGTACACTTTCCAAGCAAAACGTGGTCACTCTGAAAACCAGGTGACAATGTTATTATAAGTCAATATTAGGGACACTGCCGACCCCTTCCTCGATGTAAGGCATGCACGTTTGATTTCGAATGTTTACAATACTTTCAAATGTTGTTATATTCCCTAACAGGAATCGAACATAAGTACATCAGTGCTGTCACCAAAACGTAATACAACTGGGACACGACAGAAAGGTGACAATGGAACTCGAAAGAAGAATGGAAATACTATAGTGGACCAAGTTACTTCGACTTCTAGCATTACCACGGATTCTAGTAAGAATACATACATACATACATATTCTTACGCCGTTAGTTCCCTTTGGGGTAGGCAGAGACTATGGATCGCCACTTTGTACGATTCTAGCAAACCTCTCTAGCTTTATTCACATCCATCAATCTTTTCATACATGCTCTTTTATTCTTCATATTTCGGACACCTGCCTAAGAATACTTATAACATTAATGGTGGCTATGTAGTAATGGTTTAGCACAGCACTACCAATTTCTTCTCGTGGGCGTTTACGACGCTACTATATTTATTGAAGCTTTTTTATGTTAGTATAGGCCTATATGACTAGAGACATAATCAACAATCCTTGATTTTAATTTTACTCCTCATGTGACGATTATTACTAATAAATAAAGAAAATATTTTTTTTTCGACACCGGCTAAATTCTTCTATTTTTTGTTTCTTATACACTTTTAAGTATTGTTTGCGTTCCCTACCTCCAAATTTTTACAAATTCGGAAGGAAACTTGTTTTCCGCGTCAGATAGAATGCAAATGTTGAGAACGCCTAACTATCACATAATTTGAATGTTTTGTTAATGAAAACCTCATGTGAGCATATTACCAATAAATAAAGGAGAAATTACGGAAACAAAAATTTCGACACCGGCGGGGATCGAACCCGCGACCTCCGGGTATACGCCCCCGTCGCTCGCTCTGCCAATGCTCTGAAAAATTACTGTTTCCTTTATTTATTAGTAATAATCCCCGCATGAGATTTTCATGAACAAAAAGATTTAAATTATGTGATAGTTAGGCTTTTCAACATTTGCATTCTATCTGAAAAGGTAGACAACAATTTTTCTTTCCTTTATTTATTAGTAATCCTTTATTTTACCTTTTTTTAAATAAATCCAAAAAATTACAGACATTGTATTTTAAGTGCTGGTTATCCCTGTTATGGAGTCTAACATATTATCACGAGAGTATAGTTATTAGTAATTTCTATTGTTGTAGGCAGTGGCTATCAACAGCAATAACTATTAATGAGTTGTAATAAATTAATAATCGTAATAATTTTACAATGCAAGTCAAATAATAGTTACATCTTAGTTTCAGCTATATCTAATTACCCGTCACGACCAAACCAATCCCAGAAGGTGGATAAAAGTGATCCTCGCTCCAGATTCCACTTCGTCAAGTATCTGAAGAGACAAGGTCGCACCGCTAAACTGTGGGAGTGTGGGATTTGTAAGTATATGTTTATTATATTTTATTTGTATTTTAATTTTTTGATCACTGGAAAGATGCAAAAAGCCTTGGGTTAAACCAAATCCGAAATCTGATCTACTAATCTGTGTTATTATAGACAAAAAGTAAGAGGCTAAAGTTTTCGTGATTTTTATATGTGCTGTATGTTTGTTCATATTTATTTTATTTTGACATTAGGTAACTCACTCATTTCTGGTCCTACTTTTATACTAGAGATTGGGATTTGTCTCATAAATTACATGAACTCTGCAGCATTATATTTCTTTTACGATCAGCATGGTTTGAAGCCATGTTTATTTTCATACAAGAATACGGAGGCTTTTAAGTCATTGTTGGGTGAATTGGATCCAAACTTTGTTTTACAGTCTAGCCCCATACAACTTCCAATGGTATCTTTGAAAATTGTAATTATATGTTTTTCAGATGTACACATACATATATAGAACGATATAATCACGGTCATAAATCCCATAAAGGGGTAGTCAGAGCTTCAAAGCTAGAAACTCTTCAGCCACATTTGGAAGTTGATAGGGGAGAAGATGGGAGAAATAAAGTATAATAATAGTCTCTAACTGCATCGCCCAAAACCACTTAAAAAAGCCCCCCCCCCCCCTTACGACACGTGGGTAGAAAGGGTTAGTGAATTTCTATAATAAATTCTCTATAATATTCTAGCCGTGTAGTGTCGGCTTAGAATAACAATACCCCATTTCTACCCGTGGGTGATCGTAAGAGGCGACTTAGGGTATAGGGGCTTTTTAAGTGATTTATGGGCGATGTGGTTGGAGACCCGTCACCAAAAACATACATACATATACATACATATACTCACGGCTATATTTCCCTAGAAGGGGTAGCCAGAGCTAAGGAATTATAAATTCCTCTGCCACTTTTGGAAGTTGAGTGGGGACCAAATACATTTATTATTACTATCTTTTCCCCAATCAACTTCCGAAAGTGGCTAAGGAATTTCTCATTCCAAAGCTTTGGCTACCTCGTTAAGGGATTTATAGCCGTGAGTACATGTATGTATGTAATATTGTAGACCACCTAAAAAGCCACTTATTGGTTCTCAAATAGGTGGTCGCGAATTCCAACACCAATACACGCTGATGCGCCACCTGCCCACTCACACGGACGAGCGCAACTTCCACTGCGACGCGTGCGGGAAGAGCTTCCGACAGCTGTCCACGCTGAGCCAGCACCGCGCCATACATTCCGCGGACAGACCCTACTCTTGTGAGGTTAGTGTCATACATACATATGCTCAACGCCACTACAATCCTGGAAAACTTTTTTAACATTTTACTACCATGCATCTTACTACATTACACGGCACAAGTAATTAAAAAAATTAAAAATATTTATTTGCCTTTAGTTAATACATTTGAAATATATATAAATTATATATAACACAATTTAGATTTGGAATTTGGCGACTTTTTACAAACATTTTTGTCGTGTCTCCCAAACTAGATTTAACTGTACTATGGGAGACAGTTTTGAGTAGAGTAAGTCTTTACAGATATAAATGAATACATATTGAAGGCATTAAAACTAACCTAACTATTTACAGTTGAAAAAGTATGTGTGTGGTGTTTGTGTGTGTGTGTGCGTGTGTGTGTGTAGATAGTTAGCAGAGGTGAGTAGATAATGAACTTAACTAAATAGAGCGGAAACAAAGAATTTCAATATCTGTAAACGATTTTGATTCTACTCTGTTTACTTAAATTCTATAGTGTATAGGACAAGAGTTTCCAATATTCCGCGGAAAGACTGTATCTTGTGGGGCTAGTGTGATTGCAAAGTAACAAATTAAGTTGTACCTCACTGAAAACTGTATGATAATTTCTTTTGTAAATTTGTGTTTGATGTACAATAAAGAGTTATTCTATTCTATTCTATTCTAAATATTTTCTACGTTCCACTCTATTTCAATATTTTCGACCAAGATTATTATCACTCAAACGTATTAATCGGGAAAGCATTTTTTTTTATGTCCTCATGATCTGATCTCATGTTCAAATTATAAGTTACTGTAAATAATTCAGAGAAAGATTATAATTAAAAAACTATTTTGAATATTTGAAACAATTTCAGGTGTGTCACAAAACGTTCAACCGAGTTTCAACTCTAATATCTCATAGGAAGATACACTCAAATGAGAAACCTTACAAATGCCATTTGTGTCCTAAAGGATTTCATCAAAAAGGTCAGTTGTAATTTAAAATAAAAATTTTAGTTTACTAGTTCTTCATGAAGTTAATGCAAAGGATAGAAATGTAGATATGTTTTATGAGAAAGAATCATATTTCTTTAAATGATCCTTTGCTTTAAATCGCATTTGTCCAGGTAATCTAAGAAATCATCTCTTCACGCACACAAACGCTCGTCCGTATCGCTGCAACATCTGTAACAAAGGATTCAATCAACAGTCGAACCTTGTGTGTCATAAGAATAAAGTAAGCAAATTTTTAAATAATTATATCGTATAAAACCATTAGTAAAGCAATTTTGAGCCAAACCTTTATAAGGGAGAGGTTTGACCAAAAATTCATTGAATTTCACTTCTATTTGAAGGTAGGTTGATAAGGTAGAACTTGTAGTGTCCAATATATGATCAGAGCCTTATAAAGGGTTATATTATTATTATTGGGAACACTTTTAGTTCCTCGCCTCTCCCATGGCCGAAACAGAAAATTAGAATTTTAAATGGAAGAGGCGGTACTCCTCGACAAGTGCACAGTCGGTCGGGGTCAGGGACTCAGGTTCAAGAACCGACGGACGATCCGAGCCGTATATCTGTGGCCGTATCGAGCAGCACCGCTTTCTGCTTTTGTGCTGGAACCGACACGCCACAGAAATCCAACCGTCTCAAGTTGGTCGCGAGGCTGGTTGGAATTAACCCGTTCGCAGACAAAACAATTGGGATTATTTCTGTCGAAGTCACACCCCACACGTCGGTGATCTCGTGAGCCAGATCGAGATATTTCCAACGCTTCTCGGTGTCGGCTTTCACGAGACCCTCGTCATGAGGGATAGTGACATCCACTAGAAATACCCTCGACTGCGACCGATCCCATACCACGACATCAGGCTTATTCGCTAGAATAGTCCTGTCCGTGATAACGGATCGGTCCCAATAGATTTTGGCACGGTCGTTTTCTAGGATTGGCTCCGGCAGATACTTGTAATACGGCAGCCTCTGTTGCAAGAGTCCGTATTTTAGAGCGAGCTCCTGATGCAGGATTTTGGCTGCTTGGTTGTGTCTGTGCAAGTACTTAGTGTTAACAAGAGCCGAACAACCGGAAATAACATGCCTAAGTGACTCTTCGGGACGGCCACATGCTCGACAAACGTCTGTGGTACCGTCCTTTATTATTATTAAGGTTATAATATTTATTCAACTATAAATTTAACTTTTTCAGACTCATTCGGATAGGTCTTCCAATCCTGAAGAAGATAGCTTTGATAAAGCAAGTGAACCCGATCTACAAACTACTGAACCATCTACATCAAAACCTGATACGACAGACATGTAAGATTATATCTATTACATTTGATACAAATTTAAAAATATGTTCAAATCCTGAAATCCCTTTATTATTTCAGAATATCAGATCAATGTGAAGTTACCTCATCAGAAAACGCATACATTCCCCAAATAGAGAATCCTCTTCAATTAAACTGGTCTTCGAACAAAATATGGGATCCAGTCCCATCTTGGGACACCCAAAATAGTTTATCAGACTCTTCATCTATTTGGATGACCCAATCACTGGCTCCTACGGACGGCGGAATTATCGTTGAGCCGATAAATACGTATCATATGGGAGTAGCTGTAGCTAATCGGCAAACACCTTTTGCTTTGCTGAAACCTGATCATAACAGTACTCCGGTACTTGTGAAAGTCGTGGATACTAAACTGCCGGGAGGAAAACAGGTATGGTATAATGATAGCCTCGATGGATGTTTTCATCAAAATCGATGTGAATTCGGAATCCAGATTCCAAAATTATTATTTTTTTATATTATACCAAGCTCAATTTCTTAGTTATTTATGCCATGAATCGTCATTAGGTATATACAAAATTTCTATATATATGCATATATAAAAAAATATTTATATATCTTGCTTCATCTTTCAGATGTTGGTTCCAGCAACTGCAGAAGATTTAAGGATTGGCGGCAAAATAGTAATGAACAATGAGGTTAACTACCCATCTCAGGCATGTGTTTTCTAGATTTAATAAAATACAGTATTGTATAGGACATGTGTACAGAACCTTTAAAAAAACAACCATTGTAAATATTTCTCTTTTTACACGATCTCTATTTAGTAACGGATCCAGCCTCCAAAAAGGTTGTGGGCACCCAAAATTTTCTTGGCCATAGTGATTAGTATCATCGTATCATCTTTAGCCTCAATAGACCATAATAGTGTGAGCTCGTAGGTCGATATTAGGCTTGTGGGTATGCCCATCTTGTTCATATGGCTGCATCCGCCCTTGTCTCTATTTGATACAAACTTGTCCGTGATCGTCCTCTAGTTACATTACCACCTATTATACCTACATCTCTTCCGCCATTCAAATTACTTCTATTGTCTGCATTAACATAACGCACGCTTAGAACTACAGTGACCTATGTCAAAATTTTGATGAATTGAGTTACAATACTACACGGACCTTAAAAAGCATTCTCTACAACATAGGGACGAGAAAACACCCGTATTCTTAACACAAAAAGGTTCAATTTCACTTGAATTTATTTAGATCGTCTCGTATTCATAATGTTGTAGAACATGCTTTTTTAAATTTTTTAGTATTAAGCGTGTGATAATTATTTACGTATAAATGATGTATTAGCAGTCTCTCACCGCACCAAGTATATCGGCGGCGGCGGTCCGCGTGCCGCTGGTAGCGACATTGCAACCGCGAGTGACGCGCTGTGGACTGCCGGCTATGGCAGTACGGGGGCCGCATCATCTAGCTGGTGAGATTATTGGGACTGTGATGTTTAATATGGAAGATTTTATATACTATAACGTTTTTGATGTGATATGGATTGGATATATTTAGAAATGGATGAAAGCCGTCTGAACTTGCGAAAGAACATGTGAACGTCTGCGTGATAGAGAGAAGCGATCGACGGAAGCGTTTATTCAACTTTATTTTTTGTCTATTTGTGCAGTTAACAACAAGAAGTTTTCTATGATCACTCCAATAACAATTTATCAGCATTAGCATAGGTTTACGCGAAATCTGAACCTATCAATGTAGACTACTAATTTAAAGAACACCCTGGCTTGTACATTCTTAAACAATAATACCAAAAACTAAACAGAAAAAAAACAAATATTGTTACTTAAAACTATATTATTATTTTTTATTTAAAAAAGAACCGCCTTCAAAAATCTAACTGAAAAGTATAAAATAATTTTTATTTATTATGTACAACTCTATTCAACTTCTTCTTTTTGAAGTCGGTGCCAAACCAATTTTCATGACAAAGAATAACGAATATTAGTGGCCCGCCCAAGTTGAGTGAGTTCTCAATCCTTATAAACCTTCCTTTTTAATCAATTAATAAAAAAAATCGCATCAAAATTCATTTCGTAGTTTTACAGATTAAAGTATACATAAGGATGTCCCTATATCCCAGACATGGATAGAGAAAGCGACTTTGTTTTATACTATGTAGTGATTTAGATTCTCGATCGTCTTTTTACAAAGTGTTAGAAGTTTTGGTTGTGCCAACTCGGTGCATGCATGTCTCTGTCGAATTGTTAATTCCGTTAGTTTGAAATCTGATAATCTTACATAACCTAACCTAACGTTAGTTTACTATCTCGCTATCTATCTAAAATTATAATTTACTAGTATTTACAGTTTTACGGTGACATGTATATTATGATCATTTCTCTGCGGAGTGCGACGCATGCGCACCAGGCTAAGCACCGCTCACTGTCCCCCAATTCCATCCTTTATAAAGCGACGTCGTTGCGAGCGGATGAAATTAATTAATTTTTGAGCGCGATTGTGTTACCTACTGTTGTTGAGGCACTATCGATTGATTTATTATTCGTATAGTTTTCTCTATGTAGCAATTTTCATTTTGGATTTGTCTGTTTGGCACCGACTTCAAAAAGAAGAAGTTGAATAGAGTTGTACATAATAAATAAAAATTATTTTATACTTTTCAGTTAGATTTTTGAAGGCGGTTCTTTTTTAAATAAAAAATAATAATATAGTTTTAAGTAACAATATTTGTTTTTTTTTCTGTTTAGTTTTTAATTTGAAGTTTTTGTTTTTGTTTTTTATTTCATACTTTTTAGTGATAAGTTCTTAAATCACTCTGAGTTTTTTAGTGAATTAGTGATAGTTTTTTAGAGATAAGTTTTACTGTCCGTTTATTTTATAGTTTTTTTAACAGGTAGTTATAATATTTGTTATTATGACTTTAGCTTACTTGTTACTATTTTGTTTACCTGCGGGCCTAGATAGAAAATCAAAGGATGCTTTAAGGAAAAGTCGCGTAAGGGAGAACGAAACACCCATCGAAAAAAAAACAAAGACTTCAGCAGGGCAAGCACGAGCCGTATTTAAACTAGTTATCGCGTGGGATAAAGCAGCCATCTTTTACGCACTTACTTAGTATCGTATACTGCCATCTCATTCTAACCGTTATCGTGTCGATAACTCGTGCTTGCCGTGAATGAGAGAGATCGTCAGCGTGCTGCTCTTGCTGCCGAAATAGATGAGCAAAGAGAAGTTCACCTATCACAAATGCGAAGAAACACTCTTATATATAATGTAGCGTTGAGTCGTGTAAAATCCCTTGATGGGATGGCTTTAAGTGATACAGATTCAAAGAAATTACTTAACCATCCCCGTGACGAAAGAGCCTTGATTGAAATGACCAGGATGAAAAACATGATGTTGCAATAGATATTTTTTTTAATAATTAAGAGTAATTTATTCATGTTTTTTATATACATTTTTGTTTAATAATTTAGTAACTCTGTTTATTACAAAAAAAAAACTTTATTAACATTACATTGATAAATCTCTGTCTAGTATTGATAACTTTACATACATACTTATATTTCAAACTAAGAAACCTCCTTTTTTTCGAGTCGGTTAAAGAACTCAAACCTTCTCCTGAATGTAATAACATAAACTGATAACTCTTTGTCTAGTAATAACTAAGAACCTTCAAACTTACATACATACTTATAGGTGAAACTCAGAAACTCCTTTTTTGAGACGGTTAGATCACTAAAAC
This sequence comes from Bedellia somnulentella, assembly GCA_963576735.1. Lineage (NCBI taxonomy): Eukaryota > Metazoa > Arthropoda > Insecta > Lepidoptera > Bedelliidae > Bedellia > Bedellia somnulentella. The sequence continues at coordinate 2,504,225 of OY755187.1, read as the reverse complement.
CTTGTCCTGAAAGTAACAAGTACTTTTCTGAAAATCGCATCTAAATAGCTTAAGCGAAACGCGAGATAATCGCCGACCAACATACATACATGCAGGTCAAACACAGAACCTCCTTTCTTTTATAATAAGCATAAGCATAAACTTTCACGCCGAATATCCCCGAAGGGGTTGGCAGAGGTACTAATACTTCTGAACATCACGTGACTTTGTCACCTGGTGTTCAGAGTACCCACGTTTTGCATGGACAGTGTACTCACGTGATAGGGGGCAGGCCTATCGCCTATCCTTTCTTTTAGAGTCGGTTAAATCACTTAAGCCATCTTCTAAATGTAACGAATACTTTTCTGAAAACCGCATCCAAATAGCTTAAGCCAAACGTGTGATAATCGCGGACCAACAGACATACATACAGGTCAAACACAGAACCTCCTTTCTTTTTTTGGTCGGTTAAGGCACTTAAACCTTCTCCTTAATGTAACGAATACTTTTCTGAAAACCGCATCCAAATAGCTTAAGCCAAACGTGAGATAATCGCGGACCAACAGACATACATACAGGTCAAACACAGAACCTACTTTCTTTTTTTGGTCGGTTAAGGCACTTAAACCTTCTCCTTAATGTAACGAATACTTTTCTGAAAACCGCATCCAAATAGCTTAAGCCAAACGTGAGATAATCGCGGACCAACAGACATACATACAGGTCAAACACAGAACCTCCTTTCTTTTTTTGGTCGGTTAAGGCACTAAAACCTTCTCCTAAATGTAACGAATACTGTTCTGAAAACCGCATCCAAATAGCTTAAGCCAAACTCGAGATAATCGCGGACAATTATACATACATACATACAAACAATCGAACTGAGAACCTCCTTTTTTGAAGTCGGTTAATGAAGTCGGTTAAAAACTACAACTTATATTGACAAGGACATATAAATTAATGTACCGGCAGAGCGGTGCAAACAAATATAAGCAAATATCGGTCTCAATTTAAAAACAGGCCTGTTTAACACAATGCGTTTTGCAATAATTCATAAAATTTCCGCAATCAGACAACCCTCATCGCAATGCTATCGCAAAGACCCGCAGTTGATGTTTCCGCGCAACTTGCAACCGGCTCACTTGCATCTTGGGGACGGAGACAGTCTCTCTGCGGATAAAAGTAAGACATTTATGTCATCTTAAATAGTATTTAATTAAGTATTATATACTTATGAATATAAATCCATAAAAGCGGTAACCAGAGCATTATAATAATGTATTCCTCGCAATATTATTGCCAAGATCCGCAACGATATTTCGCACAATGAATTGTATCTACGCAACTTGCAGTCCGCCCACTCATCTGGGGACAGATAATATTTAGCTGTGGCTGCTTGTAAGAGTAAGAGTTTTGTGTCTTAGTAGATAAAGGAAAGAAATGGCTAAAAAAATTCAAATTCAAATGCACTGGTGCTGGTGCTGCCTTTTTAGGACTTAAAGCTGTGATTATGTAACTTATGATCAGAGAAAACGATCAACCGAGGTAGTTATAAAAAAATTGGGCTTACATAATAAAATTTTACATCTGATAAAAAAATAAAGCTTATAATTAAAATAATAATTTGTCATTTTAATTAATTTCAAATAGATGACTGTTGATTGAGCATTTGTAGTGTATATAATTTGAATGTTTCCTTTATTTTCGTACATAGAACAACTTACAGTACTGTACTTTTTTAATCATCTACTTAGTTTTGTCTTCTAATAAGGGTCAGCGTTTTATTTCGAGTCAAACTACAACTTTTTATACATCTTCATACTTTCATATACTCCTTCATATATTCCTCAACAATCCATCCTGACTTTTTTTGGTCTACTTCGTCTCTACTTCCAATCTCAAAAAGATTTATATTTTCTTTACCAGCAAATAAAATATGAGAGCTCTGTAAACTATCTTTATATAGCTTGAAATGGGGTGCGTGCGTTAAGATCAAGTGTGCTATTGTCAGCTACCTATTCTATTCTTATTTTATTCTATTCTATTCTATAATTTTAATAATTATAATTTTAGTTTATTTGTACTTTTCATTTTATGTTGTATGTAATGGCTAAATATGGGCTACTAGCCTGAAATAAATGATTTTTTTTATTTATTTATTTATTCTCTTTTGGTAAAAGTGATTTTATGATAGTAATGAAAGTTAACTTGTTTCAGACCACAGATCATCAAACCCGTTGCCATCGCCTCTGGACCTCTCCACGGTAGACTTGTTTGAAACGATAGACTGTTCGCAAATTGGTGAGTCTTTAAAATAGTTTCTTATACACAGGTTTAATCGTTTCATTTGTTTATCGTTTCATTATTTTTTGTTAGGTAAAGTGCTTGTTCATGTTTCTATCCAACATGAATTTTATATTATCAAAACAGTCGTACTTCCGATGATAAAATAGTGTTTCAAGTAAAATTCATTGCAATATATATTATGGTCAGATATGAGTTACCAATGAATGTATAATACTATATGATGTAATATAGAAGAAGAAGAAGAAGAAATACATTTATTCGCCGTAAATATGGCACAAGAGATATGCAACACAAAAATAATAATAACCAAACCAAAACTTTTATACTATTTTATTTGTTAAAAGGTCCTCAAATAACTCCAGTCGGACACACACAGTCGCCCTCATCCCATGAGTCAGATTTATTTAACGAGCGGTTCCAGGTGAGATATGCTACTTGTTTCGATCTTCATCTTAATAAATATTTGTACAATACCAAGATCTATACAATACATACATACATATACTCATGCCGTTAGTTTTCATTGGGGTAGGCCGAGACTATCGATCACCACTTTATACGATCCTGGCAAATAAATCTAGCTTCGTTGTAACCAATCAATCTTTTCATACATGCCCTTTTTTCTTCATAGTTCATACCATACCAAGATATATGTAGGAATATGTCTATATTAATATGAGATAATCAGTAGTAAGAGGTAGGAAGAGTAAGAGGAAGGAAGAGTAATAGGAATGAATGTGAGAGAAGAGAAATTTGTCAGGACCGTGCCAAATGACGATCGATAGTTTCTGCCTATTCTATTGGGGACAATAGGCGTGAGTGTAAGTAAGTAGCGTTACATTATTTTTTTCTATAATTATGTTTAAGTCAAGAATGTGACGATGAAAAACCCTCAAATCAATTCTTCTACGGTAGCCGTCCGGACTTAGTAAGGTCAGAGAATAATAAATAACAATTATTTTCACCTGCTTCTATATAAATAAAATCATTAGCATTCTTTATCGTACCACGCAGATAAAAACATCAATTGATGAGTTCCCATTATTTTTTACGTATTATAAAAAAAATCTTTTGTAAAATATATTTATTTTTGTACTTAATACTGTATCATTAGAAATTATTTGATTCTGGCGACTCTTATCAGGATAATGCGATCGACCTATGAAATGTATTATGGGAACTAACGGAGAGAGTATATGTATGTATGCTCAATAAGTGTACAAATTTTGAATTAAATCGGTCAGTTTAAAGTGGGTTCCAATCGTGTATTAAGGAGTCGGTTACATACATACATACATACATACATACATACATACTTACATACAGGTGAAGCTAATACAAGCGTGTTATTCTTAATATTGATGTATACATTTTTGTTTCAGGAGTACATTGCACTATCGGACTCCGACTAAACAATCATGGCAGAATATTTTTACCCCCTTGCATGGTTCAATGAAGTTTTGATTTTAGTTTAAGTGAAAATGAAGTTATGTTAAGTTATTCATTTATATTTTATTGTAAAAGTGCATGTCCTATTTTAAAACTGAGACAATATAATTTTTTTATAAAAGTAATGGCATTTTTAGTCCATAAACCTTGGAATGTTCACCAACCATGAACAATAGTGTCGGCTTAGTATAACATAACCAATTTCTTCCAGTCTCAACTGTAAGAGCAGATCTAGGTTTTTGGGGCTTTTGAAGTGATTGTGGGACGATATGGCTGCAATTTTATTTACAATCTCTTCGCTAATTCTGAAGCTCTGGGTATCTCTTTTTGATTAATTACACTTGTGTTAGATAAAAATGCGCTGTCAACACCGACCAAAGAAATTGAATAAAAATAAAAATATATTATATGACTAGCCAAACTATATTATAATAAGCAAAACATGTGTGCCTACACTCAGCGGGACCCCCTATCCTAAAACGATATGAGTATGTCTAGGATTTAGTTCCAAATTAGTTGTATCAAATGCAGTCAAAATTTGATTTTGTTCCGTCAAAATGGAAGAAGGGCGTTGGTTTTAATTCGACCTCCAGCCAGCGGGACACTTTTTATTTATAGGTCACAGGAACTTCAAATGGGTGTCAAACTTTAGTTCTACTTTCATTTATTCCGATCTAAGTGAAAACGGTGTTCTAGCGTAAATAATTACAAAAATAACAAGGTTCAAAAGAACCTCCAGCCAGCGGCCAACTTTTTTCAATGTTGCTGTGGGAACCTAAAAGTTACATCAATCTCTTCCCTTTGTTTAGTTCTACTCGATACCTATAATTACTAAATTGTGAAAATATGTATTTCACTGTATAAATAAAAAGCATACTTGAAGGTTTCTGTTTTTCATTGTTAACTATTAAAAGATAAAAAAGAAGCATTTAAAACCAATAATTGAGTAGAACTAAACAAAGGGAAGAGATTGATGTCACTTTTAGGTTCCCACAGCATCATTGAAAAAACTTGGCCGCTGGCTGGAGGTTCTTTTGAACCTTGTTATTTTTGTAATTATTTACGCTAGAACACCGTTTTCACTTAGATCGGAATAAATGAAAGTAGAACTAAAGTTTGACACCCATTTGAAGTTCCTGTGACCTATAAATAAAAAGTGTCCCGCTGGCTGGAGGTCGAATTAAAACCAACGCCCTTCTTCCATTTTGACGGAACAAAATCAAATTTTGACTGCATTTGATAGAACTAATTTGGAACTAAATCCTAGACATACTCATACCGTTTTAGGACAGGGGGTCCCGCTGAGTGTAGGCACACGCAAAACATGGGTAGAGGGTGATGCCAATGTCACGTGATGTTTAGAAGTAGAAGTATCATCTATGCCAATCTCTTCAGGGATATACGGCGTGAACATTTGAGTTGAGTTTAGTATTAGATATTTTTCTGATCGTAGCAGCACTTAACTGGCCAATAAAATTCTTATCTATTTGTTTATTCAAGGCTGTAACATTACGTGTCTTAAGTCTTAATCCCCTTATAGAAATAAGACCTAAGACACGAAACCCGGAGAGCAAAGAGACAAGAGACAAAACAAAGAAATAAATTACACCAGTTTATTAAAAATTAAATATACACAATATAAGAAGATAAAAATTAATAATAAAATAACAATAATAATATTATTTACTAGTGGTCCGCCAGCGGTGATCTTGCACTCGGTAGGTAAAATAGGATTAATCCAGTATTAAACGGAGGTGTGCAAAAATTCAGTTTCATCAAGGTCCAGGTGAAATTATCTGTCAGTATCTCCTTTGTCGCAGTAAGTAATACTTTAAAGAATATCTTGAAAAATGATAATTAGTTATCTTTTTTTTAGAATCTCTCCTTGAATCCTAATTCATAATATTTTTGAGAATCCTTCTCGAATCCTCCATTCGTTCTCCCCCCAAAATAAAACATCTTGACAATCAATAAAAAATCCTAATAGACAAATAAACTTAAAAGAAGGATTTTTTTAAAAAGAGTTTCAGTTAACATAAAAAGATGAAAACATATAAATTTGAATAAGTAAAATGTCCTAGCCTTACATTAAAAATAAAATTAAATGCCTGCGCTATCATTTTAGACACAAAAGTGTATTAAAATTGTATCATTTAACATAATAATATTTTAAAACTATCCTACCTTCGTACACAAACACATTGAAAATTGATAAACTAAAGAAAAGTTTAAGATAAAATAAAATTTGACAACTCTCAGTTCCGTCGTTGCCATAACAACAACAAATAAAAACAATAACATAAACCAGAGAAATAAAAATATTATCGACAAATCGCAGAAAAATAATAAAAAGGAACTAAACAATGATATATAACCGCAGGAGACTAACATAAAAGGAAATAAATAATAATAAAACGGATTAACAATATTTACAGGTAAGGTTTTTATATATTACAAGGCACACCATAAACGTTCACGCCGTTTATCCCCGAAGGGGTTGGCAGAGGTACCAATACTCCTGAACTCACATGGCAAGCGCCATCTAGTTTCCAGAGAAGGTACCCACGTTTTGCTTAGACAGTGTACTCACGTGATAGGGGACAGGCCTATCGCGGTTTTGAACGAATACACTGTCACTTGACTAAGTACAACTCAGCCATGTGGGTTTCCTCACCTCAAGGCACACCAATTTATAACAAAGATTGCATTGACATTAATTTTAAAGTCTTGGTCAGTTATAATGCCAACAACAGTGCACACAGCATTGCCAATGTTATAACTTAAAGATATAACTAAAAATTTGATTAAAAATTTGATTAAAAACTTTAATAAAATAAAACTAGAATAGACAATTAAATTCCCAATATTAATTGTAATTTACAAACAAAAAAAAAATATAAAATTAAAAAAATAATAAAAAATAACGTGATAATACCAAAACATTTGAAAATTTGTATTTAATAAGAAGTTAAATAATGAAAAAAAATTAATAATAATTGATTAATTAATTTCAGGCACCAACTGCCTACATTTTTTCTTAAAACTAAACAGTGTGTCATTCATTATAGACGTCAGGAGCGCATTCATGACCTATTGCACACAATGAATTGTATAGTTGGCAGACTCAGTGGATAGGGTTGTTTGCGGCCATGTTTGTTCTCACAGTCGGGACGGCCAGAGGACGAGCACTTCGCAGTGCTCTTTGGGGAACTTTCAGCTGAATTAAGGGCAATAATGAGGATGACAGAGAACCGTCAATAATTTTGTGCAAAGTAGCTAAATCCTGGAGTAGCCTGCGAGCAAGCAAAGGATCCAGTTTGAAATACCTACACCTTTCCTCATATGATCTCAACCGCCTTCTCAGACCCAAGTGCGAAGCCAAAAGCCTAACAAATCGGTTTTGAACAGATTCGAGGTTCTCTATATGGGTGTTATAAATAGGTGTCCATATTACACATGCGTACTCTAACTTACCTAAAACAAAAGATTTAAAAAGCCTAACCATACTTTGGGGGTTTCTAAAATCCCTTGTTAATCTAGAAAGGAATCCAAGCAGCCTATAACATTGATTCACTATCTCAACACACTGTTCCGTAAACGATAATTTTGTATCTTGAAGTACCCCAAGATCCTTGACAACTGACTTCCTAGTTAGTGTCTTTTGCCCAACTCTATAGTCGTACGAAATCGTATTAGTATAAGATCCCGCTGCTGAATCTCTACGTTCATAACGTACAAAGTCAAACACACATTTGAACATAAGTTTATGAATAGGAGAATACACTGACAAGACGCAGCCAGGCAAAAGTGGCCGCAAGTTATTTTAATTTAATTAATGTTTATTATTTTTTGGAGACAAATTTCGTTCACTTGTTTTCGAAATATAATAACATCCCCATCATAGCAGTGTATATAAAGAATATAAAAATCCATGGGTGCCGTTGCAAATTCAGCCGCAAGTACCTGGCAGCCAGGTGTAAGTAGGTTATATTTTGGAGTGTTTTATACGTTCATAAGTTACACGCATATTTCTTATATGAAATTAAAGCATTTTTTTTCCTTATATGATAATACATAGCTGCCTGTGAAAAAGCGGCCGCAAATTAGGGTTGCCATCTGTTAAAAACGCGATATATCCAAATATATTTCACAAACTTTACGAGGCCGTTCTCTACTACCCATCCACATTGGCTCTTTATATCTCTTTCACTACTTTATTTTCATCCATCATCTCTATGTGCGCAAACCACATTAACAACCTTACATTACATATATGTAATCAGAAGTACACTTCTGAGGGATCTCATATCCACTGCATAAACTCTACTTTCATGCTTCTTCTGCCATGCCCAACATTCACTACCATACATCAACGTGGGAACCAGAACAGCATTATGCACAGCCATTCGAGCCTTTTATGACAACGACTGGCTCGACTTTTTTAAATATGCTGGTTTTTTTTAACTAATATTTAGTGAGTCATTAAAAATTGTATGAACGAACTGTAATAAAAATAATATTTTTTCAAATGTGGTATGCGTATATATTTTCTTTCGTGAAAAATAAGACATAAACAAAATTTTGTTTTCATACATACACATTTTTCCTGTTCCTTTGACCAATTTTTATTTTAAAATAAAATATATTATTATTTTTAGTGATTTTCCAATATATTAATTATGTTAAACTTATCTAGATCAGATAGAAAACATTCTTATAAAGGCGAGGGTCCGAAGTGAGAAGAATAAAAGAGCATCTCATACATGCTATAGAATAATTAATGTAAGGGAAGCAAGAGAAGTTTTTCAAGATGGTACTAAGTGGCGGTCGATAGTATCTGCCTACCCCAATGGGAATAATGGGCGTGAGTATAGGTAAGTAAGTAAGTATTTAAAAAATATAAATGTAGTTATTATATAAGTCATAAAATATAAATAGAAACAATAGCATAGTTTGTGAAATATATTTGGATATATCGCGTTTTTAACAGATGGCAACCCTAATTTGCGGCCGCTTTTTCACAGGCAGCTATGTATTATCATATTAGGAAAAAAAATTGCTTTAATTTCATATAAGAAATATGCGTGTAACTTATGAACGTATAAAACACTCCAAAATATAACCTACTTACACCTGGCTGCCAGGTACTTGCGGCCGAATTTGCAACGGCACCCATGGATTTTTATATTCTTTATATATACTGCTATGATGGGGATGTTATTATATTTCGAAAACAAGTGAACGAAATTTATCTCCAAAAAATAATAAACATTAATTAAATTAAAATTACTTGAGGCCACTTTTGCCTGGCTGCGTCTTGTCAGTGTATTCTCCTATTCATAAACTTATGTTCAAATGTGTGTTTGACTTTGTACGTTATGAACGTAGAGATTTAGCAGTGGGATCTTATACTATATTGCTTTTCATTGAAAATAAAAAAAAAAAAAATTTATACAGTTTTCAAAGTACATAATATTCGTCTTAACCTAGTTAGTTATTTAAAGTACAAAATATAACATTTTCCTGTTCCTGAGCTAGGTAATTTACCTGTTTTTCAGGCAACAATAAACAAAAAAGGCTTAAACTATCAGTTTTCATATAATGGTATTGGTAAGCAGTGTATAAATTATTATCAGAAATCGATTGTATCTAACTAATTGTATTATTATGATAAAAAAATAAATAAAAACATCTTATATTAACTTATTATATTAAGCAATTCCTCTGATTCCGTGTATGTAAGATTTAATAGCCACGATTGAAGTTTTTTCTTGCATTCAAAGTTGTTTGAGTTATATAATTCTAGTAATCTATTTGTGTGTATAAAGAATCTATTTGTAATGGAAAATTTTGCACTATAGGTATTCAAACATACTATATCTTTTCGCCTCCTGTTTAGTGTATCAGGGTTGAAGTATAAGCTAGCATGCTGTTTTAGAACAGTGAATAGAATAAAGAGCTGGCGCACAGTTAGCACTTTGCATTGTTTATATAGTTCGGTAGTAGGGAAATAGAAAGGGAAATTTTTAAATGTTGTGGTAAAGCATTTATCTATATTTAATTTCATATATTTTTTTGTGCACCAAGTATTAATTACGTCAATATCCCTCTGCAAATCCTCACAGTCGTCAAGCGCGTGAACAACCCTAGAGATCTTTAAATCATCAGCAAAGAGAAGACAGGGGTTGTGAAGATGGCAAACCAGGTCGTTAATAAATATATAAAATAGTAACGGTCCCAATAGCGATCCCTGGGGAATTCCAGAGTTTGCTATTATCGGTTAAGACAGGTAACCCTGTAATGCAACTGTCTTAAGCCACCTTAGTAAACTCCCGTGAACCCCATAAGCCTCTAGTTGATCATTCATGATAACTTGTATGAGCTTGTCAAATGCTTTCATGAAATTGGTATAAATAGCATCAACCTGGGCACGTTCCCCAAAAGATTTGTATATGTAATTCACGTATTCCATTAAATTAGTAACAGTGGATATTCCCTTGATAAAACCATGTTGTTCAGGAACTATAAAGGATTTCATATGGAAGCTCAAAGCATCAAATACGAATGACTCGAAAACCTTTGATAAACATGACAAGATGCTAACCGGCCTATGGTTGCTGCAATCAGACATTTCCCGGACTTGTGTATTGGTATGATAAAAGCTTTTTTCCAGTAACTAGGAGATACTCCCATTTCAAAGCTTTTATTGAAAATAAGGTAAAGTGGATACGTTACGCTTTAGCGCAAGCTTAAAAAAACCTAGATAAGGTTGTGTGGGATATTATGTGGGAGTAATCATAATGGATCTTGGGTTAGTCCGATCTTCCAACCGGCAAAATTCAACCTAGGTTGGAATTTATAATAATATTAGGATTATTAGTACAGATGATTCTGAGAATACAACCCAGGTTGGAAGATCGGACTAACCCCCTTATCTTCAGTGCTATTCTAGCAAACTAAGTTTTTAAGAAAATAGTTTCAGTTTACAGTAGTACAGTTTAGGAAAGTGGACGCATTAGTAAATGAACGAATAAGGAAAAACAGAGAACCGATCGGTAAAGTAGACACATCAGAAAAGTGGACAGATCGGGAAAGTAGACCGATGGTTCCGGAGGGCTATATTTAATAATATATTTAATTTCATGGTATTTGTTTAAACAATACATTGTTTTTTTTTCTGCATATCTTGTGTATGTACTGTACCTGTCATAACCATGTATTAAGTCACCTTACCCAAATAATAACCCGTCTTAATAGTGATGTGCAGTAAAGGTTATTGTTCTAATATGTCATAAAAAAACTACAACAAGATAACTCCTTTTTAAAATATTGATACTCTTTATCGAAAATAGATGCAATTTCCTGCGTCGGCCAGTAAACCCCATTGTTATTATGACAAGTACCATTATGTGAGAGCGCCCTGCACGCGCCAAGGAAATAAGCCCTTTGAGAGCGCAAAATATTATAACGGGAGTAACACCCTTGGTTTAGTACGCGTTCACGAATGTAGATGGCGTTACAAGTATGTTACAAGCATATTTGTTAGTATTAGAATGTATTTTACCTTGATTAGTTTATTTTATGGTACATGCATACATATATACATATACTCACGGCTATAAATCCCTAGAAGGGGTAGCCAGAGCTAACGAATTAGAAATTCCTCAGCCACTTTTGGAAGTTGCGTGGGGAAAAGATGGTAAAATAAAGGTTGTTGGTGATGGGTCTCCAACCGCATCGCCCAAAAATCCCTTAAAAAGCCCCAATACCGTTAGTCGCCTCTTACGTACACCCACCCGAAGAAATATTTTATGGTAACAAATCTTAAATACCCACTAGAAAAGAAGAGTCCCAAGTTCATAACGATAATATTTCTATTCTATTCGTAATATGATAAATAATATTTTTTATAGCAGAACCCTTATAATTTTGTCTTCTCTATCTGTTTGTCACTATTTTTCGGTCTGTTTTAATAGAGATAAAAATTAAAAATAATCTATTTCAAGATAAAAAATCTTTCTATTTTTTAATATCACAAATAGCTGAGGTATAAATTAAATCAAATTCTATTTCGGATTCGGAAAATGTATTATTGTGAGATGAACCCGTAAGAAACTTATAAACCACAGTATTTTCTTAATAATGTCTGGAAACATCCTGAATAGAGCCCTGATGACAGCAAGCAGTTTCATTCTGCTATCCACCATCTAGCGTATAATCTTTTAAACTGTAAGAAGCTTTTAAACGAAGACTGCCTTTTATTTGAATTTTTAAAGTTTCAGAATTGAAATACGTACGTATACTCACGCCCCGTTCGTTATTTAATGGAATAAGCATTTGACACTAATCTATACATTAAAAAGAGAAGCGAAATAAATAAGAACAATGTATTACTTCCATACATATTTGACTTGACTTGTATATGCAGTTTCAATGAAATTATTACCTATATTTATTTTATTTTGATCACTTGATGACTTCTAGGTATAAATATAAACCAAATATATTTAAGAATGCAACTATGTGTGATACTCAAGGTAAGGTTTCTCGTATTGTTGACAGAATATGGGAATCTAAAATAATTGTACACTTAAATTTCTACGGTGACGACTGATATTACGCCTTAATAATACTTCAGTCGAGCGTGTTTTAAAAAATCTTTAAATGGGCTATTACTTTAAACCCTAAAACGTTTCTGAGCGAACGCCAATCAGCCACAATTACGCAAATGGGAGCTAAACTACCCATTCAAAAAGTGGTAATTGCTGACCGAAAACCACATAAGTATGGTAGAAAATATAAAGACGGAAAACTCAATAACATTTAAGCAAGAAGAATGCAACAATAAAGTTGGAATTACTCGCGCAGTTTTTTACCAAAGCGTCGCGCGTGTGCAGCACGTGACTGAAAATATTAAAACTAGTGTTAGTTCCGACACGCGGCCGTTCCCACCAATAAATACAACTGAAATTGACATCCAATCCATTTCTTTGACAAACAAAAAACGTTCTTATTTCTTACTCGTAAGATTTAATATGCTTTCAAAGTATATTAAATGGTCAAAATATCAAATTAACACGCAATTTCGAATCATATTACACAAGTAGTGAGATTGAAATTGCAGAGAGATGTATAAAATATTTAGGGTTGCGCTAATACCGCCTTCAACAGTTATCGAATAATGCTTGGGCACGTGTTCCCGCGTTTTTTATCGAATTGGCGGGACGAAGTGACGTCTGGTGCAGACTCGCCGCACAATAGCTGCCAGGATCCCATTGTGTGGGAGGGACACTAGGCTTTGCTATTCGCGACACGTATGTGAATTTCATAAAACTCGCTCGAAAAAGAATATCGACTTTTAACTTTATTTCGAATGCTGTGCAGTTTCATATTTTTGATTCGACTTTTCGTTTAATCTTTTGGTAGAATTTATATTTTAATTTCATTTTTAAACTTCTGTTGTTTTGTAATATTTTGATTATAAATTATTAATTAATAAAATACTAGATATAAGAGAATTAAATAGTTACGAATGTAAATGTAAACTTTTACCCTGGTTACTTACTTTAAATTATGATCAGACTGAGATGTTATTAGAAATACAATGCTAAATATTAGATGCTAAATATTAGATGACTCCTAGGATTTTCAAAATAGACTGTATATTACACAATCGCAAACACACACACAAACATACATTCAAACACACACATACACACACACACACACATACATACATACATACTAACTTACACATACATTTGAGGATGCGAAAGCATGCAATTGATTACAATCTACATGTATTAAACTTAAGTTTTTCATTTAATATAATTAAAATTAACTTATAGTTCTCTCATTTAGAGAACTTGTGATATTGCTTGATCTCTTTCTTTTTGTACACAAAAAGACTTTTTGTGTAACTTTTAGTTTATAAACATATTTTTTAAGAAGCTGAAATGATTGTGAGCCAACTTTATGGGTTGAGCAAACTACTTAGGGGTTGTCCATTAATCACGTGAGGCTTGAAAGGGGGGGAGGGGTTTGATAAAATTCACGAAAATAACACAATGGGGAGGGGGGGGTGTAGTAAGATATCACGTGTATTTAATTTTTCGTCAAACGCGCGATTTTTAAACAAATATTAAGCGGCACATTTTTATTACGGTCCTTAATTTCAGAATAAAATAAGATTATAGTTTATACTTACCTGTATTTAAAATAATATAATATTCAGAAATTTTTAAGATTCGTTGTAGCTACTAAAAATACACGTGATGTTGAGAAGGGGGAGGGGGGGTGGTCTTAAACCTCACTACTCATCACCAATGGGGGAGGGGGGTTAAAAAATGCTAAAAAAAGATCACGTGATTAATGGACAACCCCTTATCCTAAGTTTACAGGGCTTTGCCCTTTTTATTAGGGAGTATGAAACTCAATTTGTTGTACCTTTTTTCAATAAATATATTATTATTATTATTGGGTATGACATTTAGTTTAGTATTATTATTATTATTGGAAATTTAAAAACCTTAACATTCGTTTAAAATCTACTGAACTTTTATTCTACTAAACAAATGTTTGTCGAAAACAAACAGTGTAATCCATTTGAAGGGCCGAGCCGCCACCCTAAAATATCATTTCATATTTTGATTATGATATCAATGTCACCCACTCCGTTTTTTATGCCATTGTGTGTTAATACTCAAATTAACCCATTAAAAGTCGTGTGCCAACATAATGTATTATTTCATTTGTATAATAAAACTATTGTGTAAGTTATAGATGTGACTTTTTAATGGTGTGAGAAAACGATGCTTTTTTTATTCAGGGCGGATGCCATTACATGATATTACGTACATTATAAAAACATTTTTATAATTGTTAGTATTAAGGTTAGTAGTCGTAGTTAGTATTGAATGTCTACAGCAAAATTGGATAATTATAAAGTATGTATGATCGATCACAGCTTATATAATACTACGTATGATGAATTGAAGTAAGATATATTTCATATTTTAAATGTTTGCTTCTTCAATATTAATTATTAAATAAAAGAAATAATTAGATTAATATTAATTAGAAAGCTTTAATTTATTAGTTGTTTTAGCAACAACCATATATTTTTTTTAGATTTGTCAACAAGTAGATTGAAATTTGTAACTACAAAAGCATTAAAAACAATTTAAAAACCCATAAATCGTCTAACACGGTGTATGACTTGTATTTCACGAAAGGGCCATAGTGCCAATTCATGTTGTTTACATGCTTTAGTGAGTATTAAACAAGTGCCTGTAAAACGCCAAATATATCTGCCAATTGGTTAACATGTATAGCTTGCATCGCATCCTAAAGCTACTACAGCAATTTGATTTCCAGACATACACCAACATTGTAATATGAATATGACTAAGAAAATGTATGTGTTGCTGAGTTTCTTACGGGTTCTTCTCGCAACAATACACCTTCCGAACTCGAAGTAGAGTTAGTAGAGTTAGATTTAACTTATTAATTATTATTTCTATCTTTTGTATATATATTTAAAACTTATAGATTAAGGTTATTCTGTACAAATTTTAAACTTAGCATTATAATAAACTTTTTATGTTATAATTATAAGTTACAAATCAAGATAGATAAATAATACTTCGTATGTTTGATTTTCTCGTTCAAAGGCAACTTTTTATTGCTATGCCACTTATACGTAAGTTTGTGATGTTCAAAAAATAGAGAACAATTCTTTTTATTTTGAAATTAATATTTTTTATATCTTTATCTTTTTTTTAACCATACAAACATAGTCACGTCTCTGTCCTAGTCAGCTGGTATTGTCCTAATTAACGATGTGTACCAGTCGAGGACAAACGATGAAGCAGCAATAGGACCTGGCCGCGTGGCGGGCGCGCGCGCAAGATTACACCGATTGCCACGGATTTGCGATGGATGACTATGGTTTTAGTGACCTATTAGATGGCAGACGTTTGAAAATATTTTTTTGGCATTTGTTTTGTATGGCAGTATCGAAAACTATCCCAATATTATATAAATCAAGTTGGTCCCAAATTAAGTAAGACTTGTATTATGGGATACTAACTTAACGATATGTTTAATATTACATAATACACATATTCATAACATCCAAGACTAAGGAAAAATCATTTATGCTCATCACATAAATGTTGTTTTCAGCGGGGATCGAACCCGCAACCTCCGGACCAAGAAGCTAGTCACCTATCACGGCTACCACGGCTGTCGTCTCTTTTTCCATATTGCATATGGAAAACGACGACATCATATTTATAATTCGTTTTTAAAGATTTGTCTTACTTATTATGTATTAATCAATAATGACTCCGTAAAAATGCCAACCTTGGAAGAGGATTAAGTGACCACTGAATAATTATTGTAAAATGTAATTTTGCTTTATAATGAATAAATAATTTGAAAAAAAAACAACGTATAAAACGATGCATGCTGAGTGGTCTGTGTGTTGCAAGTCGCGGCGACACGCGCACGCGACTGACACTGACATCTCAATCGCATTCGTCGCACATTTTAAACGGTAATGAGGTATGACATTGCTTTTTTATTTGGCCTTGGTTCTGGGATATATGGGAAAATTTTGAGTTATTGGACCAATTTTATCATTTGAAATTATTGCAGTATGAGTTACATACAATAGAAAACACAATATCTGAGAAAATACTTATATTTAAAGTTCTATATCTATATGTGCATTCTGTATTTATATTATTTGGCGCAAAGGCACGACCAAGGATTTGAACCGATGATATGATATGATGCATTGGATATGAAACTATTTAGCACTGAGATGCCAGACTTCCATAAAATATCACAAAAAGTGAAATTTAAACAAAAATAAAAATGCATACATCTCTATGTAGGCTATAAGCCCCAGAATATAATAGCCAGATCCTCGAATATAAAAATAAAAAATGAGCATATTTTTTTTGATATTCTGTTGGGAGATCACTAAAAAAAGTTGTTTGAGATCTGTCGTTATATTTGTAAAGTTTCTACGGCCACCATCCGATTTCATCATCAGACAGAGCGGAATCTCACCAGTTTAGGATAATAGTGATAACAGCGTAAAGTCAAATATTCGAAGGATAAGATAATCGTTGCATAAAAATCAATTTCATGTATTTAAAAGTGTGTTGCGACAGAGACATAGGAAATTTGAACGCATTCATTGACAGGTTGTAGATTTGAAAATTCGTCTACAGATCCACAATATTTTCTTGGCCGGCGGCGACTACTGGTACTACTGTTGCCATTTTGAAATTTCGGCCTGTCATTGTCAGTTAGTTCTCAACTAAATAAAAATTATAGGGTGACCTACGTATATAATAAATTATCACTTTCATTAATATTTTTTGTAGTGGAAACTTTTCTTTAAAGACAATTCTTTTTATGATGTATCTTTGCTTATTAATAAACGCTTTTATTTCCAGTATTCAATATAAAAAATTATGATGATTCTTATTTATTTTGTTAAATTTTATCTAATTAGGCTAACACCGTCCGAAAAGTTGTGCGCGCATGACTATAGCGGTGCGGGTTACGGGAAGTGGGGAAATACTCCCGAATAAGATTTCACTTCGTATACACTGATGCGTGGGTTCTAATCCTAATGCGGGGACCTACCAATATGTCATTTCTTAAGTCATAACTGTCTGACATATATATAAAAATACAAGGCAAATACGACGAGATAGCTTAATGGGTAGAACACCGGTTAACGTGCAAGCGACTAGTGTTCAAATCCCGGATTGGGCCTACACCAATTTTCTTTTCTAAAGACATATGTGTGCTTAATTTATCACGGTTGTTAACGGTGAGGGAAAACATCGTGAGGAAACCCACATGGCTGAGTTGTACTTAGTCGTGTGACAGTGTATTCGTACAAAACGGCGATAGGCCTGCCCCCTATCACGTGAGTACACTGTCCATGCACTTGGGTACTCTAAATATATTTATATATTACAAGGCTGTTAACAGCAATAAAAAAGTGCCCATAAATTCACTGACCCAGCAAAATGAATGACCCAAACGATGTCTGATGTTTAGAATTATTAATTATATATCCTAGATTGTCTTCGTAGATATCATTCTAAGGATCTCTCACACTTGTTAGATTTTGATATAAATGCAATTAAAAGAGTGCCGCACTTTACGTATTCCAAATGCAATACATCGGCTTATTCCGATTATCCACCCTAAAAAATCCTCCCTAAGTCGGATATTCGGAAACGCATGTCCGATTATCCACCCTGAACGGGGTGGATAATCGGAATTCATAATAAAATGTTTCTTCCGATTTTTTACCCCAAGTACAGTCATTCACAGAAACATACTCACAACCTGGTCCAAGAAACTTCAACAGAGATATACATACCTACTTTCCTACTTACAGTCTGAATAAAATTATCCTGGTGGAAAGTTTTAATTTAATATTTATTGTTAAACGAAAAACTTAAGTAATCTTAAAAAAAAATAAAAAAATTGCAGGTAAGCACCTGTAGATTTGGGTGAAAACCATTTAAATTGACTGTTGTGACAAATGAAACCATAACAAGAAAGAAACTCGTAACAAAAAATAACAAAATTAAAACTTAGGGTCTTTTCACCACTGACACACAATAAATAATAATTTACACGTTCCTGTAAAGGACTGTACGTAGGCAGGGTAGAAAATCGGAAGAAACATTTTATTATGAATTCCGATTATCCACCCCGTTCAGGGTGGATAATCGGACATGCGTTTCCGAATATCCGACTTAGGGAGGATTTTTTAGGGTGGATAATCGGAATAAGCCTGTCATTTGCCCAGCGACAATATGAGTTCATGGCTCCTTATTTATACCGCCACATTAGGACTATCATCAAAAAAGAGATTAGACATTTAAATACTTTTAAATTTAAGGAAATAATATTGAATTGGATTGTTAAGCTAAGTTATGACCAAACGTACTGATTGAAACGTACGGACGTAGACTGATTGAATGGTTACATTTTCCTATTATTATATTATCTTGTGACATCAAATAAAAATAAACTCCACGACTTTTCAAATCTTTAAAATACAACAAAAAATCTTTTAAATGTGTAAATAAATACGCTACCGGAATTTAAAATACAGCCAGCGCCATCTAGTGATAGTGACGAGTACTGGTACTAATGCTAAATAACCTGAGCGAAGCCGCGGCTGAGTGCTAGTTCATAAATAATAATTATTATTGGACTGAATATTTTTATTTATTGAGTAGAATACAGTTAATCGACTACTATTTCTCGTAAATACGCTTATAATAGTTTGGCAGTACTCTTATTATGTTTTCTCATCAGCGTCATCAGGTAGTCCAGATCTTCTGTAAACCTCGTTATGATAGTTTTTTCTTTATGTGGCCGTTAAAATCTACCTCTGTACCAAATTTCAGCTCTCTAGGTCTATGGGAAGTACTAGTTAGTTTTGATGATCAGTGAGTCTGTCAGTCAGTGTCGAAAATGCGAAAATTTGCATTTAGCTTAACTTCGGAATCAATTGATATTTCTACTTGAAGTTTTGGATTCCAAGTGTGTGATTACGAATTTCTAGGTGACAAAAATTTCAGCGTTTTAATCCTATCCTGAGGTTCTTGAATGGGGCCCTGAAAATGCGGCGAAACGGTTCGAGACGAGAAAAGGATGGTACGGCAGTGCTTGCTTCGCGCTCAACTTGGCGGGGGCACTACCGTGCCCCCAGATCTGGATATTCTTGATTTTCTATAAAGTTTTGGTATGGACTTATCGTGGACGCCTTAAGCTATATTCGACTTATTTATTGAATGAATTGAAATCGAATGAAAATATAAAAATGTCTAACGAAAAAAGTATTGTCTGTTTGATCTTTGCCTGCCGAATGTCGAATATATAAACAACAACAACAGTATTGTATTGTCTGTGTGAATCATTAAATGATTGATGAAAATGATCATTGATCAATAAACAAATTTTGTTGATTGTTTTAAATTATAAGTCGATTTTTTAAATTTAAACATTACTAAAATTTTATATTTTGCGGGAAAATCTATATAATATATTTTTTTATAACGTCAAGAAACTATTTCGATATAAAATGTACGGTGTAGTAAATAGTGTAACGCTCCAAGTGAAATTTAATATAACCTAAAACGGTAAGTCTACCGATTACTATCGGCAGTTCGGCAAAAAGTTTTTCACATTGTCCCAAACTTTCTGAGCAAATAACAAAGAGGAAATACACAATGGATAAGCTTTGTATAAAAAAAAAGAGAGCTTGCTATCCTTCGGCCAGACAGAAAAGAAGGCTCCTTGAGCTGCTAAAAGCCGACCCAGAGCTAGGATTGGGAAAGTTTTCCCCCCATTTTACTAAGACGGCGGCTCAAAACAGATGGAGAGTTATATCAGACGAGCTCAATGCCATCCCAGGGGCTCGTAAATCTTGGAGTGAGTGGAGAAAAGTAAGTTATGAGATTACTCAAAGATTTACATGTTAAAAATAATGATATCTGGCCAAATAGCACTGGTAACTTAGTTGTGATTCAAAACTTTCTTTCAGACGTATCAAGATAAAAAAAGTAAAACAAAAAAAAAAGCTTCAGAGCAGGACACATCTGATCATCAAACCCGAGAAGGGGACACTGCAGAGGAGACAAATGTGGTCCTAATAGAAGAGCTAAATGAGGACATAAAACCGGTCTTTGCTTCCATTTCCGAAGATCTAATATCTGAGCAGTCAGACGGCCAAGAATCTGCGGTTATTTTTAATGGTAAAAATAATATACTTGAATACTTTTAGCATTCTAATCAGATCTTAATGAAAAGGAGTAGCCATACCTTAAGAATTAGAAATTAGTCAGCCACTTTTGGAAGTTCGGTGGGGTAACCATGTTAACATAAGATTTAAAGTAATGGTTCTCTAACCGCATCACCCAACAGGGCAGAAATGGGTTAGTACTTTTGTATTCCAATACTATGCAGTTTGCTACAGGCGCACAGAAGACATCAACTTGCGGAAATTACCCGTTCAAATACTATGCAGTTTTTAGGGTTAATGGGTAATTGAACGATCTTATTATATTTAAACTTTTTGCTACTAAGGGAGCGTTCAAGTATTACGTAACGCAATTTTTGAAGATTTTTGACCCCCCTCCCCCCACTGTAACGCTCCGTAACGTTTTTCTGTACCCCCCCACCCCCCTCTCTAAAGGTTACGTAACACTCAAGTCATCATTTTTACCCTGAAGTCGCAAAAAGTTGTTATAGTTTTTATCCTTCGTATAGTTTTAATTGCCTTATAATAAAACAAGATATTTTTAATTCGCAACACCTGCGTATTTTGTTTATTTTTTTATAAATTTGAGTTTTATTTCCCTATTTTTTTATATAAAAAAAGAAATAATGTTACGTAACGTGTTGTAAGAAGGACCCTCTCCCGCCCGTGTAACGCATCGTAACGTTTTACGAGACCCCCCCGCCCCCCCAAATTGCGTTACGTAATACTTGAACGCTCCCTAAAAATAATAATCAAATAAAGATACACACATATATCCATGGCTATATTTCGCTTAAAGGGGTAGCCAGACTTTTAGAATTAGAAATTCCTCAGCCACTTTGCCCTTGATAAAAGCCTGGTTGGTTAGGAAGGACCCCTGTTGTGTGGGGAAAGGATTGGAAATAAATATTGTTGATGATGGGTCTCCATCCTCATCACCCAATAATGACTAAAAATTTAATGTGTACATGTCATTCTCATATTATCAATCAAGCTTACCTAAGTCCAAATTACTTACCCCTTCCTGAATATGGAATAATAGATGCTAACATTTTTATATATTTTTCTTTTAGAAAAGATGAAAGCTACCTCTAAAAAGTATGAGCTTGATACTACTAAGGAGGCTTTGGATCTGCAGAAAGCACTAACAGAAGAGAATCTAATAAAAAAAGAATATTATAAACAAAAAATTGAGCAAATGAAAAGACAGGCGGATGCTCTTGAATTGATTGCTAGAAGCATTGCTTCAAGATCTAGTCCATATATTTGAAAGTTACAATTTTCTCTCTGATTAAATTGAGGATTTTTGAGTCCAACATGAAGTCAACTCTTTTATAAGGATGAAAGACCTGGTTGGTTAAGAAGGACCTCTTCTACCAGCTCTGGGCGTTGCACCAACAAATAGCTGAGGTGAATACTGGAAATTTACTGGCTGAAAATGATAACCAATACAGAATTCTGGAAACTGTCAAAAGACATGCGTTTTGATGCAGGGAGCCACATGAAGAAATGAAAATGGCTGGCATATTGGAGAGATATCACTGATATCCTCTGAAACAGGCTATTGTCTGACAACAAGATGGCAGAGGAAGAGTTGTTTGGTTGAAATTGATGTGGTGAAGGTCAATGACTTAAGAAAGAATGGGAAGACCTCAAAAATAATGGCTAAGACCATTCAAGGGGGAAATAGGTTCTGCAGGCCCTATGTTCCTGCATAGCTAGTACGTGTGACCTTTTAACCTGTGACTTCCCGAGCACTAGCGAAGGACAAGTACCGTCAAAACCCGGGAACATTAGAATTATTTATAACGTAATTTAACTCTTAAAATAAAAGAAATAAGGGGTTAATTCAAACACGGTAAGCTGGCCATACCCGGCTCCACGGGGAGCCATCGGGGTTTGACGGTACTTTTACTTCTGGCTACTCTGGGAGCCGGCAGGACATGAAAGGTTAAATAGATATTGCATGGTAAAAAACAGCCATCTCTTACACCCTTACTTAGTATCCTATACTGTCATCTCATTCTCTCATCGCAAATAGCACTCATGCTAGTCCTCCAGATAACAAACACAGAACATAAGTGTATAATTAAGTACAGATAGAGAATTTACTTTGTGTAGAAGTTAAGTTATTTTGTGTTTACATGTTGTCATTTTAGTTTTTGGTTGTGATGATTTTACAGTTAGATATTTAGACAGTAAATGAATAGCTTCTTATAAGATAAATATGTTTATTTGTTATGCCTTTTTTTTTTTGTTACACCTATGTCAGCTTATACATACATACACTCACGGCTATAAATCCCTAAAAGGGGAGCCAGAGCTTCGGCACAAGGAATTTCTCAGCCACTTTTAGATGTTGAGTGGGGAATAGATCATAAAATCATGGTTGTTGGTGATGGGTCTCCAACCACATCGCCCAAAAATTACTTAAATAGCCCCTACACCTTTAGTCGCCTCTTACAGTCACCAACAGGTAGAAATGGGGTAGTGCTACTCTAAGCCATCACTGCATAGCATATAATAGTTATAATGTTATTGATTATCTAATAAATGCATTTTTGTCACCAAATCAATTATAATTGTTACTATGATTGTAGATCTGAATCACCAAATATGTAACCAGAATATGAATTTTAGTAACTGGAACTATAACAATATTAAACTGAAATTTGATGAAAGAAAGAAAGATATAAAGACAGCTCTGTAAAGATCTCAAACGGAGGTGGAAAATTCACATACATGTACTCACGGCCATAAATCTCAAAAAGGGGTAGCCAGAGCCATAGAGCTACAAACTCCTTAGCCACATTTGTTAAGTATGATTGATGATGGGAACCGCATTGCCCAAAAACCACCTAAAATAGCCCGATACCCTTACGACTAGTCGCCTCTTACGACACCCGTGGGTAGAAAGGGGTAGTGACATTCTAAGCCGGCACTACACGGCATTAAAAAAATCCTATTTTCATTTTATTAGTGCTAGTTTAAATTTTGTGGGAAATCCACCTGGGATTTTATCTGCCTTGTTTGCTAGTACTCAGTAATATTTATAAGACTCATCATAATGCATGCATTTGTCTAACTTTGCCTCTTTATTAATAATAATAAACACTTTATTGCATACAAATACACAACACACAAATAGTATTTAAAAATTACAAAACAGTCAATGTACACAAAGGTATTTATTATTCTGTCCAATCTTTAATAATTAGGTTGGTGTTGCCGTAAATGTTTTATTTTCAAATGGTTTCTTCATAATATCGGATTCATAAATATTATATTAAATACAATTGTGATTGCTCTACTACCTCAGTAAGTTCCTAAAGAAAAAAAGATCTTAACTTGAAGTCCCAAGTTTTTTAATGAAAATTGGATTTCATAAATATTATATTGTATTAGATTAGTATAATAAAATAATAGTTAAAAAAAATACATTATAAAAAAATATGTTTTTTTCAAAAACTAGATGTTACAATATAAGTTTCTGCCGGGGCCTTCTATTAAGTAATTATACCCGTATCAGAAGTACCCTCACGTCCGTGACTGGTTAACAATTTGAAGGCGCTAGTTTAACAAACATAAATCGAAATATAAATTAAACTTTAAGTAAAACAAAATAAAAGATAGTTTTTTTAAACAAGACAAATTTGAATATGAAAACCAAAGAAAAAACACTCGTAATATACGCAAAAATGCAAAGTGATTCTGTGTGTGGTGTGTGTCTATCTCTATCATTATTATCATCATCTCTATCTTTTTATTTTAAATGTAACTTTCAAGCCGTATATCCCCGAAGGGGTTGGCAGAGGTACTAATACTTCTGAACATCACATGACATTGTCACCTGGTCTTCAGAGTACCCACGTTTTGGGTGCCATTATTCTCTCCTTGTGTTCAGAGTACCCGTTTTGCTTGGACATTGTTCTCATGCGATAGGGACTGCCCTTTCACCATATTGTACGAATACACTGCCACATGACTAATGACAACTTAGTCATGTAGGTTTCCTCACGATGTTTTCCCTCACCGTTAGCAACCTTATTTATTTAATAAAGATAAACCTTAATAAAATAAAAACACATATGACTTAAGAAAGGACACATTATTGTAGGCTCGATTTAGGGGTTGTACCCACGCCTCCCTGCATAATAGGAGGTTGTTTTCTCCTCAGAGCTGTCATTGAAATCCTATGAAATTTAACTAATAAATAAAGAATAAATAAAGGAAAGAAAAATCTCGACACAGGCGATATTATTATTTATTAGTTATAATCCCCACATGAGGTTTTCATGAACAAAAAGATTTAAACCTATGAAATTTAGCTTGATGATAGCATTTGATTCTTCTGAAAGTGGTAGATTTCCATTGATGAAATATTTTTTAAACGGTTGTATGATTTCGGACTTTATCAACTGACAAACAAACACACAAATATTTCTTCTGCATGATAAGTAAAGATTAAGAGAAGGTAATAAAGAGGAAGTAGTATTGACTACCAACTATAGCTATGTATCTTCAGTACTTAGCGACGAGATCATCCCCTAGAATAACTAAGTAGATAAACCTTACAAAGAGTAAGTATGTGGAATCAATATGTAAAATAAAAAAAAATAAAAAAGATTTTGTAAATCAATACGTATAAATTTTCGAGTTTTTTTTGCATTTGTACTTGCTTATATTAATGTATTTTGCTTATTTCAACACAATTTAAAAGAAAGAATTTACATATGAAAAAAAATATGATGTGTCCTATTTTTTTAAAATTAAGCGTTATTAAAATCAAGACAAGTAATAAATAGCTCTATATTTATTCTAAACTAACATTTTATTTATATTACTTATAATTTCATTATTATAATTCTACTTGTTTGCTGTGATTTAATAATATTATTGTGACATTCACATCAACTTTTAATGTTCAGGTCAGGATTTTTAAAATTATATTTAAGCTCTTAGTTAAGTATGACTTCTTTGTTGTGCAATTAACTACCATACATAGAACCAAAGACAAAACACTACTCAATTATGATTCAGTTATATGAGTAAAATTAAAATAATTTTGATGTTAGCATTGCCGCAAGCAGGGGACAATCAGACAGACGAAACGAGATCAAAATAAAAATCTAATTATGCTGCCGGACTTATTGCATAGGACCCCTGCCTACCCTCGCGAGGGTGACTCCGCTAATTATAAGCCGCTGCGATCGTACAATTTGTTACTACTTTAGTTAAACCTGACTGCGTATGCTTTATTAATATGTACAGTATTATGATTATTGTAGTTTTATTACTGTGTTACTTGATTGAATTTATTGTCTGCGTTGAGAGAATATACGAGGCGATGCAAGGGATACAAGAGTGTGGTAAGTTTGATAAAAAAAATAATCTTGAGTGAATTATTTTGTAGTCGACGTGCGATTGTCATATTTGGTGACGACGTCCGTGGCCGGGTGAATAGGTGACTAAATTCTCGGTGCGGAGTTTGCGAGTTCGATTCCTGCTGAGAGCAAAATTTATGGGATGGGCATAAATAACTGTTTCTTAGTCTTTAATGTTATTTTATTTATTTGTGTATAATATAACATTAAATATCTCGTTAAGTTAGTATCCCATAATACGTATAAGTCTTACTTAGGTTGGGGCTAACGTGATTGGTGTATAAGTCCGTATATTTATTATTTATCTATATTTGTAGTCCATATTTATGTGTGTTAGTATGTGAACGATAATATCCTTGTGGAAGCCCATGTCTAGCAGTGAATGTCTATTAGCAAAAATGATAATATTATCCTTCTATTTACGCTGGCCATCAATATTTATCATACTGTTTAACCAGCGATTCACAGCAAACCAAAACTCCGAACCTCCCCGCACAAGCCTGCGGCAATGCAATCTTAACAAAAAATAAATCGCTGTCATCTCTCATTTCATTCAGCCACAATCGAATTACTAAAAACGCATTGCAATTCAACCTCGCGTAATGAATTTATATAGAAATTTAGTGGTTTTCATCCCCCGGAGCGCGGGGTAAAGACAATGTGGAACTATAGGAGGCAGTTGTAATCAGGTTAGGATACAATTTGCGAGTGAACCCATGCGTACTCTATAGCGAGTAATCTGTGGAGCCGTCCGTCCGTCTGTTTGAATATTCAACTCTATTTTTTACTCGAAACTTTATATGTAGTTTGGTTATTGCAATATTGATATCGTTTTTGATAATATTTTGTCGGTTTGAAAATAAATTGATTTTGCTGCTGCAGTCCCAATATCTATTTACAATGCTATTCAGGTTTTATTTGTGTTTGATTATAGAAACATAATGTGGCGTAGATTTTTGATTTTTAAAACTTTATTTATTGTGCAGGTTTCTGAAACCATAAACGTATTGATGGTAAGGTAATAAAACATTTTAAAGAGATTGTATATCAGGGAAGTATGTTTACTAGGGATGGAAAGCGTGACGAAATTTAAAAAAAGAGTGAAAAAAGCGAAACGGGGCTGTAAAAAATGTTAATTTTAAGCCAGTTTGTATTCAAAAAGGCCCTGAATATAGTGCAAGATTTCTAGTTACAATGCTTATAGTTATATATGGCGTCCATTGTTTGGGTGTGACAGAATCATCATGACAGCATAGTTAATGCAGTAGAAATCAGGACCCTCAGGAAAACGACGAATTTTTTTGTTTATTTGATTGAGAGAAATATTGTGATTTGTTAACTGTGCGGTGTGGAACATGATACTGTATAAAATATGCAAGGAAGAGAAATGTTGGGAAAAGTATTGCAGGAAATTAATAAAAATAATAGATTTATAAAGCCAATATTTTTTAATTCCTTTCCATTTATAACAAAACTTAACATTTCCATCACGCCTTAGCCTTCATAAATACAATACACCCACCCACATTATTCCAATCGATGGAATCCTTTCTCAATCCTCTTAAAGTATAAACGAGTTTATTATAATTGAAGACAATTCAAACAGCACTGTTTGCTGGGAGACGCTTAACGAAGACGTCTGCGGAGAACGTCAAATCGGTTTACGTCTAGATTTACCAAATTCACTAGGTTTAAAGTCGCTGGTTTCTTCGAGCGCGCTATGCAAATTTTGTATCACGCACTAGGCTTTTGTGACGGCGCGGTTTTTTGACTACGACGTTTGTGGTCTGTGTGGTAGGTGATTAGCTTCTGGGTGCGGATGTCGCGGAATTAAACCCTCTGACGGCATTAATTCATACATACATATATTATATGTATGTATGAATAATATTATGTACACGGCTATAAATCCCTAAAAGGTTCAAAGCATTTTTTATGTAATGATTTTCATGTGTGTTAGTCTTGGATGTTATTCATACTTCTATTCTGAAATACATACATGCGTAAATAAACTCATGCCATTGATTCCCATTGAGGTAGACAGAGACTCGATCGCCACTTTTTTGTGACCGCACTATTTCTCACTCGATCACATAACTTAACACTATAATCTTTTCTAGTTTTAAAAGTCGTTACAACAAAAGTTATTTATTATTGTTAAGTGTGTGTGTACACACTTGTATACATTCCGGGGTCTCGCGCTTAAGCGCTTGGCTTCAAGTACGGAGGTCTCGGGTTCGATCACCGGGGGGTGGTAACCTTACAAATTAAATTTGTAAGATTTATCCCAGTCTGGAAGGATATTGCAGGCTTGAATCACCTGATTATCCTAAAATTAAGATGATTCCGTGCTTCGAAGGGCACGATAAGCTGTCGGTCCCGGCTACTATTAAGGTAGTAGTCGTTAGTCTACCAACCCGAAATTGGCCAGCGTGGTGGACTAAGGCCAAATAGCCCTATACAGGGTAGGCTCAAGCCCCTTAGGGACATATTTGGGCTGTGAGGAACATAATAATTCCAAAATAATTTGTAAACATTATTGAATTCCGATTCTTATCACCTTCTTCACATTTTTAAAACTATAGCATATTTTACTATATTCCTTACCATTAGCACATTAATAAAAGAATACAGATTTCAAACACTAACGTTTAAAACAAAAATACAATCTATAGTTGAAAACGTTTCGTTTAGCAGCCGTGATAGCCCAGTGGGTAGAACACTCGGTTATCGTGCAAGCGACTAGTGTTCGAATCCTGGGTCGGGCCTACACCAATTTGTCTTTTCTAAAGTCATATGTGTGGTTTATTTATCATGGTTGTTAACGGTGAGGGAAAACATCGTGAGGAAACCCACATGGCTGAGTTGTACTTAGTCATGTGACAGTGTATTCGTACAAAACGGCGATAGGCCTGCCCCCTATCACGTGAGTACACTGTCCATGCAAAACGTGGGTACTCTGAACACCAGGTGACAAAGTCACGTGATGTTCAGAAGTATAAGTACCTCTGCCAACCCCTTCGGGGATATTCGGCGTGAACGTTTATGTTTATGTTATGTTATTATGTTTCGTTTAAAACCGCAAGTGCGTAATCCAAAACGTTCTGTCCCAACGGAGATGCTCTGAATTTGCAATGAGGCTGTCACGGCACTGAAAGGGTTATGCGTCGCCGGGTTGCCGGGTTGCCGGTCCTGTTTGCCGGGTGCCAGTTCCCGGGTGCCGGCTGGTGACGAAGGCTTTGTTTGCACAACTTTTTGGGGTCGCACTGAATTTATCTGATTTATTTTGTTCCAAACGCGATAAGATTTGAGCGAGGAATTTTCAAATTTGAATTGGATTCGATGGAAGAAGTTAGATTACTTGTATTGTTATAGAATTTTAATGTTTAGGATAAACTTATTTCACGTTAATCACTTTGAGATTTTGGATTGGTACTTCTATCTACCTCTACACATTTCTATAAATCTCAACAAGATGGGGTAGTCATAGATGCGGAATTGACAACTCCTCAGCCACCTAAATATTTATGGGCGAAACATTGAAAAATTTAGTAATATTGGATAAGATGAGATGAGGATGAGTCTTCAACCGCATCACCTAACAATCACTTAAACAGCCCTGCACCCTTAATCGTCTTAAAAGACCCCAACGGGAGATAAAGGGTAGAAGAAAGTATCGTAAACCGACACTACACAGCAACAAAATTACATTTATCATTACATGTTTCAAAAACAAAATTATTCGTTGAACTTAAAATTATTTTTATTGAAATAAGTTTAGTTTAATGTTTTTATTAACAAACACGCATTTGATTATTTTAAATCATGGCAGAAAAATACCGTTTTTCATTAAAAATATTCAGTAGATTACACTGGCCAACAAAAAAAAACTTTTTTTTTGGTGCGGTAAAAATTTGTTTAGATATTGTTTTTGAACGTGTCTCTGATGACAAACCTACAACTGCCATTTTTGTATCAGCTCTAATTTTATAACTACCCTCAATTTTAAAATTTCGTCACTTTGACTTCAACAAAGTATCGCAATTCTTTTATTTTCATCAATTTCGTTGTTTTGGCATAATGGCAAGCTCATCAAGATGTTGTTTGACCAATCCTAATTCATTTTGTTATATTTGTGGTGAATATACGTTTGAGGAAAACAGAAAACCCATAACAGAGTTCGTGAAAAATGCATATTTCGCATACTTCAACCTATCTATTGAGCATCAAGATAAGCCTTGGGTGCCCCATTTTGTGTGTAAAACATGCAGAGAACATTTGAGACAATGGACAAATTGCAAAAGAAGATGTATGAAATTTGGGATACCGATGATTTGGAGGGAACAACAAAATCACTTCAACGACTGTTATTTCTGTTTGGTTAAGATTGTCGGCATAAATCGAAAGAATAGAAGTAAATGGACATATCCTGATATACCATCAGCGAAAAGACCTGTACCTCATTCCGAAAGTGTCCCTGTGCCTACGTACCACTCGCTGCCAGATATCGAAGTGGAACAATATAACGAAATCCAAGCAAATCCCGAGATCGACAGTGATTATGGCGAGTTGAATCGAACCTCTCGTTTTTTTTCACAAGGTGAGCTTAATGATCTGATAAGGGATCTAGATCTTTCAAAGGAGCGTGCTGAATTGTTGGCTTCTAGATTAAAAGAGAAGAATTTGCTTTCACCAAACACAAGAGTTACATTTTACCGTCAAAGAGAACGCGATTTGCTACCATATTTTTCTGAAGATAACAATCTTGTTTATTGCAATGATATTGGTGGTTTATTAACAAGAATGGGTTTACAAAAGTACGACTCAACTGAGTGGCGTCTTTTTATAGACAGTTCCAAAAGAAGTCTCAAATGTGTATTGCTTCATAATGGTAATAAACACGCTTGTGTTCCAATTGCTCATTCTACCCGAATGAAAGAAGAGTATGAAGCAATTGCACTGCTTTTAGAAAAGATTAAATATGATAACCACCAATGGTTTATATGCGTCGATCTCAAAATGGTTAATTTTCTGTTGGGACAGCAAGGTGGATATACAAAGTATCCATGTTTTATGTGTCTTTGGGATAGTAGAGATAAACCGAATCACTGGGTACGAAAAAATTGGCCGATCAGAGAAAGCCTAGCTGTTGGAAAGCAAAATGTTATAAATACACCTTTAGTCCCCCGAGAAATGATCATTTTACCTCCTCTACACATAAAACTTGGTCTCATGAAACAATTTGTAAAAGCATTAGACAAATCGGGCTCATGCTTTCAATACATTACGAGGGCATTTCCAGCTTTAAGCACAGAAAAACTCAAGGCTGGAATATTTGACGGTCCTCAGATAAGACAGTTAATTAAAGATGATAACTTCGCAACATCTATGAATGAAACGGAACTTGCTGCGTGGAACTCATTTGTGCAAGTGATCAAAAATTTCCTTGGTAATCATAAGGCAGAAGATTATGAAAGTATTGTAAACCAAATGCTTTCTTGCTTTCAAAAGTTGGGATGTAATATGAGCATCAAGGTTCATTACCTACACAGCCATTTGGACTGCTTCCCGCATAACCTGGGTGACTTAAGTGAGGAACAAGGAGAGCGGTTTCATCAGGACATCAAAGTCATGGAGGATCGATACCAGGGTAGATGGGATACTCACATGATGGCTGATTACTGCTGGGCTCTTATGAGAGACAACCCAATGCATAAACATGAAAGAAAATCTATTAAGAGGAGTTTTTTGTACACTGACTAATAAAAAATGTGTTTTTTCGTTGAAAAATTTTTTTTTTTAATATTTTCAAAACTAGAGCTGATACAGAAAAACTGATTACATATTTGAAATCAGTGAAGAAATTACTTTCATAATCAGGTCTTAAAACAACGGCACCAAAAATAGTGTTGGCCAGTGTTATTACTAACTATAAAATGGTGACAGTTTAAAAGCCCCATTTACTTTAAGTGATTTGATCTATTCAATTATGGTGAATTGAATCAATCAAAAAAGTTCAAGAAGAATAAGAAAAAATCATAGAAATAATTTAAATCTTTTTGTTCATGAAAACCTCATGTGGGGATTATTACTAATAAATAAAGGAAAGACACAGGCGTCAAAATTTCGACGGGGGCGTATACCCGAGGTCGCGGGTTCGATTCCCGCCTGTGTCGAAATTTTTCTTTCCTTTATTTATTAGTTAATCATACAAATGCATTTTTGGCAGCTAAACTCAGCTACATATCTCAACTATAGTTCAAATTACTTTAATTTATGTTTGCATTGTTTTATAAACGCCTTTTGCTGTTGTATCCGGCCGGTAAAAATCAAAGAAGTTAAAGAATTAACTTGTTCGCGACTGAAATTTACAGTTAAAATATTTAAACACAAAATGGTCACCGTCGCGTCGTTTAAACAAACGTCTTCAATAACCTCATAGTATTCATATTCATGTACAATCTTTTACTCTTACAAGGATGAATATTATAGCAGACGCCAAAAGCTATTATTTTTTAGCATGCTTATTACCACTCGTTTTCACCCTTCTCTTCCAGTCCGCTGAGTAGCGCTGCGGTGCAAATCAAAATAAAAATGGTTGATTTTCAATTGTAAATGTCGATTTTAATGACCACCCATACAGTTCTAAAATGACACATTCAGAGTTATTCGCACGTGATATTCTGTGCTATTGTCGACGAGATGAATTGATGTATTGTTGCCGCTTCATCACCAATACAACGTGGTAAATACCGCAAAATTGGCAGTTTGTAGTAATATCAAGTTAGGTTATATTTTGGATTTTAATTAGTGCATTTGATTTTAGTTTTTGTCCGTCAGGAAGAATATGGTGTGGTTACACACATAATTGATTTTGTATACTGCGATGCTTCTTTCTCTACATTATTCACGTCCTGTATATGTACAATACATTCATTCAAATACTTATTCCAATAACTGGTAATTCCTCAGCCTCATAGTAAAATAAAGGATGGCAGGATTGTTGGTAATAATTCTCCAGTTACATTCTCCACTAGTACATACCAGAAAAACTAATATCATTTGTGTATAGCCAAAAATTGGTAGCTGCGAATCGTTGTTGGTTACATTTTTAAAGTAAAGATTTTCATTTAGTACCAAAATAATAGAAGTTACAAAGTTTCGGTATATTTTCTGCGCCGAAGTTTTATTTAACAGATGGTATATTTTGATGGCTGTATTATCCATGCATATGTACTATTTCCACACATGTTTTCTGTCTAAGAGTATGCATTTCAACTATAGGTAGCTAAAAACTCCGGAGGAAACGATGAGTGTATAACATCGCTCTCAATTTCTGAAAGGGTAAGCAGTGATCGTATTACACTGTCCTTGCAAGTGTACCGATAAGTTAATTAATAAATCGACACGAATCAAATGCTCATACCATTTATTAGGATCTATTCTTAATGTTTTTTTAATGTTTTTGACATGAAAACCTTATGTGGGGATAATTACAAATAAATAAAAGATGAATAAAGGAAAGTTTTTTTTTCCGCTGGCGTCGAAATTTTTCTTTCCTTTTTTCATTTTTATTTATATACTCTTAATCTTACCAACCGTAGTACATATCGAGATTCATATTAAGTACGAGATAAAATCAATTTAGTGATTGTAACAGCCGATGACACTAAAAATCCCCGTAGCAGTGTTTCACGCACGGCCGATTCCACATAATGGAAAGTTAACAGTCGCGGTAAATAACCACAAATCACTGTTTCTAACGTGGGCCACTATTTAAATTCACTGCGCGACTCACATTAGGGTGTAGGGGTGTTTAGTAATGGGCTCATTGTTAAAATTGCGTTCAATTTTAAATTAAAGCATTGAATCTTAACATTTAAGTATAGAGTTTAATCAAAAGTTCACGCTCGTTTTTTATATGTTTGTAAATGTACTATTCTTTGAAAGGAGCAACTGATCAATAATTTTGGATTGTTTACCATATTCAAGATGCAAACATCATTAAAGTTTTCTTTATAAAATAATATTAAGTTAGGATTGCAAATGTGTTAAAATCCAAAAATGAAATGTTACATCAAAGAAGATTATTATAATTATCACGTGAATGGATAAACAATTTGTAAGAAAATAATTTATAACTTATAATGAAATCAAAATGAAGCTTGCCAATATTTCATTATCATATATATTCAGAATAATATATATAGCTAACTATTTTTGCTACCCAATTTAAGTAAAAATTGTAATGTTTTAAACATGCTATGATTAAACAATGTTTTTTAGTTTAAATACGCATATACGTTAGCGTGATGTCTGACTGATTAATCGCAACATCTATATCTGCCTAACCTTTCAACAAACAGCAGGGAACCAATAATTCAAAAGCGGTTACAAGCTCTTCCATCGCCGTACCTCGCGCCATTTAAAGATGGTAGGACGGAAGTCACGTCACAGGCACAATCGATGAGCTTCCGCTTCCGGCGACGCAACTTCCGGGCGACTCAATGTAGCGGATAGATCCGAATGCAATTTTGTGGGTAGAAAGAAAATATTTTCGGTAATGATTATTGTTATTGGGGCTTTTATTTTGTCGTTAAACTTACTCTTGTTATGCTCTCGATCAGTTTGATATTATCAGTGATGTTCCGGTTAGTTCTGTACAGAAAAATATGATGTTTATTTTTGATAAACCATCCATATATAAACTCACGGCTTTAAATCCCAAACAGGGGGTAGCCAGAGCTTCAGAAACATAAATTTTGGAAGTTTAGTACGGAAAAGAGTGTTAAACAAAGCCTTTTAAAAAAATCACTTAAAAGGCCCTGTTTTCATTCATCAACAAATGCGGAGAGAGTATGTTTAGTTCTATTCTAATTAAAAGTGAATTTTTACAACAATCCGTGAAATTTGGCTCCAAGTCTTGAGAGACTAATGTTTATGAAACAATTTATATTATTTTATATATTTTTTTACAAAACTGTATCAATTGCATATATTTTAATTATTTATTATCATTTTGATATTTATATTCATAAATTCATGCAAAACGTGGGTACTCTGAACACCAGGTGACAAAGTCACGTGATGTTCAGAAGTATTAGTACCTCTGCCAACCCCTTCGGGGATATTCGGCGTGAACGTTTATGTTATAAATTTGAAATGAGATCGTATTTAAAGAATCATCATAAAAGTCTAACCTAGCCTAACCAACAACTGAAGTAGCATCACAAATACTAACTTGTGCACCTAATTTAACATTTGATGTTCATTTTTTAGTGTCTGTCCAGGTTAAAATGCCTAACCAATTTCAATTTCGCAAAAAACGTAGTTCCTAAAATAAAAGATATTTATTATCCTGTCACGTCATTAAAACTTTCCAAATACTAAAACCCGACACAAGTGGCAGTCAATAAAATATTTATCGTCATGCTAAAACACACTATCAATGTCACCCTATCTTTAAATTGAACAATATAATGATGCAATTCATAAAATATACTTTTATACTCTATGAGTGATATGACAGCGTGAAGGCGGCGCGAATTATAATCTTTTATTATATTTTCAACACTGCCAACCCCTCGTTGTAAAGCGGGGGTTGAAGTATTTTGCACCCCGATGATTACCTACATAATCTTTGGGGGATTTTGGATGGTGTTATACATTAACACACTAGTAGTGTTATGATTAAAGTTTATAATGAAAAGTTTATCATTTGCAAAATGCGTTTATTAAATACTCTTTTTTCAGTTTTTTTGTTATTTTATTTTCCTGCAGTAGTTGTTTAAAAATACAGGTGTTCTTATATTTTATCAACATTGGTTTTATCTCATCTTGAAATACAGTGAATTAATCAATGAAAAAATAAGTGGAATGCAGTTGCTGTATTTACAAAAAGGTAATTGTTTTAATTAATACCTATCCTTGTGTTAAAATTGAGAAACAAAAAGAAAAAATAATTAGTTTTAAAACTAGCTTTAGAATGGTATTCGAAATTTTTGTTCGTATTAAAAAATACCTTGGTTTACAGTTCGCAATTTCGATTGTTATTTTTTTATAAAGTTAAGGGGTTTTTTAACACCACCTTTATTCAACGAAGGTTGTTTACTACTTTTCATTTTTTATTTGCTCTATATATTTATAGTTGTAGTTTTATCATTATTAATATCTTACATGGCCGCTTCTAACTATTTCTCTGATACTATTTTTAGTGCCACAAAGTTATTCTGCATAGCACCATCCACCGGAGTATAACACAGAATATTATGTTGTTTACGTAACGTCTTTACAATTTGCTAATGAACTGACATGTCATGACGAGTTCCACGTAAGCCTGTTTGCGAACTTGCTCGCACTACATATTGTACCATTTGATTTTTGCAATAAATTACTTAAGCGCTATTCCTGAATTGAGTATTCAACTGAGAACGACTTAAGTATCGTTTTGTCTCATTCAGTTGCTAAGATTTCAATGCGACAGAACGATACTTAAGTTGTGCTCAGCTGGAATACTCAATTCAGAAATCGGGCGTTAGTTTACTTTAGGTATCAATCAGTTGGCTGACGCAACATGAATTAATTCTAAGTTACCTATCTATCACCATTTTCTAAACATTATATCGATAAACATAAATTAAGTATAAAAAACTAGGTGGGCAATAAATCTTTGCATGCTGAAAGTTTCCCATAGACTTACATTGGAAACTTTAAAGGCAGATATTCCTCAATGGTAACATTTTCGACGTAAGCCTGTTTGCGAACTTGCACATACTACATATTGTACCATTAGCTTTTTACAATAACTTACTTAGTTTACTTTTGGTATCATCATATTTAAAACATTGCTGTACTGGCTGGCGTGACATAAATTACATACATACATATTCTCACGCCGTTAGTTCCAATTGGGGTAGGCAGAGACTATCGATCGCCACTTTGTACATAAATTAATAACAAGTTATCTGTCTAACATAATAAAATTTTACAATATATTGTATCAATAAACATAAATTAAGTATAAAACTAGGCATTCAGATCCAAAAAATTTAAAGGCAGATCTTTCCTCAATGGTAACACTAATTCGAAAAAATTCTTAGTTACAACCTGGTCCTTGATGCCTTTGACCATGTTCTGATGTGCCAATAAATGTTTAAAAAAAATACAAAGCTTTTGCTAATGAACAGACATGTCACGCACGACAATACTAATAAATAGAGGAAAGAAAAACTTCGACACAGACGGGACATAGGATATATATCATCACGCTAAATACTGTAGGGGGTAAACACTAAAAATATTTAACACCACCCGTGCGAAGGCGAGGCGGACCACTAGTTAAGTATAAAAATAACTTTCTTAGGTCAGTGGTTAGAGAATCCCATAAGATACTTAGAGATGTGGATAAAGCCTCATTGTATTTGGTTCATTTACAGTAAGAAAGTCATCACGATGAAATAATAACTAAGTTATAACTTATAATATAACAGTGTGCTCATATTAGTTTGGTCAAAACGGCGAAACAGAGAATTTGAATATAAACTTTTAACAGTAATTTCCTTCGGCTGCAAATGTTATAAGAAGTCAAAACCTTAAACCGAATAACACCACAAATTTCTGCAGAAATGAAAAACATGACCTGTTTATACTTTTTTATGTTACTCTCACTAGTTCTCTTACCTAGTTTTCCTATTCTTAAATATGTGTCCTTTTCTTATTATTTTTCCAATTTTAAAAGTGGCTGAAGAATTTCTAATTATGAAACTAGCTCTGACTACCCTTTTTACCGTTTGTAGCTGTGAGTAAATATATATATCAGTATCCCCTAGATTGCCTTTGCTAGGATTGTATCCATACGTATAAAAATTTAAATTAAGGATACATACAAATCTTACGTAAACCTTAGATATAATGAAAAAATTCACGCTTATCAGTATCACACATAAATAATCCTAAATAAATTATAAAATATTATTTTGGTATCATTTTAAATTTAAAGCCTCCAAAATATTACAACACTCAGGAATGTTTCCAACATCCCCGTTGTTGTCAGTTTTGAAAATAACCCGCGAGGGGCGATTTGAATGACAATACATATGCGCTTTCCAAATAAGGGTTGGGGATGATTTTCTTTGGATTTCGTACGTATTTTAATGTTTTATTCAGTTTTATGTGTTGCCTCCAATTTACATCTCGACCAACTGCGGGGGCATGGAAAATAGGTATTTTTTGTGATTTACAGTGTGCAATTTTAAATATTTATAAACTTAATAAGTATGTATGTGTGTATGTATGTGTCTACTGTTTATTTTTAATGATAAATGCCAAAAGCAAATACAACAAACGCAGCACTAGAAACGTAGTTTATTAATCATAATACAGAAAATAAACAAAAAAACAGTAGTACCTACGACGATAAAAAAAGGTTGTTGTGAAAATATTTTTTGATCCACATGTTCAGGTTACAAAATCACAAACTTTATTTCTTAACAGTATATTCGGTCATCTGCTGTACATTAGAAATGACGTACATATACACACGGCTGTAAATCCTTAAAAGGGGTAGTCAGAGCTAAGGAATTAGAAATTCCTCAGCCACTTTTGGAAATGTGAGTGGGGAAAAGATAGTAAAAATTAAGGTTGTTGGTGATGGGTCTCCAACCGCATCGCCCAAAAAGCCCTTAAAATCCCCAATACCGTTAGTTACCCCTCACATACACCCACCGGAAGAAATGGGGTAGTACTATTCTTAGCTGACACTACACAGCATTAGAAATCACTGGGTAAAAAAAGACTTAAGAATAAAAGCTTTAAACCAATTTCCATTTTCTGAACCTAGGTCTAAACGTACAACATCCGCGTTACATACATACATATACTCGAGGCTATAAATCCCAAAAAGGGGTAGGCACAGCTTCAGAATACGTTACTAGTCTGGATTTCTTATTAATTCGGAATACATGGCCTTAAAATCTAGACAACTTTAAGCCTTCTGAGGAAGAAAAAAAAATTTAGTATTTTGTTAAGTATCAACACAGAACACAAAAAAACTGGAAAAATTTATTCAAATTTACTTTCCAAATAGAATCTACATACAGTATGCAAAAATACATTTCAAGGTACATATTTTACCCCCCATTTTTCAAACAGACATCCGAAACGACGAATTTCCGTGACAAAACTAAAAGGCGCCCCTCGCATCTCATTCGCTAAACAACTATTAAAAAATTTAAAACGGGCACGTGCACAGGAAGCGAACCCGCTATCCCACTGACAGACGGACCTCATCTATTACACGGACATATCTGAGATATATCTGGGGGCTTGAGAAATAAACACTTTAAAATATGGTGCCCCGTTTTCTTTATGTGTTAGTCATGTGTTAAGGAAAATAGGCAAATTTTATTCTAATAATTTATAAGTTTTACTATTTACTAGCTTTACTTGACCCACCCGATGACTTCGTATGAAGTTGGGATAAGTTTTAGGTTTCTAAGCAAGTTACTGCCGAAATATTTGGTCTTAAGTAATCTGTTTGGATTGTGCATTGCCATGAACATTAAGTTTCTTGTTTTGCGGACATTCGATTTCTCATTTTCTCATGATATTTTTTAGTTCTTTGTTATCCAAAGTTCCGATGCGATTGTCCCTGACAGGTAAGAAGAGGTTCTTCTAAACATTTCATAACATTTGTCGCCTGGTCTTTTATCTGGAAATAAAGTAAAACGGTTAATGTTGCAGGATTATAAGAATATCTATGAGAAATCAATTATCGCTTCATAACTTTATAAACCCTATATATTTTTGCGATTCATATAATAAGATTTCCGATGAAGGGTAATTTGGCTTTTTTAAATTCAATCTCACAGAAGCATAGGTCCGGTTGTTTTGGAGATTTTTTGGGAGGACTTTGTTCAACGTCTATTGGCTGATGATGATGATTGAAAATTTAGTTATACAATATTAGTTACTGAACCGATCGCTTAGCTTACTAACAGTCATACTTCCATAATAGTTCTAACAATCAAAGTAAGATCATTTATGGGAAAATAATGCAGGAAGAAATATCTTTAGCCCCTCATTAAATTTGAAAGTTTTACATTTTGACTTTTTTGACTTTAAATATTAAAGTCAAAAAAGCCAACTGTTATATCATACGATATATGTTACTATTATTAATATACTTTTAAATCCGAATTATTTTACTACATATTTGAAAAATGTACTTTGAGACAATAAGTATCAATTATTATCGTAGCAAAAAAATATCTTAGCACAAAATCGGTATTAAGTAATTCAGTTAAAATCTACCATAAAATTACCTACGGAACGACTTAAAAACTCAAACCGAACCTAATAAAATACCGCAAGACCGTAGAAATCTTTTCATTTCCCTACAATAATTCCTGCGAAGTGGAAAGGGGGCGGGCAGGAGCACGAATTGAAAAGCAGCGATGCGTTCCTCGAGCACACGATGAGTTCTATTATCCGAGATTACATTCTACCGCGATTATGGTAAATGAGATTAATCATACATTCACTGTGGACTCTGAGATTCGTCGTTTTATGGATTTAGGTTTTGGAATTTGATATAAAATTGGAAGTTACTGGTTTTGTGATTGTTATGAAAAAAAAACACGTGTGATTATTAGGAAAAAAAAACACGGGAATTCTTAAACAATTTTGGATAGTTGTAAATGTTTGACGATGTAACTTCAATCAGTAAATATTGGTATAGGCAAGGACTACAGACCAAGCTGAACCAAAAAGTGAGTTTTTAATTTCGTTTTCTATTACAACCATTATAGGAAACAGTTTTTATAGTTTAGTTTCCACTGAAGTGGCAGGACCTACAGAAACTATGGTGTACCAAACATACAAATGGAATGAATATTAATCATACCTTTTGATTTTATTATAAACAGCATATAAAAATATTTTTTCAAAGAAGCCAGAGAGGCTTTCATTGCAATCAACAAA
The DNA here is from genome assembly GCA_963576735.1 of Bedellia somnulentella. Taxonomy (NCBI): domain Eukaryota; kingdom Metazoa; phylum Arthropoda; class Insecta; order Lepidoptera; family Bedelliidae; genus Bedellia; species Bedellia somnulentella. The sequence goes on along the minus strand of OY755187.1, from coordinate 2,463,314 downwards.
CAACAGTTGACAAAAGGCCTCCTGAACTAGTAGCCACATAGACCAGAAACCATCAGCTTGATTACTCTGTTAACCTAAAAACTACGTCCCTATTTTACATTGCACAGCTTTCACAACTTCAATGCAGTGCTGAAAAGCGGTTTCAGGCGATGAATGTAAAACTGAAGTTATGAAAGCTATTCATAATATGAATGAGAGTGGATGAAATACAAAATTGTAATTTATATACATACATACATACTCACGGCTACAAATCCCTAAAAGGGGTAGCCAGAGCTTCGGAATAAGAAAGTCCGCGGTCACTTTTGGAAGTTGTGTGGGGATTAGATTATAAATAAGAGGTTTTTGGTGATGGGTCTCCAACCGCATCGCCCAATAAGCACTTTAAAAACTAGTGAATTCTAAGTAGTGCTATTCTAAGCCGACACTACACAGCTATATATATTGTACTGACACATTATACACAGATTAAGTTAGCCCCAAACCAAGTATAAGCTAAAAAGAAGCTGAGGCAGGACCTATTCACATTTGTTTCATTTATTTTATTTTGTATCACTTTTTATGTCTTTTTTATAATTTTAATATTTAAGTAAACTTTGTAGTAGTTAATAGTTCAAATGTGAATAAATGTATCTTCTTTCTTTCTTTCTTTCTATAACTTGAATTATGGGTATACTAACTCAACGATTTATTTAATATTGTATAACACACAGATAAATAACATCAAAGACTAAGAAACAATAATTTATGCTCATCACATTAATGTTGCTCAGAGCGAGGATCGAACCTACAATCTACGGGCCGAGAAGCTAGTCACCTATCCACTCGGTCACGTATGTCGTCAAAGAATGGTGCTTTGAATGAGACAAAATTTTTGAAATACGCTCTAAGTATTAAGTATGCTCTAAGTCTAAGTTTGAAGTATGCACTACCCCATTTCTCCGGTGGGTGTACGTAAGAGGCGACTTACGGTATTGGGGCTTTTAAGGGATTTTTGGGCGATGCGGTTGGAGACCCATCACCTTTATTTTACCATCTTTTCCCCACGCAACTTCCAAAAATGGCTGAGGAATTTCTAATTCCCTAGCTCTGGCTACCCCTTCATGGGATTTATAGCCGTGAGTATATGTATGTATGTATGTGTGCCTGTAAGGGTAGTTTAGTCATACTTATTCGTTGTAAATTCGAACCTTAATCTTTCAGTCTCTATGATTTAACTGACTCAAATGCTCACGTCGTATATCCCCGAAGGGTTAGGCAGGTTGCTATTCTAAGGCGACACTACACAGCTGAATTTAGTCAGTTGAATACTACAAGTTTGGATGTTAATATGATTACAGTAACAAAAAAATATTGACTATATTTCTATGAATGTTAGACTATTACGATATTCCATATATAATCATAATCTTACAAAGTGGCGATTGATATTCTCTGCCTACCCCAATGGAAACTAACGGCGTGATTATATGTATGTAATAATGGAACAATAACATGCTCAACATTTTCACTTAGAAACATAACATAACATAACATAAACATAAACGTTCACGCCGAATATCCCCGAAGGGGTTGGCAGAGGTACTAATACTTCTGAACATCACGTGACTTTGTCACCTGGTGTTCAGAGTATCCACGTTTTGCATGGACAGTGTACTCACGTGATAGGGGGCAGGCCTATCGCCGTTTTTGTACGAATACACTGTCACATGACTAAGTACAACTCAGCCATGTGGGTTTCCTCACGATGTTTTCCCTCACCGTTAACAACCATGATAAATTAACCACACATATGTCTTTAGAAAAGACAAATTGGTGTAGGCCCGACCCAGGATTTGAACACTAGTCGTTTGCACGATAACCGAGTGTTCTACCCACTGGGCTATCACGGTTGCTCACTTAGAAACAACATTTTGAAAATTTGGTTCGTAAACTCAGAGATAACCGAAAACTTATAATACAACATACATACATATACTCACGTCTGTAAATCCGTAGAAGGGGAAGCCAGAGCTAAGGAATTAGAAATTCCTCAGCCACTTTTGGAAAGTTGAGTAGGGAGAAGATGATAAACTAAAGGTTGTTGGGGATGGGTCTCCAACCGCATCGCCCAAAAATCCCTTAAAAGCCCCAATACCGTTAGTCGCCTCTTACGTACACCCACCGGAAGAAATGGGGTAGTGCTATTCTTAGCCGGCACAACACGGCAATACAAATATATTAAATATGGGATTTGCTGTTTGTGATATTAAAATAAAAGCTTTTAACTATACACAAATGAACGCATGTACATTTTCTGTCATTTTTGTCGGTTTTGTTCCTAATCTCTAAATTGGATGAACCGACTTTTACGGGACTTTCACTCACAGGTAGTTAATTTAATGAAGAGTAATTAAGGCGATTTTTAAAATACTTAAATACCATGCTGTGTAGTGTCGGCTTAGAATAGCACTTCCCCATTTCTTCCGGTGGGTATACGTAAGAGGCGACTAACGGTTTTGGGGCTTTTGAGGGATTTTTGGTCGATGCGGTTGGAGACCCATCACCAACAACCTTTATTTCACCATCTTTTCCCCACACAACTTCCAAAAGTGGCTGAGGAATTTCTGATTCCTTAGCTCTGGCTACCCCTTCTAGGGATTTATAGCCGTGAGTATATATGTATGTATGTTAAATACCAGTACGAAGTTAATCAGGCTTAAAAAAAATCTTGACTGCCCTGATCGTTGAAAAGTATTGTAACAAAATAATTTCTTCACTGAGTTCAACTTTTGTAACAATTTTAAATCCATCTGCAGTTTGTCCTAGCTAGCAAAGTTATTTGACTTTGTACAAACGTTAAAATAGATTCCCAAGAAATCTTTCGATAAGTACTAGTTGCATCTTCGAGGCTGCATTTTCAAAAGTGGGTGGAGTTTGAACGACCAATGTGCATTCGAGCGAAATATAGACCAACCATTTTAATCAGATACCTCACGCTCCTCTCTGCTCATATCAATAACAACAAGAAAACGGAAAATAAATGGAAAATCAGAGCTCATTCAACAATGGACGTTGAAAGGCACGCCCATCGGCGCGCTTCGCTGATTTTACATCTGTGCGTAAAAGAGACAGAGCTATATAACAGAGTGTGATAGCTGTGAATTTTCTTATAAAATAGTTTCAAAGATATAAGACATTTATATAAAGCCTATGTAAATGTTGTTATGTAAATTAGAATGTTATTTATGTGTCGTTGGAGCCTTAAATTAGGTTTGTGACGAACGGAACGTTTAGCTTTGATGGAACGAGATGTATCTTCGCACTTTGATCGTGGCAGGTTTATTTATGATATGTGGGGAGAATATATTGTTCTCGTATAACGAAATGTTAGAATATGTAAAAAAGGAAAATATTCAATAAAAACTCGCAATAGATATTGTAATTCTTTATCTTAATGCTATACTAAGACTAAGAGTAAGTCTTCAAAAATATGTAATAGAAATTAATTTCGCAAATTCGTTACCACAACTGAATCAGGAAAATCACTATAACTTACCTTTTATTGCATTTAAATGTATGATGTTAAATACGGGTAAAGTCCTAACAATGATGAATAAAAGATCGTGTATGAAAACATCGCTAATGTGAGGGAAATTATTGAGTTTTTCCCGGATCGTCTGTTTTATGGTCATCTTCTTAGTTTCAGCCTATTGCAATAAGAATCAATGATGTGTGTATAAGTTAATTAGATAGTAACTTTTACAAGAGGGTAGTATATTGACATATTTATGTTGCTAAAGCGATGTATACGAATTTTAGCCAACATAAAAATTCCAAACAGCTGTAGACCGCACTTTAAGAATCTTAAAATATTAACTCTTTGTTCACTTTATATTTTGGAAAGCTGTGAATTAGTAAGAAAGCATCCACAATTCTTTGAAAAACAATCCGACTATAGTCGAAGATTCCCATTGAGATCCAGAAGGGATAAATTAAGTACCGCCTTCAAGATTAAATATTAAATATTCGTCATACAAGTCCTCTCCCTATGTGCTGTAAAATATACAACCACCTTCCAAATTACATAGTTCAAGATGACGAATCTGACTATAAATCTTTAATAAAACTTTTAAGATTACATTTAACAGAAAATTGTTTTTATAATTCTAAGGAATATTTTGATACTGATATTTAATCACCAGAAGTTTTAATTTAATGTTATTTAATTAGATTGATTGACTGTTTTTATGGTTGATTTATTGATAAATATAATTTGAATTTTATTGATTATTAATTTTTCTACTTTTAACTTTAAAGTGTTTTGTCTTATCGATTGAGTAAATTAAGATAATAAATTTGGAAATAAGTAAGTTTTGCTATGCCCTTGCAACGTCAAAATGCAATACGAATTTTGATTTTGAAATAAATAAATAAATATGTAAATTCAAACCTGTGTAGTGCCGGCTTAGATGTCACTACCCCTTTCTACCCACATTCGTCGTAAGAGGCGACTAAGGGTGTGGGGCTTTTTGTAAGTGATTTTTGGGCGATGCGGTTGGAGACCCATCACCAAAGATCCTTTATTTCTACCATCTTATCCCCTCCAAATGTGGCTGAGGAGTTTCTAGCTCTGAAGCTCTGGCTTCCCCTTTTTGGGATTTACGGCCGTGAGCATATGTATGTATGTAAATAAAGTGATGGGTCTCCAACCACATCGCCCATAAACCACTTAAAAAGCCCCATACTCTAAGTCACCTCTTACGACAACCGTGAGTAAAAAGAGGTAGTGACATTCTAAGCCGCCACTACATGGCAAACATACATACATACATATACTCACGGCTATAAATCCCTAAAAGGGGTAGCCAGAGCTGAGGTATTATAAATTCTTCAGCCACTTTTGGAAGTTGAGTGGGGAAAAGATGGTAGAATAAAGGTTGTTGGTGATGGGTCTCCAACCGCATCGCCCAAAAATCCCTTAAAAGCCCCAATACCGTTAGTCGTCTCTTACGTACACCCACCAAAAGAAATGGGGTAGTGTTATTCTAAGCCGCCACTACACAGCAAATGTATGTATATGTATATATAATCTGAGGATTAACCAAATCGCTTACCAACCATACACGATCGACCAACTCAAGTGGGCATACTGCAGTTGGTAAATGTGAAGTAGAGTTAGCACAGAGTGCAATGGTCTGTGAAGCGTTACAGATAATCTAGTCAGTCTCTTGATGCGATTCTGATCACCTCCGTGTGTTTGTGTGTGTGTGGTGGCCTAAATGGCTGTGAGAGCTGAAGACGCTTAATTGGTTAGGTTCGGTTTGATTTGGCTTAAAATGTGATGCTAGTAACATAGGTTACTTAAAAAAGGATTTAGCTTTCGAAATCACGTTCAGAGTCACTTTTTTTAGAAAGAAGTGGAATACTTGGTTAATAATATTTAAATTGTGAATAACAGGGCTTGAAAGTATACGAGTATATACACACAAACATATACTCACGCCTATTCAGACCTAAAAATTCATCAGCCACATGAGTTAGCTGTGTAGTGTCGGCTTAGAATAGCACTACCCCATTTCATCCGGTGGGTGTACGTAAAAGGCGACTAACGGTATTGGGGCTATTAAGGGATTTTTGGGCGATGCGGTTGGAGACCCATTACCAACAACCTTTATTTTTACCATCTTTTCCCCACTCTACTTTCTAAATGTGGCCGAGGAACTTCTAGTTCCTCAGCTCTGGCTACGCCTTTTAGGGATTTATAGCCGTGAGTATATGTATGTATGTATGTATGTAGTGTAAAAGATTTTAAAATATAGGATGGTTTGCGATAGTTCACCAGCCAAATTAGTAAGCATCATATTAAAATATCGGTGGAAAGAAATTGGTTAGTCCTATTAAAAGCCTACTAATACCGTTCATTCTACCATCTTTTCCCCACTCAACTTCCAAAAATGGCTGTGAAATTTCTAATTTCTCAGCTCTGGCTACCCCTTTTAGGGATTTATAGCCGTGAGTATATGTATGTATGTAATAACGTTCACTTCCTAAAAAAATGTTACACGTATTTTGAAATCACTTAGTTCTGAGTCAATTATTATAATAAAAAGGAGAGCATTTTGTACATACTAGAAGATGTGTTTAATAGGGTCTGAAATTTTATATTTTAATATATGAAAGCTCTTTACATATCTTTCCTTTCACAATCTCTAGTGACGATAGTGAAAGGAAAGTATGAGGTAGTGATATTCTAAGGTGACATGAAATGTGTTATAGAAAAAAAAATACTTACGACGTATTTATATAATTCAGAAATCATTCTAGAAAATGCAGAAGATATGTAAATCGAAGGCCTATCTAAATGAAAATAATAATTATCGTATGTCAGAATGATCCCTCTTCTACTATTTAATCTACTAAAAGATGAGGAAATCTTTATAGTTTACTAATAACCCGCCCAGGATTCACTCGATTATAATTTTTCACACAAGTTAAAAGAATTCAGCCAATTCTTCTTTACAAACAAAGCATTAAGGAAGAATAAACAACTACCAATAAAAAATCATCGTCACTTTACAGAAAATAAAATTGTGCATGTTCATATCTTTATTTTTCCGGGTAAATGCTTTTCGGTTTCAATTTAGGTATTCATTATTCTATAAATCACATTATTCAAAATTTGATATTATAATATATAATCTGTATTCTTTATGTATAAACAAAAACTTCAAGAAATCTTTTTTTTACAAAGATGCTATGAAAAACACCATAACAAAATACCGAAAGTATCAATTTGTAGACACCATTAAAAACTGTGCGAAACCCCTGCCATATAAAATGCGCATAACTTCTAAAACTATTCCTTAAGGAGCTCGACTTTTAGCATCCCCTAACGATCGTAAAAGGGGGTTGAATGTGGATGTTCGTAGATTTGCATGCACGCCGGGGTGGCTCGAAAATGGCTTAAGTGAAAATTCTGTGAGGTGAAACTTGCTTGTGGTTTCTTTAGAACATACATCGAAGGAAATACGTCGTCGGAAGTCATATTAGTTCGTGAATTTAATATTATAGGAGGTTTATTTGTACCGTTTGGTTAGATGTATTTAATTAACAAGTTCTGAGAAATCACATTGATATTTGAACTATTTATATATGGATCTACTCATATTAATCGCTGAGGTATGTGCTTTAGAAATAATAAAAGAGCATATTGCTAGCTATGACGGAGAATGAGTGTTTTAGGCACATAATGTTTGATTTTCTACCACAAACTGTAATTACCTTAATGGTAAGTGGTTCGTATAATCACCGTATTGTAGGGTCAACTTCAGGGAGTGTGGAGGTTTTGAAATAAAACCCAAAATAGCGGTACACTTCGTATAATTTCATCTTTCACAACCACTTGCCGATACAACGGACTACTGACAATTGCCCCCGCAAAAACAGAGATCGTATATTTATACCTTACCTAACCTTAAGTCAGTTGACTGTCAGTTGATTTAAATCAACTGACAGTCTCATTAATAATACTCCACTCAAATCTACATAATCATTATTATAACTCATTTATAAATAAATAATAACATTTTAGAAATGAGTATTTACCAAAATTATGGATTTAATTACAATCATTATTTTAATCAGCGTGAGCTGTTTTGAAGTAAAGTCAAACTAGTATCTCATTATTCATACACGACACCACTAATACTTATTAAATAGGTAAATAATATGATTACACAATAAAACTATACAGTTTATCAATTATAAATAGCATAAATTATACAGTATAATAGCCAATCATAGCACACTCATTATTATAAGCTTACAGCTCGGCCTTCCTGTTATAAGCGAGTCCCTTCGCTTTTGGAAATATTTTTAAAGAATTAATAAAACTTTATTATATTATATATTTTTTTATACATAGGTAAGTTCTTGAAATAACTTGTAAATCCTGGTAACAAGTGATTCAAAATTAACAGGTCCTAATGTGTTAATCCGTACTAATGTTTCATAATTGCGATTGCATTAACTTTTTATACATATATATGCACACACATATCATACACATAGTTTTACAGACATTTACATATTATTTACACATTCAATATACATATATATTTTTATTTACATATTCTACACATTACACACTAACAATGTATTTTTTTTATTTTTTTATTTATACGAATTGTAATATTAAGCACATAAATATAGAATAGAATAGAACTCATAATGGTACTCATCACGTACCTCCTCCTCACAGTCCATATATGTCCCCACCAAGGGGCTCCAGCCCACCCTACATAGGGCGATCTGGCCACAGTCCACCACGCCGGCCAATTGCGGGCTGGCAGACCAACGACCACCACCGCAACAGTAGCCGGGAGCGACGGCCCAACGTGCCCTCGGAAGCACGGAATCATCTTAATTCTCGGATAGTCAGGTGATTCAAGCCTGCAATATCCCTCCAAACTCGGTCAAATCTTACAAATCAAATTTGTAAGATGATCACCCCCCCGGGGATCGAACTCGAGACCTCCGCACCCGAAACCAAGCGCTCAACCGCGAGGCCATGGAGGCAGTCATCACAGTTAAAACATTTTACAAAGATTACACTGCTAAACAGAAGCACAATTGGTGGCTTAAAACTATCTCTTCCAGACAACTCTTCAATGGAGAGATCAATACGTTAGTAAAAAGAATAGGCAGATTCACAACTCACATACTCGTGAGGTTATAACTTAATTATTAATTATTTGTTTATATATTATATCGTACTTATGTGATTTTCTTATATATATTTTTTTATTTATTCACTATTTAAATCGCTTAGATCATTACTGCCTTCTAGGTATGACTGTCATTAGGGAGTGCTTTTAAGACGCGGTACGAGCCTTAATGTCACAATCAGAACTACTATGGTGGTTGCTATGGAAATATATTATACTGTATGGGACCCCATGTATCAAGTTTATATAAAAATGCTTCAACAATATCGAAATAAGTGTATTAAACACCTCACTATAGATTTCCATATTTAGACAACCTTCCTAACTTCATCATCATCATCATCATCATCAGCCACTGGACGTTCTAACTTTAAAACCCTTAAGATGTACAAAGGACACTAGGGATCAACTAATTTTATTGAAAACCATCCATAAAAAGGACTTGTAATCAAGGTTAAACTTCAGCTGTTCGTCCTACAATACTAGAATCCGATTCACATTCCGCACCCCATTTTCCGAATATGACATTTTTTCTTTTTTTATTGAGTATTTATTCATTTTAAATACTTTTGTAAACAGTTGGACTTTGTTGAATCAGCCGATCAACTTTTAATGTTCGAGTCCTAAAACTTTCTCATGATATAATTATTTAGATTATGAATTTATTTATGTTAAAGTATGTATTTTAAGTACTTTTATCCATCAATATATGTATCTTATCTTGCCATACAACGCGGTAACGCTTCCAGCATCTTAGGTACCCTTTCCCGATAAGAGGAACTGGAAGAAGTTTTTAGATTTTAAGTTAGGTTTTTTTTTTTTTAATAAATATAAAATTTTTCTTTTTTTAAATTTATATATGCCTGACCATGATAATTTAATGTACAGGGTTTATTAATTTTTCCTACCTTGACTTTTATTTAGTAAGCTTTATGATAATGGTAAGCTAGTTCTAAATAAGCTCTTATTGATTGTGTACCGAAAATAATAATTTCCTTGGAAAATAATAGTTGCACGGGGATTTGCTATAACTAACTCATATGGCCAATAGAAAGGAGTTTCCCGTTTCTGATTTGACTCAAGAGCATTCTGCTCCCGGAAAAACTGTCCGTCCACTCTTGGTCTTAGTACCTATGCTGACTTGTACCTAGTCAATATACTTCGTACCAGATACCTTAAGTTGCTAGATTAATAAATCGCGCGCATAGCACACTATTACGCTGAGCGATTTCTGATTTATTCTCTGATTGATTATTGTTACTTTTGTGTTTAAATTACACCATCTGAATTTATTACTGAATAAACTTTTGTAACATAAATTACCCTTTTATTCCCTCAATATGGATAACTTTATATATTATCTTACATATATATCATACAATCTTACATATATATTTCTTTTTGTATTTGATGTTTATTACCAGTTTTTAAATATAAATATACCTACTTCAAAATTAGTACCATATATGACAAAGAATCTTATTTAGGTATACTTAATAATAATAATATCATAATTAATTATACATGTACATGTTTTTAAAATCTTGTTATATTCGCTTGGTCTGGTGGGGATGACAATCTGATGCCTTCAAACGAATTCATCTCTATAAACTATCCATATCATAGCCGATGTACAATTATTTTGTTTTAAATACTTATTTTAATTTGCAATTTTCTATATCAACTTCAAAATTAGTATACTATACTATAACTATTGGTAGAAACTTTAGAGGTCATCCTTGCTTGAAATATTGTGTACAGTTTGTTTCTCTAATAAATATTAAGCTATGGTAAAATGTACATAATTTTGATTTATACCATTTTAATTTATTTTTACCTTCCCCTGCTCGTGGTTCTAATCATATTTTTAACAAATGGAAGCAGGGCGAAGATTTGAGGTAAAATCTACAGTTATAGTCTTAACAGTTATGATGAGCGACGCTTTTAGAGTACAGAAACAATGTTAAGATTATATATTAATTGTGCTTCACTTATGTATATAGATTGACAAGACAAAGGTGACAGCGATATCCAAAAATAATACACGGTGTGCTTAAATAAGTGTGAGTGGGCGACCCTAGTGTGGCGGATTCTATACTAGCCTTATAAAAATTCACGTATTTGACATTTTAGCCCATTCGTACACTTTATCGTAATTGATATATTGTGATGATAGAAGTTATTATTTGTTTTATAATATATTTGCATCGAAATCTTTTATTTCGGATCCAAAGCAAAGCATATAAGATGGTGATAATTACAGTCTTAATTTGGACATGAATGGATAAAAATTTAATATTTCCCGAAGGATATGCAATGGATTTAGATTCTGTGCTAATGATTATGACTTAAATACCAGAATTAACGAAAATAAGACAATTATAATTCACACAGACAGTTCATCTTGATGCCTAAGTCGTTGTAGGCAGCTATCGTGTCCGCGAGAGGATCACAGGTATGCAGGAGGTATACCCTTGTTGAAGTTTATGCTATGATGTTTATCACTCTCTACCAACCCATGCACCTATACACCAGCATATCTATTATGGTTAAGATATCTCAAAGCTACTAAAGATTTTGGCTAAAAATTACTTAAGATTTAAGAAAACTTCAGAAGAAAAGTATTGAATGTTTGATGCTGATTTGGTTTATATGACAAATAAAACATAGTCTCCACCGATGTACGTCTTTATCGTTCGTTTTACGTTCTGAACTTCTACGTTGTAGTTGTAATGCTCACGGGATTTATCAGAGCCCTACCTATAGCCCTGAGTAGAGGTATACCCTTTGGAACTATCATATCAAAGTTGAGCTCTCTGGCTTTAGTAGATTTTATGATAGAGCGTGACTTACAACCTCTACACAGCAATTTAGTGCTACCCCATTTACTTTGATGTCAGTTAAGTATTTATCAAGTTCCAGGTCTAAAGCTGAACTTGAGCTATTTCATTGTTTTTCATTTTTATCCTTCGGATTACCCTTCTTGGTATGTATATATATTTTTTTTTGTTCGCTGCAATGAACTGACAAATGAGAAGACTTTTCCAGCCAGACCAGGTGAACAAGGCGGTCATAATTATAATAATTTATCTTTGATATTGTTGATATTATTTAATTTAAGTAATGGAATTTAGTTTTATTATTGATATTTAAATACACTATCTTATTAATTTGCAATACTGAATATTAATGCAAAAAATATAAAATGTATACAAAACAGGAACAATACATTCACAAATTGTAACTATGATCAATTTTTGAAACAGAATATTCAATTTATTAAATCAGTAGTAGTCCCCATTTGATGTAAATATTAAATATTGGTTTCAATATCATTACATCAATAAGGCCTCCGCAACAAAGTGAAAATTCCGGCATCTGCCCAACAGGTTCGCCCAGTCCGGAGACACAAATATAACAAACTTTTTGAAATTACCCGAAAATTCAAATCGTTTTCTATTATTATTATTTTAGATTGAGCTACAATTAAACACATTCGTAAAACCTTACATTAAGAATTTGTAAATCTACCTAGCATTAATTGAGTTTATATAGTTAAATAATTACAAGTTGTATTTTGCCCTTTTCGGTAAATAAATTTGAATTTGAAGCATCTTGTCCATCGCAAAAGCAGAGTACATTTGCGATCAATTTTTCGCCTTGAGAATCATTCAAGATGTTCACCATATTGACCAACTTTAACCGTATTAAAGAAATTAAAAACTTGTTCGGGTTTAAGCAGCTGCCTGCGCACCTACCCTACACCGTGCAGCAGACAATCTACATCCTGGCGCCCATTAATTTTACATTAATTTAGTAGATTGTTTTTGGCGTAATAATATTGATCAAGCGATTCTCCGTACTGAACTCTTTCAGCCAGCATCTCAGACAAAATAAACAATAGCTCATCCATTATCATTTACCCTACGTCGTTTCAAACTAAGCGACCCAACCAAAGAGCTGCGGTTACTGTCTATTTTATTTTGGGAATAGTATCCACCCTCGCGTTTGCGTGCACAATGCTGTGAACATCGCTCCCTGCTATTTTCTCGTCCTCGCGCTAGGCGAACGCTCTCGTGTACGCCGAACCGGCTTACGAAGAGACCTCTCCGCTGTTATTGGACTATTCGTTGTTCACCTGTTCACCTCGATTGAACTCGGTATCACGCTCCCGTAATACCCACGGTCGATTTACCTCGGTATCACGCTCCCGTAATACCCACGGTTGTCGATTGACCTCGGTACCACGCTCCCGTAATACCCACGGTCGTTCAGCATAGCGCTTCCTGTCATCTCCAACACCTCCGTGTTGACTGGCTTTTTTTTTTTTTTTTGCACCTCCATGCCAATTCTGCGCTCAATCTATCGTAACTGAGGCTACGACTCCTGCTCTCTTCTCGATCCATGGTGGAGAACTGAAACTGACAAATTTCAGCTTAGTAAACAATCAAGCCAACCCTCAGTACACATACTTTAGTTTCTTTGATCTCAATGGGCCTAACAATTAGTATAACGCAAATCCAATTTTCTTTTATTGAAATGTAAGGCGACCTTCGCAAATGTAACTTAAACATTTCACTGATAACAAATGTACGGCTGACTATTTTATTAGAAGGTAGTTGTTAAAAGTTTCAAAATGTTTAATTCTTACTTTGTATTGCAAACTTATATTTAAACAGTTACTTTATTAATCCTTGGTCATGTAATTCTCTTACGGACTCACGGTATTATCTTACACACGCTTTGTACAGCTTTACAGGGGACCGAAGAAAATGTATAATACCTACTTGGTTTAATAAAGAATATTTTGATTTTGACGTTTTTACCTCTTACGTGAATAATATGAAGACACTACAATAAGCGGGTGACTATCTCAAATTTAAAATAAATAATTAAGATATTATGCATCATGATGAGTATTAAAACAACTATGTGTTCCTTCGTATTATGTTCCAAAACTAGATTTATAAACATAAAAGGCCTCAATATTTTTCTATTTTATTTTTTTAAACTTACAGGTTTGCTAAAATTTTAGTAGCAGTAGTAGTAGTAATTTGTAGTAAACCTATGGTAAGTTTGCAGTTGAGTTGTACAAAATATAAAAAAACAACCTGGATACTCACAACCAGGCATGGTGTAAGCAATGCGAGCAATGCATCACACGTAATATCGCTCGGACGCGTACTGATACATTACACATTACTCGACCGTTCCAAACATCACACTTAGCATGGCCTTACATTTCATTCCATTACACTACCATAGAGCACTGCAGTGTGATGCTGCGTGATTGATCGGTAACGAACGTATGGGTAAGCAAATGAAAGTGATACTTAAAACGATAGCAATAAAAATATCCTAAAGTCAATAGTTGTTTTAATTATAATAGCAAAAAGTTTTAAATTGTATTCAAAGAGTTCGGTCAACATCGATGAATCCCGTCAACATTCGTCTCAGGCATGTATTTTATTTAATTCAGTGTAACTAAAACTCTTACTACATTAAAATCAAATTGTAGTTTTCTAGGTTTACAATTAATGCATTTAGTTTTCATAATTTTGGATTAGCACCGGGACATTCAATTTATTTCTAAAATCAAGTTCAATATAATTTATCGATTGATTTTGATAATTGTTTGATATTTAAAATCGTGTTATCTTGACATACATTTCGAATCTTTGTAAACATCAAATGAATCCATGCACATTGCTAGTCCTAAGCCTGGACCACACTTGAGTTAAATAAACGCGAGTAAAAGTATGATGACAAAATAACTTTATTCAAAAACGAATAAATATTTAAAAAGTAATGGATACATTTCTTGTCTAATCCCGTCTTACTCGCTCACGTAATTCTATAACTACCTATAACACTGCTATTCTACCTCATGTGATATATTTATATTCCCATTACACGAAATATTTAATTAATTACACAACACCACACGCCTGATAGTAGGATTTGTTAGATCGTAGCATCACATGTAATGCTTTAAACAGATGTTGTAATGCCATATGTCATAATTTCAAAGTGTACTGTTTTCGCACGTGTACTCACAATCATAAACGAAAAATGTTTTAGAAAATTCACTATACTGTATATCGATCCAACATTTCAATATTATTCGATAATCAGAGATTCGATAATAGCTTTGAAAAAAAAAACAATCTGAGCTATCGGGAAAAAAAGGACTAGATATCAGGCTCAAGTATGTAACAGATTAACACTCTTATGTATCGCCCCTATGTTTTTGAGAATAAATGAAAATTCTTTTAAAATACTTTCTTGCCTTCAATTGAAATAGACTTTATTATTTACGACTGTTTATGGATGCTATTTTATAAAGAAGAAGGCAATTTCACCATACCAAGGATTCTAATTACGCAAACACAAAAAAAAGAACAGGGTACTTACGTAGGCGCAGTACGAAAAACGTGATATTTTTCGCCTATCCTCACTTCTGAGTTGTAGGGTCAACTTCAGGGAGTGTGGAGGTTTTGAAATAAAACCCAAAATAGCGGTACACTTCGTATAATTTCATCTTTCACAACCACTTGCCGATACAACGGACTACTGACAATTGCCCCCGCAAAAACAGAGATCGTATATTTATACCTTACCTAACCTTAAGTCAGTTGACTGTCAGTTGATTTAAATCAACTGACAGTCTCATTAATAATACTCCACTCAAATCTACATAATCATTATTATAACTCATTTATAAATAAATAATAACATTTTAGAAATGAGTATTTACCAAAATTATGGATTTAATTACAATCATTATTTTAATCAGCGTGAGCTGTTTTGAAGTAAAGTCAAACTAGTATCTCATTATTCATACACGACACCACTAATACTTATTAAATAGGTAAATAATATGATTACACAATAAAACTATACAGTTTATCAATTATAAATAGCATAAATTATACAGTATAATAGCCAATCATAGCACACTCATTATTATAAGCTTACAGTATTTACAGGCAAGACGATGATTTTTGACTCGCTCCGTTCCTCCAACATACATTGTTTTATGCCGTGTAGTATAAAATTATCTCATCTTTTTCCTAATTTTCAAATGACACTATTAACTTTTAAAGCTATTATTGGGCGATCTTTTTGAAAATCCAAAACTTACGGTCCTGTATTAATCCTTTTCCCCATCAACATTCAAAGTGATTTTAGGTGTTATTAATTTATTTATTTCTTAGATATGTAAAACTTAAAACTTAAATTAACGTAAAACTTAATTCTGAAGTTCTGGCTATTTAGTCGTGAGTATCAATAGGTATCCACGTATGCTAGTTTTCAAAATATTTTATACTAAAAAAATAATTCCCAAACGAGCATATCACATATTCAGAGAGGCTACATTACTAATAAATTTCCGAAAAGGGTACCTCTAAAACGATACAGTGAACCGCAGTTACGCTCCCCACAGCCGCCAAGACCGTCTTATTATAATACTTTGCGGCGAATGTTCTAGTTTTTATGACACAAAGTAATATACGGTTATGGCCGAAGTTGCCGACTTCCTTGTCTTGCCAAACTCCTTGCCACGACAATTCAAATTTCGAACTACTTTGTTTTCTTAGAAGCTTGTTCAAATTATTTACAGCACTTGGGAAATTGTGAGAATGAATGGTAGAGACGAGAGATGAGTTTCTTTCTTTCTTTCTTAATTGCTGGTTGGTGTTCAAATAATCACGTTCTTAAAATAGTTTAAATATGACTGAACCAAGTGAGCTAATAAACTTTAAGTATAGAAATCGATTGGTTTTTATATTCACATTCGTTAACTACTTTCATATTGAATGCAGAAAATAATATTTATTGAAAATATAATGTGAATTAGGTAAGTTGTGTTAGTTAATAGAAAACTGAAACTTTAAACATCCATATACTTAAAAACTTTAAGTATGGATATTATTATTTTATTTACATCAGACCTTTAAAAAACTTATAACATAAACAGTATTAATCTGTCTGATAAAATAATGTTATTGTACTATTTATTTTACATCCCACCTAAAAAAACTTCATACGTAGGAAATGCAGAGAGGAGAATCCATAGGAAATGTAACATTTATGCTGGGAAAACACATATTTGAAGATTTCCAACGTATTTTTTTTTCTACATACTTAATATTTGAATCTGAGCTTTAAACGTGTTTGAACAGCAAATAAGGTCTGATCTTTTGATGAAGCTTAGACCTCACTTTTGGTGAGAAAACTTTAATAATTGTTTTCCCAGTATTTTTTATTGTTACGTGCAAACAGCAATTAGCTCTACCAATCCAAAACACATCAAAATAATTCGTAAATGACCAATAATTTTCAAACACGAATAAACTCTACCAAACAGCCATCACACCACATGTAGGAACAGTGTATAATGGCTATGCAATGATAAGTCGGCAATGATTTCTGCCAGGGGCAGTCTGCATCACGGCGATTCCAATCTGTATTCATTCCAAGATATGCTGCCCTGGTAGCTGTGCTTTGTGCTCCCGTTCTGACTTTGCCATTTGCACTTCAATAGATTGAGGTTTATAAGTTTAATGTGCTTCTAATTATAAGTTCGAGATTTTGTCACCTAAATAAAAAAGAGATATCTTTATAAATTCAATGTATCATTCAAACAAAGCAAATTCTTCGTTTAAATTCAATCATAAGTACCACTTTAACTGTTTAATGCACAGGACAGGACTACTAAACATTACATAGTAGACACCGAATGATGAAGAATTGTAACTGAACGCGAGGAAATTTTATTTTCCAACCTAGTGTATTAATTTACAGTTACCTACAACTACACCCATTATTTGTAGTTTGTATTAGTGGAACGTCATATTGACAGTTTCGGATAATCGATGAAATGGCTGAATTGATTTTGCGAAACTTTTCAGAAAATTATGTACTGTTAAGACGGCAGATATCAGATAGAATAGTTTCTTAAATTTAATAATGAATCATAAGAGCTAATAGTTTCCATTACCTTTGATCGTAACACCAATTGCCAAATAGTATTCGAGTGTAGAACGGGAGGTTATCGAGTGATGTTTATTCCCGGTTCGTGGCGTTAATTTGTAGGTATTCGTATGTGATGTGAGGCGCCGTGATGTGAGGAGGTGCGCGGTGCATCGGCATCCTAGCTGGGTAGGGGTGGCACTGGTCATATTTGGCTAAATATCAGTAAATATATTTATGATTTAAAGGAGCCTGAATATGATGTCAATGAAAATGATTGCCGTGTAGTGCCGGCTTAGAATGTCGCTACCACTTTCTAACCACGGGTGTCGTAAGAGGCGACTAAGGGTATTGGGACTTTTTATTGGATTTTTGGGCGATGCGGTTGGAGACCCATCACCAAAAACCTTAATTCTTACCATCTTTTCCCCACTCAACTTCCAAAAGTGGCTGGGGAATTTATAATTCCTTACCTCTGGTTACCCCTTCTAGGGAAATATAGCCGTGAGTATATGTATGTATATATGAAAATGATTGTTTTCGGAGTTAAAACCAATATGGAAATAATTAAAAGCGAAAAACACTGGGAACTTTCAATAAAAAAAGGATGCCTCTGTTGGTAAGATTGTGTAAAATAACAAAAGGTGTGTTAACTTTATAGTAAAGTAGTTCAAATCTGTAAATGCATGGACATCTTGGATGTAGTTAAAATTAATTTTAACGTTTCTTTGATGGCATTGTACAAAACGTAATTTATTATAATTTTATAATACGTTATAAAAAAATGTATTATGAAGTCACGTAATAGGTACTATAAATAACCAGTAAGACATAAAAATAATATTTTTTAGAGTCTGTTGACTATGCAGCAGCTTTAAATTATAAGAAACTTTACCCTCCTAAAATTAGAAGAAACTATAATAACTTTCATAAGAAATTATTTCGTTAATTATACATAGTTTGCATAATCTTGTTTTAGAAAGACATAAATAATTATAATAAAAATGGATCGTTAAATGTGTTGCTAATCGCAAAACTCGCAAATAGCTGGATAGATACAACTGATTCTTTTTTTAAATTGTTTCTTAAAATTTGCAAAAGGTTCTTAGCTATAGAAAAGTGGAAAAGAGAACCTCATCGGGTTGACTAAATACAATTAGACATACATTTAGTAAATGTCATTAATTTTTGACAGTACGAAGTCTGTCCCGCTACTACGAGTATGTTTATAAAATAATATAGGTGGTCTAAAATCGTACTGCACCACCCCTACGTAGTCGGGTATGTAGAAGCGCAAGTCATTAGTAGTAATGGTCGGATCGCTCGTTGCTACGTTACTATACCCGCTCTGTCTATAATATTAACTACAATAACTTTACTGGCTATGCCCCCGGCTTTATATAGGTGCAAAACAGCTTTCATTTACGGGTTGATATTTAACTTGTTTGATGGCTTCTATCAGTGTTTAAATTCGTTTACCTCTTTAAGAACTGTTTAAATTCATAGTTTACCTCTTAAAAATGTATAAACTTGATAACATAGTAGTACAGACTATATATTTTTAATCTAGCTCTACTTATGGTATACATACTTTTACCTCAAAAAAGCTTATTTATCATGTTACGGAATAATATTGTTTAAGGATAAGTGCAGCTTTCTATTAGTGAATGAATTATTAGAACCACTTCACCAGTCTTTAACTCCGTAAAATCTTGCAAACATTACCGTAGCTAAAAACACATTAGTTTTCTACATACATACATATACTCATGGCAATAAATCCCTAGAAGGGGTAGCCAGAGCTAAGGAATTAGAAATTCCTCTATAACTAGAAAAAAATATTTCTAGTAGGAAAGTTTTCTATTAAAATGATATAATTATAATATATTTTGGTCGGATCGTTTTTCTGGTCTATGATATAACTTAATACTGTTAGAGAGGCAACTAATCATTGTTATTGAGGAGCTTTCTCTGGCAAAAATTTCCAATAATGAAGTCTAGTGCCTCAGATATTCCCATTTTGAATGTTAGGACACCATACGTTTATCCAAAATCTTTATGTCTTGTACTTCTATCTAACTATCGTTTAAACTAACTATCTAACTAACTAATTTAAATCTTTTTGTTCATAAAAACCTCATGTGGGAATTATTACTAATAAATAAAAAACAAATAAAGTAAAGGCAAAATTTCGGCACAGGCGGGAATCGAACCCGCGACCTCGGGTATACGCCCCCGTCTATATAAGGTAGACAAGTGGCCTTCCGAATTAGTAAAAATTCGGAGGTAGGAAACGCAAACACTACTTAAACGTGTTAAAAGAAATAAAGGATAGAAGAATTTCGCGCTGGTGGCCATTGACACGGTAGCTCGATTGGCAGAGCGACGGGCGCGTATACCCGAGGTCGCGGGTTCGATTCCCGCCTGTGTCGAATTTTTTTTTTCCTTTATTTGTTCTTTATTTATTAGTATCTAACTAACTATCGTTTATTTACTGATCTAACCATCCGAAGGTTGTTCCGCTTCCTGTACATTGTATCTACTTCTATTCAAAAATTTAATGTCTGTAAATAGTGTAACTGATTTAGAATCAAGACTTTTTCATTCAATACTTACTATTTTTTTTCTATAATAATCTGCAATTTGTAAGTCTTGTTTTGCGTTTCAAAGCAGTTTTCATGTTAATCAATTAAGGAAGAAAATAATTTCGCCACCAGCAGGACTCGAACCCGCGACCTCCCGCGGTCCATATATTTTGTGGTGGTGGCGAATTATTTTTATTTTCTTACATATAGTAGTAGGTAGGTAGGTAGTCTGAGCTTTGGAATGAGAAATTCCTCAGCCACTTTTGGAAGTTGATTGGGGAAAAGGTGGTAATAATAAATAAAATGTTTTTGATGACGGGTCTCCAACCACATCGCCCAAAAAACACTTAAGGAGCCCCTATACCTTTATTTAATTTTGTTTACCTTTACTATTTATTTAATTTGGTTTACTTCAAATGTGGCAGACACAGATTTTTTTGTTTATATATTAATTAATTATGTGTAGTGTAGTGTAGGCCTTAACTGAAAACCAGTGTTTTGCCACTTGGCAATATCAAGCACTGAGTTAGGACCTAGTTTGTGTTACCATAGCACTAATTTTAAGTTTAAAAATATTGTTTTTTTTTTTTTCACTTTATGTATAGTTTTTCATATTGTATGTGGTGTTATGTTAACATAAATAAACGAGTTATCTATCTATCTATACCCTTAGTCGCCTCTTACAATCACCTACGGGTAGAAATGGGGTAGTGTTATTCTAAGCCGACACCACACGGCATTTTCTTAATTGATTAGTAATAATCCACACAGGAGGTTTTCAAGAACAAATCATTTTAATTATAGTTTTCATGTTGTGTGTAGTTATTGGCAAATAAGTTTTATATGTTTAGAAAATTTAATTTGCTCTTCTCTTGAAAATAACATGACTTTCATTCTTAAGTTTATGAGAAAATAAGATATCCAGAGAAAAACCAAAGTAATCTAATAAACATTTCACTATCGTTATATTTCCTGTCTCACAAATCAAACACATTCGAAATTCAAAAACTAATCGACAAAATCATTCCCACACCAAACAGTATCGCATTCACCATAGTAAACACGAGTCTAAAACAATGAATGAAAAAAGGTAGCGACTGCGTGAAACTAAGCGTGAGTTGACACGCTGCGGTAGGCCTAACAGGCGTGAACATTGACGCTCACCGCTCACTGCGCCCGTCTGCACTCGCCTTTAGATAATACAACATTTAATTGGCGCAATGAGTCGGAAAACCAGATACACTTTTCATATTGTACTTATATTGACTTGTGTTATGATTATGAAAAAATAAAAAACCCTGAATATCATGGAGAGGAAAAAATTAAAATATTACATGAAACATCAAAAATAGAATTTTATTTTCAGTGTCCCCTAAATGTTAAGTAGCTATTATATTTGTATATAAATAAGGATCTGGTAGTCCGTTTTAGTTTTCTTTTGGTTTATTTAATTTAAAATCTAGCAAAATTTAATGCCTTTTCCACTGTCCTGGAAATGCTTCAGTTGGGTCTTATAGCACGATAGATTATTTTTATATTATATTATTATTATTTTTATTTTAAAATGTCGTTCTAAGTTATAATTACGAAAAAGTTAGTTTGAATTTTATGTAGTTTCAAGTAAGCAGTTCAGATAGAAATCGACACCGTTATAGCTAATAAATAATGGAGGTTACAACCAGTGTATAAATTAATGAAGTATTTTCCTATTTAAATAATAATTATTATAAAAAACTAATATTTTGACATGCTCGTTATATTAAATAAAAAAAAATCGTTATTTCAAATATTCCAACCATTACGTGTACGTACATGAAAAATCAGTGTAATAGATGCATTTCCACTATATTTTCAATATACCACTCTATACAACTTAAATAAGGCTTATATTACTAGTTTGACCGTAATTTACGTTTAGGATGCATTAAATTGTATGGGATTAGTTCACTATTAACATAGTCTGACTAATTTGCCTAATTCCGCCCACTCACCGGAAATGTAATACAAAATCTAATCTTAATCTCATACAAAATTCATGACTACATTAATTGTCCATTCTCTAGACCATAACTCAAATTATGTATTCACGCCCCGAGCAGAGCGTGGTCAGCTAACTAGTCGAGGCTCGGACACAAAGCAAATATTAGTCCAGCCATGCATTATTGTCAGCCTCGGACATAGTACTAGCCATTATAATAACTCACTCTCGGATATTTGCACCGTATATGAATTTCTATTCACACCATTTTAGTCTTAATTACTAAAACAATAGAGGTGAAATTAGTTTGAATAGGAGAGGTATATATGCCGTTATTGTCTAAGTGTGTGTGCAGCTAGCAAGTTGCATACGCGCGGATGGAAGCGATGACAAAGATTGCAGCGGCCATGTTGGATTTATTAATAACTAGGAGTTTTCCGGATGCGCGCGCACGCCCTAGCCTAGTGTTGTTACATGTTACATATTTGAATAAATTAGGACCAATTTTACGTTTGATAACTGTGAGTTTAACCCTAAGTTGAATATAAGGTTTGCTGCGAATAGTTTTGTGAATATAAGGAAAGATATGATAATATAATCATTTTTAGACAATTATTTTCAACTGTTTAAGAGTTATGAGCTGATTATCTTGTTCAATAAAGATAAGAATTCGACACAGTTATATTATTCTTTGTTTATTTGTTTCTCTTCTTTTTAAACAAAAAAATTATATTAAAGAAGGGTTCCCATTCACTTAACATGATTTTTTTGCCGTTCTACATCTTAAGCCGAAACGTTTGTAGAAGGAATGTCTTAAGTCTTCTCAAAATAATTTTAAGACAATATTATTTCAATTTGTTAAATTATTTAGAATTGTAACAAAATATTCATTAAATATAGCACAAAATATACTGACTCTAGATGCATAAACATAGTATACAAATTTGTGAAGAACAACCTAGGTGCAGAACCAAAACTAAACAGTTCTCCAGATCAAAATTGTTGGTATTAATTTCAAAACCATCAGAATGTCCACAACCCAATAAAGTCAGAAATACGTTATATAGTAATATACGATATATGTCCTGTTCACGTTAGATGGGAGCGTTTCAGAATGCGGCGAGCATCGGCCGTCCTGTCTGTGCGAATCAATGCATTTCATTTTCGTCTGCACCCAATAGAGTTAACAAAAGTGTAGAATTGACGTTGGTTTTAGTATCCGATAACTCTAATAGAAATACATGTATTAGGACTGTAAATACCAAATATTATTAGAATTTGATGTTTCTCACCCATTTTTCAAAGAGGAGAGTGGAAAAGATTGTAAAATAAAGTTTTTAATATGAACCACACAACTTCATCGCCCAATAATCGCAATACCTAAGCATATTATCCTTGTAACTGACTTAGGATTGAAATAATTATGGTAGCTTAATTCTACTCTCTAAAAGACATGTCGAAAATCATTACAGAATAAAAAGTGTAAGCATCGGCTTTCAATTAAAAAAAAAATGTTCTTAATGTTCTTTAGCTTGTCTTAAATGTGGATTTGTAACACAAATAAAACTTTTGCTGAAGTTGAGAAAATTTTGGCCAAGCAACGCATATGGCTAATATATACTAAGTATGTAACAGTGAATTCGTACAAGGTGGAAATTCTTTCAGAACACAAAATAAGTGCCAATAGAGATTTCGTTTAAAATTTTAGGTTAATAATTTGTCGGCTCTACAAAGCAGTGAAGCCTATATGCACGCAGTGACCGCACAACACGTGTTGTGTGCCGCAGACATGAGAGCCTACTCGGGGAATGAAGCCTCCTCGCATACCAGCATACTCCTCTTGAGCCTTCGCTTTGCATATACGTACTGGCTTTTGTGTTGTAGGTTTGGATTTTGATATCTAACTGCTAACTTACTTTTGAAGTTAATTGAGCTAATTATTTTGTATGTAAATGTTCCTCATTATGTTTCTGTACAGAATCGTAAAACTTTTACGTCATAAAATGAAGTTGAATTGATGTACAGCACCATGGAATAAACGGAAAAATACAGAATTATCTAATTATTAATTTTTATATCTACAAAAGATTTTCAGGGAAAAAATTAAGTTTCTTATTTTTTTAGCCTATTGGATGACAAAAATATATATCACATGCCGGAATTGATATACAATTCATCTCAGATGTATTGGTTTCTTTACGGTTTTTTATCGTTCAAAGGCTTTAAAAATAATTGAAACATTAGTTACGCATGCCTTACTCTGGATTTCAACTTAAGCTATGAGCTATCAACGTTGCGCATAAACGTTATGTCACTATCTTTTCCCCATTTATCTACCAGAACTGGTAACAAATGTCTAATAAATTAGAAGCTCTAGCTACCCTATTTGGTATTTGTAGCCGTAACTAAATATGTATGTTACATTGGAATAGATAATCAAACTATCTACTAATAACTCAACCCGCAATGATATATCAAAACTGACCTCATATCGTAATAACGCTACGGCTACGGCGAGTCGACGCGTGAAAACCATCCGAGTGAGAAAACCCTGAAAGATTGTATACTCTCCTAACTGTATTGCTTATTTTATAGCTTTTGTGGGATATCAGTTTAATAAGTTTTAGATGTCGTTATTCTGAGTGTATATTAGTATCGATTTAGAATAGCTCTACCCTTGTAAAACGACTTAGGTTAAGAAGCTTATCACCAACACCTTATAATATTGCTTTCGTAAAAGCTACATAATATTATTGAAATATTAAGTCAAGTTTTATAATGACCTGTATGATGATAATTTTAAATTTGAACTAGAAATTCTTCTTTCGAATATCTATACAAATATAAGATTATAAAATAAGATATACTTATTTTATTAGATCTTAAAATATTTTTATACCGTGTAATATTTTTTATTTGTGTGCATGTAATTGTTGTGGTAATTTTAAAAACTAAGTTATATTTACAATTTAATAACATATTCGCAAATACTCATTCGTGACCAACATGCCATTACAACACAACATTTGCACCACCCATGTACATGACTTACAATATCAAAAGCAACGAACAGTTACTCGCGTGCTCCCGACACACGAGTGACAATGACGGGTGCGATCACACATCAACGGTTTTGGTACACGACTAACGGTTAGATTTATAAATGTTTAAAGTTACCACTATTCATTCTAGTTATACATATACATACATATATACTCACGGCAATGAATCCCTTGAAGGGGTAGCCAGAGCTAGGGAATCGAAAATTCCTGAGCCACGTTTTAAAAGTTAAGTGGAGAAAAGATGCTTAAATAAAGGGTGTTAATGATAGGTCTCTAGACGCATCGCCCAAAAATCCCTTAAAAGCCACAATACCGTTAGTCGCCTTTTACGAACACCCACCGGAAGAAATAGGGTAGTGCTATTCAAGCCGACATTTATGGTAGTCAGACATATACACCGGTAAACTTCATAAATAAGGTAGATTTAAGTCAAGGAATGCCGAATGACAACCATTGAAAGTTGAGAAAGGACCTGATAGGAAAAAGAAATGTTGATATTTATAATGCATTGCAAAAATTTTAAACGTTGGTTTTGAAATAAATATATGGAAATCGATCCACTTTTTTACGACCTTAAACCTATAAAACTTATTTCATCCTAATATTATTGTCGGGTATATATCAGCAACACTAAAATAACTAGGCCTTAAAATGTCATATTGCTAACCAACACTCGATTTTCTCCAACCCAAAAACACGATATTCAAAATTGGTCAAATAAACCCTCCTGTCCGATCCCATTAGATGAATAGTCGATTAATCAATCGCAGCGGCGCGGGCGCAGTGGAACGGAAAATCTTACAAAAAATGGAGCGGGCTCGCGGGGCGGGCGGGGTAAGGGCGGGCGGGTTCACGCACTAGTGGAGAACAGATGTAGGCCTAATAACAGGGAAGGGGGTGGAGTTGGGTTTCAATTTTTTTGGGCTTGGATTTTTGATTGTGTGCATATAGGGTTTAGAAGGAAAATGTTGTTGGGTCAATGTGGTGCTATTTTATAAGATTATGTTAGAAATTAACATTTCCAATATTATTCGCAGTATTAAATAATTAAAAAATATTTTTTCCGTTTGAACAAATCGGGCAACTTTTTTTGTTACTTTGTTTTCAACATTTACTTTGTATCTTTTTGCATCCGAGTAAAAGTATGTTTTATCATCGAAAAGTATAGTAACTTAGAGAAATTGAACATTAAGTTAGACTCATTTGATAATATTTAATTCTGTGTTTATGAACTGAAATATGATTTTCTTTTTTCCTTCTCAAAGTTCATTGGCAAATTAAAGCATTAAAATAAAATTTATACAGGAGAAGAAATTGGATCATATGTTAAAATAATAATAAAAAACTATGCTATGTATTAACACCGAATTCTCTCATAAGCTATATCTAACATGCCAACTATTTCTACATAAAATTTATAAAACGAAAACCTCTCCACAGTTTTGCGTACCAATAGAAGGGTAGCGTGTGGCAGTGTCGATAACAGAGCTCCATAAATCATGGCGGCCAAATGTCTTGTCGTTGGCTGCAGCAGCCGATTTGCCTGCCCTCCGCGCCTGCCCTGGCTGTAATGGGTTCCTGTGTTGGGTTACGTAGATTAGTAGGAAAATATGTTGTTTTGGACTTGTTCTTACTTGTTCATGAAAAAAAAACATTTTGTTCGATTTTATGACCCAAATATTGAAATCTTTATTTTTTTTCGGTTACTTATTTATCATTGACAGTTTGAGACTAATTTATAATATATAACTGGTTAGATTCTTGTCAGACTGGGCGACCGTGCACAGGACAGGTAAAAGTTTTCTAAAATATGGGAGGCCGGTTTCTTTTAGGATATATCGTATGGAATATTATCTTTATTAATTTTGAGTATATTACAATAACCTGGTTTTATAATCAGAAAATATATTGTTCTATCCTATACATTTTTTTTTTGTAATTGTTGTTTTTTTGTTATGTGCAATAAAGAGTTTTTATTATTATTATTTTTATAAATTTACACAAAAAATATTTACACTTTTCCACTAGAAAAATGATATCAAACAGTTCATTCTAATTGTCCCGCATAACTATCGACATACCAGCAATATTGAAATAGTCACAGAATTCAGTTGAAACACACATTTTGAGAATTAATTAAACGACGTAACAGGGCATGAAGGCGAACAGTCATACACGCGTGACGTGACACGCCTGTGACATATTAAATTATTCTGTCACGTCAACTGTATGAGATAGATTGCGTTCAACGAATACTTAGCTCGCAAATATGTTTGCTATTTACTTCGTACTGTTTGTTGTGAAGGAAACAGTTGGAAAGTTCGGAATTTACGGATTCTAGTTACTAGCGGACCGCCCAAGCTACGCACGGGAATATAGTGTGTTTTTTCAATTATCTATGCTTTCGTCAATAACTGCTCAAAATTTAACATGATATAATATAGCCTATGTTTCTTTTTAAGGTTGTAAGTTTCTTGTGATGAAACAATTTATTAGAACGGTCCCTTTAATTTTTGAGCATAGTCATGACGAACCAACAACAACACAAACATATCTATCTTCTTTATAATAAGTAAAAAGGATCCACCAACAACTCTGAGTTAATTAAGACATTTAATCCATTATGATCATAATATTGTTTTTATCGTTACTTTGTTATTAATGAATTTTATTGAAATAACAACAATCGGTAAATACTCGTAAGCTACGAGAATTTTACAAATTCGTTTTTTAAACTTCCAAACAGAACCAAAAGGTGTTTCATTCATTCAATATGAAATTAGATGTAAAACAGAGACCGCAGACCCCAATTTGTGTCCCAGAAATCCCTGTTTCTCAAACTAATTCCCAATCGTTTACAAAATTAAGGGTCGCAGCCGAGCCCCGTGGGTCTCTCTTGTCCGCCAATTTGTCGTCTATTGCGTTAAAGGATTCAACAATTTGGGCCCTTGTTATCGTAAAGACGTCTCCTACATTCACAAATTATATTTTATCCAATTTTCATTTCGTTCAGTGTAATATATGCAAATTGCAAGGCTGTTCCCGCGTTTGTTGGGAAGGATGAAATATTTAATGTTTTGTGTGCAAAAAGTACATATTATTAAGGTTTCAATATATAACTAAGGTCTTTTACTTTTTGACAGAGAACTAAGTAGTTGTAGACTTAAGTTAATAACGATATAATTTAATATCCGATCCGATAGATATATTGTTTTTTTTACTGTATACTTTATCGTAGACTTCAGCTGATACTAGATATTCACGGCAATAAATGAAACCATTGATTGAAAGACTTTGAATCTATATTCTTTTGTTTCACGGATGTATTCATTAGTTACGTATATGGGCATTATGAAATCTCTTTTTCATAATATGTGCCGTAACAGAACAGGATTTAAAAAGCGGTTTAGTGATGCAGTGGGAAACCAATTAGTTATTATAAACTTTCTGATTTGGGCTTCAAATCACTGTGATTTTCACTTTGAAATTACAGACATGAAAAATTGCATAGTTCTAAAGCTCTCTTTAAAAAATGCAACAAGCAATATGTGTTTTAAATCTTGCGTACAGTTTTAATAAGACTTTTTATGAAATAAATACATACGGAGAAACAAATTATAATAGATAATATTATCAAATATATCCGATTGTAAGATAAGTAACTAAGCATAAACATCGATTGAGCAGGTATATAAAAACAATAGATATCTTTTAAACTGACTGGCACATCTTAATATTTTTCTATTGCACTGGGCTAGTTTAATAAAGTAATGTTTTTATTTTAGTATCAAGTCACATTTTGCATTCACGGGCGGCTTTTTATACGAAAACACTGTTCTAATACGGCCCTATAGTGTCCAATTGCGGAAACCACCTCCTTAATCTAATCTAATCTAAGTACAACTTCGTGTGGGTTTCCTAATCATTAGACACTTATACAAATGAACCACACAAATGACATAATGCTGGTGTAGGCCCACTACACAACACAGACCCGAGATTTCAATTCATGCCTCTCTGAATACGAAGCGTGTCGGCCAGTATTTCTAACGGAGTTATTTATATGTTTATAACATATAATTTTCTCTTCTTCTTTCTAATTCTTTATATTAATAAAATTTTGTACCGAAATCGTTGACATCAATTTATCTGTTTTAATTGCCATGATGCATTCACTGCTCTCGTACTTAACGTACACACATACATTTTACGATTGCATATAGATATCTCCTTTGATACTTGATCAACAGTCTGCCCAGGGTCATCCGCCTCGAGCCTAATAGACAAATATTTAAAAAAAAATTAAAAAAAAATTCTTAACTCACTACCATAGATGTAACTAAATAAAAATTTATTTAAAGAGACTCTACCTGCAGACAAACTTTAAAACAGTTTTGCAGGGCTTTGTAATAATTAAATGTAACCATTTATGTTAATAAAGATTATTAATAATAATAATAATATCTCCTTTATGTATTCTATTATAATGAAATAAACAACATTTGATGAACGTTAAAGTTTAATATCTGAATCAGCAGCGTTGATTAGAGAATAGGTACATTCTCAAAATATTCAAAAAAGTAAGAAGTAAACTGACACTAGTAAAAAAGTTTTGCATTTATTTTATACTTAAAGATTATTCCAGATTTTAAACATATTTTTTTAGAAAGGGCATGCAACATTATAAAATTCAGATATAAACTTCAAATACGTAGGAAGAATGTTGAAAATGTATTATCCATATTGACTTTCGTACTTACATTAAAATTGATATTTTAAAATCCGAAGCTAACAGATAATATAAAAAGGGAAATAAAATATACCAATTTATATAAAGGTAATATCCTATCCGGTGGCATAAAAACTTCATTTCAAATACGAAGGTATCTTTAGTACGATTTTTTCGCTCATTACAAGAGAGGTTTTTCTGTTTTTTTGCTCTTTTCCGGTTCGAATGGGGAAAAGATGAACGGGAGAGGTGCAGAGTGAATACGGGGTCGGTAGTGTTGTTAAACTATATAATATTAATCGATATTATTTTAACCTTAACTTATTTCTTGGGTTTTTTAAGTTTAAACTAAGCCGTGCTGTAACAATGATTTTGTGATATTTTTAAATTATATGTATAAACGTCCATACTCTTAGATATCTAAAATTTCTAGTTCTTAAAATTTTGTATAAGAAAAGATCATTTAAATTCACCCTAATAACTAAAAATATAGATTTTTAGTATTTGGGATGTTTTCATAACAATACATGGATTAAGTGTAATTTGAATAATTGCATTTGAAATTTAGTCTATTAGAATTCTTTTAATGTTTTTTTTGTGTTGTTTGTGTGCTGTGTACGATTAAAATACATACATACATATACTCACGCCATTAATTCCCATTGGGGTAGGCAGAAACTATCGATCGCCACTTCGTACGATCCTGACAAACCTCTCTAGCTTCGTTTACATCCATCAATCTTTTCATACATGCTCTTTTATTCTTCATACTTCGGACGCCAGTCTTTTTGAGCACACTCTCAATTTGGTCCAAGTGTGTTCTCCGTGGTCGTCCTCTACTAACATTACCATCCACACTAGCTCTATAGATCCCTTTTACCAATTTTCTATCATCCATCCTCTCTATGTGCCCAAACCATCTCAACATTCCTTTTTCTATCTTTCTTACAATATCATCTTTCACACCACACTTTTCACGAATTCTATTTCTCACTCGGTCACACAATCTAACATTCAAATTTTTCAGATTTTTCATTAAAATTAAAATAATATTATAATAATGCGATTAAAATATTTCTTCTCGTGCGTGTTATATGACTAAGACTTTTCGAGTGGTTTTTTAACCATTAGGCCGTAAATCCATTACCGACTACTCCTTATCTTACAATCTTACACAATAATTTCTAGTTTTGGCTACTCTTTCTTGGGATTATACCTGTAAGTTTATTTTCGTTTTTTTTATATGGAAACATTGATAACAAAAGTTTAAACTGTTGATTAAATAACGCATACATACTTGTAAAATTAAAACAATTTTACTGCTTTATGATCTCTATATAATCGCAAATATTCCCAAAGAGTAAGGCAGCTTCACAGATATATTTATTAACCAGAAGATTCTTTGGCATGAAATAGTGGATAAAATGAGTTTAAAGTTAAGCAATTAATTATTTTAATAAATCATCAACCAACTATCACGAAAAATATTTATTTAGCCAACAATGATGATCCTTTTTTTTTAAATTTAATTGTCTCAAATCTGTATATTATAACTAAATAAATTGCATTATAAACAGGATTATCCTACCAATCTGAATTATCGATAACGAAAAAACTGTGTTACAAGTACGATACCCATCCCTACAGAGCGGCCGCAGACCGCACGGGCCGATGGTCACGAAAAGTCGCGGTTCGAAATATATTAGAATATACATTACGACCGTGACTCTGGCAAAATGAATGGCTCTACCTCTGTCGTTTTGCCGTTTATCTGTTCTGTGGAATATGCATAGCTATACTGACGCAGGTTGGGGTAGATTGGAATTGGAATTCGTTGATGAATTTGTTGCTTTTAGTTTGTACTTGAATGATTAGTTTTGTTTATGGCTAGCATATTTTTAGTTAATAGAGAAATCAGTGGGTGAGCCATATTAAAAAATCTCTTCGATTCTGAAACAATTCTGGTTTTTTGATCAATTTTTTGCCATAAGCATTAAGTAATACATAAAAGAGTTACAATTTGAGCAGTTGGAATGGTAATTTACTGTAAACCCTTTGAGTACCAATCAAATGAATATATTTTATAATTCATTAACTAATCGAAAGCTTAACTTCTCTGAATAACATAGAATCAAGCTGTAACAAAACATAATTACTTACAAACATATACTCATGGCTGTACATCTTTGATAGGGGTAGCCAGATCTTTGGAATAAAAAAATATATAGCCACTTTTGAAATTTGAGTGGGAAAAAGATGGTAATATAAGGGCTGTTGGTGATGGGTCTCCAACCACATTTCTATAAAATTACTCAAAAAGCTCTTATACCCTTAGTCACCTCTTACGGTCTTCGATCGTTCTAAGCCGACACTACAAAACATAATTATATTACGATTATTTATGAATACCAGACACTTTGACTTACATAATTGGTGAAACTGCTACACGCTGATCTGAACACTACTGTGCATTTTTTAACCTTAGTGTAAACCCAAACACTTTGCCAAGTTAATCAAGGAAAAATCTCGAAGAAATACCAATCACAACAAACCATTACAAAAAACATAGGCACATAACATAACAACTTCGCTGAAGACTCACAAATTCGTACTAAACATTCGAATTCCCCAACCGAGTATATAAAGGGAGGTTGGAGGTTCGAGCGTACTCATTTTCAGTGAGGCTGAAACTTGCA
This sequence comes from Bedellia somnulentella, assembly GCA_963576735.1. Classification (NCBI taxonomy): domain Eukaryota; kingdom Metazoa; phylum Arthropoda; class Insecta; order Lepidoptera; family Bedelliidae; genus Bedellia; species Bedellia somnulentella. The sequence continues at coordinate 2,430,580 of OY755187.1, read as the reverse complement.
GCCAACCTGAAAAGTGCGCATTTGATGCATCAATGCGTGTGCGACTCGTTCCACGTTAAAAAAAGAAAGTATTTTATTTTCATACTCACATTTAGGTCATTGTTTTAATTCTATGGACTTGACATATTTTTGCGCAGTAATAGTGTCCCCGAATAGTGGTAGTTTCTTATACTTTTGAACCTAATTTAAGACTGGACTGTGAATTCATGTACGAACAAACTATTACATTACTAAATACAACTCAGCCCATAGATTAAAAAACGTTAGATAGGTCATTTACGAGGAAACCGGCGCTTACGAGTGGCACCGATTGCGGCAGATGAACGCACACCACTAGAAATATATCCAAACAACACACCAAGAAATACATTTGAAATGTAGGCGATATAGCACATCTTAAAGCAAGCGCTAAAAAGAGATAAACATATGTTCTCTGTACCGTCGTGAAATATGACACTAAGACGACCGTTTGACAAAGAATAATTAAGACCTATACACACGATTTATTATAAATTATAATTAAAACGTTGTAAATTTATAATACTTACGAATGATAAGTAATCTCATCATTTTAGTAGTTTTTCTACTATAGTTTGTGAAAAATCTCATCACACACGACGACATTCTCGATTATTTTGATAAACAAACACGCCAAAACAGGTGAACGATTGCGACGGCAGCTAGTGCGCGACTGAAGTCAGATGAGCCATTTAGCCTGTTTTTTAAGTGCCACTTATGAGCGCGCATGACTTATCTACGGTTTTTTATTAGTACATCTATGAACTCAGCCATTAAAAATTCCGCACTTTTTTCCTGATCTATACGTGAATAACCTCAAATATGATGCTACCATAAATACGATTTAAGAAAAGACACATCGGGTGAGGTTAACTTTACTCAGTATTTGTACCTATTTCTCTTCACATTAGATGCGGTCTTCTTTCTCCTGAGCTTCCAAGTTTTTAACTTCTTCGTCCCTAATATTATATTTCGTACTGACAGAACGAAAGAGGCTCAAGTCCAATAATAGTGATATTGAGTTACAATCATAGAGAGACATAAAAAAGTATGTTCCAAAACTAATGCACTTATTGATTTAGGGATGGAAAATTCACTAACCTATTTTATTAACAATAAGTGCCTTTGTTTTACTATTAAATGGATAGAGCATACTTTTTTATGTCTCTCTATGCTTGTAACTCAATATCACTATTTTTGGACTTGAGCCTCTTTCGATCTGAGAGTGCGATTTGAGGCTATGATAGTATGTCTAAAAAAAATTATTTTTCATCTTATTATCTCATATTTTAGTGTGGAGACTGTTATCGGCGGCTTTCGAAATGATTGTTAATAACTATCTTGGCCATCTTTTCAAATTTAAAATATTATACGTGCATATAATTTCGAGATTCTTGGTAACTCTCTCTCTTATAATCTCATTCATATGTATATATTTCTATTATTTATGCATTCTCTACCATAATATAAAATCATTTTCGTATGCATTACATACATCTTTAGAGAGTAGAAGTACACCCGAAAAAACGATTATATTAAGCTTTGAGAACTATCACCTTTTAAATAAGAGAAGATGGATGATTGATAATTGTTGAAAGAGATTTATAGAGCCAATGTAGAAGAGATCAGGCGTCCGAAGTGCGAAGAATAAAAGGGCATGTATGAAAAGATAGATGAATATAAACGAAGCTAGAGAGGTTATATGTATAAACCTACCTTATAATTATTAGCTGCATGAAAACTGTGAATACTCAAATATTGATGCAATTTGCTTTTTCTTATTACAAAACGCACTAGGCAATGGTAAATCCCACAGTAATAGGAATCAAAGCAGTTGCCAGAAGTAATAACATCCTTCATTGTTTCTCAGCTCTGAAACAAAATGGCGACATACCGGAAGTGAGTCTGAGGCGTGAACGGAAGTGACGCGCGAAGGCGGGAAACTTTACATCTTACGCCTAACTTTTTGTTCTTACTTAAGCCTTAAGTTTGGCTGTGATTTGGAGAAAAGAGGCTCGTTGTAGCATATTTGGTTTGTGATACAATGTTTTATTGGAATTAAAGGAGTAATAAAGTTTTCCTTAATAATAATAATAGGATATAGCCTTTTTCAACACTAATTTATTGTTGTTTACACTGTTTGTATATGTATGTAACATTTCTGTTATATGGCAGCCTTTCTTAAAAACATATCTATTTACATATTTTTTTCGAAAAGAAAATTATAATTAATATTGTGTAAGTAATTCCAGTTCATTATATTTCTTGCTGTTATTTATACAGACAAAAACTATAAAAATACCTTGTTGAATGGCAAAGAACCCTTTAATATTTATTTTGTTACAATTTTTAATTATTGTTTTGTTATAGTATCAGCAAAACAATAAGCTCTATTAATATTTCATCATTAAAATGTTCATCACGGATTACAATTTAAAAATTGTGAAAATTCAATAATAGTTATCAAGTCCCGTTTAACTTTTTGCACGAAACTCTAAAAAACTCATCACAAAAATAATGCTTAAAAGTTTATCAAACATTTCCCTGATTTACAAAGTTGAAAACTGATTAATCAATATTTAAAATCGAGAGCCGTCGGTCGGGTTATTTGGTTAGCGGCCGCCGACGGTTGTTTGTCGCCATAAATTAAATTTTCACCTTCAGCTGACTGAAAAAATCCATTACTTCCGCCAGATGTCGCTGAAATCAAAGGCTGTTAGACTAAAAATGGAGTAGAGTTATGAATTGGTTAATTTTTTAAAATAATTGTTAGTCTGTTATGGTTGACGTTAGTCTAAATATTGAATTTTTGATAAATCAGTTTTAAGTTTTCTACATATAAACTGATATAGTTTTAATTAATACGTATGAATACGTTTATTAAAAAACCTCTACATGGAGATTTGGGTCTCTCAACCTGCACATTTTGCAGATTTCCAAAGTTAGAAACATTCATAACATAACGTAAATAACGATTTTATATTTTATAATCGTTTTTTATGACTTTATTACAGTATGGCTTTAATAATTCCTTTTTAAAAAAAGAGGTGAGTTTTTTGTCATCTCTATTTATTTTCTAGTTCTAATAATCGCCATAAAACAAAGTTTTTTGTCGGAAAGCGGTGACATTCCTACCAACATTAATCACTGTCAATCACTTCGGAACAACAGAATTGTGTACGGAAATCGTTTATTCAATGTAGAATATCGTGACGGATAACACATAACACATACACACTCTATGGAACCTTTGTATTGAATCCTCAAAAATAACATTTAAAAAATATCATGATATAATAGTTTGAAATCATGAATGATTTGAGATCAAGTAATGTTCCATATATTCCCCAAGGTCCCTTAAAATTGTTTGTTTATTCGGCATCACTAAAAACATTTATTTGAGGTTGGAGAATTTTCTCATTCTAAAGCTCTGGTTACCTCTTTTAGGAATATATAGGCGTGAACTGAAAAACACTTATTCATATTCATCATATGAATGATTTTTTTTACGGTATTGAATCCCGCGAAATTCGGACCGAGAATCTAGTCACCCACAGATCACGAACGACAAGATATACTTTAGATAATATAAAATATAGAATCCAGACATCTGAATTATACAACCGCCAATTACATAAAATTACCATCAAGTATTCATAATAAGATTGCGAAATCAACACATAATTTTAAATTTTAATTGTTAATTTCCATTTTGTCTCGCGACGAAGCCGGTATTAACGAAATGAGAGACAAAACAAACTTCTATTTCTCCATTTATCATAAACTCGGAACGAGTTTAATATGATGTGATTCCGACAGATTTTGTGACGAAGAATAAAGCGGAGAAGGTTCGAGGGGTGTTCATGGTTGGTTTGAATTCTCAACTGACTTATCGTAAGCCTTAGCCTAGTTAATATTGTTACTTAGTTGTCTACGAACCAGTTGGCGATCTTAAGTTTTGTTATTATATATTTTGTACAGTTTTCACTTTAATTTATGTGAAATAAACGCAGAAATTTATTTCATTACAAACATATTTTAACAATAAGAACTAAATATTTCTAGAAGCATAATACTTTTTGTGAAGTTTATATGATTATTTTTAACGAAAATTAACGTAAATATTTATGCATGTAGGATATAGAAACTTGAGAGTAACGAGTTTTCAGAAAGCCTAACGGTATTCTATTAAAACATAGCGCTGATCTAAAATCAAAGTTAAAAAGCAACCATTCCGATTTGACTTCATATACGAAAATTATTATTGTAACTGAATTTCTTTTAAGACTACAACATTCAGACGGTGCTACGAGCTACGACTCGTAGACAGCGCCGCGTAGCACGCCTCACTGCGCTCGCGCTCCGCAATTCAATATTTGCATGAGATTTACAGACTTTTCCCTATTTCCTCGTAATGCTATTTTATCCAAACTATTGCATTTTAGCTTAACTTTTGGAATTTATTGTATTATATCAAAATACTTTCTATAAGGTATCCGCGAAGTATTCTGATGGACGGATAAAATATACGAGTTAACAAATATATCTTTCAGAATGAATTTCTTAACACATGAAACATCACTTACGTGGTATATCTCCCAAGTTACTTACCTTACACTTTTCACTTTTTTGTGGGCCGCTTATTCACAAGATAGGTAAAAGGTAAATCACCGTTCTGTATAAAAAACGATATAATACTCGTATAACGCTAAAAATAAATATAACTCAGGCATAGTAGTAGTAGTAGTTGTAGGTAGGTTATATTGATAAAAAAATGGACGCTAACCTTATAATAATTACTATCATGCCTCAGGCTTTCTACCCCAGCTCCGTCAATATAACACACACCGAAAAAAACTTGAATTCTTCCAATTCAACCTAAACCCTAATAAGTCACAATAAATCCTATACAGCCTCGAAATATATAAGTAAAATATCTGAAAGCTTGTACAGCTCTCGTCATATTTCTATAGAGGCAGGCTCACCGCGGCGTGTAAAGCCTCTATAGGGAGCCGGCGAACCGCGCGGAATCAAGACCTCTGACGCTTCTTAAACAGACTTAGCCGGCACACCACTAAAACTTTGAACATCCGTATAAGTTTTCGTTGAGAAAGTTTAGTAGATAGTTTTACTTATATTGAAAATTGTTGTAGTTAAATTTTAATAGATGTTTCTACGATGAGTCATAATTTGCAATATTAACTAACCGTGCAAACGAAGATGGTTTAAATACCGGATCGGGACTTCACCAATTTGCCTTTTCTAAAGTCATAAGTGAGGTTAATTTATCGCGGTTGTTAACGGTAATGGAAAACATCGTGAGGAAAAACACATGGCTAAGTTGTACCTAATCATAAAACAGTGTATTCGTACAAAACGGCGATAGGCCTGCCCTCTATGACGTAAATACACTTTCCAAGCAAAACTTAGGTACTCTGAGCACTAGGTGACAATGTCACGTGATGTTGAGAAGTATTAGTACCTCAGCCAACCTTTTCGTGGATATACGGCGTGAACGTTTGAGTTTTAAGTTGAGTTTAATATTAATAATAAAAAAAAAAAAAAAAGAAAAATATTTGCACAAAATAACAATTGAAACATCACCGGAGTCTTCCCAGGAAGTAATTAAAAAAAAATACTTGTGTTGGGAATGACCCGCTTCTTTCCTTACTTATCTAACTTATATCTATACTCAAGCAAAATATTCTAAGGTTTAGTTAAACTAAACTAAATATAAACTTATAAAAATAGGTTTTGATATGAGCTTATAAATCAGATTCAATACTGATTGATGTGTGTGTGTGTGTGTGTGTGAGTGTGGGTGTGGGTGTGTGTGTGTAAATGTGAAAAAAATAAATAAAATATTAAAATAAAATAATATAAAATAATAATAATAAATTAAATATGAAAATAAAATATAATGAGATTTTAAAAGATTGTCTATTATTAGGTTTGGATTTTATTTTAATCTTGTTAATATTTCCTCAGTCTTATCGTAGGAGAGTGTTTCAAGCCATTTAATTAAGGTGAGTTTACATTTATATAATTTAATATGATATATTTGAAGGACAGAATTTAACTTATTATATATATAAGGGGCTTGACAGTGTATTTGGCGCTGGGCAAAAGTGGCACGAACTGTAGTTAATGTAGTTATAAGTGGCTATAAATTTAATCTTAATATACTTTGATTACTGTGGTCCCAATTTATATACGAGTATGATAGTTTTTTTATGGTCAATTATTAATAGGGACCTAAAAGAAAAAAAGTATTAAACTCACAGAGCATCTAGATGTTGGAAAATAAGATAGCAAAATATTTGTTGCCTAAACAATAAAAAAGAAACGTCAAATATAGCTAGTATTTTTATAAGAATAGTAGAGTATAAGTGTTCCCAAAAAAACAATTTCCTCCGCGATAGGATCTTCCAATATTCCCATATAGAAATATAATTTAAGCTGGCTTCATTCCCGATACTTAACGGGTGGCGGGACGACAATAGGCTTGCTTTTCACAATGAGAACTTTTACAATACGCTCTCGTTCGCAGACGGGATTAAGTACAAAAAAACAGTATTTTAGACATTATATTTTATAATATTTATAAATACTAACTACGTAGAATTATTTTTGTGATTATTTCCAGTGAAAAATCACAAAAGTCAGACTTTTGGAGGTTGATAGGGAAACAAAATTGTGTATGTAAGAACCGTTGATTTATTAAGTACATTGCTCTCAGACTTTGAAAGAAAGAAAAATCTTTATTTGCCTCTTGAGGACACAAACAATATAAAAAAAAAAAAATAGACTTAAACAACTTATGCAACAACAAAATAGAACTTAACTACTAGAAAAAAACTAAATAGTAATAATTAATAGAACACAAAACTTACAATTTACACAATGTGCCCTCATTTGGCGAAAAGGTACCTGGCTCGGTATTTTGCTATTGTCACATAAATTGACAAAAGCGCCGATTTTCAGCCAGCGTCTACTTAAAAATACTTTTTTTAAGTGGCGTGGTGGCGAGTGGTACTTTGCTGTATAGTGTCGGCTTACAATAGCACTACCTCATTTCTGCCGGTGGGTGTACGTAAGAGGCGACTAACGGTATTGGGGCTTTTAAGAGACTTTTGGGCGATGCGGTTGGAGACCCATCACCAATAACCTTTATTTTACCTATTTTACCCCTCTCAGCTTTCCAAAAGTGGCTGAGGAGTTTCTAATTACTTAGCTCTGGCTACCCCTTCTAGGTATTTACAGCCGTGAGTATATGTATGTATGTATTGCTCTCAGACCATTGTAAAAGGTATAGTTTTTTTCTTAGCCTCCTCGTATTAAAAGGAAAAATATGAAGTAGGTTTCAACATAGTCTAAATGGATACTTTACGAAAATATTTTTATTGCGATAGAGAAATGTCCTCGAAGATGATATCCGTATTCAATTCTATGCTTTTCTCTACGCATATGGTTTTACATTTAAAGTGTAAATACTTTATAGAGAAAGTAATCCAATAAGACAAGGACTAAAAGTCCGCCAGCTAATAGCTGAAGCGTGATGCCATCAGTATATTACATTACGAAAAATTATCAAAGCATATTAAAGAAAATATTTCCTACATTCTATATACTCTATACTTACTGCCTTAAATTCCAAAAAAAGTTGCCAGTATAGCCTCAGAAACATTAATGAATAAGCCATTTTCTGAAGTGCCATGGAAGAAAACATTGTAAAATAAAGACTAAAACTATTCAAAAGTGACGCTGCAGAGTTATTTTATATGTTCAAAATGTTACCTGGTTTGAATTTATTACATTTTTTAATGTATTATTTTAGATAAAGGTACTGATTTTAAACGTTTTGCTAAGTTTTAAAGTTCTAAGATGCCGACTGACATACATCAATACAGCTTCTACGAAATCGTCATACGTCAATAAAGTTTAAAGATAGAGATCTTTAAACAAGTCAAGAGTGGCACAGCCAATAAATGAGCACGCAACTCAAACATGGCACACAGGTGGGTGGGAAGGGGTAGGCAGGAGCGTAGGATGCGAATTAAACACACTTCTGTGGATGGCGTAATTAGAACGCAATTACACGCGTGGCTAGGGTGTCTACTAGTTTTAATTTTAGCTGACAGATTTTATCGATATGTGATGACAAGCTATCGCTCTTAAAAATGTGTCGATAGAATTGTATTTTTTATTCTTTTTCTCTGTAAGTTTGATGTTGGAAAAATACTTTGTTAATATAAGTTTTGATTATAATAACAAATCTAAATGGTCACAGCTCCTGATAGTTAGTCTTTGTCTAAGGTTTCCTTCACCGTTTAGCAATAGGCCATGAGGGTTTAGTGAAACACCGAATAAAATTACTTTTTTTATTTGATTTTCTTTACAAGTGCAAAATCAAACTGCCAAAAAATTTTACATTCATACCTTAAAGTAGTAAATAAAATTAAGTTTCCAAAGCTCCTATTAATTGTTGAACTTAAAATTATAGCCACCCTAAAATTAGCACAAAAGTCACGTGGTAGCATATTAAAGTAATTTGTTTATTACGATCCTGACGAGCTCTTTGACTTTGTGTCGCGGAAATCGCATTAGCCTCGCCTCGCATGCCTCACTCACCTCACTCGCCTCGCACGTTCGCCTCCATGATACACTGACTTAGATTCGATTGCAAAACGGAACCTTTCTGATATTAAACTTGTTTAGTCGCTGTGTTGAACTTTTATTATTAATTATTTATTTATTTATTTATTTATTTGAGTAACAAACGGTACACAATATTTTAAATAAGACAAAAATACAGAGAAGTTCTTGACCTATAAAGTTTCTACCAATTGATATACAGACGATACAGAAAAACGCAAATTAAATAACTAATGAAAACAAAACAATTATACATCAGTTGTAATGTGGATAATTTATACAGATGAAATTAAGTAAGTTAAATGAATTCTATTGTCATTCCCACCAGACCAAGCAAACACTACAAGATTACAAAATATGCATATAGATTATAGTGAGAATGCTGTGTAGTGTCGGCTTAGAATAGCACTACCCCATTTCTACCCGTGGGTGATCCTAAGAGGCGACTAAGGGTATAGGGGCTTTTTAAGTAACATTTGGGCGATGTGTTAGGAGACCCGTCCCCAACAATTATTTATTATTACCATCTTTTCCCCACTTAACTTCCAAAAGTGGCTGAGGAATATTTTATTTCCAAAGCTCTGGCTACCCCGTTTAGGGATATATAGCCGTGAGCATATGTATGAATGTATGTATGTATGTATAGTGAGAATGAAAGTTTTGGAGGTTTTAAATGGGTGTTGGACACTCTTCGCCAATCATCCTTTATTAAACAAAAAATACCTACTCAACGGCCAAAAGTAACTGCGGGTTTTTTTACACTGAAGCTTTGTTTATGTCTTTTATTTCGGCTTTATAGCCGTGAGTAAGTTGGTAGATACAGAAACCCCTAAAGTATTTTTTCCTAAATAAAAACCATATAACATTAAATTTTCATGTTTCGTTGTAAATGAATATTAAAATGAAGATATACAAATTATTATATAACTAGTGGATCGTCCCAGCTTCGCACGGGTAGCGTTGTTTTTTAAATATCAGAGGTTTTTTTCTTCAGTCACTGCTCAAGCATTGTGAAATTCAGCGCAATGTTTTCAATTTATTAAATTTATAGCACTCCCTAAACAGTGTAGTTTGGTGATTTTGAATGCGCTTTAATGAACGGTTCAGTATTTCCGCTTAATGGCAAATTTTGGAATAAAACGCTATGAAGTATTTATAACAATCTAAAAAATAAATCATTACGTGATGTAGGATGCAACTACTGGCGCCATCTAGTATGTTATATGTAAATTAGTAAAGATTTGGTTTTGGTCACGGGCGCGATGGCTTATTTTATGTATAATTTAGGTGTTTCTCTACCGATTTCTATGATTCTTTTTTTATTGAATAGGTACTAATGTTACCTTTTTTAAATTAGGGGCGAATGAGAGGTTTACAAACGTAAGAGTAAACAAATATAATCAGAATGTTCCGAACTGCTAAGCTATCAGGAATTACACGTGTTATTGTGAGTCAACCGTAAGAGATAGATATAAACTGTTGAGGATTTTTTTTAGATAATTTTATGAAAAATATTTCCGTCATACATGATTTCTATGTAAGTTTAACCATTAAGGCTGCACACGGGGCGGAAGCTTAAAAAATGGAGTAACTTCTCCCGTTTTCCCAAAATTTCCCAAAATTCCCCTTTACTACTCGGTTGAAAAGTATACAAAAACCTGCCCAGGAGTATGAAGAATAATTGTACCAAGTTTCGTTAAAATCTGTCGAGTAGTTTTTGTTTCCATACGGAACATACAAACCGACAGACAGACAGACAGACAGACAGACAGACAAAAATTTTACTGATTGCATTTTTGGCATCAGTATCGATCCCTAATCACAACCTGATAGTTATTTTAAAAATATATTTCATGTACAGAATTGACCTCTCTACAGATTTTTATATAAGTATAGATATACAATTCAATGTTTATCGAATCCAAAGTTCTATGCATCTTCTTCCAAAATATAAATACGTAAAATCATTTTTCAATGACCTCGTTTAAGTGCACTTAACCTTACTATACACTTAATCTTAAAATACAGTTCAAATGCAAAACCAATCTAATTCTTAAGCTAAAATACAAGATTTCCGCCTGACATTTAAATATCCAACAAGAGGGTAGTTGGATATTGCCGCATATTACGGGTAATCGATCAGTAATGGATCCGGTATCACCACCGGCTTCCGCTGATGAGAAATTTCCGGTTCTCTCAACCGGAAGTATTGCATCGACATGCAACGGGCGCTCATATCACCCATTACCACTTTCTCGTCTTAATACTTTTTAAAACTTTTCTGCAAATTGAATTGTTTAAGGTTGTGGGAAAATGGTATATTGAATTCGATGTTTTATCGGTAAAACATTTGTGTTCTTTTTAGTTTTTAACCGACTTCAAAAAAGGAGGTTCTCAGTTCGATTGTTTGTATGTATGTATGTATGTATGTATGTATGTATGTATGTATGTATGTATGTATGTATGTATGTATGTATGTATAATTGTCCGCGATTATCTCGAGTTTGGCTTAAGCTATTTGGATGCGGTTTTCAGGACAGTATTCGTTACATTTAGGAGAAGGTTTTAGTGCCTTAACCGACCATAAAAAGAAAGGAGGTTCTGTGTTTGACCTGTATGTATGTGTGTTGGTCCGCGATTATCTTACGTTTGGCTTAAGCTATTTGGATGCGGTTTTCAAAAAAGTATTCGTTACATTTAGAAGATGGGTTAAAAGTTCTTTAACCGACTCGAAAAAAAGGAGGTTTCTTAGTTTGAAATATAAGTATGTATGTAAAGTTATCAATACTACACAGAAATGTATCAATATACGTTAATAAAGTTTTTTTATTAGGTATAAACAGAGTTACTAAATTATTGAACAAAAAAGTATATAAAAACATGAATAAATTACTCTTAATTATATTAAAGAAAAAAATATATATTGCAACATCATGTTTTTCATCCTGGTCATTTCAATCAAGGCGCTTTCGTCATGGAGAATTTCGCGCTTTCGGAATGGTCTTAACCATTGAAGTAATTTCTTTGAATCTATATCACTTAAAGCCATCTCATCAAGGGATTTTACTCGACTCAACGCTACATATATATTAGAGAGTTTCTTCGCATTTGTGATAGGTGAACTTCTCTTTGCTCATCTGTTTCGGCAGCAAGAGCAGCACGCTGACGATCTCTCTCATCGACACGATAACGGTTAGAATGAGATGGCAGTATACGATACTAAGTAAGTGCGTAAAAGATGGCTGCTTCATCCCACGCGATAACTAGTTTAAATACGGCTCGTGCTTGCCCTGCTGAAGTCTTTGTTTTTTTTCGATGGGTGTTTCGTTCTCCCTTACGCGACTTTTCCTTAAAGCATCCTTTGCTTTTCTATCTAGGCCCGCAGGTAAACAAAATAGTAACAAGTAAGCTAAAGTCATAATAACAAATATTATAACTACCTGTTAAAAAAACTATAAAATAAACAGACAGTAAAACCAATCTCTCAAAAACTATCACTAATTCACTAAAAAAACTCAGAGTGATTTAAGAACTTATCACTAAAAAGTATAAAATAAAAAACAAAAACAAAAACTTCAAATTAAAAACTAAACAGAAAAATTAAATATTATTATTTTTTATTTAAAAAGAACCGCCTTCAAAAATCCAACTGAAAAATATAAAATAATTTTTATTTATTTTATTATGTACAACTCTATTCAACTTCTTCTTTTTGAAGTCGGTGCCAAACAGACAAATCCAAAATGAAAATTGCTACATAGAGAAAACCATACGAATAATAAATCAATCGATAGTGCCTCAACAACAGTAGGTAACACAATCGCGCTCAAAAATCAAGAAATTTCTTCCGCTCGCAACGACGTCGCTTTATAAAGGATGGAATGGGGGGACAGTGAGCGGTGCTTAGCCTGGTGTGCATGCGTCGCACTTCGCAGAGAAAATATCATAATATACATGTCACCGTAAAACTGTAAATACTAGTAAATTATAATTTTAGATAGATAGCGAGATAGTAAACTAACGTTAGGTTAGGTTATGTAAGATTATCAGATTTCAAACTAACGGAATTAACAATTCGACAGAGACATGCATGCACCGAGTTGGCACAACCAATACTTCTAACACTTTATAAAAAGACGATCGAGAATCTAAATCACTACATAGTATAAAACAAAGTCGCTTTCTCTCTCCCTGTCTGGGATATACGGACATCCTTATGTATACTTTAATCTGTAAAACTACGAAATGAATTTTAATGCGATTTTTTTTATTAATTGAATAAAAAGGAAGGTTTATAAGGATGACATACGCTGATAGGGTGGAGAACTCACTCAACTTGGGCGGGCCACTAATATTCGTTCTTCTTTGTCATGAAAATTGGTTTGGCACCGACTTCAAAAAGAAGAAGTTGAATAGAGTTGTACATAATAAAATAAATAAAAATTATTTTATATTTTTCAGTTGGATTTTTGAAGGCGGTTCTTTTTAAATAAAAAATAATAATATTTAATTTTTCTGTTTAGTTTTTAATTTGAAGTTTTTGTTTTTGTTTTTTTCTAGTTAAAAAGTAAGTAATTTGTTCTATCGTATTTCAACTCGTAAAAACACACAAGCACACACATGGATCGCCAATGGCTGAATACATTTGTAAGTGAGAATAGGACAGCCTTGCCGCGAGCGACGGGTTTTTGAATGCAAGCATAATATTTTGTGATAAATTTATACAGAGAATTTGTTCAATAAAGTAGGTTTCCGAAGTTTAAACAATAAAAGGATAAAAAACCGGAATTAAAACGAAGCTCAGGAGTTTAGACAGTAATGTACAGTCTGATATCCCAAATCTATTTACTATTTGGCGATCGTTAAATTGAAAATACTTTATTTACAAGAACATGACATACTATGCCATGTAGTGTCGGCTCAGAAGGTCACTAACACTGTATCACCTTGAACATCACCACTTGAATGCATTAAATGATTTGAATTTGAAAGTTGTATGAAGTAAACAACATAAGGAGATTTAGGCTTAGAAAATACTTTAAGGAATTATCATGTGACAGTGTATTCGTACAAAACGGCGATAGGCCTGCCCCCTATCACGTGAGTACACTATCCAAGCGTATACATCAGGTGATGTTAAGAATTAAAAGGACGTTGCCAACCCCTTTTGGGGATATACAGAGTTAAAGCTTGAGTCATGAGTAATATCAAAGGTTTACCGACTGCTCTATAACTAGTTATTGCTATATTTTTATACCTGTGACATGCAAATAATGATTTGAATTGAATTACAGTATGTTCAAATTAAACGAAGTGAATTATTTTATTTTCCCTAAAAGAAACTTAACAAGTACCCTTTAAAATTATAGTACCTATCTTTGTGCCACTATAGTGCCTAATTAGTCATATAAAATTTAACAATTGAAAAAAGAATTTCTGTGTAGTGTCGGCTTAGAATAGCACAACCCCATTTCTTCCGGTGGGTGTACGTAAGAGGCGAATAACGGTATTGGGGCTTTCAAGGGATTTTTGGGCGATGCGGTTGGAGGCCCATCACCAACAACCTTTATTTTTACCATCTTTTCCCCACTATCATTTCCAAAAGTAGCTGAGGAATTTCTAATTCCTTAGCTCTGGCTACCCCTTCTAGGGATTTACAGCCGTGAGTATATGTATGTATGTATGTATGTAAAATTTAAGAATCCTATATTCCTTTATAGATCAAAATATTAAAATGAAGAATTGCAACCCAACATATTCTATTGGCCAAATTCTAATGTACACTCATCGAGACAAGTGCTAACATCGGCGACTGCAGCCAGCGCTCTCAACAACTCCATTATAAAATGTAAATGTGCATGTTATAACGCACTTGACTGCGCGCGCGCTTTTCAACACGAGTGTACTTGCGCAAATGCTTCACTTTATTCAATTTTATGTAGACGCAAATTAGTATAGACAAAACATTGCGGCCAAGTATGTAATATTATGTGAGTTCAGTAACTTGAGTAATTTTGGATGACGTAAAAATGTGAATAAAATCATTATATCGGTTTGTATCGGTCATTTGTTCTTTTTTTCTTTTTTCTTAATTCTTAATTTTCGGCTTTCATTCAATTTTTGTTAATCATTAAACTATACGAATAACGTATCTCGCATATATCCGAGAGCGGTAAACAGGATCATATTTAATTTTGTATATTAATAACGCTTAATGTTTTTGGAATATAAATTTTTGTTAGTAACCAATTTTACTCAACACATGCCTGGTCTATAAGAACATTATTATCAACTCTACAAAACTTACAAGCATCAGAAAATGGAAACAATTACTCTACTAACCACATTTTCACTCGAGTGTAAATACGCTGTCGAACACTTGTTAGCTATTACGAATACTCGATTCTAGGGGACGGAATCGAATACTGTATCGATTATAGTCGAGTGCCACTTCACTGGTATTACAGCAAATGTTTACTGAATTTTATGTTTAGGGGAGTATATGAGATTTGTTATGGAGTTTTAATAACGAAACTAGTAACATATTTTCTATCTCCAAGTTCTTTTGAGCATAAAAAGTAGTGAATGAAATTAAATTAGTAAAAGATTAACATTATTGGCCTATAATTATTTCTGCTACCAGTTGGATAGTTATGTTAGAAGTGCATTGCCGCCGATAACATAGTTAGATCAAATAGAGGATGACCCAAAAAAGGCAGGCTTCGAAAATTAAAGAATAATAAATAAAAAATAAAAATAAAAATATTTATTTTCGGACAGCATTAAATCCATTGTGTTAGTAATCTTAAAACTAGGTGTGTTAGTACTTATATTCTACTAAGGATTTAGTTATTTCAATTAAGTGGCCGATAAGTGGACAATCCCCACTATCGGCTATCGCCCTCAGGACGCCGTTGCTGCTGCCACGCACCCTGCGCAGTAGTGACGCAGCCTTCTTCCGCAGAATAGTAGTGAAGCTATCTATTTCTGCATACGCAAATATGGCTGAGGCACTACAGTAGCGCGGCAACCCCAACAGCGCCCGTAAGGCGTTGTTGTATTGGATGCGCAAGGCGTTGTACGATTTCTTGGTGTACTTCACCCACAGATAACCCGTGTAGAAAGACGTACAGTAGGCTTTAAAGAGCGTTATTTTAACGTCGACTGAACAACGGTACTATAAAAGGTAGGTACGGACGAAAATATTGATGAATATAAATGGAACTAAGATGTTTTCCGGGATCACACATAGTAATCTCAATTATGCCAATGAGAACTTCTGACGTGAGTGCCTATATTGTATGCTTCCAATGCCTTCTTGGGAACTTTTCTTTATGGTGATTCTTTTCAGTCACTTCGAGTACTCGTTATACTAATACCAATGGCTTTAGCCCAATCGAAAAGCTTAGGTGTCATCGCTTGCCCAGCAAGTTTTAAAATCAAATTAGATACCAGCCCGGCTAGTACGAGCGGTGTAAAGCAGCCATCTCTTACGCACTTACTTAATATCGTATACTGCCAGCTTATTCTAACCGTTATCGAGTCGATAAAATAGCGCTCGTGCTTGCCCTTCAGGATTGTGGTATAAACGTTTGTTTGCATAAAGTTTCTTCTAGCTTAACAACTGATTTTTAACATGAGAATAGACCTTTAAATAATATTTGATTCCATTACTTATAAATAAAGGATAAATAAAGGAAAGAAAAATTTAGCCAGCGTGCCAATTGAAATTCAGTGCGCCTAACTATCACATAATTTGAATGTTTTTGTTCATGAAAACCTCATGTGGGGATTATTACTGATAAATAAAGCTCAATTGGCAGAGCGACGGGGGCGTACACCAAAGGTCGCGAGTTCGATTCCCGCCTGTGTCGAAATTCATCTTTCATTTATTTATTAGTAATAATCCCCACTGCTGGCATTGCTATTCTGATATTATCATTTATGATATCTGTTGTAATTTTTATTAAAAAACTTGACAATCAATTACAATTCTTTAACGCCTTATTGCTTAGACACCGCAAGTCTATTGATTAGTACAAAAATTATTAATATCAATTATATATTTTACTGTAATTTCATAGAAGCTATTATGCATAAAATAAATATATCATCTCCAATTCAATTTTGAAAGCATATACTCGAGAAAATACGATGACAAAATTTGTTTGTCATACTAGTTTAAAATTGATAGGATATTATCGATTTTCCAAATGTTTTAACTTTATCTTCTTCTATACTTATAAATAAATCTTTTAATAAATCTGTAGAGAGGTCAATTCTGTACATGAAATATATTTTCAAAATAACTATCAGGTGGTGATTAGGGATCGATACTGATGCCAAAAATGCAATAAGTAAAATTTTTGTCTGTTTGTCTGTCTCTCTGTCTGTCTGTCTGTCTGTCGGTTTGTATGTGCCTTATGGAAACAAAAACTACAAATGGTTAAACTTACATAGAAATCATGTATGACGGAAAAAAAATCATAAATTTATCTAGAAAAAAAATCCTCAACAGTTATTGTCTATCTTTCACGGTTGACTCACAATAACACGTGTAATTCCTGATAGCTTAGCAGTTCGGAACATTCTGATTATATTTGTTTACTCTTACGTCTGTAAACCCCTCATACATACATACATACATATACTCACGCCATTAATTCCCATTGGGGTAGGCAGAGACTATCGATCGCCACTTCGTACGATCCTGACAAACCTCTCTAGCTTCGTTTACATCCATCAATCTTTTCATACATGCTCTTTTATTCTTCATACTTCGGACGCCAGCCTTTTTGAGCACACTCTCAATTTGGTCCAAGTGTGTTTTCCGTGGTCGTCCTCTACTAACATTACCATCCACACTAGCTCTATAGATCGCTTTTACCAATTTTCTATCATCCATCCTCTCTATGTGCCCAAACCATCTCAACATTCCTTTTTCTATCTTTCTTACAATATCATCTTTCACACCACACTTTTCACGCATAACACTATTTCTCACTCGGTCACACAATCTAACATTACAAATTTTTCTGAGGGACCTCATCTCTACTGCATTCACTCTGCTCTCATGCTTCTTCTGCCACACCCAACATTCGCTTCCATACATAAGCGTAGGAACAAGAACAGCATCATGCACAGCCATTCGGGCCTTTTCAGACACCGACTGACTGATCATTAGGCTATTCATTGCTCCATTTACCGCATTACCCTTTTTCACTCTTCTTTCAATGTCTTCATCACATTTTCCATCCCTTGTAAACAAACTTCCCAGATATACAAACTCCTTCACCTGTTCCACATCCTTACCATCAATCGCAATCACGCATTCTGTCACATCTTCCTGTCTCTCAAAAAACCATCGTTTTGGTCTTATCCACATTCACCCTCATTCCCTTTCTTACAAAAGACTCACATACAATATTCATCATCTCTTGCAACTCTTCTGTCGATGATGCAAGTAGCACTTGATCGTCAGCATACAAGAGGCATTTAATGATGAATCCACCCATTCTTAGTCCATAATCACTTTCACGCAACTCTGTCAAACAGTCATCCATGAACAAATTGAAGAGCCACGGAGAAGCTACACATCACTGTCGGACACCCCTAGAGATTCCGAACCAGTCAGTGTTTTCCCCGTTTACTCTTACACATGCACTAGAATCCTCATAGAGTGATACCAATGCACGTATAAGTTGACTCCCCAAACCGAACTTGGATAACACCTCCCATAAACACTTTCTTACCACCCTATCATACGCCTTCTCTAAATCAATGAAGGAGCAATACACCTTTTGGTTCTTAGCTAAGAACTTTTCGGTGATGCTCCTTAGAGAGAAGATTTGATCCATACATCCCATTCCTTTCCTAAATCCCTCACTCATCCCTAATTTAAAAAAGGTAACATTATTCCCTATTCAATAAAAAAAGAATCATAGAAATCCGTAGAGAAACACCGAAATGATACATAAAATAAGCCATCGCACCCGTGCCCAAAACCAAATCTTTACTAATTTACATATAACATACTAGATGACGCCAGTAGTTGCATCCTACATCGTGTAATGATTTATTTTTTAGATTTTTATAAATACTTCATAGCGTTTTATTCCAAAATTTGCTATTAAACGGAAATACTGAACCGTTCATTAAAGCGCATTCAAAATCACCAAACTACACTGTTCAGGGAGTGCTATAAATTTAATAAATTGAAAACATTGCGCTGAATTTCACAATGCTTGAGCAGTGACTGAAGAAAGAAACCTCAGATATTTAAAAAAACAACGCTACCCGTGCGAAGCTGGGACGATCCACGTAAACGTAAGAGTATGAGTATAATTTTTTTCTTAAAATTACATTTTCATCATAAAAAGGTGCAGTTTTTCAGTTCGGCGGAAGTAATATCTGGATCTACTGTGTTTTCATATATTTTTTATAGAAAGCTATATTATTATTTAGTAACATAAATGAACATTATTCGCATTATCTTATAGAATCAGAAATATTTTTATTTATTAGTGTTACTAAACCTGGCTAGGTAACTAGTTAATATTTTATGTTCTCCTTCCAACACTAGTTTCTTTAGACTTTTCCAACTCTAGTTTACTATAAGTAAGAGACCTTTGGAAACCACAATTTAGATTTGGAATTTGTGGACTTTTTACAAACATTTTTGTCGTGTCTCCCAAACTAGATCTAACTGTACTATGGGAGACAGTTTTGAGTAGAGTAAATCTTTACAGATATTAATAAATACATATTGAAGGCATTAAAACTAACCTAACTATTTACAGTTGAAAAGTATATGTGTGGTGTTTGTGTGTGTGTGTGTGTATGTATGTATGTGTGTGTGTGTGTGATTAGCTCAGTTTCCTGGTAATGAAGTGTAATTAAATAGTTGGTAATCTTATACTGTTTTTAGATTAATAAAAAGATACTGTTATTGGAATTAGTAAGTATTACGAGTATTATCGTTGATTTCATAGTAGTTATTATAATTCAGATAAGCCAAAAATATATTGCTCTCTATGTAAGAGTAATGTACTGATTAGCTAAGATTACGTCTGAAGCATGTAGATCCGTGTCAGTATAAAACTCAAGTTAATTAAGCAAGCTCCATTAAGCAACCCGAAAAAAGGTTTAAAGGCGAATTTATTAATCTAACCAATGAACGGTCAATTACTTGTGAAAGATGGACACCCCTTTTAACCGATCACAGAATCCAAAATAGATTTATATATGCCTTATATACTTAGTCGCGAAGAATTATTTTGTGACCTGCATCTTCTTATAATATATATGCATATTACTTATATTTTAAAAGCGATTTATCTGTATAATAACGTTAGTCTGCTGAATTCTATAACATACATACATACATACATAATATACTCACGGCTATAAATCCCTAAACGGGGTAGCCAGAGCTTTGGAATGAGAAATTCCTCAGCCACTTTTGGAAGTTGATTGGGGAAAAGATGGTAAAATAAATGTTTTTGGTGACGGGTCTCCAACCACATCGCCCAAAAACCACTTAAAAAGCCCCTATACCCTTAGTCGCCTCTTACGATCACCCACGGGTAGAAATGGGGTAGTGTTATTCTAAGCCGACACTACACGGAATTCTATAAGTTTTTATATAATTAAGGTTATGTATCCCAGAAAAAAGCAGCTAGATATTCAGCTCCAAATAATCATCAGTAATCATTGGAAACTGATTGGGAAATTGATGGGAATATAAAGGAGGGTTAGTCAGGGGTCTCTGCCATTTGTGTATTAGTCAAATTCGGAGTAGTGTGTGTTGTGCATATTTCATTGATTGGATTTATTTTATGGACATAAAATATGTATAAAAATGTACGGGTTAGCCAGACTTCAGAATTTTTAATTTTGACTCTTGTCTCTTTTGGCTTGATTTTGGCTCTGACTTAGTCATTGAACCTTTTGTTCAATCACTAACGCCCGATTTCTGAATTGAGTATTCAAGCTGAGAATCGTTTTGTCTCATTCAGTTGCTAAGATTTCAATGCGACAGAATGATACTTAAGTTGTTCTCAGCTGAAATACTCAATTAAGAAATCGGGCGTAAGTCAGAGCAAAAGTCACCTTTAACTGACATGCTCTAACCTGCATAAACGCATAAACAAACATACATATACTCACGGCTATAAATCCCAAAAAGGGGTATACATAGCTTTAGAGCTAGAAACTCCTCAGCCACATCTGGAGGTTGATAAGGGACATGATGGTAGATATAAAGTATCATTGGTGATGGGTTTAAAACCGCATCGCCCAAAAACCACTTTTAAAAAAGCCTAATACCCTCTGTCGCTTTTTACGAAACCCGTAGGTAAAAACGGGTAGTGACATTCTAAGCCGGCATACACAACAAATTTCTAATACGTACAAATATGTACGGCTATTAATCGAATAAAGAGTTGGCCAGACTTCAGAACTGGAAATTGTCAGTTTGAGGAAGTTGAGTGGAGAAAGGATAATAAACAATAGGTTTTAACGATTGTATTGATTTAAATCTATTTGTTCATGAAAACCTCATGTGGGGATTATTACTAAGAAATAAAGAATAAATAATAGTAAAAATTCGGAGGTAGGAAACGTAAACACTACTTAAACGTGTAAAAGAAATAAAGGATATAAGAATTTCGCGCTGGCAGCCATTGACACGGTAGCTCAATTGGCAGAGCGACGGGGGCGTATACCCGAGGTCGCGGGTTCGATTCCCGCCTGTGTCGAAATTTTTCTTTCCTTTATTTATTCTTTATTTCTTAGTGATTGTATTGATAATTGGTTTCGGACCGCATAGCTCTGCACTTACTTAAAAAGTAGCATAGTAAGTCAATTAATTAAATTACTTACTGCAATCACTTAAAAAGCCTATGTCGCCTTACGAGTCCTGCGGTAATGCGCTTCCCTGCATAAATACGTAAATATAAATAAAGATTACCCGTGCCGTGTCGGCTTAAAATAGCACTACCTCATTTCTTTCGGTGGGTGTACGTAAGAGGCTCCTAACGGTATTAGGGATTTTTGGGCGATGCGGTTGGAGACCCATCACCAAAAACCTTTATTTTACCATCTTTTCCCCACTCAACTTCCAAAAGTGGCTGAGGAATTTATAATCCCCTAGAAGGGGTAGCCAGAGCTAAGCTAACCATGAGTATATGTATGTATGTATAAATAAATAAAGAAAAATAGAGTTAAACAAAATTGTAAAGCAAATGGCGGGGCCGTGAGTCGATCCTCACAGCTCATTAGCTGATGCTGCTAAATGATGTGGAAAATGGCTGCAGAGTCATCTTGTTGATACAATTGGCTGTGATCCAAAATTGTACTTGATACTTGGAAAAGTGGTGATTAATTTATTGCTTAACTAGATTTTTAGGTTTTCGAATTTTATTATTTAATTAAAGATGTATAATAAAAAAACATCGGTAAAGTATAAAATTAAATTATTGGGAATGAGCACCTTTATTGCACTCCAAGAGGTACGGGCACAATTCGGTATGCAAAGTTTTACAAAAGTGGTGCTGATTACGAAACCATTTCGTGATGTGATATATTAACAGAGCTAAGATGACCGTTATTTTAGCAAAAAACTGTAACAGTATTTGACCTTCAGCGTTATGCCAAAGACATTCGTTCTTGCAGTTTATTAATAAAACATCGAAAATCATAGGTTCGTTTAGTATAATATCGTAATAATTTCATTTGGGATCACAAATTCGTGAAATATTTTGCAATTAGCAACATTTTTACTAAACATTTCGCTTTATTTGCATGTCGCTACGTGATATTTTCAATCGATGACGTCATTAAGTACAAAAGTTGAACAATCTTTAAAAAATCATAACTTTGCAATTACTCATTTTAAATGAACAATATTCAAATCAGTTTTTTATTTTCGTGTTTGCTATCGAATAAAAATATTTAATAAATACCAAAAAAAAACTTTGCATACCGAATTCGGGAGTCTTTGTTCAAAGTGCTATGTGTATTTTTAAAACAAGAGGTCGAAATATGATCGACGTATGACCGTATAATTCAGATTTTTGCGAACCTATGTGTGGATGATGTTAATAAATAAATGTATAAGTTAGATGTAGCTTTTGAAAACTAAAGTATCATAATAAGAAAGAACTGCCATGCTAGACAAATAATATTTTTTACTATTATAATAAACATATTTTTACAAGTTACAATAATGTACTATTGGTACGGGGCGACGGGGGCGTATACCCGGAGGCTGGGGTTCGATCCCCGCCTGGTGTCATAATTTTTCTTTCCTTTATTTATTTGTAAATGATTTTGATGTTGAATTAACTGGCGCTCAATTATTAATGCCATTTTTATTAGTGCAATTATATGTACATACATATACTCACAAAAAGGGTAGAAAGGTCCTCATCTCAGAAATTTTATCAGCCACTATTAAAACTTGAGGGCGGAAATAATTGTAAAAGTTTTTGGTGATAGATCTCCAGCCACATCGCCCAATAATCAATAAATTAAAATGCCCTAAAACCCCAAGTCAACTTTTATAAGAACCGTGGAAAGTAGGTCAGTGTTATTCTAAGCCTATACGACACAGCTAAATAAATAAATACAAAAGCATATTATCTCATATATGAATTTTATTTAATATAATCAATATTACCTTAATGCCTAATATAAACTATTGGTTTATTTACAAACCGTTCTTGGTATAACTTTAATAAATCTTTTATTGAAGAACAGATGTTCAACACAACCAATTTACCTTCATCTATTATTATAAACTTAATTAATTATTAGTGCAGTTTAAAATATATTACATATAAAATACCAAAAAGTATGAATAATAAAATAAATAAAATAATTATGAGAACAGAGGTAGTGTTATTTACCCAAATATAATTAATTATACTAATTAAAATATTCGTTTGTTGTCGGCAGTGATTATGTTTAATATTAAATATGCTATGCTTATATAATAACAAACTTTTAGGCTATATAATCCATAAAATATTGTAAACATTATGTAGACTAAAGTATTAATAAAAGATTCGTTCGAGCAGATTAAAATAGTTCTCTCAAATCGTTTAAGAAAACTTCCTCTATATTTTGTGCGCATATTTAGTAATTATAATTTAGATTTTTTTTAATGAAAAAAAAATTATCTCTCTTTTGTGAGCTTTGTAGAGTTGTTATCATTTTTTGAAGGAGTGTGTACCGTGTACCGTAGAGACAAAATTTTAACGAAAAGTGTAGTATACATTCATTTAGTGTCTGTGTATGTATATCACATTGTTTTTTTATTATTTGAAATAATTAACTATTTCCGTTATTTTTCTAGTTCAGGCCCGATAAGACTAGCGTTGTTAAAAGGTTATAGAAGTATTTAAATAAAAAATATTAAAATAAAATGTTTTTTAAATGATAGGTTACTTATATCTGTGTATGTAGTATTAATATCATAATTACTTTGGCTTTGCTATAACCTGTACATTATTGTTTTTTGGCACATTATATAAGGATGTTAATATGACATAAATAAAACATGAAATGAGGTGTTTACTAAAAAAATAAAACAGAATTATTGAAATATTTAAAGAATGATTACTTTATTATTATCACATAAACATGATGAAAAAATCAGACTTGTTTGTATTAACATAAATAAGGTTAACAAACATGCAAAATTAATGAACATCTATTTAAAATCAATAGGTAAACAGAACTTTGCAAATTTTAACCTTAAAAATTGTAGTTTAAACATTTTGAATATTAGTTAATTAACCTATATTTTTGGTCTTGAAAGCTTGTGATTTTATTTATCATTATATTTCTTATATTTCTCAGTACAAATCATAAGACCTACAAGAAGTTTTAACTCATAAATTTCATATTCATATTTTTTGGGGCGTTTTCGAGTCAAATGAGCGTTTTTCTACAGATTTAATAAAGATTTGATCAAAATTTCATTAAATTCAAGTTGAACAACAATTTACAAACAGATTTGAGCAAACAGTTTCATTAATTGAAATTAATTAAATATTATAAAGACCGTTTTATCGTCGCTGCGAGACTAATTATTGTACGAATACATTTCGACATACAGCTACAACATAGGAAGCTCAAATATTACTATTTTCTATAACACTATGAATATATATTTAAATGTATCGTAGTACAGGGACTGAATGAGCTTATATTCTATTAAAAGTATAAACAGTATTAGAAAGATTGATGAATTTGAGCCAAAAGAAAGATTTTATTGTTCCTTTAACTTATATAACCCTTTTTGGAATAGCAGGCGTGAGTAGAGATAATTTAGGCTGATAAATGAATAAAAATATATTAATGAAATATTTTTACTTTCGTTTTGAATTTCCATACCAAGTTACAAAGAGGTAATTAAAAATTAAAACCATTGGCTGTGTAGTGCCGGCTTAGATAACACTACCCCATTTCTTCCGGTGGGTGTACGTAAGAGGCGACTAACGGTATTGGGGCTTTTAAGGGAATTTCGGGTGATGCGGTTGGAGACCCATCACCAACAACCTTTATTTCAGAATCTTTTCCCCACGCAACTTTCTAAAGTGGCTGAGGAATTTTTAATTCCCTAGCTCTGGCTACCCCTTCAACGGGTTTAAAGCCGTGAGTATATGTATAAGTAATACTGTCCCGGTACCACGATACAGCCGCGTATACATAAAGCTTTATTAATTTCCAACCTACATTTAATATACAATACAATCTTTTTTAAATTTATAATGAATAACATGATATTTTTTATAAACAAATAGCGTGTGATATGTTTTGTGTGAATGAATGATTAAAACTACTTTTATTAACATATTGATGCACCTTCGTTAATATCTCATTTTTATTCTGTTTTTGAAATAATAAGACATGAATTAATATAACATTTATATTACGTAGCTGTTTTTTTTATTTACATTTCTAAATGACAATAAAATGACAAAACTAAAACCTGTCATAATTCTGTGTTTTAAAAGTAGTTCTTTCAGAAAAGAAGGTGCACCATCATACATAGGTTTACATACGGATATACACAAAATTATGAATGTATGTCATAAGTATTTAATATACTAATAGCATGATTACAACGAAATTAATAGTTTCCTACACTATGATTAAAAATAAATAATAATATAATACATACAACGGTAACATACATCTATAGCAAATTTGAGATTATTTTAGGCCTAAATACACTTTTAGTTTCAGAGAAAGACACTAGTCAAAAAATCTTATTATTGATATATTTTGAAGCCAAACACCGACTAATTAATTTAATTACATAACTGAAAATACCCTTAAGGCCTTATCAACAAACAACAGCCTCATGAAGTCTTACTATTCCATAGCAAAACTTCTTAAATTAAGCTTTACAATATGTTCACTATAAAATACAATACAATATGGTTATCGGTTCACAAAACCAGAGTCAAAATTTCATACTTATTAGCTATATACTGACAACAATGAATATTAACTACAGGAAAAAACACATTTTGGTATATTTACAAAATATTATACGGTTTTTTATAAAAACCCTAACGTCTACAACATATATTTGAGAAAATTATTTCTAAAAAATAATAAAGTTGTTTAAACTATACACAGAAAAAATGTACACAGAAAGAATGCAACGAGCAAATATTTTCTTGTTTAATTTTATGTTTAGTATCTACATTCTGTCAAAAAACTATAAAAATTAGACCGTTTTTAATGCCAAGTATATTGGAACATTACAGAAAATTCTTGAGTTAGGGTTTAATATGTTAAATCAAAACATTGTTAACTTTCTGATTACAATACTACTACTTTTGGTCAGCTGAATTAGTTTGTATAACATTCTATCACCAAATAAATGCTTACTCAATTTCAAAACTAACCTTCATAACAACATTTAACAACTGTGTAAACCAACTCTAAATTTTTAATGGAAAACAATATTTATAACATTGCAAACAAGACAAATATGTGTCTACAAATTTCTGAACTAAACTGTTAAAATAAACACATTCAAAGTTCTTCCGTAGAAGCAATAGGTGCTTTCAAAAACGTCGTTCTAGGACTTCTAGATCCTTCTATCCTGTTTGATTGAAAGTCTTCATTAGATAAAGAAGCTGGTATTGGGGCAATCTTCAGTTGATGTCCGTTTAGTTTAATTTCGGTAATAGAATGAGATCGGCCGTGGTTCAAGTTAGGTTTATCTTTGTTTTGTTCGTGTGAAGGTGTTTTGAGATGCGCCTGAGTAACTTTGCTTCGATTCGACTGTTCTCGTAGCGCCATCTGGTAGGCGACTTCGAAAGCTTCGCCAAGAGTCAATATTACTTCGGTTGCTTGGTCCTGCAATGGAAAGATAATATAATTATTTTTCTACTATTGAACAATTCACATTGGGTTTCATTCTAAATACTTACAATTACAAACTAGAATACTTTTTTCATATATGTATTATATTTTATTCAAAATATTCTCTACCTACGTTACATATATCCACGGCTACCAATACCTAAGAAGAATAGCAAAGCTAAGGCTTTAGAATCGAAAATACCCCAACCACATTTGGAAATTCGTTGCGATTTTTTTTTGTAAAATAAACGACGGCAGGTGATAGGTTTCCATCCGCATCGCCCAATAATCACCTAAAACGCCTGAAGTCGCCTCATCCAGCACCAGTTAGACAAAATGGGCTAGTGCTATTCTAAGCCAACACAACACACCTCTATTAATATAAAATTTTAAATAATAAAGATATGTAAAAATACATTACCATAGTAACAACACTAAACACGTGACAGAAATGACTCTTGCTGGCGTGGTCCTTGGTGATGTACGCGAAGTGGGTGAGGTCGTCCGCGTCCTGGCACGCGCAGTGGATGTTGCGGATCTCGTGCTCGCAGATCAACTCCTGCATACAGACAGACAAACGTACATGTAATTTGAATGTTTTTGTTTATGAAAACCTCATGTGGGAATTATTACTAATAAATAAAGAACACTATTTAAAAGTGTAAAAGAAACAATGGAAAGAAGAATTTCGCGCTGACAGCCATTGACACGGTAGCTCAATTGGCAGAGCGACGGGGGCGTATGTATACCCGAGGTCGCGGTATCGATTCCCGCCTGTTTCGAAATTTTTCTTTCCTTTATTTATTCTTTATTTATTAGTAAACATACATGTAGTCAAGATATAGGTTGCAATAGGATTGGCAGAGATAGAGACTATCTCGAGACAAACAGACAAACATGTAGACATGCTTTGTTGCAATGGGGTAGGCAGAGACTTGAGTATCTCAAAGAGGTCCTGGCGAAGCTTTGGAAAATCTCATTTAGAAAATCTTTTCATAAATTTTCTTTTATTCTTTATGCTTCGGATGCCTGGTTTAGGTTGTCCTCTACGGATTTTATCATCCATAATAGCTGTATACATTAAATAAATTAATTAAAATAAATTAATAAAAAGATTTTATTTGTCTTTTTACACATAGAACAAAAGATATATGTAATAAAATAACACAGTGAAAATAAGTTAAAAAAAGAAGAACTAATTAAATAAATATAAAATAAAAAGAAGACAAAATGGTAACGAGCTCGGTCTAACCACTTAAAGCGGATAGCTCCGGTTTTCAGCTCTAACCAATACTTATAACTAAATAAAACTTAAAAACTATCTTAGAACTAAACACACTAAATAACATACACACGTATAAATATACATATTCTTAGCCAAATCGTTTTAAATCGTTTTCACTAATTGATTTCTCCCATACTCTCTATGTGCCTTTCATGTTTTACGAATATCTATAAACTCAACTACAAAATCGATTTTACGATACCCAGAGAATAATGAATTATTGCTGTATTAAGCCGACAAAAACAGAAAATAGATTGACTGTATAATAGCTCGTTTTTTAGTCCCAATGTGAGCGCAAAAGCTACTTCATAAAATAATTGTTAAACTTTTTAAGATATTTATTAGATTAGTTATTAAGTCTTCCCTATGTATTTTATTTGCGAATACTTGTTATTGGCTTAGTTGATAACTGAATTTGTAAACACTTATTGTATTATTTAGCTGTAAGTATTCCGAACTAATTAATAAAATGAAAAAAGTAAACAAAAGAGTATTACGTCAACTATCGAGTGAGGTGACAAAATATATTTACAAAAATACGATATGCTATTTTATTATGTAATATAGTATCAAAAATCGTGATAGAAATGTTTGTCGTGATAAGTGAACAGTGTGATATGAAACGGAAAGAACTAAATAAAATAATAACTTTAAGAGGTACAACCTGATCGAATAGATCAAATAAAAATGAAACACAACATAACATAAACTCACGACATTAGTTCCGAATAGATCAAATAATTATCAAGATTTTTAATTACATAATGCCGTGTAGTTCCGGCTTAGAATGTCGCTACCCCTTTCTACCCACGGGTGTCGTAAGAGGCAACTAAGGGTATTGGGGCTTTTTATTGGATTTTTGGGCGATGTGGTTGGAGACCCATCACCAAAAACCTTTATTTTTACCATCTTTTCCCCACTCAACTTTCAAAAGTGGCTCAGGAATTTATAATTCCTTAGCTCTGGTTACCCCTTTCAGGGAAATAAAGTCGCGAGTATATGTATGTTTTTAATTACAAAAATGATTAAAGTAGAGCAGTAGTTTCACTCACTGTTACCCAGCTTTACTATTCAATGAGAAAGATTCCTCGTAGAAACATAATCACTATAGTATGAAAATATTTTATCTTTCCCCTTTAGCTTACTTAGTTAGGTTTTGAGACGTATTTTTCCAAATCATGAACATTTCAATGCTTCACCAAAATCACGCTCAAATAACCATAAAAATCAACAAACAACATCATTATAAACCAACCCTTAAATAACACAACAGAGAATTGCCAAAGTTAATTAACCCGCTCAACTAACTGTAAAAATGATATCAAAAATAGCAAAAAAGACCAATTTTGTTTTTAAGAAAAGGTTACCCGTTTTTTGTCCAGTGAAGGGATGATGCGAGCATTCAAGTGTTAACGTTATCCATAATTAAAAGTGAAGAAGGAAAATGAAGGTTTTGCAAGTATTTTGTAAGGGACAGCTGTTTGTTTGTTTTTCGGTTGACTGAGTAGTTGTTTGGAAGTTCAAACGACAACCTTCTGTCCAAGTTTTCGATTGACGTTTTCGAAGTTCTTTTTTTGTTAAGATTTGTGTCCCGTTGCGTTATTTGATTTTATTCATAAATGTTTAGTGTCGGCTTAGAATAACACTACTCCATTTCTACCCGTGGGTGATCGTAAGAGGCGACTAAGGGTATTGGGGCTTTTTAAGTGATTTTTGGGCGATGTGGTTGGAGAACCGTCACCAAAATCGTTTATTATTACCATCTTTTCCCCAATCAACTTCCAAAAGTGGCTGAGGAATTTCTCATTCCAAAGCTCTGGCTACCCCGTTAAGGGATTTATAGCCGTGAGTATATGTATGTATGTTTTGTTTTGTATTTATTAGTCTTTTGTTACCTTACTATTTAAAAGTTGTATGGAAGCGACCGCTTTTAGTGATAAGACCGCATATTGTAACTTTTGTAAAAGCGATTCATTATGTTTCTAGGCTAAATTTTAACTTTGATATGCAATAAAGGGCTTTTCTTCTCTATTCTATTTGCAATTTTAATAGCATACCGCTCTCAATAGCTAATCGATTTGAACATACATACATATTTATATACATATTCTCACTGCTGTAAATCCCATGAAGGGGTAGCCAGAGCTAGGGAATTAGAAATTCCTCAGCCACTTTTGGAAGTTGAGTGGGGAAAAGATGGTGAAATGAAGGTTTTTGGTGATGGGTCTCCAACCGCATCACCCAAAAATCCCTTAAAAGCCCCAATACCGTTAGTCGCCTCTTACGTATACCCACCGGAAGAAATGGGGTAGTGCTATTCTAAGCCGGCACTACACAGCATAAAAATCAACGATTTGAACAATTCTTTTGAACATAACCTCTGGCGAACCAGCTAGCCTAATGCTAATAAATAACCACTGGGCGACGTAAATAATATCGAGAGTTGAACAAACACACACATAAAAACTCACTATAAATCCTAAAAAGGGAGCCAATAATAAATTTGTCAACCATTTTTGGAAGATTATTTAAATTACATAAATACATAATTGTAGTTATATTCACACCATTAGTTCCAATTAAGGTAGGCAGAAACTATCGATCGCCAATTTTTACGATCCTGGGAAACCTTTGTCGCTTGATTTCATCAATCTTTTCAATAAATGCCCTTTTATTATTACACTTTGATTAAATATTCTAAGTTACTAACCTTAGTAATTGTGTTGAGGAACTTGACTCCCCGATAGCTGATGGAGAGGATGATGTCGGGAGAATCTCGGGGCTCTTTGGTGCTTTTCTTTAGTTTCTGAATTGACTTCTTCGTGGATTCCGTGCCTCGTAGCTCTTTTACCACCGTCGATCCTAAGTACTGTTAGAGAAACAAGTTAAAGTGACGGATCGAACATTAATTATGTCAAAAAATATATAACTACTATTCTAGCATCCATTACCAAAATTCATCAGCCACTTTTGAAAGTTTGCTGTGTAGTGTCGGCTTAGAATAGAACTACCCCATTTCTTCCGGTGGGTGATCGTAAAAGGCGACTAACGGTATTGGGGCTTTTTAAGGGGTTTTTGGGCGATGCGGTTGGAGACCCATCGCCAACAACCTTTATTTTACCATCTTTTCCCCACGCAACTTCCAAAAGTGGCTGAGGAATTTCTAATTCCTTAGCTCTGGCTACCCCTTCTAGGGATTTATAGCCGTGAGTATATGTATGTATGTACTTTCAAAGTTGAAAAAAGAATAATTTTTCAAATAAATGATCGTTGCTGCTGGAATGGTAACCGAATTGCCTAACAATTGTAAAATTACATATTCATTTTTAATACATACCTAATCGTAATCTTTTAGTTTAACATTCTTATAAATTATACAGTATACATACATTTAGTAAGAGATTCACTATTTACTCATTGAGTCGGTAACCAGATTATATTTAAATAATTATTCAGATATAGAACAACATTTTATCCTAAATATTATATGATAAAATAAGGTATAAAAATCACGTAAGTGTTGTAAACGTTATCGACTAACTAGAAATCATAAACATGAATTCAAACCTTTAATAGAGATACCAGAAGGCATACATATAATGTTCTCACAAGTTGATACTAAGCGGGCATTAAATGATTGCGTAGCTAATATTACACCTTTAACACTTACAGCAGACACATGATTACTTCAATTACGTAACTTCCTAAAACCTTACTTTACTCCGATATTTTTATATGTGAATTATATAATATACATACATACACAAACTCACGGCTTTAATAATATAGGGTAGCCAGAGCTTAGGTATAAGAGATCCGTCAGCCACTTTTGGAGGTTGTGTGGGGAAAAGATTATAACAACCTCGATATCTTAGTAACTGTACTGTCCCAAAGATTTAAAAACACATTTGTAAGTTGAGTGGGGAATATATTGTATATTATTGGTTGTAGGTGAGGGATCTCCAGCCGCATCGCATCTTTTCCCAAAAATAATAATTTAGAGAATGGCAGATGAGTCTACGATAGTTCAGCTCTGATAACCACTTAATAGGAACACAGACGTGATTTTATGCACAACATATTAAGTTTATATTTAATATTACATTTTTTAAATCGACGCATATTTTTTATGTTCTTTCTATACAGTGTAGTGTCGGCTTAGAATAGCACTACCCCGTTTCTACCGATGGGTGTACGTAAGAGGCGACTAACGGTATTGGGGCTTTCAAGGGATTTTTCGGCGATGCGGTTGGAGACCCATCACCAACAACCTTTACTTTACCATCTTTTCCCCACTCAATTTTCCAAAAGTGGCTGACGAATTTCTAATTCCTTAGCTCTGGCTACCCCTTCTAGGGATTTAAAGCCGTGAGTATGTATATGTTTCTATACATCTATACGCGGTGGTATGCAAAAGGTAACATTAAGTATACTCACATTAGCAACATAAGTCACAGCTCCAGTCACCAAAACGAAAGGCTGATGTTTCCATTGCGTCTTCAAAGCTCCGGGTACCCCAACTAACAGTTCCGACGGAGCTCTGATCTCCAGATCTGAGGGTCTAGGCGGCTGAGGCGCGGGTCTATTCTTTTTACTCCGTTTCAAGGTCTCGCCGCCAGGGGGCGCTAGACTTGGCACCACTGGTGGGGGCACGGGCCGGAGAAGTTCCGATGGGGGTAGTTTTTCTTTGATTTCTTCTTTTAGTTGTTGGATGTTGCTTTTCTGTAATGTTGGTGGTGGTTAGTTTTTGTTTAAGTGGGATGTTTGATGAGTGAGTGGATTGATTGCAAACATACAAGAATACTTATTGTATACATAGTAAGTTTTGGAAACTTAATTATAAACTACCTCCGTTTGGATAAAGTTTTTTGCAAGGAAACAACTTAAACTCTAACTCCAGAGAAACTGCTATACTTCTTTTAGAAGCAACGAAATTATTATTTTTTGTAATAAATAAACAGACATTTATAGTAAAATACGGATAGATAATTGTAGTATTAGTTAGTTTCTCTTGACTCCACAGCGTAAAATGACAGAAGACAAACCAAAAGTTACATTTAGTTTCCCAGTTTCCTCACAATCGTATAAAGAATACCAACCGCTTAAAAAGTGACAAACTAAAGAAAACACAAGTGAACATCAACTACACAAAGCCAACCAAAGGCACAAAACACACAAACGAGAGCAGTCGTCATCACAATACTCAATTAAAATTACCATTCACACTTCAGAAGTGACGGACAAAAGCAGAATAAAAAGCGTCTCGTTAAAATTGGTACTGCGTGAATTTTTAATTAACCCACTAAAGCTGTGGATTGATAAATGAGTGACTAATTTCAAGACAAGTGTCATTAGGATTGCAGAAAAAGAACTGTCATGTCAATTTGGTGTTCGCAGTTTGGAGTGAGTGTCGCTAACAGGGAAGAGGCTCGTCACTTGCGGTGAATGAAATGATGAATAGGATTGACAGTGATGCGAGTGATGTTAGGTTTTCTTTCTGGCAAGGGTTGTGTGAGTGTTTTTGAGGGCTTCAAAATTCCAATTTTAAGATGCTTTTGAGTAGGTCGTAAAAAGTGGCTAAAGGTATCTAACTTGGTGGGTTTTAAAGGCAGTGTTTTGGCTGTCATTTTCAATTACTAGTAAATAGCCAAATAAATAACTGAAATGTTCTTTTATTTTCTCCGAATTAAATTATTGTGATTATAAATAGTGTTCGATCAACAGTTAGGCCTTAAAAGTAATGTAAAATATATGTTTAAAGAATGTACATGTGTAAATAAAACAACATTAAACTAATAACTGTCAAAAGATTATCTATGAAATCTATAAGAGATCGTTACACTAAAGAGATTTATTTTATACTAGCTTTCCGATCACGGCTTCGCACGCTTAGGAATTCGGTTATATTGTGGTATAAAGCACAACTATAAGAAAACTTCTCATTCCCACGATTTCCCTCGGGAACATATTTTTTTCCGGGATAAAAGTACCCTTTTATTTAATTCTAACTCCTAACTATACGTCTGGAAAGTTTCAAAGCAATCGGTTCAGTAGGTACGGCGTGAAAGCGGAACAAACAAACAAACTCACTTTCCGATTTATAATATACTAGTACGGATATGACGAAGTTTGAAGTACCTAGTTAAATTTTCTAGAAACCCAATTTTTTTAACTAGACTTTAGTTAGTTTAGACATAGTTCTAAAAACCATAAAATAAATCCTTGCATATTGGATATCAGTTCACCCAGCATCCCCGTATTAACCCCACAGCCATACACACGACGTAGCTCACTCGAATGAAAAGGCCCCGCTGAATAGGCCACACTGAGCTCTAATTACCTATACACGACTGACGATGTGTGAAATTAAAAAAGGTACCCACATACCGTATAGTGTGTGCTTGGCTATTTTACATTTTCTTCAAGCAAATTCTCGTTGTGGAATTACGTTTTTAAGCAATTATGGGTTTAGTTTTGTTAGTAGTAATTAAAGATAAAGATTTTATAATTAAAATAAACAATACGTGTGGTAATAATCCCCAAATGAGGTTTTCATGAACAAAAAGATTTAAATAATACGTGTAGTGCCGGCTAAGAATATCACTATCACTACCTCTTTCTACCCATGGGTGTCGTAAAAGGCGACTAAAGTTATGGGGCATTTTAAAGTGTTTTTGGGCGATGCGGTTGGAGACCCATCACCAACGGTACTTTATTTCTTGTCCCCAATCATTTTCCAAAAGTGGCTCTGGCCAACCCCTCTAGGGATTTATGACTGTGAGTGTATGTAATTAAAATAAAGTTCAAATGACAATTAATAGGAGTTTAAGTACAGGTAACATATTTCACAAACGAAATGAGTACCGATCGTTCGAAACAATGTGTACACTACAGTAAACATGCATTTCCGATAATTGCTTTGTCCGTATAAAACTGTATTAAAAAAAAAATGGTAGATGAAGAACTGAATTCAGTAAAATTATAACTAACTCTAGTAAGGGAAAAACGTTTAAGAAGGTTTTAGAAGGAGAACATTCATACATACATACATATACTCACGGCTATAAATTCCTTGAAGGGGTAACCAGAGCTACACTTTTGGAAATTGCGAGAGGAAAAAATGGTGGAGTGACTGGTCTCCAACCGCATCGCCCAAAAATCCCTTAAAAGCCCCAATACCGTTAGTCGCCTCTTACGTACACCCACCGGAAGAAATGGGGTAGTGCTATTCTAAGCCGAAAAAATTGAGTGTTTAGAATAGGAGATTTAATTTTATTGAAACCAAGAAACGAGCTATCAGAAGAGTGTGCTGCGGATGCAGAAAGTGAATACTCTGACAAAGACAAAACCAGATGACAAAAATTCCGTAATATTATACAGCAGAAGTATTATTTGCAGGTCGGCGTAAACGATGAGTATGCGGGTATTTAATACAATATATATTCTATTCATACTTAACAAAACTTATGACCAAATAAGAATAAAGATGAATATAAAACCAATTATTTCCACTCGACAAACTTTTAGTACCAAGTGTCACCGATAGGGCGGCGCCACCTTACATGCAGTTAACAAAATTATAATTAAAAGGCACACCCCGCAATCTGACGCGAGATTAAAACTGCTAATCCACAACAAATTGCTCATCTTGGCGCTATTATCACGCTTTGAAGGTGAGGGGGGTAGCCAGGCAACACCCTCGTTCAGGTGTGATAATATTAGATGTTATTTACCGGGGAATTTCGTAGAGTCAAAGATTGGCTGATATCTATCGCTCTTTTACAGTTTTGAGGGAGGGTTGGAAATGTGTTTAAATGAATAAAGGATGATCCTTTCGTTATTTAAGGCATTTCTAATAATATAAATGCAAAAGTTCAAATGTGTATAAACAAACGTATTAAGTTTAGTACTATCGAATGCGATAGGTGATTAACAGGATATAAATTGCGATTGTGGAGAACCCAGGTGACATGAGATATCATGTTTGGGTATTTAAGATGACGAATGAAAGTAAATTAGTGAATGAGATATATAGAGCCAATGTACCATCTTAGCGTATCATTACCATCCGGTAATGTTAGTGATGGATGAAGTGCTTAAAACGGCAGGCATCCGAAGCATAAAATAAATACATACATGCATATACTTACGCCTATAAATCCCTAGAAGGGGTAGCCAGAGCTAACGAATTAGAAATTCCTCAGCCACTTTTGGAAGTTGCGTGGGGAAAAAATGGTAAAATAAAGCTAACTCTAGTAGGGCAAAAAACGTTTAAGAAGTTTTAGAAGGAGAACATTCATACATACATACATATACTCACGGCTATAAATTCCTTGAAGGGGCAACCAGAGCTAAGAAATTAGAAATTCCTCAGCCACTTATGGAAATTGCGTGGGGAAAAAATGGTGGAGTAAAAGTTGTTGGTGACTGGTCTAAAACCGCATCGCCCAAAAATCCCTTAAAAAGCCCCAATACCGTTAGTCGCCTCTTACGTACACCCATCGGAAGAAAAGGGGTAGTGCTATTCTAAGCCGACATTACACAGCAACATAAAATAAATATTTGTGAATATATACGAAGATTGGTGGGTTTGCCAGGATTATTTTTCGAGATACAGTGAAAAAGATATCCAAAATAAAAAATATAAATTATCTTAAATATAGGCATTTGTGCCAAAATCCTTATGTCCTTAAAATAACTTCCTACAACACGCACGGAAAGAAATGCTTTACTGCTATTGGAATCCGACACTAGACTAAATTATTTTACACAATACATGTACAGGAAAGTACCGTGATACATTTAAAAAGGA
Source organism: Bedellia somnulentella (assembly GCA_963576735.1). Classification (NCBI taxonomy): domain Eukaryota; kingdom Metazoa; phylum Arthropoda; class Insecta; order Lepidoptera; family Bedelliidae; genus Bedellia; species Bedellia somnulentella. Next base: position 2,393,420 of record OY755187.1, on the reverse strand, counting down.
TATACCGATATCCTGAGTGTAACTGACAACAAATCACATGTATAATATTGGATTGGATTGGACACTTATTGGACCAATTTGTAGTTTAGTGGATTTAAGTGATAGGGAGTTGCTATGATACTAACAAATTGGTCAATTGCAAGTAGTGCGGGTAAACGGTTAGGAATCAATAAATTATTTTAAAAAATGTTGAGTGTTATATAAAAACTCCTTTCTTATTTTAAGAGCATCGGTACAAAACCAAAAAGGGTTGGTAAGGGGAATACCTCACATCACATTATTTTGAAAATCATAACTTGCCCTTGCCCTTTTCACTTCAGTGTTTTTGTACTATAATTAAACGTACGTAACATATGTTCCTCACGCTACAATAAGATAACGACATAGAGAATTTAAATCTAAATAGAGAAGAAACGAAGAATGCCGAATTCCGTATACGATTCAGTACATTTCGACCGAATTAAGCGAAGCAAATGTATGACCAACAAAAGTCAGAACATTGAATCAACCAATCTTTTCATACAGGCCAAAGTATTCTTTTCATACAGGCCAAAGTATTCTTTTCATACAGGCCAAAGTATTCTTTTCATACAGGCCAAAGTATTCTTTTCATACAGGCCAAAGTATTCTTTTCATACAGGCCAAAGTATTCTTTTCATACAGGCCACCGGGTTGTGTCGCCGGGCTTTGTCGGCGTGCCGATACCGGCGGGCTCGGTGTGTATTGGCGCTTAGGAACAACTTATTTGACAATCAGTTTTTAGCGAAATTTATTCAGCAATTTTTGTACTGAACTACGTTTGGTTTCCGCTCTATTTAGTTAAGTTCTCTATGGATAACGATTTTGAGAAAATCTGAACATAATTTCAAAGATAATAAAACAAAACGAAGGTAGTAGAAGACGGTCTGTAAAAGTTTTTAATTGTGTCATGTTTTCATTCAATATGAATGCGGTAGAATTGGTATATAGAATGAAAGAAAATGCGGTAAGGTAATAGGGTTAGCGTTAAAGTTCACTTCCATTATTGATTGGTCAGATTTTAACCCCCCCACAAAAACAGATCTGGGGACACGGTAGTGCCCCCGCCAAGACGAGCCAAGCGAAGCGCACGGACACTACCTACCTTTTCTCGAAGCGCTTTGTCGTTTTTTTGAACCCTCATAACTTGGGTTTGAATTATGCTTGATCAACAAAATTTTCGGGATATATTGTCAATAGCAGACTCAATGAACATATAAAGTTTTAATTACATAAGCTTTCATACTTCAGATTTAATTCATATCTAAAAAACGTTGTTTTTTTCACTGACTCACTGTTGATCATCAAAATTCTTAGGGTATTTCCTAATGTCCTAGAAAGCTGAAATTTTGTATGTAAGCTAGTATTAGCACACAAACAACAAAACATCACAAACTCTACGCCTTAGTCAAAATATGTGGCTTGGCCGTTCGTTACTACAAGAACTATTATATAACACAAAATTAATGAACAGTGAATAAATTTTTCACCTTACACCGATGTGAATGGCCAAGCCACATATTTTTAGTAAGGTGTAGAGTTTGTGAAGTTAGGCCTTGTAGAGTTAGGGCGTGTAGTGTTAGAAGCTTGGCTCTACATGAGATCTGATAACTTTTTGACAGTGCGATTCATATGGGCTCGTCTTGGCAACATTTTACATGAAAATGTTTTTGGTGGGATAAAATAGTTCTATTAAAAACTGACAAGCCAAATTCTAAATAATTGCAACTTCATAAAATATATCAGCAACAATTAATAAAGCTCTTCGGCTACATCATAAGGATATCCTCTTTATCGTAAAGGCTCATTTTATGCATTTTAAAATGGAGTAATGAGTGTCAATTGGGTTTAATAAATTATGCAGTTGAATGGATGTGTCAATTGAAACATTGGTTTTAATAACAGCTATTATAGTTACACTATATGATGCATTTGCTATTTGCTGTGTAGTGTCGGCTTAGAATAGCACTACCCCATTTCTTCCGGTGGGTGTACGTAAGAGGCGACTAACGGTATTGGGGCTTTTAAGGGTTTGTTGGGCGATGCGTTTGGAGACCCATCACCAACAACCTTTATTTTTACCATCTTTTCCCCACTCACATTTTCAAAAGTGGCTGAGGAATTTATAATTCCTTAGCTCTGGCTACCCCTTTTAGGGATTTATAGCTGTAAGTATATGTATGTATGTATATGATGCATGTATTTAGCTTTCAAATTTATAACGACCCCAGTTGCTTTTGACTTAGTTTGCTTATGGCTTAAACCATAATTTATCTTAGTGACATAAAGGTCATTTTACGAAACATATGTATGTTTCAACTAGCATTTACTTCGTATATTGTTTTTCGAAATTATTCCTAATTTATCAATATTTTCTACAAAGTAGGCTGGAATCAGAAAAAAGATCAATGAAAGAGCATCTGTGAGAGGATTAATGAAGAAGCTATTAGCTAGTCTTTCCTTAGAAGCTTCAAAATGGCAACCAAATTTCCCTACGTATCCCAAAGGGCTTTACAAAAGTAAGTACATATAAATAAATCTGAGTTTTGTTTCATTTCAAATACTTATTATCTCGTATAAAAGTTGATAGTTCATCATTCTCCCATATAAAAAAGTGGATGCTCCAAAACCTACATACATAAATAGCTACATAATAACACCACCCAAACAGCACCCAGTAAACCTACATAACATATCACAAACGTCAATATGTAATAATAAATATTCAGTATGTCTGTTTGTCGGACAGGACGGTGACTAGAGTTATGCATATTCAGGAGCGAGCATTGTTAGGCATATTGTATGCTGGACTTGTGCCAATAGAAATGCGGACATATAGGCATTTTGGTTCACTCATTGACGAATCTGTTAGCGCGGTATTAGCTTTGTAGTTTTGTTTTTGATAATAGATATTATGGATGGATTATTTAATCATGTTTCTAGATCAGATAGAAAACGTTCTTATATAGGCGCGGGTCCGAAGTGAGAAGAATAAAAGAGCATGTATGAGAAGAATAATGAATGTAAGGGCAGCAAGAGAGGTTTGTCAATAAGAAGTTTGTTATATTAAGAAACCATCAGGACTTACGCCCGATTTCTGAATTGAGTATTCAAGCTGAGAACGACTTAAGTATCGTTTTGTCTCATTCAGTTGTTAAGATTTCAATGCGACAGAACGATACTTAAGTTGTTCTCAGCTGGAGTACTCAATTCAGAAACCGGGCGTTAATCAAAACGGCAATATAAAAGGTAACTCACCAGCGTATTGAGATCAGTACTAATATCTTCCATATTGCTAGCAGGTCCATTGTGCTGTCCTGAAACCGAAGCCAATATCCTCTTGCGGTGTCCAGACTTCTGAATTTCCAGAACTGCTGTCAATTCAACCTCCCATATCCTTTTAACCCTATCCATATCTACGTACAGGTGTTTCTTAAACGTATCTGCATATTGTTCCAAGTTTATGCTTTTCAGCCATAATTCTACGTTTTCATTTTGTTTGCTAATATTGTTGTTATTGTGGTTATGACTAATTTCTGTTATTTTGTTTGGCAGTTGCTTCACTAGTTCTAGGATTTTCGCTCTATCTGTTTCTTCTATTCCCATTGCTTTGAGATCTGACTCGTCTAGGACTCCGTTCTAAAAAGGAAGAAATGTTTTAGTATACTTGGTTTTTTCATTCATCTTTTTTTCATATAGGAAAGCGATAGGATATTGAAACATACAGCATACATGTAATTATGACAAAACAGATAACCTACGTACATACATATATTCACGGATATAGATCCCGAAAAGAGGTAACCAGAACTTCAGAGTACAGCGCAACACAAATTGAGCCCGCCCGGCCGGCGACATATATCTACGTTCTAGTTTTCATACATAGGTTAGACATAATTATTTTTATACAGACCGACAGGTTGTGTTGCCGGTATTTCTCTGCGGCCCGGCGGGCACATTCTGTATTGCGCTTGAAATATCTAAGCCTTTATTAAGATGAATGAGAGTGGATAATGAATTACAAATAATAAACCTTTTATTCTATTTGTTAATCTATCTAATCTACTTTTCAATATATTTACATATAACGATACTCACAACAAAATCCACATCATCGAACCCGCTCTCAACGAACAGCGGCTCATAGTCGTGCAGCCCGCTGCCGGCCAGCCAGAGTCCCAGGTTCGACGCCACGGACGGACTGAGACTCGACTCCGAGCAGCTGAGCCCCAGCCGGGATGTGAACTCCTGTTCTAGCTCTGAGACGAACACTGACTCTCGGACTAGCTTGCTGCCGAATGAGGCCATTATTTCGGAGATTTTCGCCCATTCTTCCTGCGAAGAAAATTGCATGTCAATGTTTTTTGTGGAAGGAAGGGGATGATGCAAAATAGAAATGTTGTAATAATTTACTTAACATTCGTTTTGGAAAATCGATTGTATCAATATATCGCATAATCTATATGCGAAAATTAAATACTTTTTTCCACTATCATTTGACTAGGTATAACGTAGCAGCTCAGGGTTTAGTATTAACCCTGTTACGTAATGTTCAGAGGAATGAGCACCTTTGCCGTAAGTTAGGGGGTATACGGCGATAGCGTTTTAGTTTATAGGTTTGAATTGAATCCATCAGTCTTGCATTTGAGGACAATCACTTGCCCATTTAGCTCCCAAAGATTGAAATTTCAATCGAAGAAGGTAATTAGAGCAGTTTATTTCAATTTAATTCTAACATTACAGGTTTATATAATCAGCTTTGAAAAAGGGACAAGCCTTGAGCTCGCTAAGTTAGCTAAGTTTATGAATTTATAAGTTTTAATTGAATCCATCCCTCCTGCATTTGAGGCCAATTACTTGCCCATTGAGCTCCCAAATCTTGCAATTTAAATTTCTAAGAGGTAACTCTAACTAGTGATAGTAAAAATCTGCTTTGATAAAAGGATAAGCTATAACCTCAATGTCCATAGCGACAGTAGCAAAGTACCGAGCCCAGTACTTATTCATCAAATGAAGGCACATCTGATATACGTTTATACAAGAGTTTTTTTTTAGTTTTTTTTTGCAATACAATTTCGGTGTTAGTTTAATTTCTGTGTGTGTTAGTTTAACGGTGAGGGAAAACATCGTGAGGAAACCCACATGGCTGAGTTGTACTTAGTCATGTGACAGTCTATTCGTACAAAACGGCGATAGGCCTGCCCCCTATCACGTGAGTACACTGTCTAAGCAAAACGTGGGTACATTCTCTGGACACTAGATGGCGCTGCCATGTGAGTTCAGAAGTATTGGTACCTCTGCCAACCCCTTCGGGGATAAACGGCGTGAATGTTTATGTTTATGTTATGTTTAATTTCTGTATTTTAAATTTTTATATTGTTTTGATTGGTGTATATTATTAGTTTTATTATGTGTCTTTATGATGAGAATAAAGCATTTTCTTTCTTTCTAACCTCAAAGAAGATGATAAAGCACAAGAACTAAATACACAATTCCTTAAACCCAGTGTCATCTCGTCTTAGCTCAGCTCAAGTGTCAACAATAATGTGTCGACCACGATGCAGCTCAGTTTCACCACATGATAATATAACATGATGAGCTAACACGACGCGACATCGCCCGCATAGCGATTCATTACACTATGCCAGAGGTACACAACCTTTTGAGTCGAATGAAGCAAAAAATGCAGTTGAATAAATGTTAAATCCTGCGTTTAGCAGAGGCTAATAAGAGTGCGGTCTTTATAAGTCGATGTTGGGCGATGTGGCTGAAGAGCAATCATTACTGAAACCTAAGTTTTACTTATTCTCCCGAGCCAACTTTCAAGTGGCTGAGGAATTCCTAGCCCTATTTGGAATATAAAGCCGAAGTTATATGCATTTAAATATCAAATTCTTTGAAAAGCTACTTTTTATTTCTATCCAACAATATATCGTAAAAACCATGTGTATAAATCTAGACTATAGAACATCTTCTTATCCTCAGAGATGTATGTGGCTCACGAGCCAAAGGTTGCCGACCACTGCAATACCTATTTATATTGGTCTCTGTAGAGTTTTACTACCCAAGGTGTTTTAGTTTGGTTTTATGTTGTATCAGGTTCCCTTTGTCCCATGCATGGAAAATATATTATTCGTAAGCTTTACTACTTAAAAAGCTGAGGTCCAAACTTTAGGGAAGACATGGGTCAACGGCTGTTTTAGTTGCAGCTACAGCGAAGCGAGCGTTTTTATTTTAGCATAAATAAGTTAAATATTGGTTCGTTAATAACATATACTCACGGCTATAAATCCCTAGAAGGGATAGCCAGAGCTAAGGAATTAGAAATTCCTCAGCAACTTTTGGAAAATTGAGTGGGAAAAGATGGTAAATTTTAGGTTGTTGGTGATGGGTCTCCAACCGCATCGCCCAAAAATCCCTTAAAAGCCCCAATACCGTTAGTCGCCTATGACGTACACCCACCGGAAGAAATGGGGTAGTGCTATTCTAAGCCGACACTACACAGCATATTAATAACAACGTTAAATAAGCTGGTTATGTGCTATATAATAAAAGAAATAAAGTTTTAATACGTTTACATTATTAATCTAATATGTATTATTAGACATTTACCTACCTAACTACACTCACGGCTGTAAAAATACCTAAAAGGGGTAACCCATACTTCTAAAAAAAATTCTTCAGCCTTTCTTTCAAATTTTAAAAGATGACAAAATAAGGGATAAAAATGCTGTGTGTAAATAAAGAAAAAATAAAATAAAATTGCTGTGTAGTGTCGGCATAGAATAACACTACCCCATTTCTTCCGGTGGGTGGACGTAAGAGGCGACTAACGGATTTGGAGCTTTTAAGGGATTTTCGGGCGATGTGGTTGAAGACCCATCACCGAAAACCTTTACATACATACATATACTCACGGCTATATTTCCCTAGAAGGGGTAACCAGAGCTAAGGAATTATAAATTCCTCAGCCACTTTTGGAAGTTGAGTGGGGAAAAGATGGTAAGAATAAAGGTTTTTGGTGATGGGTCTCCAACCGCATCGCCCAAAAATCCAATAAAAAGCCCCAATACCCCTTTACTAAACCTTTTTTAAACTTACCATCTTTTCCCCACTAAAATTTCCAAACGTGGCTGAGGAATTTTCAATTCCTTATACACTACATACACACCTACACTACACGGCTACACCTTCTAGGGATTTATAGCCGTGAGCATATGTATGTATGTGTATGTATGTATGTAAAATAAAGAATCACTTAAAAGCGCCAATCCCTTGGTCCTACCTACCTACGGGAAGTAATGACGTATGATTGTAAGGCACCTATACAGCATATTAAGAAACATAACAAAGAAATCATAATAATTGAACCTACAAGGAAAACTGAACAACAACATACCGGAACATCCTCTTTCAAAATCATCGCAACTTGAATGAGTTGTAATAATACATTCAAATTCAAATTAAGAATTCAAATTCGAAATCTAAAGCATACGATGAGTCGTGGCAGTTAAAGACCGTTACAAATACAGGTGTGCCAACTTCACAGTGCTAATTTTCATCACTTCCTGTCTTTGTTGCCGTTATTTTAAACTTTGATGATGGCGGTTCTTATTCATTGTTATTTATTTTATTTGTGATGATACAAACTAGCTTTATTGTTTATGAATCAAGATTGGAGACCCGTCACCTAAAACATTTATTATTACCATCTTTTCCCCAATCAACTTCCAAAAGTGGCTGAGGAATTTCTCATTCCAAAGCTCTGGCTACCCCGTTAAGGGATTTATAGCCGTGAGTATATGTATGTATGTATGAAACGAATAAGCAAATGACGTAAATTTAAACGGTTTCGTTTCAATTACAGGACATAGAAATATGAAAATCTAAAAAAGCGCAATGAATTGTGGCAGTTAAAGACCGTTACAAATCACAGGTGTGCCAACTTCACAGTGCTAATTTTCATCACTTCCTGTCTTTGTTGCCGTTATTTTAAACTTTGATGATGGTGGTTCTACTTAGTATTTCTGATGTTAAACATGAGTCTATTGTTTATGAACTATTGAAACTATTTACAAACGGCGTAAAATATTAATGGATTGTTCTCAATTGTAAGATATTTAAATAAAGGATTCATAATAAAAAAATAATTAACGCAGGATGTGTCATGAAGTTTAAGACCGTTACGAATATGTAGCGTCGACTTAGAATAGCATTAACCCAGTTGTTTCCGCGGGTGTAGTCCTCTTGAATCGACTCACGACTGAGGTTTAAGTTATTATTAGGGTATGTGTCTGCAGACCTATTAATAACCAGACTTTTAAAATATATTTTTCCTAACTTCACTTGCAACGGTGGCCGATTAATTGTTGATTCCAAAGCTGAGTCTATACTTATATTATTGTTGTCTATACTTATATTATTGTTGTCTATACTTATATTATTGTTGTCTATACTTATATAATTGGTGTACGTTGGTATGCCAACCCCATAAAAATGCAAATTTTTATCACATCCTATGTTTGTCGAGGTTGCTTCGAACATTTCTAATGATATTGGATTATAACTATACTACTGGTTAAACGATAAAATATTTTACATAAGCAGAAATAAAGTACCTTGTAATTTCATAAGCCAAGAACATTATTTATTATTTATTTATTTACACAAGGAAAACAAACAGCTGTGATACTTAAAATTAGGATACACTTTTTCACCAATAAAATATATATCAGTGTTTTTCGTTATGTTCGGAAATGTTCAACATCGGCGTTTTATATGTAAGTACTAGCGACCCGTCCCGGCTTCGCACGGGTGCAATGCAAAATATACCTACTACAGAATGTCCTTATACACAACGTTCACAGCTTTTTTGTCATTAGCCAATACAAACATGTTTTGCTTAGACGTTACTCTTGACAGCGCGACATATAATTGGCCATGTGAAAAACACTCAACACTCAAGTCTAATCCTGCAACTTTAAAAGTTTGACCCTGGGATTTATTAATGGTCATTGCAAAAGATATCTTTACCGGAAATTGTAGGCGTTTAAATTGGAACGGTAAATCTGATGGTTTCAGAGGAATTCGGGGAATTAGTACATCTTCTCCGGTACCACATCCGGTGAGTATTGTGCACTCTATTATGTTTTTTTTTTATTTTTTCTTAATTTTTTAAGGATCGTAATTCATGGCAGAATATTCTTTATTTACCCATCTGTGACTGATCGGTTGTCCGTTTTGTTCAGCGTTACTATGTGTCTGTGCTGATTCTCTCGTTCTCTGTATTCGATTTCTATTCTGGCTGAGGCGAGCCTCATGCTCTACAGAGGATTCTCTGGCTCTCTGAACTCTACGTCTAACCCGACCCTGGCTGCGGCGAGCCTCACGCTCTATTGAGGATTCTCTTTCTCTCTCAGTTCTATTTCTATCTCGGAGCTGGCTGAGGCGAGCCTCGCGTTCCGTTGACGATTCTTCATCTCTTGCTGAACGTGCTCTTCTGGCATTCACTGTACTACGACCTATGTTCGCACGACGACGTCTTCCGGACATGACTTTATAATGTCTGTTCAAAATTTAATACTTAGGTACTCAGTACTTGATTAAACTCACAACTTAAAACTATACGTATGATTATGAACTAATTGCACTAATTATTGGTTAGTGCTAGAGTAAAAAATATTTACTTACTATTCGTTCGACTAAAAACAAAAGATTATCAACAACAAAATATACCTATTCTATTCAGTTCTTCTATGAACTTAACTATAATTTTCAATAATTGATAATGCTCGCCCTAATACTACATTGTCTTAACTCTAAATTCAAATCAAAGTCTTAATGGAAGAAATATGGTTTTTAGCTAATCCTATCTAACCTAATGTACTTACAATACTACTAATATAATAATAATAATAAAAATTCTAATTTTCTGTTTCGGCCATGGGCGAGGCGAGAAACTAAAAATGTTCCCAAAATAATAATAATAAAAATTAAAAGATAATCAACAACAAAAGATACTTATTCTATTCAGTTTAATTAATTCTTGATATTTTCCTCGCTAGAGAGCTCCGATAAACGCGTGCGCTCGCTGCAAATCATAAAGTGCTATAAGGCGAAGCCACAAAGCCCAAAAACCACTTAAAAAAAGTCCATACCCTTAGCCGCCTCGTACTACACCCGTGGGTAGAAAGGGGTAGTGGCATTCAAAGCCGGCACTACACGGCAATTTTAAACATTTCTATAATTTCTAATAAATAAAGAATAAATAAAGGAAAGAAAAATTTCGACACAGGCGGGAATCGAGCCAATTGACACGGTGGCTCAGTTGGCAGAGCGTCGGGGCGTATACCCGAGGTTGCGGGTTCGATTCCCGCCTGTGTCGAATTTTTTTGTTCCTTTCTTTATTCTTTATTTATTAGTAACTAGCGACCAGCCCCGGCTTCGCACGGGTGCAATGCAAAATATACCTACTACAGAATGTCCTTATACACAACGTTCACAGCTTTTTTGTCATTAGCCAATACAAACATGTTTTGCTTAGACGTTACTCTTGACAGCGCGACATATAATTGGCCATGTGAAAAACACTCAACACTCAAGTCTAATCCTGCAACGTTAAAAGTTTGACCCTGCGATTTATTAATGGTCATTGCAAAAGATATCTTTACCGGAAATTGTAGGTGTTTAAATTGGAACGGTAAATCTGATGGTATCAGAGGAATTCGGGGAATTAGTACATCTTCTCCGGTACCACATCCGGTGAGTATTGTGAACTCTATTATGAATTTTTTTAGTGATTTTACCAGCAAACGTGGGCCATTGCAGAGCTTAGGGAGCGCTGCAAATCATAAAGTGCTATAAGGCGAAGCGCGGCCATCGACGCGCTATTTATAGGCACGCGCCGCCTGGCGCAAACAACTACGACCCTGCATTTTAAATTTGTAATATCTTCGGTAATATTCACTTAAATTACATGCTGTAAAAAGCATATTAATCTATAATAAATGCACAATTTATTTAAGGTACTCAATTGGATAAGGATTAATGCTGTATTGTTTAAAATCACTTCGTAAATAACAATTTTTTAGTAAAGAATAAAAATGGTTATGCTGGGTTATCCCTAAGAGATAGACATATACCATCGCGGACTTTTTTGTTGAACTTTTTAAGGTGAACAATACTGTAGTACATTATTTTGGTCTATCTCGTAGGGTTCAGCCAGCGTTTGCAATATAAGCGCAAAAAACGTGCTTATTTGCGACATCACATTAGAAACCTTTAAATTTGTCAGTGTTTCTCTACTATATTATGCATTTATTATACATACAAACCTTCCTTAAGAATCACTCTATCTATTGAAAAAAACCGCATCAAAATCCGTTGCGTAGTTTTAAAGATCTAAGCATACATACGGACATACAGCGAAAGCGACTTTGTTTTATACTATGTATTGATAATCAACATTACTACAAGTTATGACTATGTCATAAGCCTTAAAAATTACTGTGCTAACAGTTCCACAAAGCAATTAACTGTAGAATGTGGAAGTACTATGAATGAAGTAAGTAATTAATTATGTTTGAATAAACGAATGAATGAATCTTTGTTTGCTCTTTTATACAAATAAATTTTATAGGACATAAAATAAGGAGTGTGGTAGCACTATTACATACTTCTGAACTTCTTTCGAAGCACAATTGATACGAGTACTTGTATTGTACGTGAGTCAGAATAGCACTAGCCCAACTTACTACCACAAACTAATACAACTATACGATTAACTTTATTCCATCGCAGTCTACTTAAGTTAACATACATACATACATATACTCACGCCATTAGTTCCCATTGGGGTAGGCAGAGACTATTGATCGCCACTTCGTACGATCCTGCCAAACCTCTCTAGCTTCGTTTACATCCATCAATCTTTTCATACATGCTCTTTTATTCTTCATGCTTCGGACGCCAGCCTTTTTGAGCACACTCTCAATTTGGTCCAAGTGTGTTCTCCGTGGTCGTCCTTCACTAACATTACCATCCACACTAGCTCTATAGATCCCTTTTACCAATTATTTATTACTTTACCTCTATTTATCCCTTTTAAGTTAACTTAAAATACGTAACCGTGGTAGAGATAGAGAGGGTAGAGCACCGCCAATGGTGCAGACGATAAGGGTTCAAATCACGGGTCGGGCTTACACTAATTTGTCTTCTTAACGGTCATATTAACATACATACATGCAAACATATACTCACGGCTATAAATCCCTAGAAGGGGTAGCCAGAGTTAAGGAATTAAAAATTCCTCAGCCACTTTTGGAAGTTGCGTAGGGAAAAGATGGTAAAATAAAGTTTGTTGGCGATGGGTCTCCAACCGCAACGCCCAAAAATCCCTTAATAGCCCCATACCGTTAGTCGCCTCTTACGTACACCCACCGGAAGAAATGGGGTAGTGCTATTCTGAGCCGCATGTGTGGTTAATTTATCATGTTTGTTAACTTTGAGGGAAAGCAACGTAAGGATACCCACATGGCATGTGACAGTGTATTCGTACAAAACGGCGTAAGGCCTGTCCCCTATTACCTGAGTTAATTGTCACGTGATGTGCAGAAGTATTAGTACCTCTGCCGACCCGTTCGGGGATGTAGGTCGTAACGAATTATGCACATAGCCGACAAGGCCAAGAAGCATAAAACCATTCTCAATGTGATTCATTCTAAATAACATTTGATATAGCAAACTATCGTGTCAGATGATAAGGTTATCGGAAGTCCATTGATATATTTGCAGAGTGGCACTTTGGAGATAACCGAAATATATGTGTATCTAAGACATTTGCAAACATTCAATCGATTATAGATTATTTTGATTTGAAACGCCTTGATAACCGATTTTTAGGCTATAATATTTTTTTTTTAAATTTGTCCAAAATTTAAAACACGAAACATGATGTTGAAGATAAAATATTATTTGTATGCAGACCTTGCATAAAATGTTGTGAAATAATATAAGTTTTTTTTACTATTGAGAATATAAAAATAAAAAAATAAAATAAACTTAGTCTTAATAGGTCTAAGAACAATATTTTGTTGCAGTACATTCCCAAACAAATTGCCAAGAAATTATCTATATTTTTTTATGTAAGAAAAATCGTTCTTTATATCAGAAATCTCTATGAATTCTACTACGACTATTTTTATTTTAGTTCTTCACTGAAATTGACATATTTGTTATGTTGTTATAATATTTTTACTGTTTATATTATTTATTTATTTATAATACTGACATAATAACGATGTTCCAAAATAGATATGTCTCCTGCAACTAAAAGATAAAAAAATAAAGTGGGTATGAAGCCGTTCTTTCATTATAATATTTTATCAGATCGACCATTGAAAACCGAAAAGATTATATTTATTTAAAAATAAATCATACTTATAAGTATACGCCGTATATTCCTGGAGGAGTTGGCAGAGGTACTAATACTTCTGAATATCACGTGACATTGTCATGTAGTGTTCAGAGTAAAACCACGTTTTGCTTGGACAGCGTACCTACTCACGTGATAGGGGGCAGGCCTATTACCGTTTTCGTACGAATACACTGTCACGTACAATATTATTCATTAATCGTATTAAATACATACATACATACATATACTCACGGCGATATTTCCCTAGAAGGGGTAGCCAGAGCTAAGGAATTATAAATTCCTCAGCCACTTTTGGAAGTTGAGTGGGAGAAAGATGGTTAAAATAAAGGTTTTTGGTGATGGGTCTCCAACCGCATCGCCCAAAAATCCAATAAAAAGCCCCAATACCCTTAGTCGCCTCTTAAGACACCCGTGGGTAGAAAGGGGTAGCGACATTCTAAGCCGGCACTACACGGCTACGTATTAAATGTATAGACAAATAAAACCGTCAGTAAAACAAATTGCATTATTTCTAGAAAATAAAAGTGAAAGAATAAGTTGTCCAAAAACTCATACCTGCTCATCAAAAGGACTGAGTATAGACAGCGATTTATCTCCGCTCTGGCTCGTACTATTGCTCCTCTTCCTCACGTCCTCGTCGTCTCCATTGCTCCGGTCGTGATGCTGTCCATTGCTGGGTGCGTTCGGGAAGCTGACCACTGGCGGCTCTGTTGGGGACGCATCGTATACCGACTTCAGCTTGCGTAACGTCTTCGGCCTTTCAGCTGGCATTGGCCTCAGGCCTATACCGTCGAGCGTGGTCGTCGAGCCTTTGAACAGGCCTGCAACAAGGGAAAATATGGTAAGTTTTTTTGGATCTTTGGTCATAGAGAACTTATCTACACAGAGAGGAAACAAAGAACGTCATTTTCCGTAAGGGGTTCAGTTTATTGGCACTGACTTAGCGACTCAAATGTATGACCATACAAAAGTCAGAACATTGAATCAACCAATCAGGATGCAGGGATAACTTATTCTGCCAATTCGTTTATAGCGGATTTTTTTAGTACTATAGTTTTTTTGTATTTTTTTAGTTTTAACTTCTCTATGTGTTTGGTGCTCTTAAGTGGTACACCAGGGACGCTTATCTGGAAGACAATGGATTGGGAGGTTTGGCAGAGTTACGGAATACGTTACTGTGTCATAATTACGGCAATACTTGCCTTCGTATAAGTTTTCTTAAAATATTTTTTTAATTAAAGATAATGTCTAATAATTATCTTTCTAAATGAACAAAATGAAGTTAGATGAACGAAAAGCGGTAGCTAAACTTATGATTAAAAAATAAAGGAGAGAATATTGACCCCTACCAATTATACCTAAATTTGGCATTGAAGACGTTTAAAAGAACACAACGTTAATGTTTCCTTGTTACAATTTTCTCGAAATTAATTATCACTATCAACACCTAATAGAGTCAAGGTAGAGTATTTGAACGCAGAGAAACAGGTTGTACTATATTATCGGAAACAAGATTAGAATGCTGTTGAAGTGTTGCAGGCGAAATTAATTACAAACACCTTAAAGAGGCTTATTTAATGAAAATGTAAGTAATACGATGTATACAACACACATACACATACACACACATATTCACGGCTAAATTTCCCTAGAAGGGGCAACCAGAGCCAAGGACTCATAAATTCCTCAGCCACTTTTGGAAGTTGAGTGGGGAAAAGATGGCAAAAATAAAGGTTTTTGGTGATGGGTCTCCAACCGCATCGCCCAAAAATCCAATAAAAAGCCCCAATACCCCTAGTCGCCTCTTACGACACCCGTGGGTAGGATGGGGTAGCGACATTCTAAGCCGGCACTACACGGCAAAATGTATACAAATTGTGATATTAAACTTATCAATATGAATTTATAAAGTATAATATGAGTTCAAATTCTGGGTCGGATCTACACCAATATGTTTTTACAAAAAAAAATACGTGTAGTTTATTATGGTTGTTAACGGTGAGGGAAAATTTCTCGAGGAATCCAGGAATTCACACGGCTGAGTTGTACTTTGTCATGCATGTGGCAGTGTATTCGTACAAAACGGCGATAGGCCTGCCCCCTATCACGTGAGTACTGTCTAAGCAAAATGTGGGTTCTGTGATGTTAACACTAGGTGAAAATGTCACGTGATGTTCTAAAGTATTAGTACCTCTGCCAACCCTTTCGGGGATATACGTCGTGAACGTTTGAGTGTTTGAGTTGAGCAATAATATTGAATAGAGGTAGAATTGTCCGGCTTATCACTTAAAGCGATCTCTTCCGGACAACCTTTGAATGGTTAGGTTAGTGAATTAATGTTTAAAGATTTAGTAGTGCTATTCAAAGCCATTATACTACAGATTATTGTTGTTAGTACAGTTATTAACTGACCCTTGAGAGTCGTGATCCACGTGGAGCCAACCATTGGACAAACAAACCAACACTTTTTTATATATGAATACACTATTCATACAACGCTGATAGGCCTGCCCCTATCACGTTATTTCACTGTCTTAGAAAAATGTGGGTACTGTGAACACCAGGTGACAATGTCATGTGATGTTCAGACGCATTAGTACCTCTGCCAACCTCTGCGGATACAAGGCGTGAACATTTGAGTTTTTGAGTTGACAAATAACATTATCGAATACAGGTAAAGGAACTGTCCCATCACTTAAAGCGATGAGCGAGCGATCTTCCAGACAACCTTTGGAAGGTAAGGTCAGTGAATTAATGTTGAAAGATTTAGTAGTGCTATTTAAAGCCATTATTTCACTACCGGCTATTGTTGTTAGTACAGTTATTAACTGACCCTCGAGAGTCGTGATCCACGTAGAACCTCCAACCATTGGACAAACAAACCAACACTTTTACTTTTCTTGTTGCAACGTTTTCAACATAACCCACTTTCGTGACTGCTCGGCTTTTCCTATTAGATTCTTGTTTGAAGGTTAGATTGGTTATAATCTATTGAACAATTTAAATTTCTTTTTCTCATTGCATTTTTATTCAGTCAGCTCTGCGCAAATCTATTTGCATACAATACACACGTTAAAATCCTTTTTACGCTAACGTATAGGACATTCATATTTTTTATGGAACCAAGTTAACATAGGAGCACTCTGCGTAGTGTTGGCTAAGAATAGCACTATCATATTTCTACCCGTCGGTGTACGTAAGAGACGACTATGGGTATTGGGGCGTTTTAAGGAATTTTTGGGGGCTGCGGTTGGAGACCCATCGCCAACAACCTTTATTTTACCATCATATCCCCACTCAACTTCCAAAAGTGGTTGAAAAATTTCTAATTTCTCAGCTCTGGCTACCCACTTTAGGGATTTAAAGCCGTTATATATGTATGTATGTAACCAAGTTAAATCTTCCATGTACGAGTATATCAGGTAGCTGTCAATATTTCTTGTCGGTTTTATCAACAATGATATAACAATGTTTATCATGAATCAGACATGAGACACCGTATTATGTTATATGTGATACAATTGCGGATATCAGCAATGTCATCAGTACTGTGACATCTAAATACAGAGAATAGGCGCCTACACGGATTTTCAAGGGCAGTACTTGTTAGAACAGCGTAAGTGAAGTTTTGATGGACGTTGTTAGATTCATTTCGGGTGACAAGGAATACTGGTACGAGTAACAGGTAAAACTTAAATATAGGTCCCTTTCCAAGATTTTCTTTACTATTCTAGCTACCCCAACTAGGGATTTACAGTCGTGAGTATATGTATAAATATACTTAGTATTGAAATGTGTCAAGATAATTTCTGCGTACGTAAAATAATTTTTTGACAAATTTTGAGTTTGCGTGATATTTTGAATAAACAGATTTTTTTTAAGAAAAATCTTAATGTCTTAAGAGCTAAGTTAATCGCTGATACACGAACATAAATGGAACTCAAAAAAAATATTCTGTTATATACTTTCTAAAGAGTTTTTCTAGTTACTAATATTGTATGGTTAGTTAATGAACTTACAATTTCCCATCAGAACCATTTAAATCCAAAATATGTAACACTTGTTATCACATCACAGCTGACACTTCCTCAATCAGATCTTGGAATCCAGCAGAAACAAAATTAAGTTTGTCATAACATCTCGTTTTCAAGAAAAACAGAAACTCACTAAGCACTTTTCAATCATCAAAAATTTACTACACATTGCACAAATTAGCAACATTTGCAATAAATCACATACGGTATCACATTCCAAACCACACAAAGCTACTGAGTGATAATTGTAACAATTAATAAAATACTGACTGATTATTATTGTTACAGTTAGTAACAACTTTATTATGATACGTAACAAAAACTGTGCTGTCAATTGTAAAATATTGTACTTGGACAGCGATGGAGCGGCGATGGCTCCGCGCGGTAAACTGGGCTCGGACCGAATTGTGGTGATAAGAAACGCATTTCAGGGTTGAACCTGCATAGATAACGTGTGGTAGTTATCGGCAGAATATTAAGTATCAATAACTTAGAAGGAAAATGCAGCATTAGTTAAATGACTAAATTTTACTTTACTTATCCGCTTATGGCAGTTAAGTGGGGATAATAAAGTAAAGTGGATGATTTTATTTTGATATCCATCATTTAATACCAAGAATTGTTTATATCACAAACGTATAAGGAAAAGGCTTAGAATAGCACTACCCGATTTCTTCCCATGGGTGATCATGATCATAAGAGGCGACTTAGGGTATGGGGTATGTATGACGGCAAATTAAGTGATTTTTGGGCGATGCGGTTGGACCCATCACCAAGAACCTATATTTTACATTCTTTTCCCACTGAACTTCCAAAAGTGGCTGAATAATTTCGTATTCTGAAGCTTAGGCTACGCCTTTAAGGAATTAATCCTGTATTGCTACATTATTGTCGTAATCATTTTAAAAAATACATCAAATGATGTAAGCGATTCTGGACGACATAAAGGCAGTAATGATACTAATGTGATAGCTAATGAAAAGACACCTTCACTTCCATTTGACCTTGGGGGACGTTACGAAGATCAGGTATATGATCTAGTCCTGTCAATATCACCGTAAATGTTTGAAATTTATCAATATTACAGAAGCGTCAAAGACTTTTCAGACCCGATGCATCGGTTTTCGAAAGTCTTTCGAACGAACATTATCTTTGGAGCAGTTAGTATAGATTTTATAATATTACTTCGATTCGATTAGAGAATTATTGGGTTTATTAAAGTGATTGTTTGGCGATGCAGCTGGAGACCCATAGAATTTATATCGATTATATATATGTATGAACAGTGTAGTGCTGTGTAGTGTCGGCTTAGAATAGCACTATCCCATTTCTTCCGGGGTGGGTGTACGTAAGAGGCGACTAACGGTATTGGGGCTTTTAAGGGACCTTGGGCGATGCGGTTGGAGACCCATCACCCACAACCTTTATTTTACCATCTTTTCCCCACTCAACTTCCAAAAGTGGCTGAGGAATTTCTGATTCCTTAGCTCTGGCTATCCCTTCTAGGGATTTATAGCCGTGAGTATATGTATGTATGAACAGTAACAAAGCTAACCAAACAAATGTATGCAACCCTGCATACCGCGAACAAAGACATGGAATTTATCAATCAAAATCAATTTGTAAAACAATTGCCGACCGTGGACACGACGCGACTGTGACTGTGACATCACGATACACACGATGAATTAATCTAAACTGTATCAAAACTGGGGTCAAAAGGTTTTAAGTCCTAGTACATAATATAATCACGGCTTGAAATCCCTAGAAGGGGTAGCCAGAGCTTCAGAGTAAGAAATTACTCAGTTACTTTTAGTATTTGAGTTTGTAAATGATTGTAAACATTAAGATTGTTGGTGACGGGTCTGCAACCGCATTACACAAAAATCACTTAAAATACGATAAGGTAGTGCGGTTCTAAGCCGACACTACGCATTATAATCTACAAAAGTAACAAGATTTAATAAATGACAGATTTAAATAAGCATACACACCCTTTAAAAGTTATCATGACACAAATAATTTAAAAGAAATTAATGTCGCGATAATAAAGTTTTATGGCTATAACCAATATGCATGGATATAAGTGTAAATTAAATGTGTTCGATAAAGATTTTACTAGCTTAAATAAACTGCATAAGTAATGCATAGAAAACTAGTTTTAACACCTACTGGATGCAATACCAATATTTAATTGCATTATTTAAGATAAAGCCGTGTAGTGTCGGCTTAGAATAACACTACCCCATTTTTACCCGTGGGTGATCGAAAGAGGCGACCAAGGGTATAGGGTGATTTAAGATATTTTAAGTGATTTTTGGGCGATGTGGTTGGAGACCCGTCAACAAAAACATTTATTATTACCATCTTTTCCCCAATCAACTTCCATAAGTGGCTGAGGAATTTCTCATTTCAAAGCTCTGGCTACCCCGTTAAGGGATTTATAGCCGTGAGTATAAATAGATCTAGAATATGAATGAAATGGTAAAGTTCTTGGTAAACACAAGTGGCAGAACTTGTAATATAATTATTAAGTATACAAATTATAGCCACTTTAATATAAATAATCATAGTCTATACGCATAGAATATTAATCAGTAATAGCTGATTTCAAAACCTATTGGCTTTCATAGTGAGAATATTAAAAGTTTTATAAAAGTAGTTTGGTTTTTAAAAATCTTCTACAAGATAAAGTATTATCGTGAATTTTTGTTTGAAAAATAGTTAGTTGATATTTTTAAATTTCACTATGATGTTAAAGCTTAGACTTATTAATTTTAGAGAGGATGGATGACAGTAAATTGGTGAAAGAGATATATAGAGCCAATGTGGAAGGTAATGTTAGTAGAGGACGACCTCGGAGGACACATTTGGATCAAATAGAAAATGTGCTCAAAAAGGCAGGTGTCCGCAGTATGAAGAATAAAAGAGCATGTATGAAAAGATTGATGGATGTAAACGAAGCCAGAGAGGTTTGCCAGGATCGTACAAAGTGGCGATCGATAGTCTCTGTCTACCCCAATGGGAACTAACGGCGTCAGAATATGTATGTATGTATGTTATTAATTGTATTGGAACATAAATATGGAGATGGAATGATCATTCCCTATCAACTTTCAAATGTGGCTGAGGAGTTTCTAGCTCTAAAGCTCTTGCCACCCCTTTTTGGGATTTATGGCCGTGAGTATATATATTATGTATTCAATAAATGTGCAAAAAGCGACAACAATTGTATAAATCATTAATTAAAGTTCAGCCTGAATTCCAAAACAACACTGTTAATATTCACTTATTCTGAAATTCCATTTGCCGTGTAGTGTCGGCTTAGAATAGCACTACCCCGTTTCTACCGATGGGTGTACGTAAGAGGCGACTAACGGTATTGGGGCTTTTAAGGGATTTTTGGGCGATGCGGCTGGAGACCCATCACCAACAACCTTTACTTTACCATCCTTTCCCCACTCAATTTTCCAAATGCGGCTGAGGAATTTCTAATTCCTTAGCTCTGGCTACCCTTTTTAGGGATTTATAGCCGTGAGTATATGTATATATGAATGAAATTCCATCTCGTTGCGACAAAATGGAAGAAAAAGAACCCATCTCTAAACGAAAGAATAAACACATACAAACTTAACCCGTGCAACGATAAGCATTCAACAAGTTATGACAACCTAAATAATGTTCTAACCTATTACTTAGTCAAACTGAGTGATAAGATAAATCAGGAATGCCAACGAATTTTTTTTTATAAAAATTGTAGACAACTACAACAAAGCTTCTGTATTACATGCAATTAGTTAAAAATTGCAGTTCTACTCTAATGTCAAAATTGTAATTTATAATCTAATTTGTAATTAATAGAAAAAGACACAGAAATAGAAATTAAAAGTAAAAATTGTAATTATCTACCACCTACCTCTAATACTAATAATATAGGGACAAAAACCGAAATAAAAAAATATATTTATTTATTTTAGTTATCGTCGCACCAATTGTAGAGAATGATGTGTTTCACAAAACCTACCCCTTCTGACAATAACATCGAATTTAGTTAAATTCGTCTGGCGCCATTTAAGTTGTAGCAACGAGACAAATTTACGACGGACAACAAAACAAGGTTTACGGCTAAATTATTGCACACAGCGTTTTGGAGTAAAATTAAGAAGTTATCTTTAAATCTTTTTAATTTAATAATCATGTTGCAATGGACTTGATACTTTTCATGAGGCTGTCAATCAAGGTCTCGAAACGAAGGGAGATCCTAGATTACAACTTATTTGAATAACTTAATGGCTGTAATGTTGAGCAAATTACGTTCTTTAGTAATTATAAAACAGAGCATTTTTGGACTGAAATTTTAATAAAAGTTGGTGGTTGGTTGGCCACATACAACTAAAGTGCTTCTTTTTCATTTTATTTCGTTCGGAAGATAAACAGCTTTAAATCAATTTAATACAACAATAATTATTACAAGAAGCTCTTTGAAATATCTTCACATACACAAATGTATAACATAAATATAAAAAAGTCCTAGAGTCTGCAAATAATAGGTTAAATAAAGAAAATATTTTAATTTAAATTAAGAAGAATTTTAAAGAAATTATTATGCTGAGTACTTGCTGAACATAATAGAATAGATATGGGTGGTATTCCGCTGCACACAAAAAAACCTTTCTTAACGAAAACTAGAAAGGTAGAGCAAAGTTCCCGCCAAGGTCATCATAATAGTAGTTTGTCCATTTAGTATTTTTGATGATGTTCCATAAAGTAACGGTGTAAATAACTATTATCGAAACCAATTAATAGATCGCCTACTCCTTCGGGAACGTAAGGCGTAAAGTATGTTTGTGTGACAATGCACTCATAAAAAGTAGCGATAAAGACCCAATTACGCCGCGCCGGTTCACTGTCCAGATAAAAAATAAATAGCTATTCTTGGTAGAATAAGGAACATTATGAAATTATAATTAAGGAAAATACATTTGCTGTGTAGTGTCGGCTTAGAATAGCACTACCCCATTTCTTCCGGTGGGTGTACGTAAGAGGCGACTAACGGTATTGGGGCTTTTAAGGGATTTTTGGGCGATGCGGTTGGAGACCCATCACCAACAACCTTTATTTTTACCATCTTTTCCCCACTTACATTTCCAAAAGTGGCTGAGGAACTTCTAATTCCTTACCTCTGGCTACCCCTTCTAGGGATTTACAGCCGTGAGTATGTATGTATGTAATAAGGAACATACATAATTATTTTTTTCCTCTGTCTAGAATAAAAAAAATAAACAAAAAAAAGTGATATTATCATATGAGTATAGTTTATTTTAATATTTTTTTGTCTATTTTTCTCCACATGCCGGCAATACAAAATTTGGGTAATTTACCTAAAAAAGTAAATTGGCAGACAATTACGTCTCATTGGGCAGGCATAAATCCCATAAAGAGGTAGCCAGAGCTTCAGAGCTAAAAACTCCTCACCCGAATTTGGAAGTTGATAGCAAGAAGATGGTAAAAATAAATATCGTTGGTGATGGGTCTTCAAACACATCGCCCAAAAACCACTTAAAAAGGTCCACACCCTAAGTTCTTACTACACCCGTGGGTAGAAAGGGGTAGTGGCATTCAAAGCCGGCACTACACGGCAAAATAAACATTTCTATAATTTATCTCCGTAAAACTTTTTTAACGTAAAAACAATCCTTTAAAAGTTACGATAATTTCAGTTGCTTGTTCGGTAGATCTGCCTTTTGGCTCTCAATAATAAGATTAACCATATTCGTGAAATCACGTATTTTGGTACGATCTGAAAGCAGCTTTTAGAATTACAACAGTTAAATTAATAGCCAGCCATATGGGCTGATAATAAACAACAGATAATATAACAACTTAAAATAAACTCTATTTCTTAAGTAATAAGAGTTACATAAATGCTTAAGTCGTACTTAAGTAAGAGGTCTCGGTTAATTTGCATAATAAAACACGTTGTAGATGAAGTTATGATATTCATTAATCAATTTGTGAAATTATCATGTCCTGCTTACGTGAGTAATATATTACATTATTCATGTATGAAGATGTACGACAGTTGACCGTCGGATGGATTTCACAAAAAACACATTTGTTTATTTATTTTGATTTGCAATAATTTTCGAAATTAATTAGCAAAAAAAATTTAGCAACAGCCTACACTTGATTATATAATTCCATGAAAGGTAACTTAAGTCAAGTGAACATAACCGTTTTTCTATGCCTGAACCATTTTAGCCGCCTCCTATGACACTCAAGGTAGTGCTATTTAAAGCCGACAGTACAAAGCCAAATTTGAGACAACTATAAAATATTTGTTTAACCATTAGTTAAGTTCATATATTTATAAGTATAGATGGGTAGTTTTGTTCTAATATAAAACAAAATGGTTGAAGTTTGTAGAACACCTCTGTTATGTCACAGAAAATATACTCGAAAGTGTTACATAATTAGATAATAAATATCAGATATAATTGGAATATATTTCAGAGATAATTACCTACGTCAAACGATTACGAGGTTAATTTGAAAGGCGTAATTATCATAGATTTATCTGAATTCGACTATGTAATGAAAGCCTCTTCTAAGATCTCTATCTGAATAGCTGAATATTTAAACATAAAAGGATAGACTATATTTTAACTTTCGAAAATCTTAGTCCAAATTTAAAAAAGCGTTTTTACAGATTGTTTTATCTTATCTTGTATAATAAGTTGGGACAGGGGCAACTTATCTAATTATCTAATATTGATATCAATATTAATATCAACTAAGATTTACCAACGTAAAATTATTGCCTATCTATATTATATATTTAAATTATTGCCTATCACTTTATGTATAAACATTCAACTATTGAGATAGAAATCTTAAAATAGAGTCTTATTACATAGTCGATTGTATATACAAAAGACTTAATAACTCAGTGGGTAGAGGCTCATTTTCACATATAAGAGTTATAAGTTTGAAATCCAAAAACAGGCTAAGATCTTTTACATTATCTGTCTTTTTTTAAGATATTTTATAAACATAGTAAGAAACCAAACGAATACGACAATACATCAATGTGTAAAATCACGACAAGAATCTAATTAAAGCTTAATTGGAACTTCAGAATAAAATAGCTGTATATAAATTCCTGTACCACTTTAAAAGTGGAAATACGTGGAATCAGAAAACTGAATTACTGGTGATGAATGATGGTGAACAATGATGGAAGCGATTAGCACATTATACATCAGTTGATGATGATGATGGTGATATATCGGTTTGATGGAGGACTTATATACAAAAATACATACATAAACATAACATAAACATAAACGTTCACGCCGAATATCCCCGAAGGGGTTGGCAGAGGTACTAATACTTCTGAACATCACGTGATTTTGTCACCTGGTGTTCAGAGTACCCACGTTTTGCATGGACAGTGTACTCACGTGATAGGGGGTAGGCCTATCGCCGTTTTGTACGAATACACTGTCACATGACTAAGTACAACTCAGCCATGTGGGTTTCCTCACGATGTTTTCCCTCACCGTTAAAAACCGTGATAAATTAACCACACATATGTCTTTAGAAAAGACAAATTGGTGTAGGCCCGACTCGGGATTTGAACACTAGTCGTTTACACGATAACCGGTGTTCTACCCATTGAGCTATCACGTCGTCGTCACAAAAATACATAGTGCAAATTATAAAAAAAGCCTACATCTTAGTTTCAGTTTTAAAGTCATGTTTGGTTTTTCTTATCTAGCTAAGTTATACTTGGTCATGTGATTTTATATATGTAAAAACAGCGATAGGCTCGTCTCAAGTGACGAAATGGTAAGTCAATAAGGTACTAGTAGAAAAAGAGATATTCTTTGAAAGAAGTTTTTTTTTTAAATAATACCTCTGAAACCCTTCCAGGATATAATGCTTAAGCAATTCATAAGAGAAATTTCTCAGTTCTTAAAATACATATGTATCGTACAAAGTGTAGATCAATAGTCTTTGCCTACCCCAATGGGAACTAATGGCGTGAATATATGTACGTATGTATTTTTATGTTTAAACACATATTTTACTACGCATATCTTTATCGTCCAATCAAAATACTGCTTTAAGTAAGTTATGGAAATCCTCAGATTTCCGATAGTTACACAGCTTAAAGAATGTGAGTTGAAGGTTATAGCAGAAAACTGTGAGCAAGCGGGTATTCTACCGATTACTAAGAAATGAAGTACTATTAGCAAGTCGGAGAATGCAGCAAAAAGTGTGTATGAAAAAGTTCAATTAGAGTACGTCCATTAACTCTGATATGAGTAACATTCGTGACTCACACTCAATTATACCTTCCGTGTAGTGAAGGTCGGAGTAACTGAAGCGTATCGGTCAATTAGTCGGTCTTTAAAAAAACAAGATTTAAACACAAAAAAATACTTTTTTCTCGCTCTAATTCGCTTACTACGCATTTAGGAGTTCTTTTGCTTCATCTACAATTTGTTGGCTTGGAAAGATACGATAGGTAGAGCCAGCAGTGATTCGTTACTAGATGGCCTTCTATCGTGGTGTAAATGATTTACATATATATATTATTATATACATATACTCACGGCCATAAATCCCAAAAGGGGGTAGCCAAAGATTTAGAGTTAGAAACTCCGCAGCCACATTGGGAATTTGTAATGGTTGAAGATGGTAGAAACAAAGTATCGTTGGCGATGAGTCTCCAGCCGCATCGCCCAGAAACCACGTTTAAAGCCCCATACACTTAGTCGACACATGAGTAGAAAGGGTCCCTATGCACACAATACAAGGTAAATGTAAATGGAAATGATTTATCCAGTCAAAACGGTTAAAAACATTCCAATCCTATCTATGGTGGGATGATACAAATATACATACAAAAAACCTCCCAAGTATTTCAAATAGAAGCTAAAGTAGTACAAAAACTAGATTACATACATACATACATATTCTCACGCCGTTAGTTCCCATTGGGGTAGGCAGAGACTATCGATCGCCACTTTGTCGTTTGCCAAAAACTATATTCTGGCAAATAAATACATTTTGGTACGAACAGCAACAACTACTAAACAAAATGGTAGAATGTTCAGTCGCCTGCCGCGTTCTTTATGTAATTGTATGTCCGAATATGGCTTCAAAATTACTTGACGGATTTAAACTGGCGTTTTTGAGACGTCATACAAAATAGTACTGTCTCAAATTAATTCTTACTACATTAATAGATCCTAAGACCTAAGTTTCAGAGATTTAGATAGTTAAAATAAAAATGACATGATCCTTTATTTAAAAAAAAACTTTATTTGAATGTAACGATTAATTAATTAATTAATTTGGATAACTCTATTTCCAATTGAAATTTAACATCATTCTAGGTCATCAATAAAATATGATGTTTATCACTATGGTAATAAACACCATATTTTATTAATACCACAAAAGCATTTTCCTTACAAAACCGGCGAAGTTACTAGTTCTACAATATATTTAAATACAATATATAAAAACTTTAGTCACGTGAGTATCTCCTCGTGACTTCAGAACATAGCTCGAGGCGCAACCTATTCGGTATAATTCACGACAACGCTTATAAGGTCCATCATGAATGCGATAAACGTTAAATTTGTCGCGCCTTCCATTCGCAGACTGTCTCTAAATTTAATTGCATGCTATAGAGTGTGCATATTTATTAGGATTTACCAAGTTTAGTATCAAACTTATTTCTTGAATTACTAAAGAAATCCCAAAAACAACTATATTTTCCTATAATCCTTATATTTTCGGCAAAAACATTTATTTTATTTATCTAATCATCGCAACATAAAAGCTATTTTTTTAATGTTATTAGTCATCTTTCATAATAAATGCAAATGCATAAATACGATAAATATACGAATACCTTTTCGTCGCAAAAAGTTAAAATACACACAAACAAATGTGCATAAAAGTAAAAACCAAACAGATATTTGGCTTTCCCGCCCTTTCATAATATCTCGAACAATAGACTCAGCAGACCACTAATTCGAAACGGCTATTAAGAGAGTACGGTAGATCAACAAACAAAACGTGGAGATAACAAAAAAAAAACAATGCACACACCAAACCATTGTCTTGTTCTTTCAACGGCTTTCAAAATAAGAACGAAATTTTGAATTGAAATTGGAATAGGTCTTCGAATCAGAACAACGTCAATGAACTCTGTGGTGTGCAATGCAACCTTCTTGCTTCGTTTTTTTTGCATTTATCGGACGAGTTGTTCCAAGTTTTGCGGTTGCAGACCCGGAGTATATTCTGGGTTAACTTTTATCTTGGTGATGGTGTATTTAATTAAAATAACGACTAAAAATTTACTCGGGCTGTAATAGTTATTCATTAGTTTTAAGAAAGCTCTACTTACAAAGATCATACCTTTATTTCTAAGGCTAATTTAATTTAGACTTTTAATAAAATAGAAGAGTGTGTGATCGAAATGTTTATTTGTTACAATTAGCTACTCAAAATGCTAAATTACTTTACAGAAAGAAATATATTTATTTATACCACGATACTAAATGATATTTTTGTTTCATTCGTTACCCTCTATTTTGCAACCTAAATCGAGACGGCTCATAATTACACATTTACTACACTTGTTATCCTAAAATCTACTTCGTGCCAAGACCATACAGATTCAAAAACTATCTTATCTCATTTCCTTTCTAAACAAGCAATGATTTACTAACAAAGAGGTCCCTATTCACTAGTCATAGAATGGGTCAAAAGAACAGGAAGTCACAGGTAGACGCGCTTCCGGAAGCGTTGCATTCGAATCTAGAACCGGAACGGAAGTGATGTCAGAGTCATAGCTCAACCTTATTTATTATCCTCTTTTATAAGACTTTTTTGGTATGGTATCACTTGCGCGAGAAAACTTTCACATCGACAAAATATTTGCCGATAAAGGCAATGAAGTGTAGGATGAGAGATGTTAATTTAAATATGAACTCAAATTTAATTCATACATACATATACTCACCGCTATAAATCCTTAAAAAGAGTACCCAGAGCTTCAGAATCAGAAAAAAATCCAGCTACTTTTAGAATTTAAGCGGGGAAAAGATTGAAATATAAAAGTTTTTTGTGATCGGTCTCCAATCGCATCGCCTAAAAATCTTACGTTCTCCCATGGAAAGAAATGGGGAAGTGCTATTCTAAGCCGACACTATTATTATTATTTGAAATACCTATATAAAGGTAGACTTCCGAAGTCTGAAAAATAAAAGGACATGTACGAAAATATTGATGAATGTAAACGAAGCTAGAGAGGATTGCCAGGATCGTACAAATGGCAATCCACCGTCTCTATCTACCCCAATGAAAACATATGAGGAAATATATATTTTTTCCTCACAGCCCATACATGTGCCCACCAAGGGGCTCGAGCCTACCCTATACCCCTATATTTTTGATTTGACCTTAGTCCACCGCACTGGGTTAGCAGACTAACGACTACCGTGATAGTAGCCGGGACCGAACGGCTTAACGTGCCGAAGCAAATAGATATAGCATATTGTTATTTTCTTGTTAATTTACTGCGTGTGTCCTGACATAAAATAAAGACGAGCTAGGGTGCTATTTAGCTACTGTATCAGTAGAACATATTATCTGTGATATCAATAATGATAAGTTAAATACCCACAGCTGTCCATTCTTATCTGGATTATCAATTAGTTCAAGGATAAGAATTAAATATATTTATGGAACAATACCGTGTAGTGCCGGCTTAGAATGTCACTACCCCGTTCTAAGTCTTGACCTTATTAATTTTAAACAAAACAAAAGGAAATGGGGCATTAAAAAAATACTTCATTGAGGGTAAATATGTTAACCCATCGCCCTCCACCTCTAAAGAAATATAATATTTTTTTTATTTTTATTGATTAACTTATTAGTTATTACATTTTAGTCCAGTAAAATTTTAAAATCTTATATAAGACTCCCCAGGAGCCACAATCTAGTTTATAAGTATAGATTAATACCCCTCTGTATTATAATTATAAATGATAAAACCTTTAAAATAAATAGTTTCAATTTTTTTTTTCTTTTTAACTAAGGGTATCGTAAGAGGCGACTACGGGTACAGGGATTTTTTAAGTGGCTTTAGGCGATGCGGTTGGTGACCCATCACGATACCCTATAAACTTCCAAATGTTTCTAAGACGTTTCTAGTTCTAAAGCTCAGGCTACCCCTTTTTGGGATTTATGGCCGTGAGTGTATGTATGTGACAAACTTAACTTGAAAGATAGACATAATCATCATCCTCAGCCACTCAGTTGTGAAAGAAAGAGATGAGAAAGTTACGATTGTTTCGGACTGGAGAGTATCAAAACAAGGCATTATAAGAAAAGGGGTACTGATATTAAAAACTTATATACATACATATACTCACGCCGTATGAAACTAACACTACACAGCACATTATTCTATACACTTGTATATCCCTACGCAACATACATACATACATACATACATACATATTCTCACGCCGTTAGTTCCCATTGGGGTAGGCAGAGACAATCGATCGCCACTTTGTACGATCCTGGCAAACCTCTCTAGCTTCATTCACATCCATCAATCTTTTCATACATGCTCTTTTATTCTTCGTACTTCGGACACCTGCCTTTTTGAGTACATTTTCTCAACTCATACGCAACATATGTTTTATTTAAATACTACTCCAGAAACAATATTTATTTATTTAACACACTTCCCATTTTTGTATCTGGATCTCATAAAACTTTATCGCTCTAACCCAGTGAGTCTTATTTTTTCATTTCATATAAATATTTATGATAGCTTATTTTAACACTGTTGCTCGCCCAACACCCCTTCATTATCAAAGATACAAGGAAAACTTGACGGGAGATACTGCATTCATATGCGATTGTTTAAGTGATTTTACATATCTACCACCGAAACGGTGAGGGAAGACATCGTAAGGAAACCCACATGGCTAAGTTGTACTTAGTCATGTGACAGTGTATTCATACCAAACGGCGACAGGCCTGACCCCTATCTCGTGAGTACACTGTCCAAGCATGCATGGGTATTCTGAACAGCAGGTGACGATGTGAAGTACATCTGTTAACCCCTTCGGGGATATACGGCATGAACGTTTTAGTATTGAGATGTAGTACGCAATCAAGGTGGAAATCCATCACTAATTATCCTTAATTACATAGTTTTTCATTCTCTGTAGTGTCTCTGCTGCGTAATGTCGGCTTAGAATAGCACTACCCCATTTCTTCCGGTGGGTGTACGTAAGTGGCGACTAATGGTATTGGGGGCTTTGAAGAGATTTTTGGGCGATGCGGTTGGAGATCCATCACCAACAAACTTTATTTCACTATCTTTTCCCCACACAACTTTCCAAAAGTGGCTGAGGAATTTCTAATTTCTAGCTCTAGCTACCCCTTCTAGGGATTTATAGCCATGAGTATATGTATGTTTTTCATTCTCAACAATCATAAGTGTAAAACAAATATTGTTAGCAGCTAAAATAGCTGCGAAAATAATTTTCAAGAATTGGCTCCTGGATTTCCGATCGGTAGTATTGGTAGTTAAAAACCCTAGAGTTATTTAGTATTTTTTGCAACTGCTTTCTTATCGGTTACTGGTTTCTAATTCATATTTAATACTAATCATAGAAAAAGAGAATTGGGGGGTTAATTTTATAGTTCGTAAAACCAATGCATCTATAAATCTTGTTTTAAAGCAAAACTTCAAAACAGGGTTGCTCGAGCCAATCTCTCATGAATACATGTGAAGGGTCATCTTGATGGAAGATATGACACGCCATTGTCATGTCAAAAACTAACTGCACCCAAAAATGAACTTTATTGCATATGACATAGTATCTAAAACTGGTATTCAACGAAGCGTATTTTCATGATCCAAATTCAAACCATAAATTTCATCTTCAACTGATTAGGGATTATATTAATATCGACTTTAAACTTGAGCCAAACGTTAAAGAAAATAAGACTTTGGTGTTATGAGTTTAGAGTATATTTTACCCAAACTCATTTTTCAAGTTGACAATCATCACAAAGACATCTTTTTGTTGAAAAAAGTTGTTTTATTGTGAGACGCCCTTTTCGATCTGGATAACAGTGCTTTAATAATAAAAGTAAATCACTTTTGTTACTTTAACAATGCTGTTAATTTATGTTGGTTTGCTTAGGATGGTCTCTGAACAGAGGTGGAGGTAACTTATCTTTATGCTTGGCATCGTAAAAGTGTATGGTGTATTCATTTAGAATATTTTGTTTAGTAATACTAAGTTATGACGTTTTGTGCTTGGTCATATTTCGTGTTTTCTTTGCCATGATTTTATTCATATTTTTTATATTGGAGATCAAATTGTTTTTTGAATGCTAGGGATAATATTTCGTATCCTGTTCAGTACAATATACTTTCGTTAAACAATCTGCATTAACCAAATAAATAACATGTATCTTACCCATGAGTTCTTTAAAGTTGAGGCAGTCTGCACTGCTCCGTTTCGCAATCATTCAACAATCCAAAGATACGAGCATTTTCACATTAAAACCACTTCACATCGATACCAACACACACATCAATGGATTCCCTAAAAACAAAACGAAAATAAACAAAACGAAAAACACAAACTAAAAGATAGTGATAGTGGTTTGAAATAATCAAAGAAACATAAATAACAAAAACCATAATGTGTTCGGTGACCACAGAATGACGAATTCTCACGGACAGTATGTTCTTCGTACTACAAACATGACGTTTGTTTATTTATAAAACAATATTAACAGCATCGAAAACATGACAAGACATCTTGGGACGATCTAGTCGTGTAAACACAGTCATGTTAAAATATGATGTTTTTTAATTAGTGTTCTATTTGGCAGAACAACAATGAGCCAACGTCCCGGAGCGGTAGAAATAGACCATTCGATTTATATTTAGAACGCTGTGGGATCTGACATTCTAAATTTGAATCTATTTTATTATTTGAATCCTACGTTTTGTCACGTTCAAGGTCGTGAGGATATTTCATTCAACAGACGTTTGAGAGATTTATTTCAGTTTGGTTTTTATTATTTTTAGGGGAAATCTTACATCTGGATCGGGAAAGATACGAATAGGGGCAACACGTGTTATTTTTACGTTATCATTTTTGAGCAAAGTTACAACTAAACGGTAATGACAAATACTTAAGTGTTGTGTAATTTTGTAGAGAGTTTAATGACCAGGTTATTAAGATAGTAATGTTTTTTAGATTTAAACAATCAAGACTTGATAGATATACTTTAATGACCTGTATAGCCAGCATAGAGGCATGAATAAAAAAAAAGATTTGCATTGGTTCCAATCCAACATTATCAGAATAAAACATGAGTCATTATTTATACAACTCCATTTAAAAACCTTAAAATATTTGTTCAAATCATAGGCTGTGTGCAGAAAGTGCTTTATCTTACTTCATCACAGTGAAATTACCTCAAAAGGAAATCTTATTACATATTTGAAATGTTCATTTTACTTAATTAAGGAACCACGTCTTGCAGTTCACTTTATAAAGTCGTAACGTGACTGACAAGTAAACTAATTGTAGTTCTAAAACCGCAGTCGTGAAATAGAATTTCACCCTCCTTTTTGATGTCACCTTTGCATAGGAATTTGTTAGTTGCCGTCACTAAAATTAAGATAATTTCGTGCGTATGACGTCGTCGTATTTACCACAAATATATCTCGCGTGGTTTCGAATTTCTTCGACAGAGCAGATTTAATAAGCCTAAATTATAATATTAAACGTAATTGAGAAAGAACAGAGATAAACGGAAATATTGAGTTTACGTTGAAAAGTCTATCAGCAAAAATTTAATTAGAAAGAACTCCAACTTAATAACACAAAATAAAAAAGCTTAATACTTTTACTTTAACTATGAACAGATAAGTTCCACCAACGCTGTCATTATAAAATATACATACATATATATAATCACGGCTATAAATCCCCATTAAGAGTAGCCAGACCTTCAGAATGAAAAATTCTTTAGGTACTGTTAGAAGACGAGTGGGGAAAAGGTAGTAAAACAATGGTTTTTGGTGATGGGTCTCCAACCACATCGCCCAAAAATCAATTAAAAAGCCCCAATACCCTTAGCCGCCTATTACAAACACCCACGGGAAGAAATGGGGTAATGTTATTCTAAGCCGACTCTACACAGCTAAACAAAATTGCAAACAAATATAGATTCTCAACATTCAAAGATTAACATAAAAGAACCTATTAATCCATAGAAAAGACAACGTATTAGCATTTAGCAGCAGACATTATAATCAGTGACGCAAGAACTACGTGCGGTGCGCGGAGAACGTGAGCATCTGGAATGTTTAGATCTAGCCGCTCTTTGACGTGGGTACTATCGGTCAGTGCATTTAAAAAAAGAATCACATTGTTATTTTTGTCATGTTACATTGGTATAATGGTAATCAATGATATAAGTAGTAATTATATGTACCTATATAAAATGTTGAGGTGGAATGAGGTGACGATGATTTTTAGTGGTCAACGAGGTTCGAAATCTTATCAATAAATATTTACATAACATAAACGTTCACGCCGTGTATCCCCAAAGGGGTTGGCAGAGGTACCAATACTTCTGAACTCACATGGCAGCGCCATCTAGTGCCCAGAAAGGGTACCCACGTTTTGCATGGACAGTGTACTCACGTGATAATGATAAACATTTATATAACCATTTTAAATTCGTTTAGTTGATAGTTTACTTTTTTTAAGAATCATAGACTATGATTATGATTACCTAAACATGTATTTCCACTATTTCAATAATGTCTAAAACATATACAGAAACATTCAATCAATCAAACAGATATTTAAAGCATTATGTTAGTAGCGAACGATCGATAATGATCATAGATGATGATAGTGTCAATATAAAGTACCTTTTAAATTCTGAATTGATACGGCCCTGCTTATAACTATTAACAACATCACGATCTATAGATACTCCGTATTTCTCTAGTAACAATTGAATTTCAACTCAAAAATGCAATGGTTGAATTGAAATCCATAAATAAGCAAGCAATTCTAAACCTCAGTTATGAATAATGTTGCTAAGAAATGAGGAAAGCAAAGATAATAATAGCAGCAACACTATGAAGCGCAGAATTGCATATTTGCGCGTATCTCGTGCTGCTCACAACCGATACAAATTGCAGTTCTGTCGGAATGCGATATAGTAAGAGAGTAATGTTCGAGTTGGCGTTTTCTTATGGACTCACGCGTAGGAAATTAATTACTTCATCTACGTGTCGGCATTTCACTTTCGAATACAATATCCGATCGTTTTGTCTATTAATCGATTATGTTTGATCCAGGTGTAATTATTATGAATAGAACGTTAATTGTCTAGGTTTACTCGCATTCGCATCAAAACCTGAATTTCCAAAAAAAACTATCGTAGTGCTATATCAAATTCCTAAGTAACATTCAAATACTCGCGCTATAAGTTTTGATTGAGGTATCACAAATCTTATATTTAAACTATCAATAAACAAATATGCCGTCAAAATGAACTAAAAGGTGAACCTAATGAAGTATTCGTCGAAGTTGATAATCCGTTAGACGC
This sequence comes from Bedellia somnulentella, assembly GCA_963576735.1. Lineage (NCBI taxonomy): Eukaryota > Metazoa > Arthropoda > Insecta > Lepidoptera > Bedelliidae > Bedellia > Bedellia somnulentella. The sequence goes on along the minus strand of OY755187.1, from coordinate 2,358,230 downwards.
AAAAACCGTGTCGAAATACAGGATGCCAATTCGCCGTCACGTTGTATGCACAACTATCTACTTCACGATCGGAATACGCAACGGGTCGTAAGCGCCGCTGCATAGGCACAATGGTAATGCTAAAATAATCAATTGTGTTCAAGGACTTCGATTGATTGTTAAAATGGGAACTGCTAGTGACCTTATCTCCAATTTGGACCTATATTCACGGCCATCTTTTATTTTGATTTTAAAAGAAGAACATACATCCTATATCGTAGGGTGCCTCACATTATTAGTTCCACACTTAAGATCCCTGTGTTCTTAGGTTTTTTGCATAATTAAGAATATCACAGAATTAGTATTACACGACAGGATGACTTTTAAAGTAGAACTGACTGACAGGATGATTTTTAAAGTAGAAGTAGGCCATTGTTATCTAGGTTTTAAGTATTCAACTTCTTTCGAGTGTCATATGTTAAAAGATTTTTGATTCTAAATCCAACTCTTTGTATTTGAAATATATTTACCACATGTACACGGACTGAATTTGTTAACGTATGTCGATTATAATTGGGGATAAACTTCCTTATTATTTTCGGCCGTAACGTTAAGGTACTTGAACAACAATACTCGCACCGTATCATCAAACATAACACATGGACAGCCATGTGGCGAAACTAAATACAGGAAACGTTACAAATACCGACACAATTGCAATTAATTGTTTTAATCAACCAATTGCGCTGACCAGTGCTAAATTTAACGAGCATCATCAAAAAACCAAAACAGACAACAATAAACTTTAAGGTGATGGTGAAAAAGATGAAAATGCTCCGAACGTTTCTATTAGAGTATGTAAGCCAGAACAGGCTGAATAAGAAGATTGTGCTAAAAAGATTGAGATAAATGAAGATTATTTAGAGTTTAATGGTGCAGCTAATCAGCTTGTCTTATGTAACCGAATGTTAAAGGATGAACACAACATTCTTAGTACGGATTTTTATAGTGGAATGGTTTTACAATTTTAGCAATTTAGTAGTAACTTTGAGTCTTTACTTTAACCAATAATGTTTGAATTACATTACACCGAGACGAACTTACAAGACAAAATATAGGCTTGCGAATAATGTCAACAAATTATATTTATATTAAAGTTGGATTTAACCGTGTAGTGTCGGCTTAGAATAACACTACCCCATTTCTACCCGTGGGTGATCGTAACAGGCGACTAAGGGTATAGGGGCTTTTTAAGTGATTTTTGGGCGATGTGGTTGGAGACCCGTCACCAAAAACGTTTATTATTATCATCTTTTTCGCAATCAACTTCCAAAAGTTGCTGAAGAATTTATTATTCCAAAGCTCTGGCTACCCCGTTGAGAGATTTATAGCCATGAGTATGTGTATGTGTGTATGTATGATATAAAACTACACTACGTAATTCAACGCCATTTTTTTAAATAATTGTTACGAAATTTCCTTCGTAAAATGGAGACATTTTATGACGTAAATTAATTAAATTTATAATAAATAAGTTAATTTTGCCGATTAGGTGTTATTTAATATTATATTAGAAAAAGCAAATGTACTAAATATTTTAATGTTAAATAGGATATTGATGAGGATGTTATAAATGATGTTCAAATTCTCGTTTCAAAGTAATGCAAGTCCAATAAATAAAGAATAAATAAAAATAAATAAATTTCGACACAGGCGGGAATCGAACCCGCGACCTCGGGTATACGCCCCGAGGTCGCGGGTTTGATTCCCGCCTTCAAATTTTTCTTTCCTTTATTTATTCTTTATTTATTAGTAAAAATCCCCACATGTGGTTTTCATGAACAAAAAGATTTAAATAATGCAAGTCCATCCAAATCTGGACAGAGAGATTACTAATCCAAAATTAAACGATTTTTAACGTAAATATCGATATCAACTATTAACCTTCACCTTTGGGGTAACTAAAAATGCTACTCTTATTAAACTCCACCGTTACTCTTTGTAGAATGAAACAAGTGAGGGTGGTTATGTTATGGTTCGTGTGATAGCTAGCATAATTTTTCTATATCATATTGTTCAGAGGTATATTTTCATTTATTTAGCTGCTCTGTGCTACGCGTCTTGCTACAGAAGGTCATTTACATATAGTATAAAAATATAAAATTCAATTTGTTAAAAAACCTAAAACTTTGATCGGGATCCTGATTTTGGTTTGGTGTATGTAAATAAAATAAAAATCATGTATACCGACATAATTTTAAGAAGCCTTTTAAAAACCACTAAAACCATTTTAAATTACCAAAGTCACAAAAGATTAGATATGCTTCATAACATAATATTTAATACGATCTAAAATATCAGGTTGAGTTGCGACAAAAAATGGTACAAAAACTCCCCCTAGCGTGACTCCGGATCACCATATCCGCGGAGAAAAGAACCCAACAGTTTGTTCTAAGACAAGGTGGTACTTGATGGCGAAATACTGATAAAAACCGTATGCTCCAACTATTTTATGATGCAAGTTTGTGAGATAAAAAATCTAAATAGACAGATCATTACGTAAGCGATTAAATTTCATGGAGAACGGGTTGATGCAAGATTGTGAGTAAAAGTATGCGAGATATGTCTATCTTATTTTATCTATTGCTACTGAGATAATTACAACAAATGATTATTATTTTATTGAAGAATTTTTCTGTTACGAGTACCTATAGCGACGTTATGTTGGTAATAAAATGTATTAGTATTTGGCCTAATATGTTGCTACGTCACTAAACTATCTATCCTGTATTAATTATTAGAAAATCCAAATAATATATATTTCATCTAATAGATTTTCTAACAACACACGCTAGATTTTTTTACAATAATTTAATAGTAATAATACATTATTATTACTACAGTCATTTAAACTACAACTGCCGACCCTGAAATTTGATTGTTAGCAACACAGTTATCTAACCATCTTATACTAGGTTAAGCAAAACAATCAATTTTTTAATAAAAATAACAAAAAAAAATATTATTAGTATACATGGTAAAATGAATATTTGATTACATTGTGTAATAAAAATGAACGAAATCTCAAACATAAGAGAAATTGCTAATAAATAAAGGATAAATAAATTCGGAGGTAGGAAAAGCAAACACTACTTAAACGTGTAAAAGAAATAAAGGATAGAAGAATTTCGCGCTGGCAGCCATTGACACGGTAGCTCAATTGACAGAGCGACGGGGGCGTATACCCGAGGACGCGGGTTCGATTCCCGCCAATGTCCAAAATGTTTCTTTCCTTTATTTATTAGTAATAATCCCCACATGAGGTTTTCATGAACAAAAAGATTTAAATAAGAGAAATCGGTCTTTTTCAAAATCTAACCAATAAATGTGGAAAAAGGTGTTTTTGTCACATGACTCAGTAGCCACCCAAAAAACAACACAAGCTATGTCTGACGTTACCAGGGTTATAAAATGATTTCTACAGACATCTCCGAGAAACCGTTCGCTGTAGTTTTACGGTAATGTTATGTCAGACTCAGTCACTTTATCGATAATGATCTTCAACATTCGATTCCAATACACCCACACGATGTACACGTGGTCGTTTCGTATCGAAAATTTCTACACACTTTGGTGTTTTAGGCATAACGAGTTTAGTCATATGTTTAGCAAGTCCATTCAAATTGTGGTCAAGTTTCACACTATCAACTTCAACTAGTGTTATGTCAACTGTGTTCTGGCTGTGTGGTAGGTTTATATCATCACTTGCTATTGTTCTCACATTATCTATGAGCTTGAGTTATTAATCAATAATTTATGGCTTTCCTGACTTCTCGAGCTCTGATGGAATGGGATGATATTCGCAAAGACGTATTTTTGAAGATTTTAAGTTATACTTACTACGTTATATAAGGGTATGTAAATCTAAGACGTAATTTAAAACACTAAGATAATGACAAACTTGTGCCCTTCTTAATTCTAATTTTCCCAAAAGTACTGGACTAGGGCCAGAGAGAATTTTCGGCAAGTTATCTCAATAAGATCTCGCAAGTGTGAACTGTGTATGTATCTTAAAAAGAGATCTTTAAAAACCTCGTTACGGATGTATATATACCAAAATTAATTCAGTATTTCTCAACATATTGGGGTACCGTTATGAATGAACGCGAAGACGTATAGCTCTGTCCATTGATGAATGGTGTCTTGTGTTCGGTAAAAGTTTTTTTATCAACATGCATTTCCGTCTCTTGAGTGCTTCTGGCCGGATGAAACAGATTATTATTAACTACATCTATGATAAATTTCGACTAGTTGATTTAATATTAATTGGGTTTTACATCACACGTGAGTTTCAACATACGTAAAATGATCTGATGTTAAAATAAAGTTCGTTTTATGAGTATGACCTATTAAAAGCATGTCTAGTAGAGCATAATATCTACAGATTTGTATTGAATAGAAAACCATTTACTTTAACAAGAACGACTAAAATCATAAGGGTCATAAAACAGTTCCTTAGAAAACGTAGTTTTAATTAAAATCTCTTATGTAAATTGACCTGAGTCAATGAACCTCATCATCATTATTAAAAGTACCAATATGCTGAGAAAACATCTTAAATCGGTTGCTTAGTAATATGTCGAAGAGTGTCAACAGTGACTCACCACCATTGGTCAATACCGTCATCTTCAAAGCGTCATTCATTCCTACTAAATAAACGTAAATTATTACTACTATTCTTAGCTTCAATTTCCCAACAAAAACATTGAATTTGGTTATATTTTCAGTATCAATATTTCTGTTATCATTCGCAAACAAGCATAATTTACTTGTAAAGATAATACGAGAAGCGATTATAGAAAATGTGTCGTGGGAAATGTAAATAACAACAAGACTTCAACAATAACAACCGATAAAATTGTGACCAATTAATTCGATTAATTACGAGTATCATCGCATGGTAGCTTTGATTATTTGCTAACCAATTAAAATTTTCCAAGGTTACAGTAGCACGGATCATAGCCTCAATATGGTTTATTTTTAGTCATATTTAAGACGTTTAGCCTATGTAACTAGTAGAATTTGTGAACAAAAAGTTTTTTTTATCATTTGAACCATTTTTCCAACCAGCTTTAACCTCAACCTTAGGTGATGAAGGATGTGAAGCAAGGATTGCATTTCTATAGACATTGATTCATAAACGATATGTATGTGGGATGCGGATGAATACATACATACATACATACATATTCTCACGCCGTTAGTTCCCATTGGGGTAGGCAGAGACTATCGATCGCCACTTTGTACGATCCTGGCAAACCTCTCTAGCTTCATTCACATCCATCAATCTTTTCATACATGCTCTTTTATTCTTGAACGATAAATTGATTAACTCTAAAACTCAACGTGAACTAAAGTATAGTATATACATAATTAACAACAACAACAAGCCGCTTCTAAGTTAATATTTATGGTGACATTATTTGATTAATACAATATTATGTTACGTTGTAGTTAAAGGTGACTTTGTGACAGAACGCGATAAGTAATCCAATGTTTTTCATTCTAATGCAACACTTAAAAATAGTACATAACGTATACGTTTTTATCAATTATATTTTAAACCATAATAAGAAAAAACGACCGAAGTGAAGAGCACAGAAGTTTAGTCTTATAAGAGGATTAATGATAATGAGCGAAATAATAAATATGAAGTGAGATCTGTCAGGATCGTACAAGAAGTTTATCTAGGTCTTACCTGCCTAATCGCATTCAAGAGGCTGAGATAAATAATATAATGTTTCAAACAAAAGACAATTAACATTATCTATTGTTTGTACACGATGCAACCGGACACATCAGGATTTTCAAATTCAAATGTAATGTATTCAAACACAATACAATGTTCGGGCTAACCATCATTACGTGACCATACTTGATAAATTCAGCATTCACTTCATTTCAATAAAACAAGCCATACATTTCAATAACAAAGAGTAATTTTGAAACTACTACCTAGAGATAACCATCGAGTAACTCGACGCACATAATATGGTAACAATAGCAATGGCAGTTAAATCAAAATGAGGCACATAATTATAAGAAACAACAATATGCCCGCCGCTCAGGATGCTAATAAAAACATCATGAATCACGAGATAATTCCAAAGTGTTTTTTATTGAATAATTAAAGCACCTGCCGGACCATCAACGCCATTTATCATAACAAGGCTTATTTTCGTTTCGACTTCTAAAGATGAACTTGTATCGCTAGTTTCCTTTATAGATTAAGTTGACATAGAGTTGATAAATAATGATAATGATAACTTTGAGATATCTGAAAATGATGCGAGTAAACCTTTGATTAATCAAACCACTATCACAAATAAGAAAAGTGTTCAAAACACACCAGTTATAAGAAGAATGCTGATAATTAAACCACACAATAAGGCACACAATTTCTTCAAGATAAACTTTTATTAACTGCACTAGTTTCCGATGATAGATCTATTTCGATCGATCACCATGCGTTAACAATCGGTGCTGCGCGCGCGTCGCTACGGTACAACGTAGCAGACCAACTGACAGTTAAAGTTGACGCACTATGCGCACGCGCATTTATTATCCAACCATATTTAAAAGTTGCTCTACCAATCTGCTCTACCAAGACGATGCACTGCGTTTAAATTGTCAGCGCTATATTAGAGTTTATCCACTGGAGTTAAATGTATTTTTAGAAGTCTATAGGGGCAGGTAAGTAAGTACTCCTATAGGCCAAGGGCTCATTGTGAAATATTCGAAGACTTAACGTGGTTTATTGTGGAGTCGTTTGAAGTACATTATTGTCCAAACAATGCAAGTTCAAACAAAACAGCTGAGTCCGTTCAACTTTTCATATTTGCAAAGTCTTCTTGATGGTTTCCTTTTATTTGCAGCGGTGGGTTTTTGTTAGTGTTAAGTACGATTATATTATTGTTCTTTACACAGCTGGTATCTTGAGACAGGCGAGGATTTTTGACAATTTATGTAAGAGGAACCCTAACAAGGGGTAGCCAGATAACTTAGAAATAATTTCATAGACACTTGTGTAAAACAATAATGGATCGTATAGTAAAATATTGTCCACGTCTTACTTGCAAGTAATTATTTTATAAGCTATCCAATTGACAGTTTATTTATTTCCATGTTTCGCATAAGCTAACACACACATATCAGAATTAATTATTTCCAAAATTATCAGCCATTTTGACTTCGTTTACCAGAAATATATATTAATTGGTGTTTATGCAAAATAAAAACTAGTTACATAATTAACTCCTAACGTTTCTAGATATATAATTATAAATCAATTAATAGGCGCCATTGGAGTAATCAATACAACCCACATTTCAACTGTTGAAAAATATCAACATAAATACATACATACACTCACGGCTATAAATCCCAAAATGGGTAGCCAGAGCTTCAGAGCCAGAAACTCCTCAGCCACATTTGGAAGTTGATAGGGGAGAAGATGATAGAATTAAAGTATCGTTGGTCATGGGTCTCCAACCGCATCGTCCAAAAACAAATTAAAGAAGCCTCGTACCCTTAGGGCTAGTTTTTTTGATCCGGAGTTAAAAATATAACCATTTGTTACATTGACTATAGTTAAATGTCTAACCAGTAGTCAAATCGTAAATCCATTTTGGTTCGATATTTGACCATTAGTTACTCTAACCACGGGTCAAAAAATGCATTTTGCTGATATCTAACTAATAGTTACGATATTCAACAAATTGTTGAGTTAACCACGGATCAAAAAACTGGCCCTTAGTCGCCTCTTACGACACCTGTGGATAGAAAGTGTTAGTGACGTTCTAAGCCTACACGGCACTAACATTTCAATAGTTGAAAATGAACAAACTGAGCTTAAATCAATAGGATTATGTAAAATTATTGGGTTGACAGTCATATTGGGATTTCACGGATATGGCTAAGAAATACTTATGACCGTTATGTGCGTCACATGTTATTTCGATCAAAACCTGATATGTGTTTTCTTGGAGAAATATTTGGTTAAACATATTGTTTATCCATATTATCAAAATATGTGTCAAAATAAGAGGATCTGTTAGTGATTCCATTATCAAGGTCCTTTGTTTTAGTAGGAAAATTATCTAAACCCAATACTTTATTGTATTTTTTTGTGCTTTGAGTGTCGGCTTAGAATATCACTAGCTCATTTCTTCTCCACGGTTAGACGTGATTTAGCGATTTCTGTTTTGTCATTTGATTTTTGGATGATGTGGCTGCGGAGCCGTCACCAACCACGTTACTACGTTTCGTTACTTAAACGTGTAAAAGAAATAAAGGATAGGAGAATTTCGCGCTGGCAGCCATTGACACGGTGGTAGCTCAATTGGCAGAGCGTCGGGGCGTATATACCCGAGGTCGCGGGTTCGATTCCCGCCTGTGTCGAAATTTTTCTTTCCTTTATTTATTCCTTATTTATTAGTAACCATTAAACTTCCATAAGTGGTTTCCTTATTTGGTAACTGAAGCTCTGGCTACAACTTTTGGGGATAAATGTATAGTCACATTTGACAATAAGTACATTTTTGTATATATTTGGGAATCGCTTTTATCGTTCGATGCAAATTGATGCGGATGGAGGAAGACCATCAATAGTAGCATGAGGCTTGTGAGAGCGCATATGTCACATGAGAAATGAGAAACTGACTCAGATTTCTCATAAAAAATCTGTTAGCATCTCACTTCTCACATGACATAGGCGCTCTAACACGCCTCATACTACGGGGGAGAAAGTAACGTTAGTGACAAAATCCTATCTGATCTAACTTATTAAAACCTAACCTAACCTAAAAAATCTTGGCACCAGCGGCTTGGTGAAGATTCTGAAATGACGATGGATGGAGATCATTGCCTATCTCTTACCTAGGATATAGCGTGAAAACGATAAGTTGTAAAGAAATAAGTATAGTAAAAATAAGAACGACAGCATAGTTTTACTTAAATACTCACATATAGAAATAAAAATACAAATTGTACTAAAATCATTTCTGTTTAGTCAGTTTCTATTGAAATTCAATATATTTGATGACTCCGCTAATAGCTGTTTAGAAATCAGATATGGTTTGAAAGCCAATAAACGCGTAGTTAATTCTTGCTTATAGAATTCAATATGACCTCATTAGTTCCATTCAGTTTTTTTTTATACTAACAACAAAGCAAAGGAATCTGGATCGAACCGGCCGTTCTTAATTTAAAATTAAAATCGATCAATAGGCCGGAACGAGAGGAGTCAACGCTCCGCACCCACTACCGTACGGACTCCTTTTAGGGTTAACATGTTTTTTTATTTAACATTTTTATTTTACTCGCCATTTCTATTTGATAGATAACGTGTTCAATACTGTTTTTCTAAATATGTTGATAAAGTAAAAGTGTTATATTGTTAATATTTTCAATTCAATAAAATACAGTTAAATACAGTTACAGGGATCTATAGAGCTAGTGTGGATGGTAATGTTAGTAGAGGACGACCACGGAGAACACACTTGGACCAAATTGAGAGTGTGCTCAAAAAGGCTGGCGTCCGAAGTATGAAGAATAAAAGAGCATGTATGAAAAGATTGATGGATGTAAACGAAGCTAGAGAGGTTTGTCTCTGCCTACCCCAATGGGAATTGATGGCGTAAGTATATGTATGTATGTACAGTTAAATAATTTAGTTTATCGTTACAAACAATAAGTGTGTGTAGTGTGTGTATTTAATTAATTAGTAGTAGTTTTAAGAGGGTAAATTGTCATCGATCACGAAATATTTGTTTGCTTGTTTGTTTTTTGTAATGAATAGGCTTGAGTACCGCCTGAATGGTTTCAAAAAACCTTAAGAATAAACTAAGACTACATATCTTTATGCTAATAGAAGTGGGCAATGATTGAAGTAACCTTAGATATTTGAAAAATAACAGTATCCATGTGAAACTGGGACGGTCCACTAGATGTTCATAACTTTTCTGTTATGCAATAGTTTGTGTAGTAACAAAAAGACCAAGAGTAGAGTTTGTGAAGTTAGAGCCTGTAGAGTTAAAATCTAAACTGAACATAGAGTTGTCAAAACTTTTTGACAGTCCGAGTGATAGTGGCTTGTTTTGGTAACATTTTGCATGAAAATACTTTGGCGGGTTAATACTTATTTGGACGGAAATGACCATTTATCTTTTAGAATGGTTATTAACAGTGTTAGCAGTTCATTGGGATGTACCTGATTATGTACCTTTAGCGACCGCGATTGTGTCGCAAGTTGCAATATTGTCGCTGTCAAAAGTGTCAAATCGCATACAAATTTATGACATTGACAGCGACAATCGTGCAACTAGCGACACAATCGACAGTCGCAAAAGATACGTATTCAGGGGGCCGAACTCAAATGGGTAAGTAAGTGTGGGAACAAATTGAGTACGAGTATACGGCCTGTATTTTTCGGTTGTGACAAAGGTAGTTTTCTGTGTTGAGTTGGCTTTAATAGCATTCATCCATTTCCTCCCATCATATGAAGCGCCTTAGGTTTTCGGTATCTAAGTGGCTAAAGTGGAGGTCCATCACTAACCTTTCTTCATTTTACCTTGCCGTAATACAGTGTTTTCACTAGTTCGGGGGTAGAACTCATAACTATTGGAACAAATACACCATACTTTTGTATTGTGAATATGATACATACTTTAAATATTGTTAATGAAACTTTATTTAAATAAAACATTTTAACTTTTTTTTAAATTACGTACTCACATAGAGGTATAGCGCACTCATCTTCCAAAAGTTCCTGTCAAATTTCTAGTGCTGAAGCTCTGGCTCGTCCTTGTTGGAATATATAGCCGTGAGTATATGTTCAGATATAGGTTTTATAAGTACATATAATTTAATAAGTGCCAACCTTATTATATTTGTCTGAATGCACAGCCTCTGAGGACGAGTAATCTCCTTACCATATATGGAAAGCCTACTTTGAGAACTCAGACGCATAATGGAGCCAGAATTATATTTATATTAACACCAGACCTACACCTGCTGTGCGTTGTTGGCTTTGAATAACACTACCACATCTTCTCCGGTGAGTATCTATGACTAAATGATATTTATTACTGACTGTTGGTCCTGGCACGGACATTGTTTTACGATCACTACCCTAGTTAGTTATTGAAAGTAAAAAAAATATACAATTTTCCTGTTTTTGAGCTAGTAATATACCTGTATTTCAGGCAACAATACTATTTCATTCAAATAATTCTAACCAACTAGTACCGCGCTATTTTAAACCAATACATACATACATACATACATACATACATACATATACTCACGCCATTAGGTAGTTCCCATTGGGGTAGGCAGAGACTATTGATCGCCACTTCGCACGATCCTGACAAATCTCTCTGGCTTCGTTTACATCCATCAATCTTTACATACATGCTCTTTTATTCTTCATACTTCGGACGCCTTTAAACCAATACTATAAATATTACCATCAATATAAACTATGTTATAATAAGTGAGACGAAGCATAAAAGGCATTTTTGTTAAAAAGCTAAGTAACTATTTCAAGAATTCTATAAAGTGAAGATAGTCAATGGTTTCTGTGAATTTGCGTTGGTACTATATACGATCACATAAAAACTATTCTCAGAAACAGCATTGATTTGAAATTTCTTTGATCGACAATTTGGCTCTCTTTTTTAAAAGGTTAAGAGAGTTCATAGGTTTTTTGTGTCAAACTTATACCACCTGAGGGTTTGGCAGAGATACTCGTATTTACAATTCATTATTTTATTGAAACTAAGGCCTGATTTTAAAATTTTTTGTTCTGAATCCTGCACTATTGGTCTAGATTTTTTTAATTAATGTAAGTTTATGTCTTTCATACTTCAATGAAATATTGTATAAATGCTTTTATAAGTAATGGACACATCTCTATCATATCACCTATATCATCTTAGTGAAATTCCTATCAGTATTAACAATTTGCCACAATTAACAACAATTAAGGAGCTCTTCGAAACAAAAAACTACATATGTATCTCAGTATGCTGTACTACAGTAGCACTACCCCATTTCTTCCGGTGGGTTAAGTAAGAGGCGAGTAACGGTATTGGGGCTTTTAAGAAATTTTTTGGGCGATAAGGTTGGAGACCCATCACCATAACCTTTATTTTACCATCTTTTCCCCACTTAACTTTCCAAAAGTTACTGAGAAATTTCTAATTCCTTAGCTCTGGCTACCCAATCTAGGGATTTATAGCCGTGAGTATGTGTATGTATGTATTTCAAATAAAATATCAATACTAGAAAATAAAATACATATTAGTTAGATCAGTCATCATCCATTTTCAACCAATTTGCTACCAATAAGGAGCACTACTAAACAATAAACTATTCATATTTGTCAAACAAAAAAACAAGATCAGAACATAAAAACATACATCAGTCATCAGTCATCATCAATACAAAGGTATTGTTGTGTTCCTAATTACATTCTCGGTTGGTCACTCGCTGACACATTGGCCCGGTTGCGTGATGTGTCACACAGAAGCGCGCACGAAATTTGGCGCGGGAAATGTGACGTCAAAGACTCACTGACCATATAGTATGACCCGTGCGCTTTCTTGAATATGATTCTGACATTTATCTTCTTATCATAGTTACTTTGTTATAAATTTTATAAACTTACCTTCACGGCTAAAGGCGCAAAAGAGTAGGTAGAGCTTGGGGATGCACGATTCTCTAGCCACTTTAGGAAATTGAAGTAGAGAAGATGGATAAAGATCAGTTGATGGTGGGCTGTCAACCGTATAACTTAGCTATCACTTAAAAAAAGGCTTAGTTGCCAGAAGTGGCAACCACAGAAAGAGTTGGGATGATACTATTCTGAGTCACTTTATAAGTCACAGAAATCTTAAACGTTCCCTTTCATTAGCTATGTTTTTTATATATATGCTATTTAAACTGTAGGTAAATTGTCGATGTTGATGTACTCGTTTCATACATACTTATTCATAACGAAGTCAAAACAATCCGGTAAATATTTTTCCGCCGATTTCCTCAGACCATGAGAACTTACTGTATTAGAAACGCACATGTTCATCTCAACATTCTCAACCAAATCAAGCCAAAACGAGCACTAAACTGCACGGCAATGACATATTGTGGTTTTGTTTAGCCGTTTTGTGGTTGGTTTGAAACAAGTTGTCGAAACATAAGTCTAAATGAGGCACCAGAAAACTGTGGCAGTATATCTAGAAACGGAATTATACGATGAAGAAAGAGGTCTGTGATAAACAATAATAATATGTGAATGATTTCTTTTATAAGTCAAGAATATTGTAGTTTCGGAATTAAAAGGATTAGGTTAATGGTTGTGCCCATGAATTATCTTACTAAAAATTTAATAAATAATTTTCCAGATTACCGTTTTGTTCTCAAATTATATCTTTAGATTATTTCATTCGTTTGAAACTATAAGAAAAGGACGGCTGTATATAGCAGTTGCCCATCTCATCCCGTGAATATCATCAGATAAAGCGACTTAGAGGTTAGATCTTTCTAGTGATTTGCCTTTTAAATAATCTTTTAAACTTACCATCTTTATCCTTTTCAACTTCTAAAACTATCTAAAACCTTACCGATAACGCTATCAATATTTAAAGACTTCGTAATTTTCTTACCTGAAGTCCAACTCTGCCGCTACTGATGCTTCCAAACACCACGTGATATATTTTGCACCTGCTGTTTTGAGTACGTATTTATAACTACTCATCAAAATAACCATAAAGATTAGATAATTGTAAGCCAAATCTGATTTGAAGCGTTTTCGCAAACATCCAGAGGTCAATAGAGTCACTGAACAAAACTGGTTCCAAACAAGATAACTCGTATACTATCATTTCTAATAAAATGTCAGGATTTCTCAGTATGAATTAAAGGTCAGATATTATGCATTGCTTTTAGATTGTAATCTAAATAAATGTACCAATATTATTGTACTTGAACATCTATTTATACGATGTTGTTAATGATGAAAGTGATTGGAAAACATCAATTTGAGGAATATTTAATAAAACTTCAGTTTAATTATGTTAATACAAGCAATAATCTTTATTTAAACAGGGTTTATAGTGATCATCTGGTGCTGTTAATTTCATATTTAATTTACCAGTTTTATTGATAAACTCATACCTCTCTTAAAGACATAAAAAAATATAAAATTAAATTTATTCAATATCATCTCACTTTTCCTCGCAACCAAAAGGGATTTCTTAGATATTCCAAGATAAAATACACGTACATTCGTAAATGAGGCGACTGCAAGTGAGATGAAACAAATACGAAACAAAGCAAATAAAGAAAGTTCATGAGACGAGCGACACTGGCGCCAGTCACTGGCTTTACTCGCTTTTTTATTGCCACGACGAGTATTCGCAAATTGTTAAACTCATTATAGGGCAGTTGGCGCTTTGTCAATTCAATGGATTCTGATTCAGACTTTGGGAGGATTGTAAATGGGTCTTAGTTTTTCAACTCGTCTTTTATTTTGCTAATAGAGGAAAGGTTATCTAAGTCTTTTCCGTTTTTTGCAGTATTTATCCGAATACGTGGAAGTTGACTAGGTAGGTAAGTATAAGTAAAAAAAAAACTTCATTTAGCCCCTCATAATGATGTGACAAACACTTTTTAAACAAATTATATATGTAATGAGAGCCAAATAGGCCAAAATAAAACTGCTTTCTTCCACTATATGTACATTATATCCCTTGTAGCGGCGCGCTGTCAGTACACAATGACGCGCACTACATAGAAACGCTGACAGTGCAAGAAGTATCACATTCGACTTCAACACGTAAACAAGCAATATACGTCACACTCGTCATCGAGCCTCGCCATACAAATCGTACATCGCGCAATCGAAGTTTCTAAAATGTTTACTATATATACAAGTTCCAACTTAATACAGTTGGACCGCGGTCCCCAGGCAAACCACCGCCTGGCGGAAGATCTTCCCTTTTCCTCCACACCCTAAATACATAAATATGACAGGTGGGCGACCGGCAATCACGATCCTATCTTTACAATTTTTACGAATTCTTTATTTACTAATTTGTTAGATATTTATACTAGGCCAGCAAAATTTGTTAAATATCAATTGGCAACAACAATTCTTGTAGCCATTTGCTCTACACCTACTACATCTAGTACATACATATAATCCCAAAAAGGGATAGCCTAGAAAGTCCTTAGCTACATTTGGAAGGCGACAAGATGGTAGATATAAAGTATCTTTACACCTAAAAATCCAAAAAAAGATGGGTTAAAACACACGGCATTTTTACTAATGGTCTTAAGTACTTGTTTAATATCTCTGTACATCTTTGAATATAAGTTCGTTTACATTGCTTTAATTAATAGCCTATTTAACATTTAAATAACTCGAGGCATATTCTAAGTACCATCACGCTTAGCAATAAATCCAAGGGCGGCAGGTAATCAGTAAAATATTCACACACCTTAATTATTCCGAAAATAGTAATTAATCAAGCCACATGGCATATATTACGAAACGTTTTTTATATATTCTAACAAGGTATGATGAAAAGCGAGATCCGTTTAATGGGGGATCTCACGCGAGAGTAATTGCCTGCGCGTACGCACGTTTGCGTTTGTTATTCTTTGTTCGGAGACTAAAATGGTTCATTGAAAGAAAATTTTATTCTATACAAACTCAAACGTTCACGCCGAATATCCCTGAAGGGTTTGGCAGAGGTACTTATACATCTGCACATCACGTGACTTTGTCACGCGGTGTTCAGATTACCCGCGTTTTGATTTCTTCTATACTAATGTAATAAAGTAATAAAATTATAATTAACTTGTACGCTTTTTTTGAAAAAAATATTTGTATTTGTATTTGTATTTATAAAGCTGAAGAGTTTTAAGCGCCAATTTCAGTTACTAATAGCAGAAGAGCAGCAATGATAAAGGCTCCAAAATTAAGGCTATTTACTAGTTAATTCGGTCTTAAAGCTATTAAGCTAGCTTACAGCTATTTTTTTTTACCAAAAATATAAAACTTTAATTATATTTCTGCTCCGAATGTTTTAAGAGAGATAGTAAAAACGGAAGATTTTTATTATTGCTCAGTGTTGTTATAGATCTATTGAATTGGGACTTAAAACATTAATAATGTTTATCAACAAGCTATTGAGAAAAACAAAACAAATATATGAAGAAAAATGTTTCGTTCAATGAAAAACTTTGCCCAGGAACTAAACATACACGACCATCCATACTTATATTATTAATGCGATGTTAAATAAAAGAAACAACCTTTTTATATATTCCAGCAGGGCAAGCACGAGCCGTGTTTAAACTAGTTATCGCGTGGGATAAAGCAGCCATCTCTTACGCACTTACTTAGTATCGTATACTGCCATCTCATTCTAACCGTTATCGTGTCGATAAAATAGCGCTCGTGCTTGCCCTACAGAATATTTAAAACATGGCTTAAACTACATTTATCGCTTACTCGATACAAACCAAATACCTACAATTCATCAAGTCCACGCCATGATAAAATACCATTTTAGGAGCCTGCGACTATCAAAAACGTTATTAACAGTTATATATCTATTTTGAAGTGTGAAAGAATACGTATTTGGGTCAAGATTTCTTTGATAGAACTGTGAAAGAGATTTTCAATTTTATTGCTTTAAGTTTTAGGTCGATATTGGTTTGTTAGTTTTCTGTAGATTTGATCATTTCGAATAATGGGAAAGGGATTTTCTTATGGTCGAGTTTCATACTACTATTTGGATAACAATGCTACTTAGAGTCGTTCAAGAATAACACTAACCCACTTCTTCCCGCGGATGTCGTAGGTGGCGACTTAGGGTATTGGAGGTTTCAAGTATCCGTTTTTGAGGAGGTGACTGGAGAAGAGACTAATCCGCGGCCTGATTACGTATCTTTTGCGACCACGATTGTGTCGCAAGTAGCAACATTGTCGTTGTCAAAACTGTCAAATTGCATTCAAATTTTTGACATTGACAGCGATAATCTTGCAACTAGCGACACAATCGACGGTCGCTACAGATACATAATCAGGGGGCGGGATCATTATTTTAAAATCTTTTCACCACTAAACTATCAGAAGTAGCTAAGGAATTTAGAAGTTACAAACATTCCTTCCTTTCGCCCTATATATGTCCCCACCAAGGGACTCAAGCCTACCCTATATAGGGTGATTTGGCCTTATTCCACCACGCTGGCCAATTGCGGGTTAGCGGACACAAACATTACCTCTTTATAATATAAGTATAGAATTAACATTGTGAAAGTTGGTATGAATGTTACAAATAAAGCAATTGATGATGTCAGGTCTGTCTAAAGATAGATTTGAACACTAAAGCAATAAGCTCTCCCACACATAATTAATCGAAACGCTGTCTCTTGATTACTCGTAGGAATAATAAATGAACCTGTAAGTCAGATCAGGAAAAACTGTCTTAATTTTACTCAATTTGAAATATTAAATTTGCTGTGTAGTGCCGGCTTAGAATAGTACTACCTCATTTCTTCCGGTGGGTGTACGTAAGAGGCGACTAACGGTACCATAAGGGCCATACGGGCTTTTAAGGGATTTTTGGGCGATGCGGTGGGAGACCCATCACCAACAACCTTTATTTTAACATCTTCTCACCACACAACTTCCAAAAGTGGCTGAGGAATTTCTGATTCCTTAGCTCTGGCTACCCATTCTAGGGATTTATAGCCGTGAGTATATGTATGTATATGTTGAAAATATTAATTTACTAGAAGAAACATTTTTCGTAAAAAAACAGAATGCATGGTTATGGGTGATGCCACATCGCCCAATAATACCCTTATTAGCCTCGCACAACACACATGGATTACAGCTAATAACAAATAGCTTTATTATATAAGCTTTCTGGAAGAGATCACTTTTAGTGATAACATCGCCAAACTCTACTTCTTTGAAAAGTGTTTCATTATATTTTTTGAATAATTCGTACATTTAGGTGCAATAATATTTTTTTCTCCTTTTTAATCTTAAAACAATTTTTATAGTAATGTTTGTTACTATGTAATAAACTCTATTAAAACTTAAATAAGAGGTCACATGTCAAATAGTGGGACAAGGCAGCCGCTTAAAGTCACTATTCAGCATTCACTATATTAATTAGAATATGTCTGTCTGTCTGTACCGCTGTTTCGCAATCAAGTGATAATCATCAATAATTAAACTCGCTCTATATGCATAATAATGTACTTGTCTGACAGTAAGGTTTATCTATGGGAAGATTGTATGTTTGAATGTTTTTTGTGTACTTTGATTTTAATAATATATTTTTTTATTCTGTAAAAAGTAAGTGCCTAGACTCGGGTACTTGTGATTTGTTTTTTTAATATATTTTTTAGGACAATATTAATAACCAACGGAGCAAGCGTATAGAAAATAATCAGCACTTTAAAATATTCAATGCAACGTTAATTCTTTATATACTGGAGAAGTGGCAGGGGTATTAATAAGGTGATATTTTGGTCACAAGGCATTCATATCACCAAGATGTTGTTTTAGTAATACATTCACGTGATAGATCAAGTACTAATAAACCATGTGGGTTATCTCATGATGTATACCCACCACTAGAATCTTTGATTATTTAACCACACATATGAATTTACAAAAGAGAATGGTTAAGGCCTGATTCAAGATTCAATCTCACGTAATCTGCGGCAAAAGCGGTGGTCTTCCCAGTAAGCAGCAAGTAGCAATTAAAATACTTTATATTTTCGTTTGACACCCATTTAACTTTATTTATTTTACTATAACAAACTGAATGAGAATGATAATATGACAGAAGCAAGAGATTCGTCAGGATCGTAAAAAGTGGCGATTTATAGTCTCGTCCTACCCCAATGGGAACTATCGGCGTGAGTATACCGTCGTTTGCAATAGAATCCAACAATCATGTAAACAAACCAAATTGTCACGATTACTCCGTAATCACATACATTTGACGATCAATTATGAACATAGTCTGATTTCAACGAACGCACCATTGTTTTCACATTATCTTCAACACGATTAAACTTGTATTTATAAGTTAAATTTGTTAAAACATTTGCAACGCAAAAATTTCGAAGTATTTGACAAGCTGTCATCTTAGTTTTTTACTCATCAAACTCTATAAGTCATTGAAAAGTTAGTGTTGTTAGTAATCTGAAGTTATCTTTTATTTTTAATTTAATACATTATTTTAATTTAATATTATTTGAATACAATAAATTTTTTGAATCTGAAAAATGAAATTGTATCCTAAGCCATAAAAATACATACATACATACATACATACATATTCTCACGCCGTTAGTTCCCATTGGGGTAGGCAGAGACTATCGATCGCCACTTTGTACGATCCTGGCAAACCTCTCTGGCTTCGTTTACATCCATCAATCTTTTCATACATGCTCTTTTATTCTTCAATATTAATATATCAATATTCTCATAAAAATAATGGTTAGTTTTTAAAAATTTACAGGTGGTCATTTTGTTAGAACTGTCATTCACAGTTATTCACTGTTCTGTGGGTTAGCTGTGCATTAGTGTTTTCTGTTTCCGATTTCTACGACATTGCATTCTCATTTTGGGCTTTTGTTTTGCTTTAAGATTTGGCTAGACATTTTAGACACGGCAAGCGATGACACAGTGGTTCCACTTATAATTACGGTCTCCGGCGACACTTCTGATAGTGATGATGACGAAGACAAATATTTAAATTTGTTTAATAAAAACTTTTTTGATAGCCCAGTGGGTAGAACACTCGGTTATCGTGCAAACAACTAGTATTCAAATCCTGGGTCGGGCCTAAACCAATCTTTTCTAAAGACATATGTGCGGTTATTTTATCATGGTTGTTAACGGTGAGGGAAAACATCGTGAGGAAACCCACATGGCTGAGTTGTACTTAGTCATGTGACAGTGTATTCGTACAAAACGGCGATAGGCCTGCCCCCTATCACGTGAGTACACTGTCCATGCAAAACGTGGGTACCTTCTCTGGAAACTATATGGCGCTTGCCATGTGAGTTCAGGAGTATTGGTACCTCTGCCAACCCCTTCGGGGATAAAACGGCGTGAACGTTTATGTTATGTTACTATGACATCACTATGGGCATAAACAATACGCTGTCAATGTCAGTCCGCCATATTTGTTTACATGATTGTTGGATTCTATTGCAAACGATTTTAAGTAAGTTTAACTAATTTACGACCAAATAAAGGAAGAGTAAGCAGAATTATTTGTTCTTCTAAAATCTATTTAATATTTCTGTGACTTAGATTTCAACCAAATCAAATCATAATTTTCCAGCCAATAAAAAAACGCCGGTAACACAAAAAACAACGACGAATAACACAAACACAAATGAATCAATCTTTAAATTAAAAAATTGCTCACAGTTTCATTCGAATGATTTTCCAATGTTGACATGTCAAACACCGAAAGCACGCTCACTGGGTTGCCATACCAAATAAAATGTAAAAATTCAGTTACATATTCGTTCCGCATTCGTTTGCTGAGCACACCAAAATCCACTTTCAATATTTGATTATTCAGTGTTGTTAACAATGCGCAAATAGTTTTGAGTTGCTTGGGTATATAGTTTGTTTTATTATTATTTTATTTACACCTTTTTGTAGGTACGTGGAAAATAACTACGAAAATGCCCCTTCATATACGGCTAAATATAGAGTAGTTTAGTTCAGCACTTCATTAGTGGAAGAATTTGCATAAAAACACGTAAAATACTCGTTGTTACATCAGCTAGCTATATAAATTTGGAAAACAATCTGAATTATGCAGGACAGACAACCTCGATGTCTGTGGGTGGTGTGGTGTGTGGATGGTAGCTCTTGAGGATAGGGGTCACAGGTTCTAATCCCACTGAGAGCATTCATTTATGTGATGAATATGAATGTGTGTTTCTTCGTTTTGGATTTTATTTCCATGTGTATTACATATTAATAAACAAAGAATAAATAAAGGAAAGAAAAATTTCGACACAGGCGGGATTCGAACCCGCGACCTCGAAGAAGAAGAATCACGGTAGCTCAGTTGGCAAGAGCGACGGGGGCGTATATACCCGAGGTCGCGGGTTCGAATCCCGCCTGTGTCGAAATTTTTCTTTCCTTTATTTATTCTTTGTTTATTAGTAATAATCCCCACATGAGGTTTTCATGAACAAAAAGATTTAAATTATGTATTACATATTGTTTAATATATCGTCGAGAAAGTATCTCTTACCACAGTGTGTTGAGTACTAATGTTATTGAACCGTTTACCCAACACCATCGTGAAGGAATTCTAGTGTAAAAACGTCACGAATATGTATTGTTTCTATGTTGTGCTAACTTGATCTCCGGTTATTCCCGTATCCCGACAAATTGATAACCTCCTTCATTTTTGACAAATCCTGTACCTGCAGGTGTGCTAGTATAATCTAAAACTTACCCGCAAACGGCACATCACAGACATACTCCTCCCCGAGGTCGCGGGTTCGAATCCCGCCTGTGTCGAAATTTTTCTTTCCTTTATTTATTCTTTGTTTATTAGTAATAATCCCCACATGAGGTTTTCATGAACAAAAAGATTTAAATTATGTATTACATATTGTTTAATATATCGTCGAGAAAGTATCTCTTACCACAGTGTGTTGAGTACTAATGTTATTGAACCGTTTACCCAACACCATCGTGAAGGAATTCTAGTGTAAAAACGTCACGAATATGTATTGTTTCTATGTTGTGCTAACTTGATCTCCGGTTATTCCCGTATCCCGACAAATTGATAACCTCCTTCATTTTTGACAAATCCTGTACCTGCAGGTGTGCTAGTATAATCTAAAACTTACCCGCAAACGGCACATCACAGACATACTCCTCGACGATATCGGTGTTCCCGCTGCGGTCAGTAGCCCCGCTGGCGACCGAAGCCGCAGACGATACCCGCAGCAGGTTTACATCTGTCTCCGTGTAGCTATCCCGCAGGGCTGATCTTCTTTTGTATTCCTGGGACATTGGAGTATGTAAATTGGTAAGAATTGAAGTAACGCCTTACAGTTCATGAGAGGCCATACGGGCGTTTTTGTTTTGAAATGTTTAATTTGTAGGCGTTAATTACAGTACCTCTATCTGTACAAGTTTTGAAAATGTAAATCCTTTAGACGTCTCCACAACGATCGGTCCTGTTTTGCCCTCATCCATTGCGCATCCCGCGAACTTAAAATAATAAGTTTTGTTTGGATTTATATTCTGCCTGCTATACCTATACTGAATTCGAACCCCAAAAAGCGATAGGTAGCCGGGACTATGGAAAAAGCTTCGTCAGTGACTTTAGAAACTAAAGTGTGATAAAATTGTACAATGAAGTATAATTTTGTGCTATTTGTATTTATTTACCAAACCACTATCATAGCTCAGTTGGATAGAGCTCGTTTCAGCTTGTATGTAAAAGGCAGAGAATAAGGAATTCCCGCACCCACTCGCTTAGGAGACCGATCACTGAATCGCGCATACACATCTGTAAACTCCATTAGTCACATGTGTAGGTAATTTTTCGCGGTCGTTGACGGCGGAATGTAGCATTGCGAAGTACAAATCATATTCTTATCATGTGGGAACTTCTTACCACAAACAAACACGAATATTACCATAATTTCAAATTGTCGAAGGGCTTACCAATTTCATGAAGTAAGTACCTAATCATTTGTGAGATGCATAATTTCTTACACTTATAATGGCATTCGGATAAAGTATGGTTAATTAAGAAGTCGGAATAGACGGGTGGCCGTAGCCGTACCATTTATATGTTCAAACTTTTCATGCTTACGAACAAAGAATAATGGGGTCAAAGAGTAACGGAAATAAGTGTTAGTAGAAGGAAGAGTTGACATGCATGTTCATTTATACTTGTAATTTCCCTACTTACCCGGTAATCCGCATTAGTTTACCTTTTTCATCATATAAGATATTGTTTCTAATTAATAGAAGCTGTCCTCTGTATGTAAATGCGGTGAAAAAGATAAAAAACAGAAATATCTATATTTATCATAATATATTTTACTATTATGGTAGTCAGTGCCTTGAAATAAACAATTCCTCAACCACTTTAGGAATTTAATTAAAAAAAGATAGTAAAAGTAAAGTACCAAAGGGTAATGAATTTTCAGCCACATCCCTCAACATTCACTTAAAAAGCCCCATGCCCTTGATCGCCTTAGTCTTTATATGGTTGGACAGGGATATATACATAATAGAATGCCGTGTAGCGACGGCTAAAAATGTCACTACCCCTTTCCACCCGCAGGTGTAGTTAGAGGCGACTAAAGGTAGGGCGCTTTTTTAAAGTTGTTTTTGGGCGATACGGATGGAGTTCTATCACCAACGATACTTATTTTCACCATCTTGTTCCCTATCATGTTCCAAAAGTGGCTGAGGAGTTTCTAGCTCTGCCGCTCTGGCTGCCCCTTTTTGGGATTTATGGCCGTGAGTATATGTATGTATGTATTCAGTGTAAATATTATTTACACTAGAGTACATAATTTGGATGAAAAGCAGTATGAGGCTATAAAGGTCAAGCGCAATGAAAGGCAAGTATGAAAATATGTACAAACATTAACAAAAGGCTATTAGGATAGTTACTGCCTACCCCATTGGACACTAGTAGCCTGACATTATAAATCAATGTATAGTAATATCTCAATTACATATTTCTCATAGCCGTACCCTAAGTAAGGACTGCCATAAGGAAAGCAAAACATCAGCAGGACTTGAACCCGCGACATCCCGATTTGCCATCTAAGCTATGGTCTCAAGTAACCACTGCATACATACATATACTCACGGCTATATTTCCCTAGAAGGGGTAACCAGAGCTAAGGAATTATAAATTCCTCAGCCACTTTTGGAAGTTGAGTGGGGAAAAGATTGTAAAAATAAAGGTTTTTGGTGATGGGTCTCCAACCGCATCGCCCAAAAATCCAATAAAAGCCCCAATACCCTTAGTCGCCTCTTACGACACCCGTGGGTAGAAAGGGGCAGCGACATTCTAAGCCGGCACTACACGGCCGGAACCACTGCACTGTTGTGAAATTTGTCTTTCCTTGCTTCTTAACACCTTACTGGTATCAGAGGCCTCTACCTACAAATTAGCAGAGCGACTGGGGCGTAGACCAGGATGCACCGAATTCAAGTCCTGCAGCTGCTAATGATAAATATATATCTTATTTGTATATAGATAATTGAATAGTCCTGTATCTGTCCGTTTAAGAAATATATCTTCCAGAAGGGCAAGCACGAGCCGTGTTTAAACTAGTTATCGCGTGGGATAAAGCAGCCATCTCTTACGCATTTACTTAGTATCGTATACTGCCATCTCATTCTAACCGTTATCGTGTCGATAAAATAGCGCTCGTGCTGGCCCTTGTGTCGAAGTTTTTCTTTCCTTGATTGATTAGTACTTTTTCAGTTCTCTTATACTCAAGAAATCCAAATTCAAAGTACTAACGTTAAGTAGTTACAGTCTTCCTTTCTAACACACACATTTTAACGCTCACATATATTATCCAACGAACCTAGATTCCGAATTTTCAGTTTTATACGTCAAACGGTTCCGGTTTAAATTAAATAAATTTTCAGATGATGATTTGATTGAATTGAATTTTCTATGTGAAATTTACTACTTTGGTATGATAGTGCAGACTGATTTATCGTAATACTATCTGATTAATTAAGATGTAGCGCGAAGTTAAGGCATACCCGCACGAGTCCAGAGTGGATCACTACAGAATTCAGCATATTCAGGGTACTCCTAACTCCTCGGTGGGAGCAAATATGGTTTATTGTAAGGATTGTGTGGGCAGTGATGCCACGAATCCTGTTCACTTGGCACATGAAGCAAATCAGTTGCCTAAATACATAGCTACGCGATTATAACATTCAAATTAAACAATGAAAAATGCCGAATAGTAATAGAATGAAATTAATGAGAGTTAACGTTTAAAGATTAAAACCTATTGTAAAAGATGTGAGAAGTTGGAAGAATTAATGTTCCGGCGATTATGAGGTGTGTTCTTTTGAGCGTAGAAAGTATTTTACCAAAGGGATAGTATCGACATCACAACTTTATTACGCCACTAATATTTCCGCAATTCCTAATAAAGACTAATGGGGTAGGCGGAAATAGTTAAAATTCCAACGCATAAGCTTTTCTATACATTTTTCCAAGTTGCACGAATAATAAGCCTCGTAGATATAAAAAGAATAAAGAATATTTCTCGAGATTAACTTTAAAAGGTTATCGGTAGTCAACTTCTTCGTATATTCAACTATGTTCTGATTACGCTGTGCAGTAAAAATCAGTGTGATTTAAGTCTAAAATCTTGAGCCACACTATTTAAAGATTGCTTATAACTTATTCAAAGGCGTTTCAGTTATCTAGATCTACTTACCGATGTGATACTCGACTCTAGAAATAAAATAACAAAGCACAAAATAAAACAAGCATAAATTATACTTTACAAATAATTTATTAAAAGAACCAGCTAAATGAAAATGGAATATACAATAAATCTTAAAATTAAATAAACAGAATTCATACAAAAATAAGTAAAAGAATAGCTTAATACTGGCAATTAAAAATACTAGTGATAATCCAATAAAATTCAAATTAAAACGAATTTATCTCAAAACAAAAGGAAAATGGAATAGTTTGGTATGACGCAGTTTTATTAATTTTTTTACTAGTAACTACGTATATAATAGTCTTTTAGCACCTTAAAGTAACATCTATAGCACCTACATACTGACTACACTAAATTTATTTTTATTTACAGAAAATTACTACTATAATAAAATCATTTGTGATACATATGAGTGTTTAGTATTTAATGAACTGTAAATCAAATAAATACTTTTTTAGTACCTATTTAACATTGATTATCTTGATTATCTGAAAATTGACGTCTTAGGACAAAAATACTAAGTAGTTGTACTAATAAGAGAGCGGAAATTTAAATACTAAACACTCAATAATACTGTTAAAACAACTAATAAAAATAACTTTATGAATTGGCTTAATTAAGTTAATTCTGTTTGACTGATGGCTGACAAAATATGTAAATATATTTCTTTTAAAATGCACTGTGGAATCAGCTTAGAATAGCACCTACCCATTTTTTTTAAAAATCAAGTATTCCTGTCCTTTGGAGTCTGATTTCATAATGAATAAGTAATAATTCATAGCCTCGCTAATTCTCGCCTACCACCATACCAAACTTGCATGGTAGTAAACAAATGCATATGTTTTTTATATTACATTTGCATTTAAGCACCATAGGTTAGGTATTTTGGAGAAATAAATTATTATTATTATTATTATTATATATACTTTATCAAATCCGTCTCGCGTCAGTATAACTTAGTAACTTGACAATTAAATAACATTAGATTCATTTTGTATTTTTTCCTTCTTTAATTTATTAACTCATACATGGATGCATGTGTTTAAGGATTAAATTGTTAGTCTTATATTATTTCGCTAAAAAAGAGTTACATTGTAAGAATTTAAGAAGTCTTTTTAGCTGTTATAATATCATTTATAAATTCAAAGAAAATTCATCAATGTAATAATAAAAATATTTGACCAATATAAAAATTTATTCTTTTTATTTTCTCCCTCGTCAGCAATTTTCCATCAAATCGCCCTGCGATTTTTTCCGAATTCTAATTTCTTCGATAACCTCCATAATTCGCTGAAATAGTTGAAATAAATTCGAGACTAAAATAAAATGTAACAAAAGATGAAAGCCATGCGAGAGCAGCCTGTATCGAAAAGAAAAGATTTCAAAAGTGCATTCCTTACAAAACAAATCTTATAAAATATCTTTGCAACTTATATTTAATTTAAAAATACATTAAACTTAGAACTTCGCTTGTTAAACTTGAAAGTTAGAAATTGATTTTACACACTGACTTCAGAAATCGTACATAATATTACTCTAGCAAAGATTATTGCTGTAATCTACAAAACAGGCGTTAAGAATTTGAGTAGAAAAATGAATTAACAAATATGTACA
Organism: Bedellia somnulentella; assembly: GCA_963576735.1. NCBI lineage: Eukaryota > Metazoa > Arthropoda > Insecta > Lepidoptera > Bedelliidae > Bedellia > Bedellia somnulentella. Next base: position 2,331,041 of record OY755187.1, on the reverse strand, counting down.
TTTTTTTTATAATTTAAGCAGACAATTTACTGCGATATGTTATTGTGATATGCTTAACTATTTATTATCGTTACAGCAAAAAATTCTCACAAACAACTGCTTTTAGTAGGGTGCGTTTTAAAGATAAAGATAATAGAAGAGAAGAGTATAAGTATATTCCTAAATATATGTTATCTAGTTGATAAAATATTATGTGCAAATTTTAAAGTAATAGGCCAACATGGCCAGATTAGATGTTTAAATAATAATAAGCAAACCAAGATTAGAAACTTAAGATGATATAACAAGATATTATAATCATTAGCATGCCAATTTTTGTGAAGATATATAAGATTTTTACGTTATTTGAATACAATACATAAGCATGCTTAAATGTAACTATGTTATTAAATTCGAAAAGTACGTAAGTACCACGAAACTTGTGAAAAACAGAGATTAAAATAATACAATATCGCAGAACACATAATAAAAGATTAGAAATATCTTGAGCGCATTGTTGAGCAAACGATCACTTCTGAAAAACATCCTTTTGATTTTTGTACAGTCGCCCGATTTCTGAATTGAGTATTCAAGCTGAGAACGACTCAATTATCGTTTTGTTACATTTAGTTGTTAAGATTTCAATGCGACAGAACGATACTTAAGTTGTTCTCAGCTGGAATACTCAATTCAGAAATCGGTCGTAAGTCAAATATCAAATTTGATTATCAAAAAGACGATAATGACGACATTATTCACGACCATTATTTAACACCAAACTATCAGTTGACCAATTGAGAAGCTTTTTGTTGCACGCACAGCAGCGATAGTTGCAACATTCAATGCATTTAAGAGGTAAAATTACCGATTAAAATGCAGACAAGGTAGTTTTAACCTTTTATAACATATTCTATATACAAACGAAAGCTGAAATCACTATGTACTACTTAGCAGAACTAACCTGACTTAAAGGCCGAATCCTTTCATGAATGCAATTTTCAGCTTGCCTCGCCGTCGGTGGCGGGTGTTCCGGCGTCGGCGGCTGGTCATAATGCGTTGGCGACACAGGAACTTCGATCTTATTCCTACCGAAATACCGCTCATAATCGCTCGCCATTGAATCGTCGAGCAAACTCTCTATGGAAGACTTATCGTGGGTATATTTTCTAGGCCTATCAGTTCTGTCGTTTAAGCTAGTTCGGAGTTTTCTTCTTGGGTTCTGTTCTTTCATGACGACGTTTTCATACATGACGGTTATGGCGACCGGTTGGGAACGGTTTTTGAGGCTCGGTCGTGGGTTTGGGATCGGTGGTACACGCGGGTTTTGTGTTTCCTCGTATTCTGCATACGATAGCTTCCCGTCTACGTATTGGTCGACCGATCGCCCGTGTTTTAAGTAGTGTTTTGAGCTCTGTAACAAAATTTAAATTATTGCGTCTTGTCTTAGTCCTAGAAACGGACCCTAGTTTTATTGACCTTACCATTCAAAGGTTGTCTGAAAGTGATCGTTTATAGTGATAGCGAATATTAAAGCTGAAGAATATTAGATTCCAATTCCAAAATGTAAACTGGTCTAGATTCCTTTTTAAAATTAAAATATCTTCTTTGGATTGGAAATGGGTGATTACAAGATACATGTGTCAGAACAGCAAAGATATACTGGCCAGTAGACCCACTGAGTACCAACTTTATTCCTTAAAGAATTATTTGATACCGCGATGTAGGATTATGAGACGCTGCTACTGTGCGAGTGAGTCCGCTGTCGCTGGTCGCTTCAAATGGAACACTTTATATGTTTTTGTCTATATTTTGTTTGTTCCAGCTAATCTCCGAAACCAGTGAACCAATTTCAACGGGACTTTCACTACCACATAGCTAATTTAATACCAACTAACTTAACCCTATTTCTTCATACTTTTACTAATAAAATACAATCATACAGTTATATCACCCAAATCGTCCTGACTCCTCGCATGCGATATCTCCGATAGTGCTGAACCGATTTCGATGGGATTTTCTCCGACACATAGCTAATTTAACAAAGCGTAAATCCAATTTCATGCAATTTTCTTTAGTCTACTAATAATAAAGTATCATACCGGTATATCATCCAAGTCGTCCTGACTCCGCGCATGCATCCGCAGCTCGTACGAGTGCGCGGGGGCGGGGGAGGCGCGGGACGGCGACACGGACAGGTGGCGGCGGGGAGGCTTCGCAGGAGGTGTTGGCTAGGTGGAGTTATTTTGTAGGTTAGGCTTTGATAATATAAATATGAGTCTCAGTTTCTTTAAAGAGTCTTAGGAATTCTTAATTCCGAATCTCCGGTTATCGTATTGTGAATGGCTGGACTTGTATAGTAGGTTTTGATAATAGTACTAGGAATGTGGTAAAAATCGGCCACGGAGGACATATCAAATAGAGAACGTGCAAAAAGATAGGCGTTGAAAGTGTGATGAATATAGGAGGATGTGTGAACATTTAAAAGACTGATGAATATAGACGAAGATTAAGAAGTTTAGTGGCGAACGATAGTCTCTTCTTACACCTATGGGAACGAATGGCGTCAGTGTATGTTTGTATTAGCTATGTCGTGACCGGTACAGAACAGTAACAGTAAACTGTTCTAAAGAACAGCACTTTTATTAAAACAGGTATTGAATGCATGGTTTAGAAAATCACTAATTATTTTTTTCACGGGTGTCGTATGACGATACGAAGCGACTAAAAAATATCTGGGTTTTGGTGCAAAGCAAGTAAGTGTATCGAAGAATTTGGGCTACGTGTCTAAAGACCTATAAGAGTCACTTGCGTGGCGTGGAAAATACTAAGAAACTTCAACTTCTAAAGCCCTATCTTCCCCATACTAATATTAGTATCCGTTCCCAGATCTAGTGCTCCAGCGTCCGCAGCTTGTACGAGTGCGCGGGGGCGGGGGAGGCGCGGGACGGCGACACGGACAGGTGGCGGCGGGGAGTTTTCGCGGGGGGTGTCGGCTGGGTGGAGTTATATAGTAGGTTAAGCTTTAAAAATATAAAATAAGGTAGGGTGTGTAAATTGTTGTTTAGAATAGCAATAACATTATTTTTTTGCATGAGTGTTGAAAGAGGCGACTAAGGGTATTAAGGGTTTTCTTAGTTTTTTGGCGATACGGCTGGAGAACCATCAGCAACGATTATGAAATTCTCTCAGTTTTTTTAAAGAGACTTAAGGAATTCTTAATTCCGAATCGGCTCTCGTATTTTATGAATTATAGATGTTTTACACGGGTGACGAATCGACTATAGGTCTGTGAGAAACTTCTACTTCTAAAGCCCTATCTTCCCCATGCTAATATTAGATCGATACTTTGTACAATACTGTCAAATCCCCCTTTCTGTCTTCCGAAATACTGTAAGTTAATAAATCTAGCTTCCTTCTTTTGAATACATAGCTGTAGCAGAATGCCATGAAATATTTTATTAAAGTCATGTTAAACCTCATGATACACAATAAGCATAATGTCACGAATATCAACAAGCATTCAAACAAAACATACAAACGAACATTATGTTCTAATTTTCGCATCACGTCATCGGGATGGTCTCAATTGGGTAATATGATTGTATTGCAGAGACAATAAGAAGACCATTAGAATTAATATCTGACAAGACACTGGAATGTACAGTTGTGGTAGGAGTAACCTAGTTATTTTGATGAGTAGAAGGCGAGAAGTAATATTTTAAATGTTAAATAGTTTGAATCCTGCAAACGTAGTTTGGCAATATAAATAAATTTATACGGACTTATTATACACATATCAAGTTGGCCCCGAACTAAGAAAAAAAAGTATAGATTGAATAAAACAGTTATAACGCACAGTTTAGCACTTAGTGTACGAATAATACATACCATTCGTGCATTTACTTATACGCACAAAATTCTTCACATAAATCAGTCACGCACTTCGTTTCAGAGAAGTGTTGTTAAAAAATCAGCGACACGAAAGTTCACCTATTCACAAAATAGAATCTTGACAGAGAAAAACTTAATGTGACCATATTTCACTTTACATAACCTGACTTCCTATACTCACTACTAAATGTAACTCAAACTCAAACGTTCACGCCGAATATCTCTGAAGGGGTTGGCAGAGGTACTAATACTTCTGAACATCACGTGACATTGTCACCTGGTGTTCAGAGTATCCACGGCAGGCCTATCGCCGCTGTTTTGTACGAAAACACTGTCACATGACTAAGTACAACTTAGCCATGTGGGTTTCTTCACGATGTTTTCCCTCACCGTTAACAACCATAATAAATTAACCACACAAATTTATTTAGAAAAGACAAATTGCTGTAGCACCCGGAATTAGAACACTAGTGGTCTGCACGATAAGCCGGTGTTTTAGCCACAGAGCTATCACGTCGTCCTATAAACAGACCCACGGCAAGAAAATAATGGGGTAGGAAAGATATTAATTTATTTTTATTGCGTATTATGTGCTGCAACGAATGTTAATAATTTTTGTCTGTCTTTACAATGAAAGGTCATCAATTTACCTTTAAACAAAATATATTAAAGAAAATATTAAATAAGTTCACAGAAACCAAATATGCCAAAGAAAACACAAAATAATAATAAGAGAAAAAAACGGTGTCGTTAAACAGATACTTCAATGATTTTGGAACTTGTATAACCTAGAGCTTATAAAAATATTAATTTCCATTCCCTATCATATTGCGTATGCAACGCCTTGGTAGTTTTATATCATATTTTTTTCAGGTAACATTGCATTAAGGCACCTTTTTAATAAAACATACCACAAAGATTAAGTTAAGTAAATAATATTTTACTTATTTATAAGTTTTGGTATTTATTTAAATTGGACATTTAAATGAAAGGAATTGAAGAAGAATATACATCGTAACACAATTTAAATTATGTAGTGATTATCCATAATTTTGGTATATGCTATCACCCACATCCATGTCACCTGGTGTAAATTACATTATCGCTGCCACTCATTCGGAGAAATATGGCGTGAACATTTGATTTTAGTTATTGGAGTATATTCAAAGTACAAAAACTAAACGTATTGGACATAAGCACATACATACAAAAATATCACTCACGCCTATAAATCCCTAGGACCGGTAGCCAGAGCTAAGGAATTATAAATTCCTCAGCCACTTTTGGAAGTTGAGTGGCGAAAAGATGGTAAAAAAGGGCATAACACATATAGTCAGCCAGTGTGCTCTAATAAAATGGTGACGAATGATTGCGCCAGTCCGCATATCCACTTAACACTAAATAGGAAACGCATTGTACACTCTAATAGGTTGTGTTGAGCCGACAATGGCTGAGATCTGGCTCCAATTTCACCAACGCGACAAGTGCTACAATTGTAAATTCATCAAGATCACTGTTACTATCACTAGCGTCACTACTACTCGCATGCTAACCACGAAATACTACAATTGTCACGCAAATCCGACACGTGCTCAATCGCATGTCAAGATTCTACGACAATTCTACAAATATGTCGACTAAAATAATAATTACTGTTTCACAACACAATTGTAATACATACAATTGTAGCAAAATGCCTGTCAAGTTTGTAAGCATTTCTATAGAAAATATTTCATAAAATTGTAATATTTCACAATTTGCTTGACAATTGTAGCTCGACATATGTCACTGACAATTGTAGTCGTGGTGAAATCGGAGCCTGGTGTCAATGACAAAATATGGGGGCATGGAAAGTGCTTTTGGGTACCTCGATACTTGTGGTTTAGTAAAACAAAAACAGTTACTCAACACACGATATAAAAATGTAATTTTTTTATAGAGCCAACTTAATGGTAGAATGTCAAAGAAACGGATATGAAAGATAGAATATTGAAAACGCAGGGTTCTAGATTATTATGTACGTATTTATCCAAACCATCGTCAAAATTCCCTAACCCAAAAACTTGAACGACCCATTCAAACTACCCGTGCTTTACTATCATTCATTCTTATTTGTATATACCCTTCTATGCTTTTGTTTAAAGATCGAACCTAATGCGTGTTTTTTTTTTGAGATTGACATAACTCACAACTCTGAACTAGAATTTTGTAGTATTCGACTGAGAAAGGGTCTAGCAGGCTAAGGGAACAAGACTGGCCCCCGAAGCCGATCTTGCTGATTTTTATGGTGGTGCACCGGTTTCAGCCACGGTTACTGTGTGACAAAAATCAGCCCTCGATCTTCTTTTGTTTTGGAGATTTTTGACATTTACCAAATCATCAAGGTATTTTTTAAACTAATATTTTAGATAAACTATGCAAGCTAGAACAACCAAATCAAATCACGATAAACGAGAATAAAATGAACTTTTAATCGCATGTTTGTATGGGGGGCCTACCAATAGTACTTCAGTCAAAAAATCATAGTTTATTTTTTTTTGTAAATTTTTTTGACGTTTGCCGCGGAGGTACACCCACCAAAAAAATCTCAAAAAGAGCTACTAAAGACATGTACAAGTGCATAGATTTTTTTTCCAAAAATCGTGGTGCGTCATGTCAAAAAATAGAAAATATTTGCAATACAACACCAGTATTTAAGTACTAGAGTAGTATATATTTTATGTAAACTCTTTTTCTGTAAACCGATGTTCCCCGCCCATTGCCACTTCAGGTTTACAACTCTTAGGGCTATGACGGTGACTTAAGTTCTTCAGCGGACCTCCTCATTTCTGATTTGATCGCTGAAAGAAACCCCGAGCATAGCCCTCTCCATTGCCCTCTGAGCTACATTGAGCAACTTTGAGCTTTCTCATCTGATCCATATTTGCATTATGCCAACAGTAACTTAGGGGGGTGTTGAGGCTGTAGTGCACCATTTGATTGAATCTAATAAACACTAAAGAGTTTACATAAAATATATACTACGCTAGTACTTAAATACATAAACATAAGCGTTCACGCTGAATATCCCCGATTGTGACGTGATTTTGTCACCTGGTGTTCAGAGTACCCACGTTTTGCATGGACAGTGTACTCACGTGATAGAGGGCAGACCTATCGCCGTTTTTGTACGAATACACAGTCACGTGACTAAGTACAACTCAGCCATGTGGGTTTCCTCACGATGTTTTCCCTCACCGTTAACAACCGTGATAAATTAACCACACATATGTCTTTAGAAAAGACAAATTGGTGTAGGCCCGACCCGGAATTTGAACACTAGTTGCTTGCACGCTAACCGGTGTTCTACCCACTGAGCTATCACGTCGTAATTACTTAAATATTGGTGTTGTATTGCAAATATTTTCGATTTTTTGACATGACGCACCACGATTTTTGGAAAAAAAAATCTATGCACTTGTACATGTCTTTAGCAGCTCTTTTTGAGATTTTTTTGGTGGGTGTACCTCCGCGGCAAACGTCAAAAAAATGTACAAAAAAAAATAAACTATGATTTTTTGACTGAAGTACTATTGGTAGGCCCCCCATACAAACATGCGATTAAAAGTTCATTTTATTCTCGTTTATCGTGATTTGATTTGGTTGTTCTAGCTTGCATAGTTTATCTAAAATATTAGTTTAAAAAATACCTTGATGATTTGGTAAATGTCAAAAATCTCCAAAACAAAAGAAGATCGAGGGCTGATTTTTGTCACACAGTAACCGTGGCTGAAACCGGTGCACCACCATAAAAATCAGCCAGATCGGCTTCGGGGGCCAATCTTGTTTCCTTAGCCTGCTAGACCCTTCCTTATTAAGTCGTTTTACAAGGAAGTTTGAAGTTGAATTCCTAATTACGTTAGTCATCGAAATAAAACCAGTTTAAATTCGGACGAACATTAATGAAGTTAATATACTTATAATTAGCATGCTACGGAAATAGTTCGCTACAAACCAACGTACTATTTATGTTTTAGGAAAAAATATGAAACAATATTTAAGCATTCAATCATTATCTTCACGGGAATGTCATTGAACGAAAAACGTATAAATCCGCTGACATTATCTTTTAATTAAAGATACAAACCTTGTTACTTATTATTATTTTAATCTTGCTGTGTAGTGCCGGCTCAGAATGTGACTACCCCTTTCTAACCACGGGTGTCAAACTAGGCGACTAAGAGTATGTTGATTTTTAAGTGTTTTTTAGACGATGCTGTTGGCGACCCATCACCAACGATACTTAATTTTTACCGTCTTGCCCCCTATCAACTTACAAATATGGATGAGGAATTTCTTGCTCTGAACCTCTGGCTACCCCTTTTAGGAGTTTATGGCCGTTAATAATGTACGTATGTTTAAAACTTCAGTATTAAAGTATACGACGAGTAAGTATAAGACGACGTGATAGCTCAATGGGTAGAACACCGGTTAACGTGCAAGCGACTAGTGTTCAAATCCCGGGTCGGGCCTACACCAATTTGTCTTTTCTAAAAGACATATGTGTGGTTAATTTATCATGGTTGTTAACGGTGAGGGAAAACATCGTCAGGAAACCCACATGACTGAGTTGTACTTAGTCATGTGACAGTGTATTCGTACGAAACGATGATAGGCCTGCCCCCTATCACGTTAGTACACTGTCTATGCAAAACGTGGGTACTCTGAACACCAGGTGACAAAGTCACGTGATGTTCAGAAGTATTAGTACCTCTGCCAACCCTTCGGGGGTATTCGGCGTGAACGTTTATGTTATGTTATGTTTATGTTATATTAAAGTATGGAACTTAATAACCAATAGTGAATGAACTCCACTAAGAATCTCGTAAACACATTAATAGTTTCCTCTGCTGTTGGCAAATAAAGCGGATAATAGTGTCTTTGATCCGCGGAGGAAAACAACAAATATGATCTCCGTTGTTCTACACTCGTATAGTTTTATGCATCTATTTTACGGTTAGACAGAGCTACAGAATTATTTCGCCACTTAAAGAATGTTACAGTCAAAATTTGATAGAAAGGGTTATGGTTTGCATTACAATTTAAATTATCTATAAACTTAAAAAAAATCTCTAAAAGCTCTATAAATTTTGACTTACCTAAGGCTTAGAATGTTGAGAATAAGTTGAAATAACAGTAAAATCTTGCAAAACCGGAAGTCTGGCATGACTAATTAGTCAGAATACTTTTATCTATGAAGAATCTTGCATCCAAGTAAATGTTTGCGTAATGATACAGATTCCTCAGTCTAAATTAACCACGACCATGAAATTTTGTACTGGAATCTATTTTGGAAATCTTTATCGTGGTTGTTACTGCTCACTTTAGAAAAGAGGATATATAACTTTCTACTTCCAAAGCACCATGTTCCTTAAATTGGATAACATATAACATAACATAATCGTTCACGCCGAATATCCCCGAAGGGGTTGGCAGAGGTACTAATCCTTCTGAACATCACGTGACTTGGTCACCTGGTGTTCAGAGTACCCACGTTTTGCATGGACAGTGTACTCACGTGATAGGGGGCAGGCCTATCGCCGTTTTGTACGAATACACTGTCACATGACTAAGTACAACTCAGCCATGTGGGTTTCCTCACGATGTTTTCCCTCACCGTTAACAACCATGATAAATTAACCACACATATGTCTTTAGAAAAGACAAATTGGTGTAGGCCCGACCCAGGATTCGAACACTAGTCGCTTGCACGATAACCAAGTGTTCTACCCACTGGGCTATCACGGTTGTTAAATTGGATAATGTCCATCAATAAAGCTGTGTAGTGTCGGCATAGAATAGCACTACCCCATTTCTTCCGGTGGGTGTACGTAAGAGGCGACTAACGGTATTGGGGCTTATAAGGGATTTTTGGGCGATGCGGTTGGAGTCCCATCACCAACAACCTTTATTTTACCATATTTTCCCCACGCAACTTCCAAAAATGGCTGAGGAATTTCTGATTCCTTAGCTCTTGCTACCCCTTTTAGGGGTTTATAGCCGTGAGTATATGCATATATGTATGTATGTGAGTCCATCAATATATATACTACTTTTTCATATCCTAAGCCCTGTCAAATGAAGATAGAAATGACAAAGCACAAGTGAATGTGACTTAAACGGACTTTAATTAATATAAGTAGGCTTAAATATCATGTGACAAACATTGATTGAATCAAAACCGGAACAAATCAAGTAGATTGATGTCACTTAACGGATTCGAGAGCATCCAATGGCTTTATTTGTAATCTTATCTGAATCTAAAGAGAGAATTGATTTAAATTGATATGATAATATCAATGTTATCTAAGATGCGACATGATAGTCCAGTGGGTAGAACACCCGCCCGAAAACAGAAGGGCGTGAGTTCCAATCCTGGGACACGGGCCTACACCAATTTGTCTTTTCTAAAGTCATATGTGTGGTTTATTTATCATGGTTGTTAACGGTGAGGGAAAACATCGTGAGGAAACCCACATGGCTGAGTTGTACTTAGTCATGTGACAGTGTATTCGTACAAAACGGCGATAGGCCTGCCCCCTATCACGTGAGTACACTGTCTAAGCAAAACGTGGGTACCTTCTCTGGAAACTAGATGGCGCTTGCCATGTGAGTTCAGAAGTATTGGTACCTCTGCCAACCCCTTCGGGGATAAACGGCGTGAACGTTTATGTTATGTTTTATGTTATGTTATCTAAGATATATCAATAAACATACTTAGATACATATACTCACGGCTATAAATCCCAAAAAGGAGTAGCCAGAGCATCATGGCTAGAAATTCCTCAGCTACATTTAAAAGTTGATTGGAAAGTTGGAAGAAGATGGTAGAAATACAATATCGTTAGTGATGGGTCTCCAACAGCATCGCCCAAAAACTACACAAAATAAATCCCATAGTCGCCTCTTACGACCCGTGGATAGAAAGGGGGAGTGACCTACAAGGCATGATAAAAAGATGTTCTCTATACAATTATAAACTGATTACAATCAAGCGAGTTTTCCTAATTGACTAAGCGCGGAGTATTTATAACCTGTCCTACATTTCGATGTAAATTAGCTCATAAATCAGAATTTCCAATAAATAGCGGCGGAGCAGTGACCGAGTTACGACCATGTGTTATGAAATGTCGCAACCACCGAATATTGAAGATTTAACAAGAATAAATTAATTTTATATGGGAAATTCATCGATTTTAGGTATGATATACGAGTATGTAAGTACACTATAATATAAAGCTCTTTAGCACATCGACCGTGATAGCTCAATGGGTAGAACACCGGTTGGATGCAAACGACTAGTGATCAAATCCCGGGTCGGGCCTACACCAATTAGTCTTTTCTAAAAACATATGTGTGGTTAATTTATCATGGTTGTTAACGGCCAGGGAAAACATCGTGAGGAAATCGACATGGCTGATTTTTACTTAGTCATGAGACAGTGTATTTGTACAAAACGGCGATAGGCCTGCCCCCTATCACGTCAGTACGCTGTCCATCCAAAACGGGTGTACACTGAACACCAGTTGACAACGTCACGTGGTGTTCAGAAGTATTTGCACCTCTGCCAACCCCTTCGGGGATATTCGGCGTGAACGTTTATGTTTATCTTTTCAAAACACAAGTTTTTATAAAATTGATTCGCCCTATTAAGACTAAAGCCAAAAATAATTCCAATAGTTTTCATCCATCAAAATATGAAAATATCCAATTAAAATCAAATTAAACCTTCGTACCGCTGAGTTGGCAAGTTGCAATAGTGATGTATGGAATGTTGGGAACGATTGGCACGCGGCCAAATGTTGGCACGTCACTAACTATTTCCGATTATTGCCAACATTCTCACATAGAGATGTTTGTTTTCTGTGCTTTACGTATACTTGGTAAATGTATACTATTTTAGATTTTTATACGTAAAAAATATTATGAGCGACATATGTGAGAAACTATTGATGGCTACTGTTATATCATTTGCTTAATGCGGATTATTCACTAAAAATAAGAGAGACTATTTTTATTCAAAATTAATATAAACATATACAAACTAATAGTAACATTACGTGTTTAATTAAATAATGTTATCCTCTTAGCAGATGAAAATTGGGTAGTACCTCTAGCCTAACTCAATGCCTACCAAAAGACAGACAAATTATTATTATATCTCAGACTAGTGGATCGGGCCCAGCTTCGCACGGGTAGCGTAGTTTTAAATATATCTGAGGTTTCTTCAATCACTGTTCAACCTTTGTGAAATTTAGTGCAATTTATAGCGTTCCTGAATAGTGTAGCTTTGTGATTGTGAAAGCGCTTTAATGAACGGTTCAGTATCTCCGAAAATGAAACCATGCAAACATACAATCAGAGTTACAAACTTTGCATACATACAGGGAGTATATGTATACTCCCGGCTATCTTTTGCACGCGCAACTATTACTAAAAATTATCCTTATAGCATTCACGTGCGACGACAGGGCGCGATAGCTTATTTCATGTATAAGTTTGGTTATTCTATACCGGTTTCTATGATTCTTTTTTTATTGAATAGGTAATAATGTAAACTTTTTTAAATGAGAGATGAATGAGAGAACTATAAACGTAAGAGTAAACAAATATAACCAGAATGTTTCGAACTGCTAAGCTATCAGGAATTACACGTGTTATTATGAGTCAACCATAAAAGATAGACATATGCTGCAGAAGGATATTTTTTTGAAAATTTTACGAGTATGTAAAATATTTCTGTCATACATGATTTCTATGTAACTATAACCACTAAGGCTGCACACGCGACGGAAGCTTAAAAAATGGAGTAAGTTCCCCCGTTTTCCCAAATTTTCCCAATATTCCCCTGCACTACTCTGCTGAAAAGTACACTATAACCTGCCCAGGAGAATGAAGAATAATTCTACCAAGTTTCGTTAAAATCTGTCGAGTAGTTTTTGTTTCCATAAGGAACATACAAACCGACAGACAGACAGACAGACAGACAGACGGACAGACAGACAGACAGACAAAAATTTTACTGATTGCATTTTTGGCATCAGTATCGATCACTAATCACCCCCTGATAGTTATTTTGAAAATATATTTCATGTACAGAATTGACCTCTCTACAGATTTATTATAAGTATAGATAGATAAGTAATATTTTATAGTATATCTTTATTTAAGGGCATATATGATAAATATGTTATAAATAACATTTCTAAACAACAGGAGTCACGATATCGGTTAGAATGAGAAGACAGTATACGATACTAAGTAGGTGCGAAAGAAATGGCAATTTTATACCACGCGATATCTAGTTAAAAGGTCGCTTATACTAGCTATTCAGTAAATCGACATACCTATCTCAAATATTTCAACGGAATATAGGTTTATCGAGCCCTTGACACAATTTGCGCCCAATCCCTACATCTGTAGAATTTGTTTATTGTAGCAATATAAACAAACGGGAGTTTCAGTTTACGAAACTTTAATAGGTTCTTTGTAGATGCCCGAAATATTGCTTCGCCCTAAAATCAATCATGGCTTTATTTCACACTACAATGTGTTATAGTGATTAGTTATATAAATTACTATTCAATGAGTTCATTGCTGTATTTTTATCACGTAATTTTTTAGGGTTTTTAATACTATCTATTGTTTGTTTGTATTATGTTATTTTTCTCGAAAACAGCTGGTTGCATGGTACTTAATAAATAAATGATAAAGACGTATACCTACTCAAGGCTATTATTCCCAAAAAGATGTAGCGAGGGCAACAGAATTACAAATTCTTCAGTCACTTTTGGAAGAAGAGTGGGTAAAATAAATAACCCTTTAAACATATTATATACAGGAATATTGGCGATTGGTCTCCAGCCACATCGTCCAAAAATCACTTCAAAGGCCCCATACCATTATTCGCCTCGTACGACACCCACGAGAAGTACCATTCTAAGCCGACAATACACACTCATTTATAGTACCTACTATGGTACACCACGCTTTCCTCATGCAGGTAAACAGATAAAAACGGTAACTTCATACAATCTTGACGTAAAATAAGTAATGAAAGATAAGGCTTACGTAATAAAAATTGTGACTCATATAAGCACAGTGTAAGCATAATATGAACATAAACAATCGATAAGAAATTAAAAATGACTAATTTTATCTCCTTCAGTCATTCTCATTACATTACTAATCTCAATAAATAACGTATAAAAAGAAACAGGGTTTCAATGTGATTTTTTTATTTTTTAGTACTAAGAAGATTCTGTATTTTTAAATTTTTAATTGAATCATACTCACGGCTATAAATGCCAAATAGGGGAAGCCATTTTTCGACTTTACCCTAATTCTAATTTACTGTTTACTAATAAATATATTATATTTTCGAGTACTGCCGGAAAGAAAATATACTATAAAGAATCTATGAAATAAAGAATTGGTGATGGGCCAGCTACATCGCCTAACAATCACTTTGACAAACGCCCCAAAACTGTAAGTCGCTTATTACCACATCCGCGGGAAGTCATTTCATCTTATCACATCAAGGTCATATTTTTCAAATCACTGAGATGTTTTTAATGCTGTGTAGTGTCGGCTAAGAATAGCACTACCCCAGTTCTTCCGGTGGGTGTACGTAAGAGGCGACTAACGATATTGGGATTGGGGCCTTTAAGGGATTGTTGGACGATGCGGTTGGAGACCCATCACCAACAACCTTTATTTTTACCATCTTTTCCCCACTCACATTTCCAAAAGTGGCTGAGGAGTTTCTAATTTCTCAGTTCTGGCTACCCCTTTTAGGGATTTATAGCCGTGAGTATATGTATGTATGTATGTACATTTCCAAAAGTGCCTGAGGAATTTCTAATTCCTTAGCTCTAGCTACCCCTTCTATGTTATAAATAAGACTACATTTCTAGAGTTGTAATAATAACGATATTTTTTTGAACAATTCGCTTTTAATAATGAGATTCTTTTAGTTAGTAATAGTAGTTTTATATATGTTCCAAGTAAATGTTAAATTTCATTTTTATTGGCGACTTTTATGTTAAAGCTTATCTGAAAAGCATCGTTTTTTTTGTCCGCCATCAGACCATCAAATGCACTTCATTGTAAAACTCTATTATTTTATTGTTTGTAACTATTTCATATTTTGATGTACAAAAAAAGTTATTCTATTCCATACGAATAAGTGTAAATATCACTAAATCAAAACTTACATAATAAACTTATTCACTTCCAGCTCCCACACAAACTTAACAAACACGCACACACATCACAAAACACGCATATTATTCCCGATCTCGATAGCGAGCACACTCGAGTATCCGGACCGACAGACTGACCACAACAACGGATTAGTGAGATCAGCTGTTCTAAAAATAAGGGCTTTGTAATTATCGCTTATTAACTGGTAGTGCGATATTTTGGATATTTAGTGAAAGTTTGTGAGTTGATGTTCTTATACATACATACATACCTATACTCACGGCTATATTTCCCTAGAAGGGGTAGCCAGAGCTAAGGAATTATAAATTCCTCAGCCACTTTTGGAAGTTGAGTGGGGAAAAGATGGTAAAAATAAAGGTTTTTGGTGATGGGTCCCCAACCGCATCGCCCAAAAATCCAATAAAGAGCCCCAATACCCTTAGTCGCATCTTACGACACCCGTGGGTAGAAAGGGGTAGCGACATTCAAAGCCGGCACAACACGGCAATGTTCTTATAGTGATGTGTTAAGGCAAGTATAAATATTAATATAACCATATACATGTTTTAATTTCAATATTAGCATCTTATATATGTTCAAACGTTTTTAGTGTCCATAACGGAACATCCATTTATCATAGACTAAGCTACAGACGAAGTTAGAGCCGTATCAGACCGATGTACTATTTATTATCTATCTCTGCTACCTTTCTACCGATATGCGGCATGTTCCCTGCAGAGCAAGCACGAGCGCTATTTTATCGACACGATAACGGTTAGAATGAGATGGCAGTATACGATTTTAAGTAAGTGCGTTAGAGATGGCTGCTTTATCCCACGCGATAACTAGTTTAAACACGGCTCGTGCTTGCCCTGACGAAATTTTTAGTATGTTTAAATGATATGATGTATTAAGGTTTTGTGGGTGAAAAGACGATGGCATATTATACGTAGATGTAGCGAGTACACCCACACACATTGTGTTAGTGAGCATACATACATATACATATACGCACGGCTATAAATACCTGGATGGGGTAGCCAGAGCTAAGGAAATAGTCATTCCTCAGCCACTTTTGGAAAGTAAGTGGGGAAAAGATGGTAAAATAAAGGTTTTTGGTGATGGGTCTCCAACCACATCGCCTAAAAATACCTTAAAAGACCCAATACCGTTAGTTGCCTCATACACGTAACCCACCGAACGTTATATGTCCGAGGTTTACCGTCTAAAATAAAAAATGAGTGAGACTGGAACATAGAATTGCCTCCTATTTTAATCACTTAATATATACAGAAAACAGATTCTTAAATCCTACAGAAGAGGTTTCATTTCAATATTATATTTGTAACTTTAGTCGCCGGACCCATGTCATAAATAAATAAATCACAGTATTCTGACACGCAACCACGTTAAACTTTCGTGACAACATTAAATAGCGTGATGGTTTGTAAAGTCTAATAAATAGACGGCATAATCAACAGGTCAACTGAGTAAAGTAAAGGTGTTATAAAACTATACAAGCTGTGAAAGTATTTGCTATAGTATACAGAGTGTAACAAAGGAAGGGGGGGCAACCTAAAGGGGGTTATTAGGGAAATAATTGTAATAAATTTTAACTGTAGGACCCACTTGACAAGACTATAAATTTTCAATGTACCGTTTTGACCACGGTTTATTTATATCACAATATGACAAAATTTTGGATACGACGCTTTAAAATTTTTAGAAATATTTATTCACGGCAAACAAATTTTCAATAAATCGTTTACACACTTTAATGAAACTAGGAAGGTACTAAAATTTAGGATCCGGATTTAAACTGATAAAATGTTTTATATGTATGAAAAGATAGAAGAATTAAGTGTATGTAAATTTTAGTTAAAATTATGACTATCCTTATCACTACAAATGGCTGAAACACAAAAACACTTACCGAAACCTTATTGAAGTCATTCGAATGCGGTAAATGATGAGCGGCACAGCTAGAAGCTGCGCTGGACACGCTCAGCGCATCACCTTCGCTGGTCCCTTCATTCTCGTCCCACCGCCTTCGCCCCGACCCACTGCGAAAATGGTCCCCCGACCCACTGTGAAAATGGTCCCCCGAACCACGCTCAAGCACAGAAAGCGGAGAATCCCCAACAACCTCCGAACATGTTTCCTCTACAACCTCTTCTAATTTATTCACAGCTTTATCACCCCCAAATCTAAAAGAATCACTATGAACCCAAGGTCTTTTTACCAGACTTGTATCTGATTTGACAGTGTCTGTATCGGAAACATCTCCGTCGGTACTTGAACTACTTTGTTCTAAACACGATTTGAAAGACATATCCGAACGGATAGTCACATTAGAATCGCAAGTATGCAAAGACCAATGGCCCGAATGCTCGGATGAACTAATTTGTCTTGTATATTTTGATGATTGCGAAGCGTCCGATGTAAGGCTAGAGTCATTTGCGTTTCTTAATGATATTGCTTCATCAATATCTTTAATTGAATACAACTGCGAACCTGACGACATTGTTGAATACTGCGATGTAGTTTTATCGCTTTCATCTTTATTAGCATTTCGTATAATATCGACTACTGCGTATGGTTCTTCTAATTTATTAGGAAACGATACATTCCTTGGCAACTTAGGTTTGTCTATTGTCGAAACAGGAAATACTTCTAAAGTAATGTCTGGAGTTGAAATACTTTTTTTAACAGCGGAGAATTTGACAACCAAATTGTTGGGAGTTTTTCTATTTTTTTCATGGAACTTACAAGAGTCGTCGTCACAGAAGCATTTAAAAGACGTCGCATTCATTTCTGTTAGAGCTCTCAGCTCATCAATACTAATAGTTACTTTTTCTTCAACTTGCGTCACAGCTAATAAATCTTCGGCACTTTTATGAAACTTGGATTTAGGTTTACAAAAACAAATAGCTGTTTCGAAGTAACTGTCACGGTTGTTAGGAACTTTTTTGAAAGGTTCTACATCATGATAAAGTGTATCTTTATTAAAAATATAAATAAATTCTTCAATAGTAGGTGCCTGGTAAATGCAATGGCCCGTACCCCGAATGTGATAATTCGGTAAAGTTTCTTTGATAAATTCGTCATTCCATTTTGGAAAATCTTTAGTATTTACTGAATTCCTGTCTGCTTCTATATTCGTAAAAGTTTTATGTCTAAATAATACTTTCTTTTTGACCGAGCGCTCTGTTTTCTTGTTGGGTAAAGTACCCGTCATTGACAAATACATTTCTTTTTCTGTCAGTTCAGCACTAACATCTGCATTGTCTAAAGCACTAGCTTGTGTTACATCTGATGAATCAGAACTAACAGACGGTGATCTGGAACGTGATTTATTAGTTTTACTTATTGTTAATTTTGTTTTATGTTTAAATGATTTTGATTTCGTTGAAAGAAGAATGTCTTCAAAATCTGCTTCATCAGTCAATGAACCAGATGATAAAGATGAAGTTAGACTAGATTGATTTGAGCAACCATTTTCAAAATCGTGCGACGTTAATACAGGCGCTGAAGGCATAAACGTTCTTTTAGGCGGTGCAGGTTGAGAGGGTTCAATGTTTTCATAAACTATTTTTTTTAATACATCCTCTTTTGGAGCGACATGAGTTCTTGCAGCAGGAGTAGGCGGAATAATATTTGAAGAAATATTTTCGTATACTACTTCATCGGTGCTTAATTTACGAGCAGTTATAGTGGGCCTTGGTGGTGGTTGTGGTTTTTCAGTTATTATCATATCTTTTGTGCAATTATGTGTATTAGTAGTGATTTTAGAAATTTCATAAGATTCATAACATTCGTTTACAATGTTAGCTGACTTTGAAGATTTTTTAGATTCAAGGCTATTATCGCTATCTCGAGGTTCGAAAATACTTAATTTAGGTATTTTATTGATTGCTTCGTTTACTTTGACATTTTTGTTATTGTTACATTCGTTTTCAATTTCAGTTATTTCTATTGAGTTAGTGTCTGAATCTAGGGAACTGTTTTCATTGTTTTCTGCAATATTTGGTAAAGAAGTTTTAAAACCAGGACAGCTTCTATTACTTCTATTTACAACATTTGTTCTATCTAAGGTTGCAACTCTATCCAACGAAATGGTGTCAAACTCATCATTAGCTATCATTTCACCAGTATCATCCTTTTTCGACAACATTTTGAAAAATTTACTGTTGCCAATTTGAACAGTACTATTTGTTTTTTTATCGTCATATTTAGATTTAGTCGCATCTGACTCTAGCATTGAATCGTTAGTAATGTTAGGTGCGGAGCTGAATTTAGTTTTCAAGCCAAGTTTGTTAGCAAGGCGCCTGACAAAATTCTGAGGATTATTATTCATATTTAACAATGAGGATGACAAGCTATTTTTTTGTTTTTTCTGGGTCACTGGGGCTTTCCTGCAAAACATATAATAATCGAAATATAAATTAAATGAACAAAATCAAATTAACCAATTCCAAAAAAAATACTAAACCAAAACAACAAATAGAAGCAAGCAATATGATATAAACTACGAAATTTATACGGCATTTTTACAAAAACTTTAGTGTTGAACAGGTAACAAAAGACCATTACATTTAGTCCTCACAGTTAAACGTTTACCTGTCTTTTAAACGCTGCTTTTTGTCCGTCATCAAAGGACGGCAAAACATGGCCCCTCCGTGTCAGATCTCGTCTGACCGTCTCAACAACTCAGGCACACGGAACATTTTAATGAGCACCAATGCCTCTTTTTGTCTTCGTTTTAAACAATGAAATGTGCCATACAGTTAAGTCTTCCGTTTGTTTGTTAAGTTGATATGTTTTCTATGTCAAAACTATATTCTACAACATAATTTCACTATATTAAAGAAAATGTTTAGTTCAAAAAGGCGCTCCGCAAGAAAAGTATTTCCGGCGCGGCTTTGCGTTGCTTCCAATTTAGTCTGGCGGGAAAGTTTGCATAATTTAAAACTGCTCTTTTCCTAGCCTCTTCAGATGTGAAGCCGATGTCTTTAAAGTGGTTCGGGAGTTCAAAGGTGAGAGACGTGTGTCTTCTAATTGAACCGCCTTTCCAATTAACATGAATGTTTCGTTCTTGACGGGGCTCTAATTACTGCGATTTACTTTTAATGCCGCTTTCTGGTCGCGCTCGGTGGAACGAATGTATAGATAGAGGTTACGTTTTGTAACTGAAGATGTATCTTTTGAGGGGATGGCTTTTTGGAAATCTTTTAATTACATTGATGTCTGTTTTGGTATAAGATTTTAAAATTAATCGGTTTGTTTGTCATGAGTATTTTGTGAAACTGAGTTGGCATGTTCATTGTATTTTTTTTCCGGTTCTAGTATTTGATACCTTTAAGTTTTTTGGAGGTTAATGTTAGTATTGGTTGCAGTTAGTAATAAATTAAACATAACAAGAACAAGCAAAGCAAAATAACAAAATACAGAAGCCCAAGTCACCCATTCGTGCGCCGAAATATATGTTCTTACTGTTCGTATAAATAGGACACTTTGTTAGAATGGTAAGACAGATGTACTAATTTCGTCACTGCTCAACGATGTTGAATTAATAAAAGAACGAATGTTCTACTGCAATAACATTAGATTTCACATGGCTGACTTAATTCACATGTATAGATAAATCTGTCTTACCATTTAGAAAATATATTTTAATATTTTTCAGCCATAATTTGACGATTATAGCTCCACCAAAACAAGATATTTTCATGTTTCAAGAAACAGTTAAATCAAAGAAGGCAATAGTAGAAAGGAAAAATTATGCTTATTTGATTGAACACAAATTAAAAATCTACACATTGCCTTTCCTTAGTTTGTATGTTTAAAATTCACTCACATGCCGACGCTATGAGGGTAGCCAGTGGGACTGTAATCTTGAACAGGGAACGGAGGTAAATCTTCTTCACTTTCGTAGCCATTTGTAGCCATGTGTTCTACGAAAAAAAATACACTTTTATTGTATTTATTCATAACATTTCAGTTCATTCACATTTTTTTTATCTGCATGGCTTGAAATATATTGATAAATTCGTGAATTATAGTCACATAGTGTTAAAAGTTACAGTACTTTATGTCCGGATACTGAAACACATCAAAGGTTAAAGACTTAGAAATATCGCTTTAAAATAGCTAAAATATTAAATTCGTTAGATTTGTATTCATCAATTCTTGTACATAATAGTATATTGTCTCTCTTTCATACTAGCACGAGCACGGTGAAATATTAGTTTATAATAGCACTACTCTATCTCTTGAGCAAAGTACGGGAGATTCATGAATGTGATGCTTTATAAGTGATTTTCGGGCGATAGAATAAGGCAAACTATCTTTGAAATTAACAGGACTTTTCGCCTCTTGGGTCATTAGTGATTAAATACTAATTTGTTTCGAAGTTCTGGTTATATGCCAGAAGAGTCTGTTAAATTCTAGATTACTTTTTCACTGTCTCGACAAAATTCATACAGATGGAGAGTCTAAACAGTAAACTTTTAAAAATATCCGAAACTTACACCATCATAAATAAACTGCACATAATAAGATCCAAATGCTCCATTTTACGACAACTCACTTAAAACGACCCAAAATTCCACTTCAATCCACCACAATTTCAACTAAAACACAGTATAATCAGCTGTAACCGAAATATTCCAGCTACTACACTCTAATAATCATTAGAACCACTTCTCCACTCAATACAATCACTAATAACATCAAAAACCACAGTTTCAGAATGCAAAAAGCACGTCCAAAGCGCAGACGAAATCAAAGGTCATTGCAAACACTACAGTTAGAACTCTTGTGTGGTTTCTCCCAACGAAACTGGTGTACTGGTGATTCATCGATACGAATGTAAACCTGTTTTATCAGACTTGATAACGTGGTGTGTTTTATATAGAATGATAAGCATGCGGTTTTGGTTGGCTTATATTGTTAGAGTTTTATTGTTGGGTGTTCTTATAAGAAAAGCTAGTGTCGGCATAGAATAGCGCTACCCCATTTCTTTCGGTGGGTGTACGTAAGAGGCGACTAACGTTATTGGGGCTTTCAAGGGATTTTTTGGGCGATGCGGTTGGAGACCCATCACCAACAACCTTTATTTTACCATCTTTTCCCCATGCAACTTCCATAACTGGCTGAGGAATTTCTGATTCCTTAGCTCTGGCTACCCATTTTAGGGATTTATAGTCGTGAGTATATGTATGTTCTTATAAGGAGAGTTGGCTGAGGTGACAGTTTGGAATATTGATATAAAAGTTAGTGTAAGTGGTAGAATGTTATTATTCTTCTATTTTTGTTAATAAATAACAATACTGACCTACATCTATATACCTATATATAGACTAAAGTAAAATAAATTACATTTTTAAGTAGCTGAAGTGGACATAAGCAAATCTCCATCCTTCCGGTTTAAAAATCAAAGTGTCGATCTAGTATCTGCCAACCCCAATGTCATTTATGGCGTGAGTATAGATCAGTAGGTGATTCTTCGATGTTTATTTAGGTAGTACCTACTTAAAAATCGGCACACTTTCTATTTCGCGATAACATAGTTCGCAAACCAAGATAAACAGTTATAAAATTTGAACTGTTAGTAGGTCAAATTGAGAACTATACTTATTGTGTGATTAATGCCTAATGGTGTAGTCTTTATGTTCCATACAAGTGTGGGTTTTGGCAAATTGCTATAAAAACTGAATCGTGCCTGCAAGAATTTGTCGTTTCTGAAGTTGTATGTGTGGTTTAGTTAGCAATGCTGTAAACAGTGAAATGAAATAAAACTTTTTAAGTCAATTAAATCAAACTCAAAAATTTACGATGTGTATCCTCGAAGGGGTTGGCAGAGGTACTAATACTTCTGAACATCAAGTGACATTTCAGTTCAGAGTACACACATTCTGCTTAGACAGTGTACTCACGTGACAGCAGGCCTATCGCCGTTTTGTACGAATACCACACTCAGCCATGTGGGTTTCCTCACGATGTTTTCCATCACCGTTAACAACCATGATAAATTAACCACACATGTCTTTAGAAAAGACAAATTGGTGTATGCCCGACCGGGAATTCAACCTTCATCGTCTGCACGATAGGCAGTGTTCTATCCACTGAGCTATCTCAGTTCTACTATATGATTAACTAAACACAAGCGTGCCCAACACATAAAATTCACATCTGTTCCAGTACAGTTAGTTACTGATCCAGTACACATAAAATGCCACTATCACAATAACTCGCAACACCAACAAACGTTCACGACTAAACAACACACCACAAACTATATACAGATTACTACAACAAACAGACAGACGTCACCATCGTCTTGGTATTCGTCGTCAGTGTACAGACGTGATTGAAACGAATGATTGAAAACAATGGCAAATATGTTACGATGCTTGCGTGATGTTATTGCATTGCATAATTCATTATTTGCAGTATATATTGGAGACATTGAAAAAAATAATATAGATAAGAATGCCGGTAGTGCCGGCTTAGAATGTCACTACCCCTTTCTACTCACGGGTGAGTAAATGTAAGAGGCGACTATGGGTCCAAGTCCCACGGCTTTGACCTATCACCAAGTAACTTAACTTCCACTTAACTTCCAAAAGTGGCTGAGCAAATTTACATTCTGTATCTCTGGCTACCCCTTTTAGGGTTTTGTAGCCGAATGATTATGTATGTATGTGAGTATAAATAAACGTTTACGACTAAACAGACAGACAGACGTCACCATCGTCTTGGTATTCGTCGTCAGTGTACAGACGTGATTGAAACGAATTCATGAAAACAATGGCAAATATATTACGATGCTTGCGTGATGTTATTGCATTGCATAATTTATTATTTGCAGCTTATATTGGAGACATTGGCCGTGTAGTGCCGGCTTAGAATATCACTACCCCACGGGTGTCGTAAGAGGCAACTAAGGGTATTGGGGCTTTTAAGGGATTTTTGGGGGATGCGTTTGGACCCATCACCAACGATACTTTACTTCTACCATCTTGTCCCTTATCAGTTTCCAAATATGGCTGAGGAGTTGCTATCTCTAAAGTTCTGGCTACCCCTTCAAGTGATTGAACTGGATAAGGTAGTTTGGCAGTCCATGGTTAACATAATGCATGTATTGTATATTTCATAAATTGTCATAAGGAAGAAATTGTATCAAATGAAATGATGTTTATATCTTATGTGATGGGAATCCCAAGTGGCGGATTACCAATTGCATCGCCACCAAAATATATCAAAATTTCACAGGTGCTTGAGTCACTTTGTATAGCACCCACATATGATGTTCAACTCAAAATCATATTTTTTTAAGACAAAGATATTATACAATACACATCTATGAGGTTACTATTCGACCGGCTTAGCTTTACACATAATAATGAGTCTTACTCATATGAGTACAAAAAAAAACCTGGAAACAATACTTATAAAACAAAAAGTATGTGTGTGTTAGACATATATATATATATATATATATGTCTAACACACACATACACTATAACACTATATAACTAATATATATATATATATATATTAGTTATATAGTGTTATATAGTTAGAGAGTGTTACATATATATAATATATATACATAACATAACATACATAACATAAACGTTCACGCTGAATATCCCCGAAGGGGTTGGCAGAGGTACTAATACTTCTGAACATCACGTGACTTTGTCACCTGATGTTCAGAGTACCCACGTTTTGCATGGACAGTGTACTCACGTGAGAGGGGGCAGGCCTATCGCCGTATATATATATATGCATTAATTTTGGAGAGCTGTATGTTAACAAGTATGTCTATGGGAGTGATAATGAAATACAACGGTATATAAGAATCTTATCTTAAGAATGGTTAAGTCCTCACTATTCATCCGAAATTAGACGATTTCTAAATAAAGTGCAATGCGTTGATCTCGAACAAAATTATCCATTTAAGTATGAGTAACACAATACAAGCATTTTCAATCAAAACTTCCAGTTAGTCGAAAGAATTTCAAAACATCCACATCAAGTGTCTCTAAGTTTTAATTAGCATGAAAATTTGGGATATTTATTATTAACCGACACTACAGGCGTCAAAGACAGGACCATACAACCAACTAGACACCGCATCATGGGTGAAACCGTTCTGGCATAACATCTACTGAGCGCCCATGTAAGCTCATCGCTTCTAAATCTCAATCAGTCACAACCATTTCACTGAGCTGTTGACACTCCTTAACGTAATTTAATTAACATTGGAAAAAACCTTCTTGTTGGTTGGTTGGTTGGTTGTATGGTCGCTGGTCAAAGACAGATAAAAAATATATGAATAATTTTTAACAAAAAGAAAACCAACTTCATAGTTGGAAAAACAACCGAAAATAAACAATCTAGTACTAAAAAGTACGAAATAAGTTTTTTAATTGAATATGAGTACTTTGATTAATACCTTAGCAATTTCTTTATTCCACACGCGTCAGTTCAACCTACCTAAATATTAAAATTCTCTTAAATTAATTTAAACCTTTTGCCTTTTTTTTTATTTATTTTAAGTTTGGAGGATATTGATCTGCCCCCATGGCACGGTCATAATCAATCCATTCAAAATATTTCCTTCTCTAACACGCATGCCAACTGAAACCAAGAAACTTATTGCACTTACCTCTAATTATCCTCCTGACCCTCTTCGTCGCCTCTTCCGAATATTCATTGAGCACATCAATAACAGTCTTTCCTCTTCTATCGACGACGTTTAGATCAGCTCCTTTGGCCAGAAGTACTCGGACCACGGAGGCTTTGCCATAGTTAGCGGCTTCGTGTAAGGCTGTGCCCTTGTACGTCCTTACGTTGGGGTCCACGCCAGCGGAAATGAGGGTCGATACTACTTCTCTGTTGGGAAGAGAATAAAGAATATAGGGGTTTGAAGACAAGTGACCTCTAGATAGCGGACTCTCTTGCACACTAGCAGCGTCTCATAATCTTGCATCGCGGTATCTCAATATTTCCCTAGCTAAGTTTAAGGGCCTCCCCGCATTTTGCAGCTATTGCGCTCACTCTTACGTCAAATTTACTGAGTGACAGGGACGGAAAAAACGCGCGCGCAGGATAAGTGTAGTTTATTTAGTTTTATTGAATAACTACAATGTTTAAATGAAAAGTTAAACATCAAAGTTACAGATCTTAAAGCTACGCGTATATATACACATAATGAGTTCACATGTATGTTATGCCAGTGGAGCCTATACGGTTTTTATGAAAACAAAACATGTTCTCCAACCGCATCGCCCAAAAATCCAGTTAAAAGCCCAAATACCCTTAGTCGCCTTTTACGGCACCCGTGGGTAGAAAGGGGTAGCGACATTCTAAGCCGGCAATACACTATATCACTAACAATCTTTAATCTTTTTCCCCACTTAATTTCCAAAGTGGCTGAGGAGATCTTTATTCTGAGGTTATGGCTATCCCTTTTATACGATTATAGGTATTTGTATTGAACGTGCACGTTTGAGTTTCATTTCTTGTATTATTTTGAGTGACTGTTAAAAATTTTATATGACTGTCTAATTGTTTGCCATTGAATACCAAACATAACATAACATAAACGTTCACGCCGAATATCCCCGAAGGGGTTGGCAGAGGTACTAATACTTCTGAACATCACGGGACTTTGTCATCTGGTGTTCAGAGTACCCACGTTTTGCATGGACAGTTTACTCACGTGATAGGGGGCAGGCCTATCGCCGTTTTGTACGAATACACTGTCACATGACTAAGTACAACTCAGTCATGTGGGTTTCCTCACGATGTTTTCCCTCACCGTTAACAACCATGATAAATTAACCACACATATGTCTTTAGAAAAGACAAATTGGTGCAGGTCCGACCCGGGATTTGAATACTAGTCGTTTTCACGTTAACCGGTGTTCTACCCATTGAGCTATCACGTCGTTTGAATACCAAAATTATAGGAAAACGTTTTAGTTTTGCTATTAACATACACAAATCATATGCTGTAATTATTGTCACCTACTTTTAGTAAAATATAGCAATAACAATATTTACCAACGTAAAATCCAACTAAAACTTAAACAATCAACAATAGATTGCGCAGTTCCGAATTAATTTCACACAGCCAGACACAATACCTTGGTTCATTATCAATTTCTAACCGAATTACCAAGTCGGGGGGTTATGCTAATATGTAGGTATGTTGTTACAATGGCAGATATTCATATTCATTCGTTCGTTATCACGGTACAATCGCCTTGTCGTTTACGAGACTGTGTTGCTGATATGCGAATGATTGTGGTTTTGATGTGGTAGTTTATGGCACGAGACTTAGGATTTCAAGGATAATTTGGTATCTAGTCAGCAAAGGTACAAAAAAAGTTAAAACAGTGCAGAATTTATAGGTATAATCATGATTTTTGGTGTAGTATCGAGAGTAACACACTTCTTTCGCGCGGGGTTGTTGTATGTAGGAGGCGACTGGGTATTAAGGCTTTTTTGACAGCTGTTGGACGACCACCAAAAGAACCAAAATATATAGGATTATCGACAAAATAAGATAGATTATGTGATCCAATGAGAAATACAGCAATATGAAAAAGGTTAGGTGAGGAAGATGGAATTCTAAGATGATTTTAAGAGAGGATGGACAAAAGTAAATTAGTGAAAAGTGTATAATATATATAGACAAAGACAAAGGACATTTATTACAAAAAAAAACATTACATTAATATAGAGTCAATGTCTGTAAAGCACGAGCACAAAGTAAACATTAAGATCAAATAGAGGCAGGAAAAGGCAGCTCGAAAAGGCAGGTCTCTATGAGTATGATAATAAATGAGCATTTATGAAAGAAAAGTTACATAAATCTGCTCATCCACTATCTCTCATTCTTTCAAATCAGACTCTCGCTCTTATAAAGCGTTTTCTATATGGTAAAACTTATTTACAATATTAATAAACTATCCGAGAGGGTAAAGCCGATATTCCCCTCTATCACATCCCGACTGTCAATTTTCCACTTGTATGGATTAAAGGCTAAATTGCGAACAGGTGGCTTACGATGTTTACCTACTACGCGTGTGGTCTAAGTTGTAAGCGATTTCAATAAATTAAAACGTTATATTTTTTAGAAAATAAAGGTGTTTAGAATTTGTTGAATATATTATTTAAGTATAAACTTATATTTTACCCTTAATGGCGTCTGCAACGAAAACAACATTATAACGCTTTTTTTTTTATTTATTATAATATAAATAGCGTTGTAAAATATCTAATAAGATTATGAACAGACCCCGCAGCATACTAGCAAATGCCAGTTGTGCATCAGGGATAGCAACTATGATTTATTGCTTACATTGTTAATCGTACTTGATCAATGACAATTCAATGATAAACCTTACAATACAAATCTTCTTGGGATAAACGTCTTGTTTATTTTTCTATGAAACAAAATAAAATATAAACATATACACATATAGACTCCACTTTTGGGATTAATTTGTTTATTGTATGAAGTGATAAGCTTAGCTTACAAATGCTACTGTTTCACTAGTTCGCTTGTTATGAATAAATTAAATGTTATAAAATAATAGTATAAACAACTTACAAGAGGCAAAAAAAACTTATTTTTCAACGATATATGTGTAGTTCTTTACATAATATCTTAAAGTATTCTTTGACGCACTTAAAAGACTCGCGTATTGTTTGCGCTTTGTAGCAGTCAGCTAAAACACAGTATCAACAGGTCACGCTTCTAGCTTAACACTTGCACCATACAACAATTTTGGTGTGAGGCGTATAATTTTTCATACGAAATTAATTAACATACATACATACATATACTCACGGCTATAAATACCTAGAAAGGGTAGCCAGAGCTAAGGAATTAGAGATTCCTCAGCCAGTTTTGGAAATGTGAGTGGGGAAAAGATGGTAAAAATTAAGTTTCAAATATATGTTTTGAGTATCACACTATACACTAAATATTTATTTGAATATGGACTAATCCAATATAAAAAAATTCACAGCGAAATGATCATAAATACAAACTACGCCTAAATATAATTTTCTCTGTTAACTACATGGCAAAAATATAAGACACATGTTTTTAATTTGCTTAAAACCGAGAGAGAGAGAAGATAACGTAGAAAACATAATTTGACGCCATGTCTGAGTACAATTGTTACTACCCTTGTATGATGTATTATACAGATACGGGGGAATTCTAGAGCAGTGTAAAAAAAATCTATTCAATTAAGTCCCATAGTAAAAGTTTCCCCTTCCCCCGTCATCCATTTTAATCTTGTAACTCCCTTTTGTAAACACTAAGTGACAAACAGCTAATTGTAATCACCACGGTATCCATATTAACAAGTACATTTTTATTTGTTGGTATAACATACATATGTATACTCACGGCTATAAATCCCTAGAAAGGGTAGCCAGAGCTAAGGAATTAGAACTTCCTCAACCACTTTTGGAAAGTTATGTGGGGAAAAGATGTTTAACTAAAGTTTTTGGTGATGGGTCTCCAACCGCATCGCCCAAAATCCCTTAAAAGCCCCAATACCGTTAGTCGCCTCTTACGAACACCCACCGGAAGAAATGGGGTAGTGCTATTCTAAGCCGACACTACACAGCTGTTGGTATAAATAAAGTTTTATTTATATAGGATTTATTCATACTTACTTATGTCCATTAGTGCTAGCCCGATGCAATGGTGTGTTGGCAAAGGATCGTCCTCGACACATCGGGAACCTATACGGGTCCACCAACTGAGGTCGGGCTCGCAGGAGTAATTGCACTGTTTCTAACCTATGGGAAGAAATATCATAACATAAACGCTCAAGCCTTTTATCCGCGAAGGGGTTGGCAGAGGTACCAATACTTCTTAACAACAAGTGACAGAGCGCCACCTAGTATCCAAAGTAGGTACCCACGTTTTGCTTAGACAGTGTACTCACGCGATAGGGGGCAGGCCTATGGAATAGGAATAGGACAGAAATATTGACTTGAAATCCTATGTTTAAGCGGTGTGGCAGAGGTTTTAATAGTTCTTAATATCACGTGACATTTTGGTCACGTGGTGGGGGGGGCTTAGGCCTTAATAAGAGTTAATCATTATTTGCAATGGCGTTTTGGAGAAGGATCTTCCTCAAATCGGAAACCTGTACGGGTCCACTAGCTGTGGTAACGGTCGGAGCAGTAAGTGCACTGTTTCTAACCTATGAAATGAAATTACATACATACATACATATATTCACGGCTATAAATCCCTAGAAGGGGTAGCCAGAGCTAAGGAATTAGAAATTCCTTAGCCACTTTGGAATTAAATTTGGACTTAAAATTCAATTTTGAAGGGGTGGCAGTCATCAGGTGTTCAGAGTACCTACGTATTGTTTAGACAGTTTACTCGCGTGATAGGGGGCATGCCTATCTCCGTACAACTACGCAATGTGGGTTTCCTCTCACCACTCTTCACTCACCGTTAACAATCATGATAAATTAACGACATTGAACAAATTTTGTTTTTATTTGAAAGATACAAAGCATACCTATAAAATCAAGCAAGGGATGCCAGGGTTTTGAATTTGTCCATTGCTCTGCCACATAAAATAAAGAATCTATTTCAATGGGCTTCCAGCCACTTCGCAAAACAATTATTGACAAAGCCATATCCTACTATTGCCGTGTAGTGCCGGCTTCGAATGTCGCTACCCCTTTCTACCCACGGGTGTCGTAAGAGGCGATTAAGGGTATTGGGGCTTTTTATTGGATTTTTGGGCGATGCGGTTGGAGACCCATCACCAAAAACCTTTATTTTTATCATCATTCCCCACTCAACTTCCAAAAGTGGCTGAAGAATTTATAATTCCTTAGCTCGGGCTACCCCTTCTAGGGAAATATAGCCGTGAGTATATGTCTATGTTCATATCCTACACTCTCGCCCAGTAAGGCCACCATGTAAATATCGGTTATTCTATAACGACCCTACACAACAATCTATACAGAAATGTAAGAAACTTGAAAATTGCAGCATATTTCACGTGAAACACTGAATTAGGATAACTAAAGTACTGGGATGCCTAACTCCGGGCTTATTACACAAGTTTATGATTTAATAGGGTATGTGGAGAAATTCTTAGCGAAATTCTGAATGCTTTAAAGTGACGCTAATATGAAACGGTTTTAACATATTCAAATGTTATAATTAAATGAATAATAATACATAATTTTCAATATTTCACATTGACGTATTACAATTTTTATTTCATAAATATGTATATCTGTACTTTCTTTCAGCTTTAATCATGAATTTTACAAAGAATATCTAATCAGTTGATCTATCTATCAATTGTTATTTTTTTCATTGTACGGTTTCGAAATTACTGTGTAACATTATGGTTCAAAGGCTATCAAAAAGGATAAAAATGAACCCAACTACAACCAAAGTCCCATAGATATCCAACTTACCTGCCCTCCAAACGGTTGCAGCTAAGCAATATTCTTAAGTATGATATTGGCTTCTTGTGATAACATATCAACTAAAAATACAAAAGTAGCCCAACAAAAAATCTTTGCATCTAATGATATTTTTTAACCTACCTCCCATACTGTGCTGCCAAATCTAGTGCACTTTCCTCTTTAATATTCTTGAGAGTGACATCGGCTCCTCGTGATAGTAGCTGAGCCACCACATCCACGTGGCCGAATTGGGATGCTATTAGTAGTGCTGTTTCTTGGTCTGATGTCTAGGGAAGGAAGAATAATTACTTAGTCTTTAGAAAAAAAAAACTCTTTAAGAGAATTCACAATAGAATTATTTACAAATAAAACAGTTATCAAATAATAATATTATGTAAGTTATTTACATACACACAGGTATATATTCAAAAAATTTGAAGTAGACAGTAGAATTTACTAAAAGATTTTTAGATGTTGATTGTGGAAGAGATGGTAAAATAAAAGATAATTGGTGTGGGGTTTCAAACCAGAAATAACATTTAAAATCCCATCCATACCCTTCCTCGCATTGTATGACACTGACATTGTATAATAGGGATAAATCCTATTTTGTAAATATAATGGACACGACAAAGCATAACTCAAAAACTTATGTTTACAAACACTCACGCCTGATATCTGAATTGAGTATTCCAGCTGAGAACAACTTAAGTATCATTCTGTCGCATTGAAATCTTAACTGAATGAGACAGAACGATACTTAAGTTGTTCTCAGCTGGAATACTCAATTCAGAAATCGGGCGAAACTGAAGCAACAGCAGTCATTAAAATTTTGATTTTTAGGTTATAAATGACACAGTAATTAACTTGATGTAAAAAAATATTTTTTTAACTTTTTCTTTATGTCATTTTTGGGATTAACAGCCATGAGTACAGGTTTAATAACCACAACTAATCAACCAACAAAACTTACCAACTGATCAACATTAACAGGAGGATTATTATGTGCCAGTAGTCGAGCCACCACATCAGAATCGCCTTTCCAAGCCGCAAGATGAAGCGCTGTGGCCCCCTTTTTGTCCACCACACAGGGTGATGCGTCCACTAATAGAAGTAGTTTTACTATCTCTCTGTAACAAAAGGATGGATGTAAAGGTAGATTCATATACAATAGTAAAGTTAGAGTTCCTAATGTAACTTGATCAGATTATTGACACTAATAATGTGCCTTTAAGTGTGTGTATCAAGTCAAGTAAATGTTATCTTATGTATTGCATGTCATTGATTTGTCTGTGTGACAGAATGGGTGTAAAGGCCTGTTCAAGCACACCAGCGAAGACACAGTAACGGCACTGTATCACCACAGTCACAATAAAATTATTATTAGGGAACACACTTGGACCAAAAAGGCTGGCGTCCGAAGTATGAAGAATAAAAGAGCATGTATGAAAAGATTGATGGATGTAAACGAAGCTAGAGAGGTTTGTCAGGATCAGGATACGTAGTGGCGATCGATAGTCTCTGCCTACTCAAATGGGAACTAATGGCGTGAATAGATGTATGTAGGGAATAGGAGATACATTTATTTAGGGAACTTAGGTGTGGTTTATGAGTAATTTGATAAGTAAACGGGTTAATATTCAATTTCTCTAAGGTTTACTTGAATCAAATTTATTAAAAATGTCAGACCTAGGTTTTACGGTAAAGTTGTTGCAATAATATTCCTAATATTAACTGATTTTATTATTAAACAGGGTTTGTCAGGACTGTTGAAAGATTTAGTATTCATACTTTTTATGTCAGTGAAATTATAATGGTTCCGATTCTGACATATTTTTAAATAAGCAAAGCATGTAATACTAGATTATTTAAATTGAAAACTATAATGATTTAGGATACTATACCACTAGTTACTGAACCACTCTATTTGAGGGCTTAATAAAAAACCCTTGTAATTTAAGTACACTTCATTCAAACTAAATAACGAACCTGTGTCCATGCAAGCAAGCATGGTGTAGTGGTGTGTAGCCATTGTCGTCTTGAACATTTACACCAGCGCCTCGGCGTAAACTACAACAATATAAAACATTACATTAATATTATATCGGAGGACACATTTGGATCCAATAGAAAATGTGCTCAAATGGCAGGTGTCTGAAGTCGGAAGAATAAAAGAGCATGTATGAAAAGATTGATGGATGTGAATAAAGCTGGAGAGGTTTGCCAGGATCGTACAAAGTGGCGATCGATAGTCGCTGCCTACCCCAATGGGAACTAACGGCGTGAGAATATGTATGTATGTATATCTCATATTTCTTTACGAAAAACATAACATTCATATTACATCTCTCCCGTATCTCAAGGAAGGCAAAATTATTTCCTGAAAGTAATAGGAGAAACAGAATAAAATTCAAATGTACTAGGAAAAACACGAGGTTTTGCAGTGATTAAAATATTACCACTGTAGAACTTTGTTAATTATGCCAATGTATTACTGAGGGTTGATTATATGAAGAACTGAAAACACTAGTTACAAAAACATACATACATACATACATATACTCACTGCTATAAATCCCTAAAAGGGGTAGCCAGAGCTGAGAAATTAGAAATTCCTCTGCCACTTATAGAAGTTGAGTGGGGAAACGATGGTAGAATAAAGGTTGTTGGTGATGGGTCTCCAACCGCATCGCCCAAAAATCCCTTAAAAAGCCCCAAATCCGTTAGTCGCCTCTTACTTACACCCACTGGAAGAAATGGGGTAGTGCTATTCTAAGCCGACACTACACGGTTACAAAAAGTGAATGCAAATTGTTTATTTTCAAGAACCTGAACTAAACCACAGTATGAAAAGCTATAACCAAAGTTCCAACCTATTAGTAATTTAACTTTAGGCTTATATTTCAAAAGCCTTATATTTAAAAATCAACTTTTTGTGGGTTGAGTCCTTTTTGCTTAACTATGTCCAATTAACTTTGAAGATTATGTACGAAGATGATTTATATAACATTTTAAAACATAATAAAGCTTCCTTGCTTTACAAATAATATAAAAAACAAAAAAAACAGTCTATTCTCATTTCGATTTGAACACTGACAAATGGGTGACTATAAATAATATTAGGCATTGAATTTCAGTGTATTTAGTGAAAATTATACATGTGTCTCATGTCAAACACTTAGTAATGGAGTGCTTAAAAATCATTTTTAAGTGATTTTTTGCAATTAAAATACATGTTGCACTTCAAATCAAATACATTTTTTCTGTAAACTATTATAGATGTGGCAAAAATTTCATGCTTTCACCAGCACAATATCCTTGAAAGGGCAAAGAAAATGTTTAGCTTTAAGTATTCATTTATGGAAAAATCAATAGAAAATGTATCTATAGGTTCCAGTTACACAGAGCTGGTTTACTGATATACAAAAAGAATAAAAAGAATTCGCAGTCGGTAGGATTCGAACCTACGCTCCCAGAGGGAATCTGATTTCTAGTCAGACGCCTTAACCGCTCGGCCACGACTGCTGATACTTGTGCGGCCGAAAAATTTGACTGTAATCTTCGATGAATAACATCTTCACCGAAAATAATAACAAACCTAGTAAACGTAACGTTTTTTTGCTTTCACGCAGGCAAACTTTAATAATTTAACTAATATGTATTTTTATTTGGGTGAAGGCTTAAGTAAATTATTATAACAACAACTTTTACCAACACCAAATTAACGATTGAAAACAAAACGTAGACCATTATTACTGAAATTACTAATAGTTTAAACGAAATTTTGAGTGTGTTAACATTTTAGTTTTGATATTAAAGTTTCTTACCAATAACGATATTTCCAGTCGAACGAAAAAAAACAAAACTTTTCTAGAAAACATATTATGTTTATAAACTTCGTCCTAAACAATAAAATTTCTTTTCTTTTTCTTGTGCCGTTCAATTAATGAGTGAATGTTAATAATTAAACTTTTATTAGGTATTTTGGCCTTTTTTTCCGGTTAACCAAATATTTGTTTTGTTTACGGTTGGCATAGCCAACAATGATTATACATCCTTAATATATGATATGATCGCTAACTAATTCACCATTTAACTTATACTTAATACACAAACTTAGTATCCTCTCTCTTTATTCTATGACTAAATAAAATATTGTTTTTTCTGAGACACATGTGATCGACGTGTACTTTTATGACCAAGGTTTACTTTTGAAGAGCGAATAACCTTATCTATTAAATATCGTTAGATTATTCAATGGTAGTGTTATTGTTTTTTGTGAGACGCAATTTCAATGAGACAGTAAGGTTAACTTAATCAACACTCTTTTCACGTATAATTAACTATTTAAATATATAACGAAGAAACTTGCCTGCTAGATCCAAAAATTCGATTCTTTTGTTTTTTCGCTATTTCCCAACTTCGTTTTATCATGAATTCCATACTTATTAATCGATGAAAACTTTGTAAAAAAGATAAATAATTTCTGAATAACTTTCATTTTCTCAAAACATACTTTTTTGTAATTCTCAGAGAATAATTGAATAAAATAATATAAGTACTACATGTGTTTTTGTTCAATCAACTAATGAGAGTGGTTTCAGTCATATGGATTTACAATCTAGCGATAATTATGTCATTCATTTTATCATTCAACAGATAATATAATACAAATTTTAATATAGAACAGTACGATTCGAAATTATACATTGTTAATCCTCGAAACTATTTCGTTTACGTTTATTTTTCAAATTTAAATTAATACGGGACGATAAAAAAAACGTTTTTTTTTCATATCTTAACTCTTATATTTAGTACGGCATCGATTTGTAAAGATATTTTTACTAAGAAACAGACCTATATTTACTAGGGTTCATCTTGGATTTCAGCAGGGACTTAGAAGTTTTAATAAAAATTAATTATAGTACGCAGTGTAACATCTAGAAATTAGTTTATCAGATTAAACCACATTTATTAAAGGAAGTTCTAGTCCGTGTGTCCGTTAGCATTGTACATAATATCAGGTAGCCTGTTTGTTTATAATGTAAATAATTATTGCTTGTTATAAATTTTTTAATTGTTTTGTTTTTTTTAATTGTGTTGTATTTTTTATATTGTCTTTTTTTTTTGTATCATTTGTATAGTTTACTAAAAATAGTCTTAAGTCTTCTTACTAACCATTGTATGTTGTATGTTTTGTATGTTATGTACCTTGTTGTGCGAAATAAAGAATATTATTATTATATTATTATTATTAAGTAAGCTGTGTAGTGTCGGCTTAGAATAGCACTACCCCATTTTTTTCCGGTAGGTGTTCGTAAAAGGCTACAAACGGTATGGGGGCTGTTAAGGGATTTATGGGCGATGCGGTTGGAGACCCATCACCAACAACCTTTATTTTACCATTTTCCCCCCATTCAACTTTCCAAAAGTGGCTGAAGAATTTTTAATTCCTTTGCTCTGGCTACCCCTTCTAGGGATTTATAGCCGTGAGTATGAATGTATGTGTGTTATTACGTATACTTGTTAACAGTGAGAAAATAACTTCATTACAAGGAAAACAAATAATAATGATTGATTTTAAAAATAGGTTTTTCTGTCATTTTGTTATTGTTGGGCATATGCACGCACTAAAGAGTTAAAGTATTCATACAAAGCCGTTATAGGCAACTAAATAATTAAACAAAAAATGGGACTGTGAACATAAGTAGAATAAATACAAGATGTATACATCGACGTACTCACTTAGTTGTGGTATCTATATCTATACTATAATAAGACTGTAACGAGGTCAAAACTGTACATTGAAGAAAAAAAAATAAAAACCGGTGGAATATGTTTTATTTTCGATACTGAAGCCAAATTTGCTATTTTTGAAAAAAATGTCTGTCTGTCTGTCTGTCTTTCTGTCTGTATGTCCGTTCATCACGTTAATTCTACCGCACCGATCTCGATCAAATTTGGCATGAATGTAGGTTATACACCTGGCCAACATATAGGATATAATTTATCCCGGATTTCGCAAGGGTTCCCACAAGAGCATAAAAAAACATAACTTTTATATGGTTCCCCATATTTACACGATTAATTTTTTCATCGACCGACTTTATCGGACTCTTCATTAATAGTCTTTTTGGGAAAAATAAGGGTTTCATCCATTTTCATCAAAATAATTGTCCATTTAATTGTTTGTCAATAGTATGACTACTAGATATATAGGATATCACAAATTTGAGACTTACACAAATGTCTGCGTGGCGTAGCGGTATACCGTTTGGTAAACACTAAGTACGAAAGACCCGGGTTCGGACCCCGGGTGGGCAAAGTCTTTTTGCGTATTTTTTTTGCTTTTGTTGTTAGGTTAGAATAATAGGATGCACTAATCCTTCTTTTTCGCATTCAACTATGCGAATCAATCAATCATGAGAATATACTAACGGCTATAAATCCCAAAAAAGGGTAGCCACAGCTCCAGAGATAGTAATTTTTTATCCACTTTTGGAAGTTGAATGGGGTCCGTCCAACCGTCCAACTGCATCGCCCAATAATCACTTAAAAAGTCTCAATGTTCTTTATATCTATTACAACGCCCACGGGAATGTAAATACAAAAAACAGAAGTTAGTGTAGTTAGATAGTGTTTTGGTATTTTGGATGTAAACTGGATGTAAAAAATGTAGTCCACGCGGACGTAGTCGCGGGCAAAAAGCTAGTTTAATAATATATTTTTGGTGCATATTTTATAAATCGATCGAATTATTTCTGTTTTAGTTATTGGTCGTTATATTAGGTCATTCAAGAGGTAATTAAGTATTTATTTATGCTTCTTATAACACTACTTCTAACTGATACAGCTTTTGAAGTC
The DNA here is from genome assembly GCA_963576735.1 of Bedellia somnulentella. Taxonomy (NCBI): domain Eukaryota; kingdom Metazoa; phylum Arthropoda; class Insecta; order Lepidoptera; family Bedelliidae; genus Bedellia; species Bedellia somnulentella. The sequence goes on along the minus strand of OY755187.1, from coordinate 2,292,572 downwards.
ATAGATAGCATGAACAAAAGATCTGCATAGTAAGTTTGGGAATTTGACCCCCATATTTTCATAATGACTTACCTTATTCTTCGTTTCAAGATACTAAACATATTTGAACGCTTCCAAAACAAAAATTTACACTTCATTTTATATTTTTCACTTCTTTACACATTTTAAGTTATATTCTTCTATTTAACTATTAAAATTCTACGGTGATAATATTGAATAAAACAGTGAGTTCCATCGGTCAAAAGTGACTAAACAAACGGTGCTGGTTGTTTGATGACTCATTCTATGAACAAGTCGCTTTAGTGGTTTTCTTCGATTACCGTTTTTTGTAACAGTACTTGATCTAAATATTATTCTTTAATGAGGTGTTGTTCTCAGTAGTCTCTTTTAAAATTTTACCTGAATGCTGAAGCACGGTAATGATTTTGAACTTGTATGTATCCAGGTACATTATGTTGTTAAACAGTGTTATCTTAACTACTTCACCGTTTCTTTAAATCAGGTGTCATTAGTGTAGTTTGTGTGGTGATTTCAGAGTAGGTGTCTTGACTCAGGACACCTACTCCGAAATCACCTCAGGACTCCTGAGATAAAATATTAGATGGTGTTTTTACCTGTTTCAATTCTCACGGAAGGGTTGTCAGATTCGATTATTTATCCGCTTTTTTCGACATATTAAAATAGAAGTTTTTGAGGGCGAAAAAAAACTCAAATACAATTCTTATAATCTTTTTTATAATGTTCATAATATTATTTCCTGCGACGATTTAACTTCATATTAAATAAAAGTCATACACCTAACCAACAATAAAAAAATTAGTTAAAATGGGATCGGAGCAATGCATTCGTACATACATCTACTCACGGCTATAAATCCCTAGAAGGGGTAGCCAGAGCAAAGGAATTAGAAATTCCTCAGCCATTTTTGGAAAGTTGAGAAGATAGTAAAGTAAAGATTGTTGGTGATGGGTCTCCATCCGCATCGCCCAAAAATCCCTTAAAAGCCCCAATACCGTTAGTCGCCTCTTACGAACACCCATCGGTAGAAACGGGGTAGTGCTATTCTTAGCCGACACTACACAGCATTGCATTCAAAAATATATATTTTCAGAGAAAAAAAAGGCATGAGATAAATATAGGCATTATCGAGTGTATAGTTATTTAGACACGGCTACAATTGGTAAGGAGATTAAAAGTAGGTGAACAGACATGACAACGACTAAGCGGGGTTCAATGCCCGATACCAAAACATCGATACTTCACTGATCTGGCAACATGCCTAAACACTTAAAATGTATGCATTATTAATATACCAATTTGAGAAAATAGATTTTACACACAGACAATACATACTTATACCTACTTACGAATATTGCCGTGTAGTGCCGGCTTACTGCCCACGGGTGTCGTTAGAGGCGACTAAGGGTATTGGGGCTTTTTATTGGATTTTTGGGCGATGCGGTTGGAGACCCATCACCAAAAACCTTTATTTTTACCATCTTTTTCCCCACTCAACTTCCAAAAGTGGCTGAGGAATTTATAATTCCTTAGCTCTGGTTACCCCTTCTAGGGAAAGATAGCCGTGAGTAAATGTATGTATGTATGTATGAATATTTTGCTTAAATGTTTGGCTACAACTTCGAAAAATACAACTCTTCAGCGATTTATGGCAATAGAGTTATTAAGGTATGATCATTGTTTCACTCGGAGTTTTTGAATTTTTTTCTCAAGGACAAGATCTGAATTAATATTATGTGTATTTTACGTTAAGTCATAGTATCCCAATACCAAGGTCATTAAGTTGTACTCTGTTTGGGGTTGGGGGTAACTTGATCTGTGTAACAAGTGGCCCTGTATATTTATTTATTAATGATTAGTCCCTAAAAAAATAATTATGCTATCGTTATTATAAACAAGGGAATAATTTGTACTGTTGAACAGGAAATATTTACTTATAATATATGTAGCTACCTAGAAATAAGCAATTAAAAATGCAAAAAAACACGATATCAAATTGTCCAGAAATAATTCAGTAATACTTACGGAAATTTTCATATATCAGCTTCGACTCAAACTATTTAAATACATTTTAGCTTTGCTTTTTGTTCATAAGTTCTAAGAAGGTAAAATTAAATGCTGACTGAGAAAAAGGAAAACGTATTCAATTGTTCTTAGAGGAAAATTTATTGGCATTTCAATTGTCGCAAGCAATTTATGGAAGGCCTTGCGACGCGAGTGTTGAATACTCAGCTTGTTGGTCAATAAATACGTAGATATTAACAAAATAGAATAAGCGTTTGTTTTGACTATAAGTATACTAAAATAGCATGTTTTACCGTATTCCTCGCTCGTTTAGTCCTCTTTAATGCATTGCATGTGAGCTATGTCTAATCAAATTTAAACGTATGCGGTTTTTTTTAAAATAAATGTTCTTTTTCTATGAAAAAAACTCGTGCACTGTACTAAATAATGTTATTAAAAGTTAAAGAATGAAAAATATAATAGTAAGTCATGATTTCTTTTGTAAATTAACAAAAATATATTATTATTAAAATATCATACACACACAAAAGTTAATAGCTTTTAATATTTTTTAAATGTTTAGATAAAAATATGGCTCATTACCTTAAACTAGTTTCTTATCATACATTTGGTGATAAGTTAGTAAACAATAATTAAAAAAACCCTACTGCAAGGAATGGGTGCCACCTACTTAAATGTAAAGAAACCTATTTATATATGGAAAAGACTAAAACATGAAATGGAACTATGTTAAGAATTTAAAGCAAAGAAGAAGTTCAAAATTAGTTGTTTTAATTGGCCTAAACACGTAAAAGAAAGACCTACCTTGGAAATGGACCACTCCTTTTAGTTATTTGTGCTAGAATTTTTTCCACTGTTTTCTTATCTCCTTCACGAGCAGCATCTAATAATTCCTGTCCTTTGCCCATGTTCCATTTAAATATATCACTAGTAAAAACTAACTTGGAAACATTAAATTCTACACTAAATTTCACAATACTACAACTTCATTGATCGCGACCGCCATGTTTTGATATCAGAGCACTCTAGCGGACTACACATTGTAACTTAATTTTGGTTGTTAAGACAACTTAACTTTGTGTTTTGTTTCTTTCATTCCTTAGATTACTGAGGATAGAGATAGGCATAAATAATCATGCATATTTTTATTTTATTTTATAATGAACATCATCATTATACTTATTATGTTGCTGGATAGTAAATAATATATCTTATAAGTATATCTAATTCAACACAACATAAGTTTGTGATTCTTTTTTGTTATCTATCTCGCTCTCTATATTGCAGTTTGGGACTACGCACATGACAGTACTATGACGTTAGTTGGCCAATGATTGGATCAGATGACTCTTTTTTATCCATTCATTCAATTTGTTATTCATCTCAGCTGTGTCGTGGATTATTTTGGTTTTTTATTTGAATTTAAATAGTTTATCATACAAATGTGATACGCATAACTGCTATACATCATTTATTAAAGGATTTCATATGTACAGCTTGTTATATAAGTGATAAATGTGTATGGAGTGCCTATGCTATGATTATATTTTATGAAAACTTTTTTATTTTCATAATTTCTGTCTCACTAGAGAAGATGTTGGTGGACTTTAGTCTAAAACAATAGTCAATGACATGATCAAAATCAAATTTACGTTTAAAATGGGTTCAGTTCAAGTGTTAAAAGATGTTTGTATCTGTTGTGCTGTCTTGTTTATACTCAACCACGGAGTGAAAGCCCAAAGTAAGTAAACAAAACAAGATAACCTTAAAACTAAATATAAACAAATCGTATTTGAACCAAGGTTTTATTTATATGAACGTCTCTTTTTGCTGTGTAGTGTCGGCTTAGAATAGCACTACCCCATTTCTTCCGGTGGGTGTACGTAAGAGGCGACTAACGGTATTGGGGCTTTTTAAGGGATTTTTGGGCGATGCGGTTGGAGACCCATCACCAACAACCTTTATTCTACCATCCTTTCCCACTCAACTTCCAAAAGTGGCTGAGAAATTTCTAATTTCTCAGCTCTGGGTACCCCTTTTAGGGATTTATAGCCGTGAGTATATGTATGTATGAATGTATGTCTCTTTTTGCTCTAATTGAACTGAAAAGTAGTACATACATATACTCACGGCCATTAATCCCAAAAAGAGATAGCCAGAGCTTTTGAGCTAGAAACTCCTCAGCCACATTTGGAAGTTGATAGGGGACAATATACTAAAAATAAAGTATTTTTGGTAATGGGTATCCAACCGCACCACTTAATTAAGCCCCATACCTTTAGTTGCATGTTACAACACCAAAGGATAGAAATCTAATTTAGATGTTCTAATCTGGCACTAAACGGCATTCAAAAATGAAGAGTAGTTTTCAACCTATTTACAATATTATGCAATTTCTTAGTAAGTCTTAAAAACCTACCAGAAAGAGTAATAAAGGAATCTTAATGTGTTTTAATTAAGATGATCGAAGATGAAAAACAACATTTTACTAATTTAAAATTAATCTTCTTGTAATTAAGATCCAGATGCTGATATAAAAAGTTTGTGAGTGTTGCATAGGGAAGCTCAATTCTTTTCACATCTTATAATTCATATTATATATCAGATGTTTCTGTTACAAAAAAATCTAACCTGGAATACCCTTCCTAAAGTAAAATATCCAAAAACATACAACTTTTTTAAGTCTTAAATTTTAAAGTTATATTCTTTGCTTCAGGTACAATTACAGTACCACTAAACAAAACGGTGACCTTATTGGACAAACTACTCTATGAAGACTACATCCTCCTAAACAGCTCTGAAACTTTGACAGTAAACTTCAGCGGTGTAAATAAGAATGTATCATTTATCATATTCCAAGTTCATTCGCATCTACATAACGTGACATTGTACAATAACACTCTAGTCAAAGGGTCATATGTTAGTGGTCAAGATGTTGGAATGTACAGTTCATTAAAGAGTTTGGACACATTTGTTGTTATGAATCCAAATGTTGTTGATGTGAAACTGTATTTGACTGTACATGGATATAGAACACTGGGTAAGTTTTCTTTTATTTTGTGTATAATATGATGCTTGAGTATTATTTTGTTATCAATTGTAATAGGTTATCAAGTGTAATGTTGTTTATTATTTAACTTCTACATATTTAGTACTATTTCATCTATTTTCATATTTACCTGCAATAAAAATGATTTTTCTTAAGATAGATTAGGGTCATATAATCTTACTTAATACAAGTATTTAGAATGTTCAGAACGTCTCAACCAAATTAACAATACCTACAACCCTCCATTCATTTCAGACCCAATCCCAGGCGGATGCAACATGGAGCTCCCATTACCAATAGCACCATACCTAGTTGCATCCTACAACAAGGATTACATTCTAGTAAATGGTGCTTCTGCTAAAGCAGCTGGAAGTTCCACTTGTAACAACATCAACAGTGTTCAAGTAACATTTTACAGATTGTACTTGCCGGAGATGGATTTTAGTGAGGAGGCTTATTTTAAGGCTTTGAGGTTGATGACCTCTATGGACTCCATCTTGGATAATGCTGATGAGGTGGGTTTCTTGTTTGCTGTTTATATGTATTCTATCATTTATTATTGTACCATGTATTGCTGGATTAGAATGTCACTACCCCTTTCTACCCACGTGTGTTGTAAGAGGTGACTAAAGATAGAGAGCTTCTTTAAGTAGTTTTTGGGTGGTGCCGTTAGCAACCCATCACCAATGATACTTTATTTCTATCATCTTGGCCCCTTTCAACTTCCAAATGTGGCTAAGAAGTTTCCAGCACTGAAACTCTGGCTACCCATTATGGGATTTATGGCCGTGATTGTATGATGGTATTATGCATCTATCATTACATAACATATAACATAACATAAACGTTCACACCGAATATCCCCGAAGGGGTTGGCAGAGGTACTAATACTTCTGAACATCTGGTGACTTTGTCACCTGGTGTTCAGAGTACCCACATTTTGCATGGACAGTGTACTCACGTGATAGGGGGCAGGCCTATCGCCGTTTCGTACGAATACATGTGACATGTGGGTTTTCTCACGATGTTTTCCCTCACCGTTAACAACCATGATAAATTAACCACACATATGTCTTTAGAAAAGACAATTTGGTGTAGGCCCGACCCAGGATTTGAACACTAGTCGTTTGCATGATAACCGAGTGTTCTACCCACTGGGCTATCACGGTTGCTTGATTTACAGTTTGTCAAATTAGGTTAGTTCTGATAACATATGATATATATCTTCATATGAGTGAACTCTTAATTGTGTAATTATAGCGATTAAAAAAATCATCCTATCTAATTATTATATTATTCATACATACATACATATACTCACGGCTGTAAATCCCTAGAAGGGGTAGCCAGAGCTAAGGAACTAGAAGTTCTTCAGCCACTTTTGGAAAGTTGAGTGGGAAACAATAAATAAATAAAGGTGATGGGTCTCCAACCACATCGCCCAAAATTCCCTTAATAGTCCCAATACCGTTAGTTACCTCTTATGTACACCCACCGGAAGAAATGGGGTAGTGATAATATTGTTCAGTGCAGTAAAAACCTAGACCTGTACCTTTTGTGTCCTCATACATCCCTTACTTTAAAACTAAAACCAACTGTATTATTGCCTTAGTGTAACACTTACCTTTTGTTTCTCATGGTTAGATTTTGAGGGCCTTAGGATTAGGGCTTTTTAAGATTTTGGTAGGCGGTGTGGCTGGCGACCCATCACCTCAAATATATATAGATAAAAATCTCAGTAATTTAATATCAAACAGTGAGAGAAAAGGCACATACTAAATAGCTGCTGAATGTTTGTTGAATACATACATAAATATATACAAACATATACTCACGGCTATAAATCCATAGAAGGGGTAACCAGAGCTAAGGAATCAGAAATTCCTCAGCCACTTTTGGAAGTTGCGTGGGGAAAAGATGGTTGATAAAGAATAAAGGTTGATGAATTGAAGGTCTCCAACCGCATCGCCCAAATATCCCTTAAAAGCTCCAATACAGTTAGTCGCCTCTTACGTACACCCACCGGAAGAAATGGGGTAGTGCTATTCTTAGCCGACACTACATAGCTATGTTTGTTGAATCTCTCCTATAGATTCCAAAATGCTTGATCTGATATTCTGAAAGTTGGATGCAGTTTTTTTTCAAAAGACATTATTTTTTATGTATCTCCGACCATATCGCCCGACAATCATTTAAAGAGCCCCAAATCCAAAATCGCCTCATACTAATAGAATAAAAATTATTCTTTATCATCTAGATCCCAGAAACAGGCACAATGTGGACCATGAAGCGAATGCTGGGCGCATACCCTGGCACGGGTGCAGTATACGTTGCCATAGCAACCAGTATAGTCGGGTACTCTATCTATGTGCCAACTCACACGTACGCTTGTGAGTTGCTTGATGAGAATAATGCTTGTGTTCTTTGGGGTGAGTAAGCTACTAATATTTATATGTTCGTTTTTGATCAGATATACAGGATGTACAAAAATTACACGATAACCATGAACCAGGAAGTCGGCATCGTAGTACCCACTCTGGGAAATATAATATGAAAACCCCACTTATTTCTTTTAAAAAAAACCGAGTTGCTCTCAGTTTTTTCTTGCTAGTAGGTACCACCACGATGACTTCCTATTTCAAAATTTTTATTGTTTTTAGTACACGATGTATTCTTTACTTTCATCTAAAATTTAATAAGGACGACGTTAACAATTTTTACTATGAAAATATGTGCGGAGGGCGGGAGGAATATCAATTACTTTTCGTCACATATTCCTGAATAGCGAATACGAGGCTGATTTCATGGTTCAAGGTTATCGTGAAATGTTGGGGCATTTTGATAAATTATATACTCAGTACCTAGCCATCCTGGTGAAAATCGCGGTGGGAAATAAACGGCAAAAATCGGTAATATGCCTTTTTCGCTTTTATTGAAGGGTAGTTATAGTATAGTTAGGATACAAAAAGTATGGTAGCAAATGAACGTGCTGTAAGATAAACTTAGTAAGCTTATCACACTACATGTTAACTTGTTACCGTACTCTTTGAACCATGGTATGTTTTAGTGGTTCTGGCTGAAAACCAGCGTGCTTCAGCTGACGTGTCCTGCGAGATACGCAGCTGAGGCACATAAGCTGATCCAGAACCGATTCTGCAACCTCTTTAATTCTCCCAACGATTGTACTAATATTATTTTATTGCCAAATAAATTACTTTTCTTTTTTTCTAAGTGGGTATCTACGTCATCTAATTGTAATGATAAATGCCATCTACACCGGGGTAAAAGGGAAATAAGGGGGCAATTTTGACCACGGGACTAAATTAAATTTTTATCGTCTAAATTAACTTATCAGATTCACGTTTACTTGCTACATTCATACATACATTATACTCACGGCAATAAATCCCAAAAAGGGGTAGACCTCAGCCACATTCGGAATTGACAGGGGACAAGATGGAAGAAATAAAGTATTGTTGGTGATGGGTTTCCAACCGCATTGAACAAAAACCACTTAAAAAAGCCCCATACCCTTAATCGCTTCTTATGACACCCGTGGGTAGAAAGGGGTAGTGACATTCTAAGCCGGCACTACACTTGCTACTCTTTGTATTTTATCTAGGGGTTTTTTTTGTCGTAGATGACACAGCAACCCGCCTCGTTTGCCTCTGTCTGATATCAGCGGGTGTGTTTATTTGCTACTTCGGACACAAGTTCTTCAAGACCGAGATGTTCTTCATAGGGATGGCCAGTGGTGCTCTGATCACGTATATCGTGATATCTCTTATTGCGGATTTGGGACAGCCAGGTAAGTGATACTTTGTTTTACAGCATTTTTTGCGTGAATGAATGATCTGAGTAAGGAAATCAAAATAGTATTCAAGTTTGATTTATTTAGGGGACAAAACGAATGTTTTACTTAAAAGTATAAAATAGTGACATTTTAACAAATAAATGAGATTGGAGTTTCTATACATGAATGTATACACGATACATATTCCAAAACAGCATTATTTAAAATGTTTGCGTGCGTTTGATTTTCTACATGTTTCGGCCAATCTTGGCAAAGGCTGAACATATTTTTACGGGACATTTATGACACAGAGCTGAAGTATCCTACCTGTAGGTAATATAACGGATCAAATTTATTTATTTTATATACATACATTCATATACTCACGGCTATATGTCCCAAGGAGGGGTAGCCAGATCTTTGGAATTAGTCATTCCTCAGCCACTGGAAAGTTGAGTGGGGAAAAGAAGATGAAATAGAGGTTGTTGGTGATGAGTCTTCAACCGCATCGCCCGAAAATCCCTTAAAAGCCCCAATACCGATAGTCGCCTCTTACGTACACCCACTGGAAGAAATGGGGTAGTGCTATTCTAAGTCGACACTACACAGCTCTTTATTTACATTTATTTTACCTACAGGTAAATATGTAAAAGTGTTTTTCTACGACTACAGACTTCAGAGCTGGAAACTCGTCAGCCACTTTTGGAAGTTGCTAGGGGACAAGATGGTAGAAAAAAATATGTCGTTGGTGATGGGTTTCCAACCGCATCGCCCAAAAAGCACTTAAAAAATCCCCATACCCTTAGTGGCCCATATTATCTCAGTAACCCAGTAAGGATAGCCGTACTTTAGACTAGAACATACGCCCCCTGATTACGTATCTTTTGCGACTTACGATTATGTCGCAAGTTGCACGATTGTCGCTGTCAATGTCATACAATTTTATGCGATTTGACACTTTTGACAGCGACAATATTGCAACTTGCGAAACAATCGCGGTCGCGAAAGATACATAATCAGCCCCACGATTTCTCTATATCTTTCGGCTGTAGTAAGATGAATGAATAGTGCAAATTCAAATCCAAATAAATTCAAATCAAAATTTAAGACGTTTAAATCTAAGATAATTTGTGCTAAGTTTGTATCCAAATAAATATTGTCTGTAGCACTACTCGGAGCGTCCGTACTATCTGGTATAATGTTCGGCGCATTATGGCTCTTATGCTGGTGGTTTTACGGCATACCTGTCTTCGCTCTGATGCTGTCCATACTTATCCTTGGGTTTCTTATGGCTGCTATCTTGTATATTGACAATACTTTTGATTTTATGTTGTTAAAATAAAAAATAATGCAAGTAGGAGAAAAATAATGTCTATCTTGAAAAGCCACCCTAGTACTTAATATGACTAGATTTATTACACTACAGGTAGAGATTTAATAGCGTTGCTCTAAGATTCTTTGCATTTAGATTCATGCGTATACTTACTATTTTCCCAATAAGGGTAGCCAGAGCCAAACAATTTGCGATTACACAGTCACTTTCATATGCAAAAAAACATTTATTATATCATGTTTTCTAACTTGGCATCCAACAGCAGCTGAGCGAACTCTATATTTGAAGGTCTGGCAACTTATATCTGAGAATTAAAGCCGTGAGTATATGTATGAAAATTAAAATGGATTGCCAAATAGTTAGAGATCCCAGATAAAAAGTGTCATATTTAAAACTAATTTTTTTTTTGTAGCATTACTCGGAGCATCCGTACTATATGGCATAATGTTGTTTTTTCTACTATTCCTCTAAAAGCGCCTGAAAATTTTCCTATTCTCAAGCTCTGGCTACACCTATTTTCCGTAGGTAAATGTGTATATGTAATTTAAACTACTTTTTGTAGCATTACTCGGAGCGTCCGTACTATCTGGTATAATGTTCGGCGCATTATGGCTCTTATGCTGGTGGTTTTACGGCATACCTGTCTTCGCTCTGATGCTGTCCATACTCAATCTTGGGTTCCTTGTGGCTGCTATTGTGTATCTTGGATTGCCGGGTAAGTTATTTCAACATTACCATATCAGTTAACAAATATTATAGAATATTTCCCACTTACTAGAGTTTTTAGCTGTGTAGTGTCGGCTTAGAATAGCACTACCCCATTTCTTCCGGTGGGTGTACGTAAGAGGCGACTAACGGACTTGGGGCTTTTTAAGGGATTTTTGGGCGATGCGGTTGGAGACCCATCACCAACAACCTTTATTCTACCATGTTTTCCCCACTCAACTTTCATAAGTGGCTGAGGAATTTATAATTTCTCAGCTCTGGCTACCCCTTTTAGGGATTTAGAGCCGTGAGTATATATGTAGAGTTTTTACTTTCAAACTACCCTGGATCGGGTCAGTGATAGAACATATCGCTTACCTAAAAATTGTACCCTGAGGTATTAATTAATAATTCCTTATCCACATTTGGAGGCTGAGAGGTGAAAAGTTTATTAAATAAATGTTTTTTTTGTAATTTATTTTTAATTACAGCGCTCAGCATTATAATTAAAGGGGAAAAGATGGAATGGTAGTAATTTTAGCCGACACTAAATGACTATTTTCAAGTGAATCCTTAGATTTTGTTACTTTACCATTGAGATATTTTTTCATATAACCTTGTTAGCTCAGCGGGAACACCATCGCTTCTTGTGAAGATAACGTGAGTTCAAATCCTGAATAGGGCCTATAGCAATAACTTTTGTCAAAAAACCCATGGCCCACATATACTTAACTACACTTATGTAATAGTGTATTCGTACATAACGGCGATAATTTCCCTATTAAGTGAATGCATTTAAGTAAAACGTGGGTACTTTGTGAAGTAAAGCAACCGTGATAGCCCAGTGGGTAGAACACTCGGTTATCGTGCAAATGACTAGTGTTCAAATCCGGGGTCGGGCCTACACCAATTTGTCTTTTCTAAAGACATGTGTGTGGTTAATTCATCATGGTTGTTAACGGTGAGGGAAAACATCGTGAGGAAACCCACATGGCTGAGTTGTACTTAGTCATGTGACAGTGTATTCGTACAAAACGGCGATAGGCCTGCCCCCTATCACGTGAGTACACTGTCCATTCAAAACGTGGGTACTCTGAACACCAGGTGACAAAGTCACGTGATGTTCACAAGTATTAGTACCTCTGCCAACCCCTTCGGGGATATTCGGCGTGAACGTTTATGTTTATGTATGTTATGTTTATGTTATGTGGGTACTTTGAACACAAGCTGAAAAACATGTCACGTGATATTCATATGTATTAGTTCCTCTGCCACAACGGGGATTCTTATTTAATATTATCTAAGACTTTCACGATTGCACATTATTAAAACAACTATTGACTTTCGGATATTTAATTTCTTATTATTTTTAGCATATCAGTCGTATTTCGTTCCTTCTCATGCTGTTTTTTTTTCAGGTGGCATTCGCGTTCTCGAACACGACGTAAACTTCTGGTCATTTTTCGTATTCATAATGTTATTAATTACTCTAGTATTGCTCTCTTTAACGTTTATATCTAATATTCTGTGCTGTTGTGTCCTCGGCGGCTATGCGATTATATACCCTGTGGACTATTATATAGGGTCGAATTTGAAGTACATAATTATCAATGTGGTTCGAAGGGCGGTTGTACCGATGTTTAATAGAGCTGTTGTTACGCCTCCTTTTGAGTTCAATGGTAAGTAACATACATGATTACTGTGAATAGATAATTGCATTTCAGTATTTGTTGAAGTTTAATAGTAAAAATAGTATGAAAGAAGTCGTATGAAATATGATAAGAAAGGAATAAAGCAGTTATTTTTTATATGTGGTAAAATAATGATAAAATAATTTAAATTAAGGTTGCGATTGTGAACGAGACCTCACTGGTGCCGCGTAGTGTAAAATATATGATATTGGTTATATACTGCTGTGTAGTGTCGGCTTAGAATAGCACTACCCCATTTCTTCCGGTGGGTGTACGTAAGAGGCGACTAACGGTATTGGGGCTTTTTAAGGGATTTTTGGGCGATGCGGTTGGAGACCCATCAACAACAACCTTTATTTTACCATCTTTTCCCCACGCAGCTTCCAAAAGTGGCTGAGGAATTTCTAATTCCTTAGCTCTGGCTACACCTTCTAGGGATTTATAGCCGTGAGTATATGTATGTAAAATATTACGATCACTATTCTTAGCTGACACGTCTTGGATATCAAAATAAATAATCAAGTTCTCTAGCCACTATTAGAATTTCAGTTACAAACATTGAAATACATATGAACTTTGGTGATTTTCAAAAATCATATATCACCTCGTAAGACACCGACAGGAAAAAATAACTTTATTGTCTCTGCCTACCCCAATAAGAATAATGGGGGTGAGTAAGTAAGTAAGTAAGAAAAAAATACATAATTGTATGTAAATTAAGTAGCTGAAATTCTAATAGTGTCTAAAGAACTTGATTATTTATTTTGCCGTGTAGTGTCGGCTTAGAATAACACTTCCCCATTTCTTCCGGTGGGTGTACGTAAGAGGCGACTAACGGTATTGGGGCTTTTTAAGGGATTTTTGGGCGATGCGGTTGGAAACCCATCACCAACAACCTTTATTCTACCATCTTTTTCCCACTCAACTTCCAAAAGTGGCTGAGAAATTTCTAATTTCTCAGCTCTGGCTATCCCTTTTAGGGATTTATAGCCGTGAGTATATGTATGTATGTATGTATATTTTCATATGAGGCGACTATGGGTATTGAAGATACTAAAATGATTGGTGGTAAATGTCTTAACACATCACTTACGATTCTTTATCCATTATTTTTTTCTTTCTACAGCCCAAAGTGTCTGAGGAGTTTTTGATGATTGAACCAATGTTGTGTAATCACTTAAGTTTAACGTTTTTCTGAGATGACACCCCATCAAAATAACAGTGTTTTCTTTTTTAGATGCCCTACTAGTCCTCACCTGGTTCACATTATCATTCACGGGATTTCTATTCCAACACTGTAGTAACCGAGGAAGACCGCCGTTTCCTCCACCGCCTAGAGACTTTAGTCCCAGGATTTCTAACCCTCCGGTGAGGGTGTGGGGACCTTATGGGGCTTTGGGGTAAGTTTTTTTAAGGGAATGCGTTTTTTACCCCTTAGGGCCAGCGCTGACTGCCGGCATGGCATGGCCGGCAGTCAGCGCTGGCCCTTAGATATAGTCCAATTTTTAATACGTTTTTTCGACGAATTGTAACTTAAGTATAAATGAAAATAATAAAAAAAATATTTTTTTATTTTATTTTGTTATATTTGGGGGGCTTACAGCTAAATTTACAATATAAAATAATAGCATAGGCAGAAATAGGCCAATAACAAGCTCCCACATATGAAATGAATAATTACATTCTCAAGTACAAAGTATATTAAATTTAATTTGTTTTTTTTTGTTAAAAATGAAACTATGATATAGTAGTGTGATATAGACGACGTGATAGCTCAATGGGTAGAACACCCGGTTATCGTGCAAACGACTAGTGTTCCAATCCCGGGTCGGGCCTACACCAATTTGTCTTTTCTAAAGACATATGTGTGGTTAATTTATCATGGCTGTTAACGGTGAGGGAAAACATCGTGAGGAAACCCACATGGCTGAGTTGTACTTACTCATGTGACAGTGTATTCGTATAAAACGGCGATAGGCCTGCCCCCTTCACGTGAGTGCATTGTCCATGCAAAACGTGGGTACTCTGAACACCAGGTGACAAGGTCACGTGATGTTCAGAAGTATTAGTACCTCTGCCAAACCCTTCGGGGATATTCGGCGTTTATGTCTTATTATGTTATAGAATAGAATAGAAAACTCTATTGTACATTTAATATGGAAAATCAATTACAAATACACAGAATGAATTAACAAAAGTACAATTGGCGGTCTTATCACTAAAAGCGATCTCTTCCAGACAACCTTTGAATGGAGAGGTCAATAAATTAGAGTCATGTCATGTGAGATAGATGTACAACAACATGGTGAAACTGATAACTATGCGTTAATCTGCACAAACAATACAACAATCCAGTCATACTTAAATCTAGTTACAAAATAATAAACTATTAACAAACATATAAATACTATGATACAATAAATTAAAACTTATATATAATACATATAAATATTATGATACACATTTTTATTCATATACTTAATATATATAATTTAATTTGCAACAGTATTATAGCGTTTCAGTGAGGTAGTGCTTTTTTTACCATATCCTTGAAAATAGATTGGGATTTGGCCTGACGAATCTCTACCGGAAGTGCCTTTAGTTAACCCTTTTTTATTAAATTATGTTTTATTTCCAGTCGCAATCAAGTGGTGCAAGCTGATGCAGTGATAATTCACACGAACGCTGACGTTTATAATGAGACGACACCTTTGATTGGGTAAGTTTTGTGTAACTTCTTGTAAAACCATTTATAGTTTGTTAAATATATTTTATTAGAAATAATTATTTTATTCCAGAGTGTAAAATAAAGTAGAACGAAAACGTAATACGCTGTGTAGAGAAAGATAAAAAATTTCGATCAGGTTTATATTTGAATTTTCACTTACCTAAAAGTTATATTTTTACATTCAATAAATAATCCATATCTGCCTAGATAGACTAACAATTCAACAGCTGGATTAGTGGAGTCATATTTAAGAAAAAACAACACATTAAAACCGTGGGTACTCTGAACATCACGTGACATTGTCACATGGTGTTCATACTATTAGTAGTAAATATTAGTACATCAGCCAAGCCCTTCGGGGATACGCGGGGTAAATGTTTGAGTTTGAGAAAAATATAATATAAATAAAGGTTATTATTATTACACTACCTTATTACGCTAATTAAATTTTGAACGACATTTGTTTATTTTTTCAGGTCGCAAAACTGGCAAAATGTTCCACCAAGAACATCAACGCTTAGTTAAGTCTTGACATTGGACTAATCATAAGATACCAATTTCTACATCGTCAAATATACATATTTTATAACCCTCATTTGCCCCTTAACCCTTTATAAGGCAAGGTATGATCAAAAATTCATTGCATTTCACTTCCATTTGAAGCTAGGTAAGGAAGGTTGAAGTTATGGTGGTCGCTATATGCCCTCTGCCTTATAAAGGGTTAAACCGATTTGTTTGTAAGCTTTTAAGCTTAAAATAAGATGTATCTGTATATTTTTAACTCCTGTCTTATGAGTTTCTAATTAGATTTTGGTTATACGAAATAGACAGTCATAATAGTTACCAATTTATGCTTTATCTTAAATCTGATGTAAAACTCAATAACTCTTTGTTTTTGTTATATTTTGTGATTTTTTAGAACCCCTGCCTTACTTTTTGTAGAATGCAATAATAGTCGTTTTAAGATATATTGTCATGTGACAGTGTATTCGTACAAAACGGTGATAGGCCTGCCCCTATCACGTGAGTACACTGTCCATGCAAAACGTGGGTACTCTGAACACCAGGTGACAAAGTCACGTGATAGGGGCAGGCCTATCACCGTTTTGTACGAATACACTGTCACATGACATTTATAAAGTCACGAAAATAAGGGTCCTTATCAAAATATAGAAATGGCACGTGATCAAAATGAGAACAAAATTTTATAAGGCAATTTTTGGGTGCTATTGTAACGTCGCACGATGGGCTCAAGATTGTTATTGTAAGCAATAAAATAATATAGTGGTATGACAATTATATTCAAGAACAGGAAGGCTGTGTAGTGTCGGCTTAGAATAGCACTACCCCATTTTTTCCGGTGGGTGTACGTAAGAGGCGACTAACGGACTTGGGGCTTTTTAAGGGATTTTTGGGCGATGCGGTTGGAGACCCATCACCAACAACCTTTATTCTACCATCTTTTCCCCTCTCAACTTCCAAAAGTGGCTGAGGTATTTATAATTTCTCAGCTCTGGCTACCCCTTTTAGGGATTTATAGCCGTGAGTATATGTATGTATGTATGTAACAGGAAGGCAGAATATTATAAAATTGTTATGTACTATTTGACAGTATCATTTCTTATTTTGATCACGTTTTAAATATATATTTCAAAAGTTTGGGCCTTGGAAAGTGTATATGATAAGATTTAAGTACTTGTGCAGAATTTATACTTCATTAATTTTAGCTTTCATAGTCTCGTATTCTGTTGATTATTATATGTTAGAACCAAAAAAAGACTATATAAAAGACTGTTTAAAAATATCCCGTTATAGTGTAAATAAAAGATTGCAATAAGAATTTATTTTATTTTTATACCATTTAGATAACACAAATGTGGCGTATACATACAAATTTCATTTCATATATTTTTTATTACGTCCTAAATTATTTGAAATAGTTTTTAAAGTTTCAGAGTATAAACAAATACGTTTATTTATATTTATTGGGCATGTTTGTATTTCATCGTGTATGTATAGTCTTATTGTGTTATACCCGAAAAAGCCGTTTGTTATGCTATTACACCCTTGAATATATGCCATTTTATGTTATCCATTGCACATTTTATCCAACATAACATAACATAAACGATCACGCCGAATATCCCCGAAGGGGTTGGCAGAGGTACTAATACTTCTGAACTATACTTTGAATACTAAGACTTTGTCACCTGGCGTTCAGAGTACCCACGTTTTGCATGGACAGTGTACTCACGTGATAGGGGGCAGGCCTATTGCCGTTTCGTTATCGAGTTTATCCATCTCTCCTTAATTACCCTTACCAATTTTCTTCAATAAAATATGAATAAAGGTAAGAAAAATTCGACACATTCTTTCCACATTCTTTTCTTTATTCATCTTTTATTTATTAGTAATAATCCCCACATGAGGTTTTCATGTCAAAAACATTTAAATTTATTTTCTTCAACTTTTGCTGTGTAGTGTTGGCTTAGAATAACACTACCCCATTTCTGCCGGTGGGTGTACGTAAGAGGCGACTAACGGTATTGGGGCTTTTAAGGGATTTTTGGGCGATGCGGTTGGAGACCCATCACCAACAATCTATATTTCATCTTTTCCCCACTCAACTTTCCAAAAGTGGCTGAGGGACTTCTAGTTCCTTAGCTCTGGCTACCCCTTCTTGGGATTAATAGCCGTGAGTATATGTATGTATGTATGTTCAAGTTTATCATCTAAACTTATTTTATCACATGGAAAGGGTATTACAGAACGGAGTATTAACAAAACAGCGATCAACGAAAATCGCCAAAGGGAGGTATTGTTTGAAAAATACAATTGAATTATAAGTAAGCGTGTTAAATCCAAACAAGTGTTTGAGTCACACTCCGGCAGAGGGCGTTTCGAATCGTTCTTTCTGTAGGGGTGAATTAGGGATTGTTTTTCGTGGAAGTTTAATTTTATTTATTGTTGACATATATCATAGTTATGACTTTGAAATAAGTGAGGTGTTAACTAATATTGGATGTTATTAAAGGGAATAACAGATGTTTGGGGTTGTAGTATGGTGGTGTTTTTTAAATATTGCATATTCACTGCTAATTCTTTGTTGGATTATACAATGCTAGAGAAATGAGTTAGATATCCGGTAAACACTTAATCATAAGAAAAACGTATATTAATTTTTATTCATATAGCATAATGTTCAACAGGATTGACAGTGATACGAAATACAATCAAAAAAATCATAAACTAAGGTAACAAAAAAATAAATTCGCCATGTATGCATTTTGCAGTGATAATTTTCTTCTAGGTAATCGTTTAAAAGAATAGAAACGATACATGCCCTTGATAAGTTGTAGTTCGTAGTAATCAACATGTTTAGTTTTAAAAATAAACAAAATCATTTACGGATTATAATATCGCCATAGAAAAAAAAGTTTTAACTCAAAAGCTATGGCTTAATTTACCTTTTTTTTAGTTAATATATATCAAATAAAATAGCGTCTATTTACGCTATTGCGATGTTAGATAATTTTTATTACGTATCATCTTATGTAACGATTAATTCCATTGAGTCCTATAAAACTTTAATATTCAAAACCCAAAAATCCATTGTAAATACAAGGTATATATTTATTAATTTTATTCGCAAACTCGAGTTTAAAATAAGTAGATTTCCACAAAAGTTTATTTAAAACGCATCTGTCATCCCTAATGCCAGTTCTTAGATCACAATGATGCCAAAAACACGACATATTTAATCCCATCCCATTGTTCAGTCCCCTCTGCCAACCCCACACAGCTAAAGGACCATCACACAAAATTAATATATTCTTCCTAAATACAGTTAACAGAATAACTTGGGGCTCGAATTATTTGCACAATCATTGGAATAGCCCCAACAATTGTCGTTACAAAAGAATAATTTTCTTTATCGCTACCTCCTGAGCCAATATTCACCCCAAGTTTTCTATTTGGGTGTTTTTCTCTATACTGGTGATACTTTGTTGTGTTATATTATTACATGAGGCACTATCTTCTGTTAAACTTTATTATGTATTATTGAGAGCTGTGTAGTGTTGGCTTGGAATAGCACTACCCCATTTCTTCCGGTGGGTGTACGTAACTAACGGTATTGGGCTTTTAAGGGATTTTTGGGCGATGCTGTTGGAGACTATGACCAACAACCTTTATTTCACCATCTTTTCCCCACGCAACTTCCAAAAGTGGCTGAGGAATTTCTTATTCCTTAGCTCTGGCTACCCCTTCTAGGGATTTATAGCCGTAAGTTTATGAATGATGAGAGAAAGAAACGTTTTCAGTGTTGGGTTTAAATAGCACTACACCCCTTTAACTTGTGAAGTAGTTATTGAGCAGAGATATTATTAAAGGTGTAAAGGGAATTCCTAGGTAGGATGAAGTCTGGTTTTGTCTATAGAAGTCAAAGGACAAATAAAAACATGAATGGTTAATGCAATATTTATTAATAAATTTCACTGTAATTTCCTTGTCTATATGCACTTACATTTAATTAATAATTTATTTTACAATTAATCTTATACTTAGGTACATACAATCCCTAAACATATTTACTTACATAGGTATTTGTATTGCATTTTAAATATAAACTTAACTTTTAAAATGTACAATAATCTTTTACAAATTTAGTGACTTACGAAAAAACTTATTCAGCAAGTTGGCTTTGATAAAATCTAGCTTTTAGCTATGATCCCTTTGGATTCGGTTAGCTCATTATCAAAAACAAAATATTATGACAAACATTTTCCTTGTTAAAAGACAACTTTGATTTATAAAGTTTTTTTCTGTTTGAATTGGCACAATGAACAGTCGTTTTAACATAAAATATAGAAATTATGTTTGTGCACCGAATGTTGTTTATGTAAAGGAAAATATGTATGAGCTCTTTATCAAAATATGTACATTATTAAATAGTTTTGTACACAACATTGTTACGATAAAATTATTAGCTAATTTCAATCACAGCATTTTTTTCTTTATGAATATATTAGAAACATAGAGAAAGCTGTATGTACTGAACACTTGACAACACCCATTTTACTTCACTATACAAAACAGAGTACAAATATGACAATTTGCAGTTCATAGGGGTGTAGAAAATTGTCGTAACGATGCACTTGCCTTTTATTTCTCACCCCCGCTAGTTAACATCAAAGAAATAAAGGGTTGCACACGCAAAGGGCGCGAAAACACGTTGGCACAATAATTGCATTTTACCGCCAAAAGACTACACTTCACTGGTTCCAGAAATATCCAACAGGTGTCGCTAAAAATACTTAATATTAATACTTTGAACATTTGGATCTTACATTTAAATTTGCACCGAAAGGGTTACGCCCGACTCCTAAATTGTCTCATACAGTTGTTAAGATTTCAATGCGACAGAATGATATTTAAATTGTTCTCAGCTGGAATACTCAATTCATAAATCGGGCGTTATTTGGATTATGTAGATTAGGAAACGGTATTGTTTTCTGTCATTTCTGGGGCTAAAACTGATCCTGCCGTCATGTTTAGCGGGTTCATAGTGAGGTTGTCGTAGTTATGTGGCTCACCGCTAGATGGCGCCTCGGGTAAATTGGTCGGGTTCTCCGGCATCGCTAGTAGGCGGTGCGGGAACCCGAACAGTTGAGATCACTGAAGTCGCCCCCAATAGTTAGACGCGAGGTCGGGGCCCTGCGACGGTATTTGTACTGGCACGCTCACGCCCGCCGATATTACACCTACGACAAAAGATACGTAAATATCAAAGAAGTATTGTTTGTATAGTGTTATAACATACAATAAATAGTGTTATTCGTGAAAAGTGTGGTGTGAAAGATGGTATTGTAAGAAAGATAGAAAAAGGAATGTTGAGATGGTTTGGGCACAGAGAGGATGGATGATAGAGAATTGGTAATAGGGATCTATAGAGCTAGTGTGGATAGTAATGTTAGTAGAGGACGACCACGGAGAACACACTTGGACCAAATTGAGAGTGTGCTCAAAAAGGCTGGCGTCCGAAGTATGAAGAATAAAGAGCATGTATGAAAAGATTGATGAATGCAAACGAAGCTAGAGAGGTTTGTCAGGTTCGTACGAAGTGGCGATCGATAGTCTCTTCCTACCCCAATGGGAACTAATGGCGTGAGTATATGTATGTATGTATTGTTTGTATGAAGATGGGGACTTTAAATTAGATTTTTATATAACAGAGGCTACGAAGCGCAAAAAGTTGTTTAGCAAAGTCGATTTGTGTTCTAAACACATGCTAACACAAATCCTGAAACCTATTAACGTTCCGTATCACTATCGAGCCGCCATATGTCTAATAGGATTCCAATTACGTTCCGTTTATTACACACAATCGCTTTATCTGTTCTGTCCGTTGGCGTGATGCGTTTGATTTGCGAATATAGCTCTTATTTCGTGGGAAATACAGCAAAAATGTGGTGTTTTAACATCGTCATAAAGCTATCTACACGTATGACTGCTATCCGGTTACTCCTATTTAGAATAGGCATGCTGGGGGTATGCAAATTGATCAAAAGATTTTACATCATGAAAGTTTCACATTAGAATCATGGAGTTCTACTTTCATTTCAATTTAGCTTTCATGTATTTGGTAGTTTATATATTTGCATGTAATTTATCCTTGTATTATGAATCTTAAAATAATATATGTATATTATGCACTAATTGTAGTAAAAAACTTCTTCACTCAACTTTCCAAAAGTGTCTGAGGAATTTTCTAATTCCTTACTCAGGCTACCCCTTCTAGGGATTTATAGCCGTGAGCATATGTATGTATGTATGTTGTAGTAAAAAAGCATTCCGTCCTTGAACCAAGTTGTATACCACTTTCAGAATACCGTGTCATAAGAGTTAAAAAATAAAACCTCACTAAAAAGTTTAGAGAAATATGAACTTGTTTGTAGTAAACGTAGTAAAGTTGTAGAATAACAAGCTAGTGTTGGGATGAGACCGTCCCGATTCGAAGTAGTGGTGTGGAGGCGTGCAACCCCGAGATAACAGTTTTCCGTTCCGTTAGCACACCGTTTACATTCATTAAATGTCATTATCGAATGCCGACACTCTTCCCGAAACAGCCATTTAATCGATAATTTAAACCCTAGTAGGTACGTTATTAAAATTAAAGATTGCTGTTAGAATATGTTGTTAGTAAAAACAAATTATTTATATGTACGCTTGCAAGCGTTTTCTGAGTAAGAATCCATTACGAGCATAAAAAATGAATGAATAGAAAACGGGAAAGTACACCGTCTAGCAGCCGCGTCGTCGCTTATGTAGGAACCGAGATTCAGTTATGTACCAGCACAATTCTCGAAAGAGCAAAGTGAAAAAGCGAAATGTGGAACAAATCCGCATTATTTAATACCGCGGGAAGCTGGAATGCAGCCGTCGAAAGCACGAAAAGAGTAAATGAAACGAAAGCGTGCATTTTGAATGAAAAACTCTTTTGTTCTCGGGGAAAAGTGGAAACTCGGACGGACAATGGCTGCGTGACGCCGCCCGCAACAAACAATAATTCATTCCTTCCCCGCCACCTACGGCTAAAAATGTCGGCCCGTGATATATAATATCAAATGGAAAAGTAACGGCCTTTTAAAACAATGAGAACGGCACGCTTTATACTTTTTCGTGAATAATAAATCCCCGATTTTGCTCAGACTTCGTATTCTACTCGTAACAAAGGAAAGTTATTTTTTTGGCATTTCTTTGTGTTCATCGATTTAATGTGATTGGTGTTTTTCTAGTTTCCAAATGCTGTTTCGTTTTCTTGTAGCAAAATATTATTTCAGAGTTTGCGCAAGAAATCCAAATGAAGCGCATTTTATTTGAGATTTCTTTTTTCGTGGCACGTTTTGTCCCGTAATATTTTCGCCAGACACCCCTCGCTTTGACTCAGCGGTTTTCACATTTCATCACTATGTTTGTAAATATAATTGAAGAGCGCAAGGGTGCTTGATTTTATTCCTTTGAGCTGTTTTTTTGCGTCACGAGTGAAATAGTTTTATCTTTAGATGAAAGGTTTTTTTGTTTTTATGTAACAAGCCTCTTTTCCTACTTTGCAATGATGAATACGCTTTAGCATTCTTTACATATAATTTCTGAGTATTTTCATACTATAAATGAATCAGAGTTTCTGTATTTACGATTCCCGAAACATTATTACGCAGGCAAAAGTTTTACAAGTTCAATGATATTAATCTAGTAGCAATTCTCTTCAACAACCTTGGTAGTCAAGTGAGAGAGATTTCCTTCCGCAATAAGTTCAAATCCAGACGCGGGTCTACACCAAGGTGAATTTTGTAAAGTCTTAAAGGGCCGTTTTTCATATTATTATGTCTCTATCTTTTGATGTGTCAAGAATTTATTATATGAATAATTTGGTTAAATTTATTTTTTTGTTATAGACTCGCCTGTCTATGGAATATTTCTACATGTATATTTTTCTTTTCCGAAATAAATGATTATTTGATTTGATTTTAACCATCGAAATTATCAACGGTAAACGAAAACATCAAAAGTAACCCACATCTCTTTAATCATGCTACATATACAACAGTATAATTTTGTAAATCACAACAATAACCCTTCCCATATCACTCGCAAGCTAAAAACCACACCACATATCAAACTCACCAGTACTCCCCGGTCCCTGCTGCGAGTACGAGTGCTGCTTTCAACCCAACAATAACCCTTTCCATATCACTACAACCCACTATCAACTGAAAAACACATCATATATAATAACAAACTCACCACTGCTACCCGGCCCCTGCGGCTACGAATAGTATCACTACAACACACTATCAACTGAAAACCACACTACATATCAAACTCACCATTGCTACCCGGCCCCTGCGACTACGAATAGGATCACTTACTCTATCAAGCTAAAACCACGCCATATCAAACTCACCAGTACTACCCGGCCCCTGCGACTACGAATAGGATCACTTACTCTATCAAGCTAAAACCACGCCATATCAAACTCACCAGTACTCCCCGGCCCCTGCGACTACGAATAGGATCACTTACTCTATCAAGCTAAAACCACACTACATATGACACTCACCAGTACTCCCCGGTCCTTGCTGCGAGTAGGAGTGCTGCTGGTGCGCGGCGGGCGCGCGCGAGTACCCGCCGCCCGCCAGCACGTCGCCGAACATGTACGGGTAGCCCTCGCGCTGCTGCAGGCACGACGGCGGCACGCCCGGCATTGAGCTGGACAAACGTGTTGTTAATATGGGAATAGTTGGCAATAGAGGGAGTAGACAATAGTTGCAAGAAGACGGGAGTCTGCCTGACAGTGGGCTGGACAAACACATAAATAAATATATATACTACTGTATTTTGCTTAGTGTCGGCTTAGTAGCACTACTCAATTTCTACTGGTGGGTGTACGTAAGAGGCGACTATCGGTATTGAGGCTTTTTAAGGGATTTTTGGGCGATGCGGTTGGAGACCTATCACCAATAACCTTTATTTTATCATCTTTTCCCTACGTAACTTCCAAAAGTGGCTGAGGAATCTCAATTCCTTAGCTCTGGCTTCCTCTTCTAGGGATTTATAGCCGAAGAGTATATGTATGTATGTAAATAACAAATATGAATAATGTGAAATAAAGGTTGTTTGCTGATGGGTCTCCAAACGCATCACCCAAAAAATCACCTGTGTAATTTTAGGAAAAACAGCGGCAGGAAATTAATGATACCGAGTCTATAAGTTTTCACAAATTATCATTAAAATCTCAGAGCTTATAATGTTCGATCGGTTCGAGTCTATCGTCTATCCTGCATATGATCAGTCATATATGCTCTAGTGTGTGTTGGAAGATTTGAATGATTACTATCGCGATAGTACGTTGCCGTCAAAAGCACCAATAAATCTTGTTTAAGGTTAATTAGGTGGTTTAGGTATACATAAGTAAGAAAACTTATAATGAGTATTATTATAAATAGCAACGAACTTATAAAAAGATCTAACAAATGGATGTATACGTTTAACCATCAGATCAGTATTCAAACCTGAATTCTACTAAAAATATCAAGCGCGGCCAGTAAGACCAAACAAAGTAATTAATTTATAATCATAATGTTCGGTAAAAATAAAACTCATAATGACAAAAACTACTCCATTGAACAAAATCAAAATAGTAAACTACAAAGCTGTGAAAATCATGAAACTTAATGAACCAGTTAAGGTTTGAAGAAAACTTTGCGTCTCACTAACTCAGTTTCCTCGGCGACAAAAGCCAAAGGCCATAGACTAAAGACGCTATTAAAAATCAATTCAAGTGTAAACTGGGCCCGACCTTCGGCAGAGGCTGCGTCTAGTCTGTGAAATGCAATGGCGGGAAAACGCAAGGAGCCACGACCCGACCTTTGCCGCTCGACTACCCATGCAAATTAATTAGTACCGTATTTAGATAATAGATGGCGTTGTCTTTATTAAATTGATTTAAAATAATATAACATTGAAAACGATTAAATAATAGGTTTTAAGTTTTAGATTTGTGAAGTTGACTTAGTTTCGTTTTCAATGTAAAGAATCAGACTAGAGCATTTTGTGAGTTTTCTTTTTGTGTCTACGGCGTAGATGATTTTTATCGTAGCATTGAAACTAATTGAAAATTACAAGCGATCACTTATATATAATAAGATGTTATATAAAATTACTAAATGAAAACAAATTTAGCCAAAGGGATAGAAGTAGAGTACTGAAACAGGCGGGCAAAGCTCAGAGGTTGCGGTTTCGAATAAATATTTATAAAAGTAAATTTGTGTAATTCAGAGAGAGGTGAAAATTCTGAGGGATAGAATTTTGGACTATTGAGGTTTGGTACGTGATGTGTTGAAATACATACATAGATACCCATAATAGTCAGTCCGTTGGTTCCCATTGGAGTAGGTAGGAACTATGGATAGCGTGTTTTTACGACCACGGCGAACCTTTATCTACATTCATCGATCTCTCCATACATGTTCCCTTTTGTTCTTCACACTTCAGACCTGTCTTTTTGAGCACACTCTGTATTTAATCTAAATATGTCCTCCAAGACCTTCCTCTGCTTACATTACCATCCGCCTTGGCTCTACATTTCTCTTACCAATTCACTTTCATCCAGCCTCTATATACCCAAACTATTTTCTTTCGAAATAGCTTTTAATATTTACCTGTAAGTATCACCCATGGTCCCAATAGGCTGAGGTATGGGACTATACATGGAGTTGAATCCTCCATTGAGCGGCAACCGCGGCGTGGGGGGCGCCGGGGGGGAGGCGGCGGGCGCGTCTCGTCTTTGGCTGCGAAGCTTTTCTTCTCGGCGCCATTTTGCGCGGCGATTCGAAAACCACACCTGTAATCCGGCATTCGTTTTTGATTTGGAATTTTACAGAATTGGGATGTTTTTGGTTTGTTTTGGGATTGTTGTATTGGTGTAGAAGTAATATTTATACAATGGTATGGATAGAAATAAAGTTGTGTAAAGATTTATTGTGGACTTGCTTTATTTTTGCGTTGCGTACCTTGTAATTTTACTAACTTTATTTTTATTTTTTTATACTTTTATTCGTTTATAGGTATATTATACAGTTTATCAGGATATTTGTTTTTATGAATAAGCGACTGTGTAATTGGTAATTTAATTCTGTTTATGTTTTAAAATCTAGTACTTTCACCTACTAGTACTATGCGACCAAAGATTTAACCAAATTTTTGCGACTTGTTTGCAAGTAAATCCTGCGAGCGAGACCTCTTAAATAAATTAGATGCATATGCATTCTAAGCCGATCCTCTGACGGAATGGCTTTTTGATTTTTATAAGTTATTTTGCTTTTCAATTCATTTAATATTTATGACTTTTAAGAAAATGATTTTAAGTTTTCAATGTGTAGGTATAGTATGCCTATTAAATGTTGATGTACTAGATTTTTATTGGAATTGCATTATACAGAAGACACTGTTTTAACTTTAATTTAAGTAAATTAAAGCACGTTTTAATAAATGCTATTATCCTAATAATAATCTATTCCTATTATCTGAACAATATCTTATAACATCAGTAACAACTATGAGATTTTATAAAAATATAGAACCATCAGAGTTTTTAATATTATAAAAACTTTATATTTGTAATGCAAATGAATAAGAAAAGTGGTAGATAAACAAGGGCGGGTTTGATTAATTCAAACTAAATCATTTTAATAAATAATTAACTGGTGTTATCATAATAACTTTGTGACCTGTCGCTACAACAAATAAAAAGTTACCTATTTTATTAAAATCCTTTTACACTATCTCGAAATTAAACTAGTATAGTGTTATTCAAACCAAATCCTCACACACCAAATAGACGGATATTATGAAGCAAACACTAAACGTATCAAATTGATTAATACTAATTTACTAAGTGTTTCGAGCGCCATCTTGTTAGTAAGCAGTGCTATTAGTGTAGTGTTATGTATGGTATAATAAGGGGCTGTCTTATCTGTGATGCGAATATTGTCTGTGGGCGTATGCTTAGAGTACAAATTATAATTAATATCGTCACGCGATGGATCGGTTGATGTAAGTAGCTAAATGGGGGAGTATTTATAATTATTTTTTGGATACAATGTTTTAATAGAGTTTGTAGATCAGAAATAAAGAGTATGAATGATAATGCTTATAATTGATTCTTGTCGCTCGTAACCGCTACTCATTCCAAACATTTTATTTTCATGTGGTTAAGAAATTTTCAATAGTAATATAAGTATAATAATATCTCTGTAGTCTCCCACTCTGAGTGGCAAAAAACATACTGGTGACTTAAGCGATATGAGAGAATACACCTACTAATAGTTTCAGTGTCGCAGAACTACTTTTCTAAACATGATATTTCAAAAATAGAAACAAGGGATGATTTGAAGAGCAATATTGTGACATTGAATTGCGTGGTACGGAACGCGGCCGGAAAATCCGCTCACGTGCGCGTCACTTCCGGCGACTGTCATGGCCGCGACAATATGGCGCGTTCCCGCCCTTTTTAATGATGAAGCAAAGTTGCGTATCACATTTACTTTTATTACGCAACAACCATGTGAAAGTTCTTCGAGAAAACCCACTATTTTCTTATTTAACATGAAAAGGCCAATGAGAAAAATAGACCCCGGATCAAAGCCCTCTCAAAAGCAATATGTCATAATATTATTGCTTTGGCCTCCAACAAAATATACGGAATTGCAACAATATTTTATTTCGCTGAACTTTCGGAAAGGACTCTTTGAAGGGGCATAAAGTAAAATCGATTAAGGGCTGTGCGAGCGATAGGAAAAGCCTACGGTTTTACTGTTTATAGCGGTTCGAATAGATATTTTGTAGTTTATATAAAATTTATATTACTTTTTATAGCATTCAACCGTTTGAGGTGGTAGAAGAGTGATGGAACTATCACGTATATTTTTTATATAATATGAGACTACTGTATTCCCATTTGATACAGACCAAGTTGAGTTGTATGATTAAAACTTAGTGTAAACTTTACACGGTTTCTAGAAAAGGTTACAATCCGTGATCAAAATAAACCATTCATG
Source organism: Bedellia somnulentella (assembly GCA_963576735.1). Lineage (NCBI taxonomy): Eukaryota > Metazoa > Arthropoda > Insecta > Lepidoptera > Bedelliidae > Bedellia > Bedellia somnulentella. The sequence continues at coordinate 2,263,611 of OY755187.1, read as the reverse complement.
ACTTGGGATAAGTTTTGCGAGGTGTAAAGCTTGGAATAGGATTACCAACAACCTTTGTACTACCATCTTTTCCCCACTCAACTTCCAAAAGTGGCTGAGGAATTTATAATTTCTCAGCTCAGGCTACCCCTTTTAGGGATTTATAGCCGTGAGTATATGTATGTATGTATGTCATTTAATTTCTGTCAATCCAAGTAATAGAATAGAGTCATTAATCTGTTTCAAATTAACCTTCAGAAAAAGCGAGTTAGGACTGCCTTCAATACGTATCCCACGCATTTAGCCTAGATTTATGAGTCAGAGCGCTTCGATATAATATTTTTAGCTCATATTATAAATAGGCATACCGATTCATCTCGAGGGAAACGAGTTCGTTTCGTGTTTCCTTTGAGAGAGCGGTGATTACAATCCCTTTTCCCGCCCTGCTCCAGTACTTTTACCGCATTCGACGTCATACATTTTTATTGTCTCTTGATTAAGAGCATACATTTTATTTTTCTTTTATGTTTGTTTTTTTTTTATTTTATGTGTTTGGTACTGAAGTCTGAGTTTATTAAACGTACATCCTAGACGATAGAAAGTAGATTGAATTTTAATCTTGGACGTACGTGAATTCCCACTGGTAGGTAAATGAATGAACTGTTATAGCTTTCCCCCGGCTCGAACTCTAGAGTGGCTAAAATGTCTAGCTCTGAAGCTTTGGCAAAGGTAAAGCTTTGCAGTAAAGATAAAGCATTCCAACCATATCATTTTACGTCCTCCCTGAGCCATGAAATTAATGAATAAATAAATTTGAAACATTACTAATTGAAACAACTATTGATTTTCGGATATTTTAATCGCGTGTTATTACATTATTTTTAAAGCCCGACGTTTCGAAAACTTTTCAGTTATCATGGTAGACTCAAGTCTTCCCGTGACCAAAGTTTTCGAAACGTCGGGCTTTAAAAATAATGTAATAACACGCGATTAAAATATCCGAAAATCAATAGTTGTTTCAATTATAATGTGCAATCGTGAAAATCTTAGAAAATACTATTGAAACATTACTGTTTTAAAAAAAAAACAAGATTAGTATGTTACTAAACAAACTTCATTGTAAAAATAACATTTGCATTTCAAAACATGAAAAGTGAAAAAACTCAACAACGTATTTACATAGAAAATATAAACAATGTTCATATTCGAAAAGGATTACTAATTAGCGAACTTTTTAATGAAGGAAACGAAATAAAGCCTCGTAGATACAACCCCGGGGATACAAGTTATTTCCCACTAACCAATGTTTTACAATTTTACTACAACTTTACATATTATTTGAACATAGCTTTCATATTATTTCTGAAATTTATCTGGTAATTATATGCAACCTAATTAATCTACAGCAAGAGGAAAGTTGTGTTTGTTTGTTTGTTTAAATTCACTAATAAATAATAAAAAAACAGTTCTATAGAATTAGAATATTGTTTAATTTTTGAGCCACAAAAACTATATAATAACTCTGTAAATAAGAAAGTATGTCTATATGTCTTAATTTTTGTCAAAGGAAACTTTCGTGAACACAACAAAGGTGACTCTATATTGATAAAGATTTCATCAAATTAAAACTAGACAGAAAAAGCGGGTATGTTTTAAACGCAAATAATTTAAGCATACTCTAAGCATATGAATTACGTATTTCTTCTGAAAAGAGCTCTTCTATAAAGTCATTATGTAAAACCTCGTGGTGAAATCAGGCGATTTAGCAAAACAACCCCCTCCCCCGGGGAAGTCCCGTAGACACCGATCGATATCATCCGGCGAGGGTGACCATGATAACGGGGATTACTTGGACATTGGACAATCCAAGATGGCTGATAAGCGGTTAATTAATGTCTTGATTGTACTACTAATATATTTTAGCAGATAAGTGATGTTCTTTTTAAACGGAGAAGTTAAGATGCACTGTAAAGTTGAAGTTGTTGGTGAGGTTCAGCTTTCGATTTTTTTGGGGTTAATGTTTTTAGGTAATTATTAATAATATAAACACTATTTTTTATCAATAATTACATAAAGATAAAGATAAAGATAAAAAATATTTATTTCAAAATAAAAAGAATTGTTCTCTATTTTTTGAACGTCACAAACTTACGTATAAGTTAAATCTTACTCTACTGACTCTACTTCGGATAAAATTGAAAAGTAAACGAAATTATAAAACCAACGATGATTAAATATTTTTAAGTTTGGAGATTAAGTAAAGATATCGTTTTTGTTCATTTTTCCAATTATTACGGATTGCCCAACAGTGAAAATAGTAAGGAATCTTAAAAAGTACTTGAATTGAAATGACACATGTTGTTTACCAAACGCAGCGCCTATTTTTGCACAAAATCCAAAATAGCAATAGAATAGTATTCTAAATCATTATTAATTTCAGATAACCACCCACCACTAATCACCAACATACTTCCTTCACTAATATATAAGGTCACTTGAATATACATCCTACACCAGCCTTGAACCCGGGGCAACACGTGGGGTCGTCCGATAGAATACAAAACGATGAACACCCTGCTCCTTGAAAGCCTAACTTTACATTGTAACGAAGGAAATTGAGCTTTCCGAAATGGTATTTGGAGTTGATATGCCTTGTAATGGCTTTTCAGCATAGATTTCGATAGGGTTGGCACGGAATTTTCAGTTTACTATTTTTCGGTAACCATTTATTTTCATAAATAGAAAATTTACGTACCGATTCCTATGAAAAAGTAATAAAAAAATGCATAACGTTTAACTTTGATTAAACTATGAAGGTAAACTAAATTAAATCTATTAGAAACACATATGAAACTAATGGGTACTTTAGTAAGTAGATGAAATATTTGAACGATATTCTTATAATCTAACTTAAGACATTTGAGATAAGTTGTTTTGTGTAAGAATTGTTTTAAGTACAACCCTGTGGTATTTGGAGAGCGGTCGTGATAGCGTTGCACTCGCGTCGCGTCGCGAATGTTAACTAGAACGTCGGTCAAAGGTTAATGTGAGAGCTTAGTCGGGCTCTGTCGCGAAAACAAACAACTTGCCGACCGTCCTTCTCTGCTTCTTTCACCTTTTTTGTACGTGGCACCACACTTTTACAAAGAGCATCTAAGATAGTTATAAATTTTGATTTTACAAAGGTATTATTAAAAGAAAATACTTTTTGGAAAGTTCATATGGCAAAACTTTTATAATTGACGCAAGTAAAATGTACACAAAAAGTTGTAAGATTACTAATTAAATTTTGAAATGTACTCATACCCAGCTCTAAAAATAGCAGTAAAAAAATAATACTATCGAATTACTTGTAATATTATAATTAAATTACAATGATAAATCTTTTACTGCGATATAAAGCCATTTAAATTGCACTTTGGATAATGCATCCGAAGAGTTTAAACATTAATGTTGCAGTCAAAATCACATTAGAGCATTTTAAAAGTTGCTCGCCGTAATGTGAAACGGAAGTGATAAATGACCTTTTAAACTGTTGGCAACACTGACGCAATTTCGCTAAAGAAAAAATACGCGATCTTAAGTGTTTTGAATTTAGTAGGATTCATAGCTATAATATTTTAATTTGTTTTGAAATAATTGCTTGTGGTAAAGTAATCCATATGATTTGTGTTTAAGTTATCCAAAATTTTATATGCATTTTAATTGACAAAAATACGTTATAAATCTAAGTAATAAAATGGTATTTGTAAAATAAAAATATTAAGTAATAGAAAAGTCAATTAAAGTTAACTTAATTTTAATTTGAGTTTTTCTACTTTAAAGTATGTATTACGTGATGAATTATGTATTTTATTATAATTAAGGACTAGCCCCACTTAGTTTCATAGGGACACAATGCACATATTTGATAGGTAGGTGGGGTTATAATAAAGCCCTTGTTTTTTCTGTCGTGTTTACAGAAGACGCATCGACATGCGGCTCGTGGCTGCGCAAACAGAGAAATGTAAACATCACCTTATGGAGTTCATAGCGGTTCGCTTTTTATTAAAAAAGTCCCTATTGTCAATAGTTCTACTAAGAATATAAAATAGTTTATATACAGATATATATGTGTGTATGTGATGCATGTATTTTGCTCTATAATTACATACTTACCTTACCCCAATTATGTTATTAAATTAGTGTTATTTGATTAGTACGCGACCAACAGAAATGGTTAGTTATTGTTAGTCGATATCCATCTTACCACGGTGTAAACTGGAGTTTATTTTACCTGGATACGTGCCTCAGGCAATCCGATCTTTTCAGCCAGCCTTTCCCGCGCGAAAACGTCGGGGTAGTGCGTCCGCTCGAACTCTGTGGACAATTTCCGGAATTTATTTTTTTGAGCTTGTAACACTGTCTGAATTCAACATGAAAATTAAATTGGCGTCGTGTACTTTTTACTTATAAATTAGCTCAATAAAGTCTTGCATATATCTTTACTACAATAAAGTTTAGGGCAAGCCTTACTACTAATCCAAGAATCTGTTTCTATTCATTGAAAATCGTGCTTTACTATCTAAATGATTGTTGATCAGTTGTGTCTATTGTTCTTAAGAAAGTTTGATACCATCGTTAATAGATAGATAAAGACATAAATCTCATTGGGACCGCTCTTGCTGTACCAATAAATCCAATAGGAAAAGGTGAAAGTTACACAAACAAACAATAACTATGATTAGTCTGTAAGGTCAACATAAATAATTGGCCTCTGTGCCATAACTCAAGTGCTGGACAAACATGGGGGACAAAAATATTTATTTACTTACTAATAAATTGTGTGATTACTGTGATAGAGCAAATAAATAGGAGGGTAGAAGCGAAATTGGTTTATGAGTTCCTTGGGGAACTGTGTCAAGACAATCATGTCGTTTCGATATTTTAACTATTATAGGGCTATGAAATACTAATAGATAGCAGGTGAAAAGACTAGTCCTTTTGAGTCTTGTGCATTTATGTATACACAAAGCATGACAGTAAAAAAAATGATTAGTAATAAGCCTCTAATCCCATCGCTTTATAATCACTTAAAAATACCAAAAATGCTAAGATGCCTCTTAAGATACCTGCTGCGGGAAGAAATGCATTAATGAAATATTAAGCATAACATAAACATAACATAACATAAACGTTCACGCCGAATATCCCCGAAGGGGTTTGCAGAGGTACTAATACTTCTGAACATCACGTGACTTTGTCACCTGGTGTTCAGAGTACCCACGTTTTGCATGGACAATTTACTCACGTGATAGGGGGCAGGCCTATCGCCGTTTTGTACGAATACACTGTCGCATGACTAAGTACAGTCGCCATCAGATATATCGGAGCGGCCGAGGTACTCAAATATATCTGAGCAGCAATAAATTTCAATAAATTCTTTACGGTAAATAAGGTCAATAAGATCTGAACATCTAATTCGCCACAAATATATGAGCAGTGGGTTTTCAATTAAATCTGAACACTCAAAGAGACAATAATATCTGAAAGCACAACTCGTCAAAGTTATCTGCTCAGACAGGGTGATCATAAATATCTGAACATTTAGGGAAAATATACCTTAAAGCAAGAGGCATACAGTTTAAATGTAATCGTATCAAAATGAGTAGGTATACAAAATAGAAATCTGCGTAAAGCAACTTTACGGTCTTGTAACAAGAAAGACATTTGAATAAAATATTTGCCAATTGCATGTATTTTATCAAATACTAGTGGTCCGCCCAGGCTTCGCACGGATGGTGTAAAGTTTTTATACTGCTTACTCCCTACGATATTTAGCATGATGATATCTATATTTATATTAATCTGTAGAGAGGTCAATTCTGCACATTAAATATATTTTCAAAATAACTATCAGGGGGTGATTAGTGATCGATACTGATGCTAAAAATGCAATCAGCGAAATTTTTGTCTGTCTGTCCGTCTGTCTGTCGGTTTGTATGTTCCTTATGGAAACAAAAACTACTCGACGGATTTTAACGATACTTGGTGGAATTATTCGTCATACTCCTAGGCAGGTCATAGTGTACTTTTCAGCAGAGTAGTGAAGGGAAATTTTGGGAAAACGGGAGAAGTTACTCCATTTTTTAAGCTTCCGTCACGTGTGCAGCGTTAATGGTTACAGTTACATAGAAATCATGTATCACGGAAATATTTGCCATAAAATTGTCTAAAAAATATCCCTGAGTAGCATGTGTCTATCTTTTATGGTTGACTCAAAATAACACGTGTAACTCCTGATAGCTTAGCAGTTCGGTGCATCCTGATTATATTTGTTTACTCTAACATTTATAGTTCTCTCATTCATCTCTTATTTAAAAAAGTTTACATTATTACCTATTCAATAAAAAAAGAATCATAGAAATCGGTATAGAAACACCAAACTTATATATGAAATAAGCCATCGCGTCCTGTCGTCGCACGTGAATACTGAATCATGCTGGATTATTATTTAGTAATGGTTGCGCGGGCAAAAAATAGCCGTGAGTATATGTATGATGTATGCAAAGTTTGAAATTCTGATTCTTTGTTTGCATGGGTTTGTTGTCGGAGATACTGAACCGTTCATTAAAGCGCTTTCACAATCACAAAGCTAAACTATTCAGAAGTGCTATAAGTGGTGCTAAATTTCACAAAGGTTGAGCAGCGATTGAAGAAACCTCAGATATTTTTAAAACTACGCTACCCGTGCGAAGCTAGGCCAATCCACTAGTATACCCTATATCCTTTTCCTGGTTCTAAGCTACCTCTCTAACAATTTTTAGCCAAATCGGTTCATCCGTTCTTGAGTTATAAATAGTGTTACTAACACCACTTTCTTTTATATATATAGATTTGCAGATTTATTATGCTATAATTACGTATATAAATTGGCAATACAAATACGACAAGCGAACCAAAAAAAAGTACAACGGTGTGCGTAAATGAATGTGTGTGCGTGACATTTGTATGGCGGATGCCATACTAGCCCTATTAAAATTAATAAAAATTCACGTATTTGTAATTTTTGCCCAATTGTAAACTTTGCAGTAATTGTAGTACTATGATGATACAAGATATTTTTTTATCATATATTTGCATTGAAAACTTTGGTTTAAGATCATTTAGACCTGTTATTATTTATTACAGTCTTAGTTTGGACATAAATGGCTAATAATTTTGTGTTTGCCAAAGAATATGTATTCGATTTAGATTTATTTTTTTCACTTTGATTAAGTTATTAAATATTAATAACTTAATCCAAAAATCATTAAGGTTAAAATAAGTCAATTATTTTCTTTCATGTTTTATGTCAAAATCGTTGTAGGAATTTATCGTCTCTGAGAGGTCCTGCCTTTGTTGACGTTTATGCTATGACGTTTGTCACTTACTGCTAATCCATGTGCTTCTATATCTATGGTAATATAAAAGCTGCCAAATTAAAATAAGTACGAATGCTTTGCAATATTTCATCCACTTTCGTGTCAGTCACCATGGCCTAGCGGTTTAGTGAATAGAAATCATAATTGTTATCCGTTGCGTCAGGGTTCAAATCCTAACTTGTGTTTATTTTATCAAGAATTCATGTTCTTTTTTTTCTATTTTATTTATTAAGTCTTTAGATTTATTGTCCTCATTTAATATAATGCTATATATTACGTTATAATTATATATATGAATACGTATAATACGTTACAGAAAACAGCAGGAAAAAGTACAATTTTGCAAAAACTAGTTTATCCTTTCATTTTATTAAAGCTGCATTTATATTTATGCTACCCTGGTACATACAATGTAAAAAATGGCATACATGTTTCAAAATTCTAAGTTATTTTACCTCTTGATGTTTTCGTACCGGTGAAAATTATACAACTACAAACCCATTCCTCTATTAACACCATGTACTTACCTGTTTCTGTCAAAAAATGGAGTTGGTCAGTGGGGAATGACTTAGTATTTTTTTTCTAATAATATACTAACCGTACAACTAGTTGGGACCGTACAACCAGTGGGGCATACCTCCTAGCAGAAGACTCTTTTTAGTTTTGACATTGATAAAACCAAATGGTGGTTGTGTAGAAAATGTATTCTAGCGTAGTACGATTAAGAATTTTAAACTGTATGCTTAGTGCTTTAAGGTATATTTTCCTTAAATGTTCAGATATTTATGATCACCCTGTCTGAGCAGATAACTTTGACGAGTTGTGCTTTCAGATATTATTGTCTCTTTGGGTGTTCAGATTTAATTGAAAAACCACTGCTCATATATTTGTGGCGAATTGGATGTTCAGAGCTTTTTGACCTTATTTACCGTAAAGAATTTATTGAAATTTATTGCTGCTCAGATATATTTGAGTACCTCGGCCGCTCCGATATATCTGATGGCGACTGTACAACTCAGCCATGTGGGTTTCCTCACGATGTTTTCCCTCACCGTTAACAACCATGATAAATTAACCACACATATGTCTTTAAAAAGGACAAATTGGTGTAGGCCCGACCCGGGATTTGAACACTAGTCGCTTGTATGATAAGCGGTGTTCTACCCATTGAGCTATCACGTCGTCTTATATTAAGCAATACACAGATAATTTCAAACTACATTTCAAATCTGGGAATAAGGTGTATTTATATACTAACATGACTCTACGAAAATAAAGAAATTACAATTACCTTTCTCCAAACTATCAATCTGGTCATTGGTGAAGGACGTTCTATTTCTCTGCAGCTTCCTCTTCAGCCGCAGCCTCATCTGGGAGTCTTCGTCTCCGGAAGACGCGTGATCGCTGTTACCATCAGAACCGGCGTCCGATTGCAGAGTATCTGAGGATGTGATCTTGGTTAGGAACGCAGTTAGAATGTTTTTTGTTCCCGAAAACCTCATGTGGGGATTATTTCTAATAAAAAAAGGATAAATAAAGGAAAGAAAAATTTCCGCACTGGAAGCCGTTGACACTATACCTCAATTGGCAGAGCGACGGGGGCGTATACCCGGAGGTAGTGGGTTCGATCCCCGCAAGTTTCGCAACTTTCCTTTATTTACTAGGAACTCAGTATTTATGTTTAAGTTAAAGTAAAAGAAGGTTTAAATATTATGGATAAGAAGTTATAATAAATGGCGGGATATAGTTTGCATAGGATTTTTTCGGAGGCAGTCGATTAAAAACTTCGCTTATGTGACAGATGAGTTCTGCTTGAGATGGTTTTAAAGGTCTGGTGAAATGTTATTAATAAAATAGTTTCTTTTTAACAAAGGTATAACGAATGCATTCATAAATAAATACTGTTGAAACATAATTCCACATCAAGACGGCAACCGACATTCAATTAAGTAAAGTCATACATCAATTGGACATGTCAATACGCGCCGTACACATAACAGTTTCATTGAACAACCATGATAACTATCAACAAAATGCGTCAGCGAAATTGAAGAAACCTCCCCCAAAAGAATAATCGTGAATGATCTCGCATCACCAAACTACAAGACCCATGCATCAATATCTAGTACATACGATTGGGGGGTCATGTTTGGCCCCTTGTAAAATTAACCGTTATTTGTAATGTTGTCGACAAGCCCTCTACTAATTGATTAATTTGCTTTATGGGCAGCACTTGAGTTGCTCCCGTTCAGTAATGGTCGTACGGGCAACTGATTCAGAAAGGCCCGGTTGTTATGCAATCTGTCGTTTTTATACTAATGACTGCAACATTCTGTTTTGATCTTACCAATGGAATTGAGAATATAGACAACTATTTGTAACCGTGTATAACCATTCTATAATATTAAATGGATGCATTACTTTATTAGCTCGAGTCCTTGTAAACGATTCTGAGTTTTTTCCAGTAATATGATGGCAATATTAATTACACGCAAATATTTAATAAGGTAACTGAGGTAAGTTAAAAGTGGCTGAGGAATTTATAATTCCTTGGCTCTGGCTACCCCTTCTAGGGAATTACAGCCGTGAGTATATGTATGTATGTATGTATGTAACTATTTAGTGTAGTATTGATTTGTAATGAAAACATTTACGCCGTATATTTAGGACATTAAAAGAATGAAAATTATGAAGCTACTGGTTTTTAAATGGTACGAAAAAACGGGATTAAGTTACAACGAAAAAATAACACAATAATTATAATCGCAACCCATTACTTTTCCTTGTTTGTTTCAACAGTAATAAACGTTAAATAATATTTACAAGTGCTCTTACTTGAGTGCCATAATCTCATAATATTGCAATTTGAGCGCGTGTGCTTATTCCCTACTGAAGTTTAATTTCGTTCGTTCACATGATTGATTGAAAAGACACTTCTCAATCATTCAACATGGCGGACTTTCCAATCGGTTGACAATTTGATTGATCGACCTCGACACTCTGCGGACGCCCTTAGTTTTATGAGTGGTGTAAAATATGAACTTAATACAAAACGGTAGCAAAGTTTAGCTTTAAACCACTTCAGTATTAATTAAGTCAAGACGAACAATGTTTATCTTTTCAAAAACAAATTCCCATGAAAAAGTCATCAATAAAAAAATCTTTCGTATAAAAGAACATAATCTGTATAAATTATACATACATACATATACTCACGGCTATAAATCCCTTAACGGGGTAACCAGAGCTTTGAAATGAGAAATGCCTCAGCAACTTTTGGAAAGTTGATTGGGGGAAAGATGGTAATAATAAATGTTTTTGGTGACGGGTCTCCAACCACATCGCCCAAAAATCACTTAAAAAGCCCCTATACCCTTAGTCGCCTCTTACGATCACCCACGGGTAGAAATGGGGTAGTGTTATTCTAAGCCGACACTACACGACCGACTAAATTATACAAATCTCAAAGGGAGTAGCCAAAGCTTACAAACTAACAATCGCTGAGCCGGGTTTTTCAAAATCAGATGCAATAATTGCTTTGGCTATCAGGCTCAGTAGACTTAGCATACAACACGTAACTGTCCAAAGGGGAGGCAGAGATTCTATTCCTCTTGAGCATCATACAATATTTTCTGTACCAGTTATCTGTGCAACTCTTATAGCTTGGAACACAGACCAAGGATCACATCGCGTTTGTTGTGTAGAATATGATTACATAATTTAAAACATTGCCGAGAATTTGAATGTAACTTATTGAGTATTTTGACTAACGTTTAAATTAGTTACTTGATATATACATACATACATACATATACTCACGGCTATAAGTCCCTAGAAGAAATGGGGTAGTGCTATTCTAAGCCGACAATACACAGCAACCTTAATGCCAAATTATTGGTGAATGTTTTTTTATCTGTGTAGTGTCGGGTTAAAATAGCAATTACTCGTTTTTTTTGCACGGTAGTCGTAAGAGAAAACTTTTTGTATTGGGACTGTTTGAGTGATTGTTGGACAATGCGGTTGGAGACCGTTAGATCACCAACTTTCTTTATTTTACAAAATATGGAGGCTAAGGTATTTTTCAATTGAAAGCTTTAGCTCTTTGGCTGCCTTTTTTAATAATTTTACAGGAGAGTATATAGAATTCTCAATGTAATATTTTGACTATTTAGCAAAAGGTGTAAAAAATAGGGACAAATACTTAATAATTATCATCATAACAACAATGAATCTCATTTTATCACTACCAAAAATTCTAGATCCTAATTTAGTGATTCCTGAACTTCAATATTACATTCACAAAAATAATACTCAGCAAATTATAGGATTCCATTTGTACAGAAAAGATATCGCAAAAAGCAACTGAGAAAACAAGCTACTTTCCCGAGGCCCTCAGACCCCTAAAGAGCCTCGCAAAAACGAAGCAGATGAGACACGGAAAATAATAGTAAGAGAAATAAGAAAAAGAACAAAAAGGGCCGACGATTCGAGGAAAAAATTGGGGAAAATAGACGGGGAAGAGGTGTGGTGGGATGAGGTTACTGACCTCACAAACCTCGGACTATCCTTTAAATAAAGTCATAAGAATTCAGTTGTTAAAGATATATATAAGAAATACATTTTGAATTGCCGTGTAGTGTCGGCTTAGAATAACACTACCCCATTTCTACCCGTGGGTGATCGTAAGAGGCGACTAAGGTTATAGGGGCTTTTAAAGTGATTTTTGGGCGATGTGGTTGGAGACCCGTCACCAAAAACGTTTATTATTATCATGTTTTCCCCAATCAACTTCCAAAAGTGGCTGAGGAATTTATCATTCAAAAGCTCTGGCTACCCTGGTAAGGGATTTATAGCCGTGAGTATATGTATGTATGTATGTACATTTTGAACGTCAAAATTTAAAACCACTGACTCAACCGTTACTTTGGATGGTCTGGTAAAGAGAAGAGTTAATTTGCGAAAGATATATATAAGAATCGAAGTAGTGTTTTAATAGAAGCGGTGTCACGAAAGGCGATTCAAGGCCAGTTAAAAAATGTTTTAAAATGGCACGATTCTGAAGTGAGACAAAAAGCAGAGAATGTATGAAAATAAGAATGAATAGGAGAGAATTAGGTTGTGTAGCAGTATCTTACTAAGTTGCGTTCAATAGTCTCAAAATATAACGAATAATGTTGTTTATACGTGTATAAGTAAAATTAAAAATTAAGATTTAGTAAGTACTAGTTGTTACAGGTTGTCTTTGAGTTAAGGTGGTTTATTATTTTGTGGCTGTGTAGTGTTGGCTTAGAATAGCACTACCCCATTTCTTCCGGTGGGTGTACATAAGAGGCGACCAACGGACTTTTTAAGGGATTTTTGGGCGATGCGGTTGGAGACCCATCACCAACAACCTTTATTTTTACCATCTTTTCCCCACTCACATTTCCAAAAGTGGCTGAGGAATTTCTAATTCCTTAGCTCTGGCTACCCCGTATACAGACAAACTATGAACTTTTTAAAGGAACTATAGTAAGTCAATGAGTCAATATCAAACTAAAAATAGACTATAAATAATATTTTCTCTTGTTGTGTAAATTATTAAATACTACTAATTTGAGTATCCGCTGGCTAAGTAGTCAACAGGGCCGGGCTCGGGTGGTAGGTATGAGTAAAGTCCGTACCTACAAATTTATATATAGATCGATACATCACTCAAATGCTTTCACATCGATATATCACTGTTTTGTTCACCGCAATACAGATTACTATTTGGCTAATGTGTAGGTAGATTTGATTTTGGTAACTAACAATCGTTTATGTTTTGTCACCAATTTTTTTTTCGATTTCCGTGTATAAATGAGGGACCCTAGGTTTCATAAACATAAACATATAAACATAAACGTTCACGCCGTTTTATCCCCGAAGGGGTTGGCAGAGGTACCAATACTCCTGAACTCACATGGCAAGCGCCATCTAGTTTCCAGAGAAGGTACCCACGTTTTGCTTAGACAGTGTACTCACGTGATAGGGGGCAGGCCTATCGCCGTTTTGTACGAATACACTGTCACATGACTAAGTACAACTCAGCCATGTGGGTTTCCTCACGATGTTTTCCCTCACCTCCTAGGTTTCATACTCAAAAAATATCTGCCATTAGTGAGTAAATGATATAATGAAATAAGGGTTCGTCGGTTTTGGATTTGTAACCGCAGCTATTACAGTCTTTAAGAGAGTCAAAGATTAAGTATCAGGGTACTTACTAGTAAAAAGTAAAAAAATATATTTAAAAAACGTTTATTTTTCAAAATTAACTTAACAACTAACATTTTTTTAATTTATCATTAGTCCGTTGCTTTGGAAGGTGTTCGTAAAGAGAAGAAGCAACAAAGAATCTCTTTTCATTCACATTTTTATATATTTTTTAAAATATGGTTTGTACAATTTTGGGTCATATTTTTACTTTCTAAAAGATTTTCTATGCGACCAAACTAAACGCTAGTTTGACATAACTAAACTAAATTGTCCATCACAAAAACCAATCACATAACGTGAGAAGAAACTACTATTCCTAATCAAAGGCGACAGTCATGTCTTATCAAATTGACTTAGATGCTTACAATAGAATAGAAAATACGCTACTGAAAATGTCAAATAAAAAATATTAAAAAAAACTGCAGTTTTATAAGTAAAATTAGCGGTCTTATTACTAAAACCCATCCCTTCCAATCACTTATATTAGTAAAATTTAATCAAAATAACTTCGATGTTTACTTTGATGGGAACCAGGCAGAGCTGTTTTAGTTAGATATAGTTTTATAGGCGCAAGTAACAGCAACATAAAATGTATAGTAGATGCATAAAACCGAAATGGGTGGGCACATTAAGTTTTTATTGCTGCTACCACCAATGTAAGGTTGTAATTTTTACTATCAAACATAGGAACTTTAGTACTGAAGATAAATACAAAGATACGCCAAGTAATAATTGAGTAATAATTAATTCAATAATAATTGAATTAAAATTAATTCAATAATAATTGAGTAATAATTAATTCAATAATAATTGAATTGAATTGTATACTGAACCAATCACAATATTTTACCTTCCTTTCATTCAAAATTGGCCAAGGAACTGCCTATCCTGAAGCTCAAACTACCCCTTTTGAGATTAAAGTCGTAATTATAATCAGGTGAGGAAGCAACATAATTTTCAAGTAAAGATCTTCATATGAATTTTGCTTGTACTGAGAAATATATAGAGCAAACAAACAGAACTAACAGTTTACAAATAAATCCTATATTTCGCAATGTCAATACATTCGTGATATTATTTTCTCATGTTCTAGTCAATATAGGGTGAGGATTGGGAAATGCTAGTTTCTATTGTGCAACCTATAGAATTAGTTTCGTTTTGTTATATAAATCGTTTTTTTATAACACAGACGTTGTCTCGTGACATGAAAGATTATATGAAACCATATAATCGATTTTTACGATCGATCGACGATTTTATCGATATAGACGATTTTTTATGAGAATATGCTTATTTATGTGTGTATTTGATACTAGATTTAAAAACCAAAAATGCGATATCTTCCCAACTACATATAAAGGTAAATTTTGTCCGTTCAAAATCTAACTTTTTATAACTTTTATAATGAATTACATTATTCCAAAACAATTCAAGACTAAAAACTCATCCCGCTAATATAAAATGCGATCCATATTAACACGAGGCAGATCACTAATCAATCATATACCACCGTATAACATATCAGTCTATTAGTCGCCGGTCGAAATGCGGTCGTCACCAAACAATGTTATTGAGTCATTACGACACTGTCAACTATCCCTCTGGGACTGTCGGGCTGGCTAGGGAATTCCTGGATGGCTGTGCTTTGTGTAACGATGCTTGGAGGGTAAATAACTTAACTGGTTTATGGTTGGAGAACATGTATGGCGTTTTTTTCGAGATATTCTGACTTATGGCGGCAATTTATTTACGTACGACTTTTTATAGGCATGTAAGCCAAAATATAAATAGTTCTGATAAAGGAGGGAATCCGAAGCGGCAAGAATAAAAGAACGTGTATGAGAAGAATGATGAATTTGGAATAAACAAGAGAGGTTAATTTTCAGGATTGTCAAAGTGGCGATCGATAGTCTCTTCCTACACAATTTTCATTAATGGCGTATATTTAATTAAGTTAGTAATTCCTAAGTACACAATATATTTTTATTTGTCATGGCAGTAAGTAGTTCAATACAAAGAGTTTCATTACAGCTCCCTAATCAACTAAGAGTAAAACACGAAAACTCATCCGCCATTTTTATTTTCTCGTCGAAATAACCTCTTGCGCGGGAAAGTAATTTATTTTCCGTCACGTTCAAAATTCGAATCACGTCCAGCCAGTTTTAGACGCAACGCCTGACAATGCCATGTGGGACGTTGAATAAGATCAAAAAAGGTTGTATAGGGTTAATACAGTTGGGCGTAGGTCAGATCAGAGTTCAATTTTCCTTTTTGCTCGTTGGTATCATGGATATTTCTATCGTTATTAATTAAACTTATAATAGCTTAATAAACTAATAATAACTTTTATTTTAACATCGCATTGACACTATATAAAAATATGTTCTTAATGCCGTGTATTTGTGTAATTCTGTGTAGGTTTGTATGTTCTATTATTTGCAATATATTCCAGTTATTCTTTTTTGAAGTTATGGGTTATTATATTTATTTTAATTAAAAAAATACCTCTATAATATGTAGATATTGATCACTTATATAAAAGAATACGCATGTGAGAAAGAAACCATCAATTTCTTTCATAAAACAGACTGGTAAAAGCTGATGAATAATGGTCTTACAATGCCAAAACTCATCGTAATGTATGTAAGGAAATTCTCGGCCCGTTTCCGCAAAGAGTTTAATCTCGAAAGAGGCGTGATATGCTCGTAACTCGTTTGCTTACACGTGGAAAGTTACTATAGTATGACTCGTGATTATTTTACGATAGATATGGAAAATATCTTGGACTACTCACTATTTTTTTTATTTACTGATGGATCGGGTTTATCTCATAATTTTAATGACTTAAGAATATATACAGACAAAATAAATACTATTATTTTAAGCTGTCATAAGATATTCAAGCATCATTTCTTGTATGTCCTTCAAATAAAAGTTCTATGGAAGAGTTCGTATAATAACATCAATTTTACTTCTATTCAATAACATGAGTAATGTCTGTAAATGATTTTTATTAGTTATTTTATTTTGTTCTAAATTTAAAAAAGACTTCTTCATATCTAGGTCAACAGTAAAAAAATATGTAAAGTATGTAATCCTACCTCGTTTATGTTCATCAGCCGACCCAGCCCTATTAAGTTGTGGCGGCAGCGGCGGCGGTATAGTCGGTGCAGGTGCGGTTGGCAGACCAGGGTACCACCAGCCAGTGGCAGCTTGTCCGTTAAACATCCTCAGCTTCTCGTATACGCTATCGTTCTGTGTCGCTGCCTGCTCCTTCTGCGATGCTAGGTTTCTTAGCACTCGGTTTATTGAAGACACCTGTGGGAAAAAGATTGATTTGAATATTTTGATTTATATAAAACTAGCCAACTGATTTGACAAAATATCTTTAAATTTTTGACAGCTTAATAATAACAGTAAGTCAAGTATTGTATTAACTTACGCAAAGGAAAACAGTTACAAATAATTCAAAAAGAAGTACTCGTCACTACTATGTTATATACTATTTACCTTAAAATATACTAAGAAAGTGTGAAGAAAATTGCGGCGATGATAATCTAATTTAAAACAGTTTAACGATCACCAAAGAACCCTCAAACTAAAACACGTGTAATTTAAAATGTAATATGAACAGTAAATTTTGAATCGGATGCGTGAAGGGGGTGGATTAGAGCACACCCCTGATTTCCACCCCAACGGAGGTAGAGGCCCTAAAAACCCCGATATCTACCTACTTTTACCGAAACCCACGCATGCGTGAAAAACTCAACGCACACAAACAAACCACTGTAATATACTCATGAAATTTCCATTATGTTTTGTCAGCAATATAACAAACAGATTTTGAAGATAAAGATGGTTTAATGGATACTATATCTTATCTTTAAGTAGCAGTATCACATAAAATATTTTATGTTTAAAGATTCAATTATTTGCCGAATTATAAACTAACCGGGAAGGCTGTACCTTTGCAATTAAGCTCTGTAGACAATATTTAAATTAAACATTTTGCAGGTAAACAAAAAGCTTTAAAGAAACTCTTGCTGTGTATATGATATGTATTCTTATTTATAAATTAATACAATCCAAACATTAGTACAAAAATGCGCAGATATCAAAGTAGAACATTTCGCATACTTATAGTTTGTATACAGGAGTGCCAATAACTACTTTTCTATTAAATTATGCATGGAAAAATCATTACTGAAAAATTCATGACACTCTCAACCGTATCTTTGGCTTTTCACAAGCATAAAGTAAACTTAAAAATGCTTTACTTTTATTTTAAACTTTTGTTAAAGTCTGCGGTCATGTCAATATGAGCGTAGATTAATATTGTTTTTCTTTAATATTATAATGCCGTAAGCAAGGTCACTGGATGACCATTATAATTATTATACAGCGGCAAAACGACTTATCTACAATCACGTGCTTAAAGTCCAAAAGTAAGAAACTTATTTAAACACAAAATTAAAAATAATTCTTCAATGTGACATCTCAGTTTATTAAAAGTAAATCTATTAATAATAATTAATAACACATAATAATTAACATTTACAATATTAAAATCGGTTGCAAAACAACGGAACTTAAGACAAGTCAAAACTCCTTGAATAGAAAACGTCTTTCATTCCCCTTTCTATACTGTCAGTTTTCCGGTTACCATGGCGACGGAGAAAACGTATTTTTCCCTCCATCCGGGGGAATTTCGTCGCGGGGCGGGGGGACGCGGTTATATCTGTCAATGTCCTCTTTACGGAATTGTATTTTTACAATGACGAGATGAAGTTTTATTCTTCTGTTTATTATTCATAATCAAAAGGATGGCTTTCTGAAGTTGTTTAAAGGTTTTAGTAGTATTTGGTTTGTAGGAAACAAACTTCTTTGTGAATGTATTCGTATTGATATACTATTTACTTAGTTTTTAGGGCAAAAACTGGGTTTAAATCTATTGTTGGAGGCTGCCGAAAGTTGCTAAGATATTATTGATTTTGAAGCAGAGGTTGTGCTGAAGTTAACATAACATAACATACATAACATAAACGTTCACGCCGAATATCCCCGAAGGGGTTGGCAGAGGTGCTAATACTTCTGAACATCACGTGACTTTGTCACCTGGTGTTCAGAGTCAGAGTACCCACGTTTTTCATGGACAGTGCACTCACGTGATAGGGGGCAGGTCTGTCGCCGTTTTGCACGAATACACTGTCACATGACTAAGTACAACTCAGCCATATGGGCTTCCTCACGATGTTTCCTCTCACAGTTGAAAATTTCGATAAATTGACCAAACAAATAACTTAACCACAACACTTAAGAATAGACACAGTGATGTAGGCTCAACTTAAGATTTGAACTCACGTCTACGCATGACAAGCGATGGTGTTCCCACTAAGCTATCAAGTATTACTACCGTAATGGCTCTATATTATAATACCGCATAGATATATGATAATTTAGTAATTGAAATTGTAAATAGTACAATAGGGTATAGAGCAGGTTCGGTGCAAAGCCGAACTTAATCCTCGGAGCCGCTAATGGAAGCTTGTGACTGACTACACTTTACTATAAAGCATATACATTTAGCTTATTTGGATTTGCTGTTGGTTTGAATCAATAGATTATAACTAATATTATTAATACATACATTTTTAGTGATTCAACACATGAAATATCATTCGAAACACAAAATTTAAGGCACACTCTTTGTTCAACAATATTTTCCATTGTAAAAATCGCCGAGGACTCAAATCAAAACTATGACCAACAAAAAAGTAGTATAAAACAAATTAAATGACAGATCCCGCTTAAATTTTGCGCGCTAAATCAGTACAGTGCTACCAACATTCAGTAAAAAAATTTGAACGACCTCTTTTACGCGGGTCTTTTTATTGACATATTCCCGATACTTTTTACACAGAGTAGTACATACATACACTCCGGCATAAATCCCAAATCGGGGTAGCCAGAGCTTCAGAGCTAGAAACTCCTCAGCCACATTTGCAAGTTGATAGGGGAGAATATGGTAGAAATGAAGTATTGTTGGTGATGGGTCTCCAACCGCATTGCCCAAAAACTACTTAACCCCATGCCCTTAGTCACCTCTTACGACACCCGTGGCTAGAAAGGGCTAGTGACATCTAAGCCGGCACTACACGGTCCTATGATATTCACTTAAGGTAGGCAAGCAGGTAATTTTAGTAGGAATATCATTCATACACATATACATACATATACTCACGGGTATAATTCCCTAGAAGGGGTAGCCAGAGCGGTAAAGGCGTTAAAATAAAGGTTTTTGGTGATGGGTCTCCCACCGCATCAAACCGCCCAAAAATCCAATAAAAAGCCTCAATACCCTTAGTCGCCTTTTATGACACCTGTGGGTAGAAAGGGGTAGCGACATTCTAAGCCGGCACTACACGGCAAAATATAATCCTTACGATTTTAATTCAGTAGCAATACTCAATACTGAGTCACGTCATCATCTGCAACCTCAATTAGATATATAGATAGAGTCATCAAGTATGACAGACAGATAATATAAATCTTAAAAATTGAAGTTTCCTTTACCAGCAGATTAGAATAAAATAAACTACCTACTGTATTACTCCGAAGGTTATAAATAAGAACAAAACCAAATTGGAAGTAGGTATTATCTCTTCATCATGTTAGGTTGTCTTATCGGAATTTAGATTTAAATTTAGGTTTTTTTTTGTGGTGGCCTACATAAATACATATATATTTATGCCGTTATTTCCCATTAAGGTAGACAGAGACTATCCATCGCCACTTTGTGTGATCCTGACAAACCTCTCTAGCTTCGTTTGTTTGGTAGATAGCTTACTTTGCGATTGTTATATCTTCAGATGTTTATATATTGTTACGTACCGGGTTCTTAATTTGATAAATACCAGTCACACTTCCGTGCAATAAGGTGTAATTATATTTATTGACCAATAACGCACTTTACACAACACAACAAACACTATCGATAATTAACTATCGATACTCGCACTAATTAACAACACTAATTTACTCCGTTATAGTAACACTGTCCACACCGTTAAGCTTATTTCCGTAATCCGTATATCACTGCACTGTCGTATTTAATTTCTTCGCTCTAGTATTTCGCTTGTTCTCGCTTTAGTTCTTCGCACTCGAATGACTCCGTAGCACGCGTCGCTCTTTATATATGCCAAATCTCAAATACGCGAATATTACAGAAAGTTCTAGTACCACATTCTCGAAAAGTCGATATTCGAGAAACATCTAGTAATTCCTTTACTTATTAGAATACTAGTAACGCCATCTGTTATCTAGTAGTGGCAAATCCTATCTCCTACTTGCGAACAGATGTCGTAACATTACCCCCTCCTTACATTAATACTCGTCCCGAGTATTATTGCTTCCATGGTACTTCGCAAGTCGATCGATGTGAACTATTTTCCAAGCCCCTCTAGGTTGGCGTTGAATTCTGTACGTTACATCGTTTATTCTAGTGACCACCTTGTACGGTCCTTCCCACCTATTTTGTAACTTAGGGGACTTCCCTTTCTGGCGAGTTGGATTGTGTAACCAGACGAGCATACCCTCTTCGAAACGCGGCGTGTTAGCTTTACGGTCATATCTGGTTTTCATCTTTTCACTAGCATGTAAACCATTTTCACGCACTAAGGAATGTACATCTTGCATTCTTTCCCTCAAATCGCTTACATATTCAGTTACACTCTGCGGCTCATCTGGTGACCCTCCTGTCAACAAATCTACAGGCAATCGTAGCTCTCTTCCGAAATTGACGAAAGCAGGTGTTTCCTTCGTGCTTTCGTGAACAGCTGACCGGTAAGACAGTAAAAATAATGGAATGTGTTTGTCCCAGTCCTTCTGATGTTTTTCAACCATCTTCGCCAACTGTCTCTCCAGTGTTTGGTTGAACCTCTCCACCATTCCATCTGACTGAGGATGATATGGCGTCGTCCTGGTTTTATGCATTCCAAGCAGTTTGCACACCTCTTGAAATACTTGTGACTCAAAATTTCTTCCCTGGTCAGAGTGTATCTCCAGGGGCACGCCAAATCGACAGATCACTTCCTCAACCAGCTTTGAAGCCACAGTTATTGTTTCTTGATTGGGTATGGCAAACACTTCAGGCCACTTAGTGAAGTAATCCATCACCACCATGAAATATTTATTTCCGGACTCTGATTGTGGAAACGGTCCAGCCACATCAACGGCAATCCTCTCCCAGGGAGCTCCCACGTTGTACAACCGTAATCCCCCTCTACTCCGGGTCTGCGGACCTTTCACCGCGGCACACGTTGTACATTTCCGGCACCAGTCCTGTACGTCGTCCCTACAATGAAGCCAGTAAAACTTCGCACGAACCTTCTGCAACGTACGATTTACCCCAAGATGCCCGCCCGAAACACCGTCATGTGTTTCCCGCAGTACATCTTTAACCTTGGCTCTGGGCACGACCAATTGTAGGTGCTCTTCTTTACCGTTGGGTTTCTCCCACCTCCGGTACAGTAGACCATTGATCAGAACCAGGCTGTTCCATTGCGCCCAGTAAGCTTTCGTACTCACTCCTGTGGACGCTACTTCACTCCAAGCCGGTTGATCGTGTTTTTCCTTCTTCCATTTCATGATGGGTCTGAGGTTCTCATCTTCTTCTTGGGCCTTCTGCATAGCTTCTGTTTCCCATCCATCCAATGGACAAATTCGAGTCACTTTCACGACCTCCTCCTTCGACTCTTGCTTCCTACAATGTTTACAGTCTTCCGGACACGGTCTACGTGAAAGCGCGTCTGCATTGCCATGAGATTTACCACTACGGTGCTCGATAGAAAAGTCATACTCTTGTAGCTGTTCGATCCATCGAGCTACCTGTCCTTCCGGGTTTTTGAACTGGAGAAGCCATTTCAGTGCAGCATGATCAGTTCGAAGCTTGAACGGTCTCCCAATCAAATACTTGTAAAAATGCTGTAAGGTCTTCACTACAGCTAGAAGTTCCTTTCTCGTGACGCAGTAGTTTCTTTCCGCTTTAGATAGAGACTTGCTGAAATATCCGATCACAACTTCCTTGTCACCTTGGATCTGTGATAACACTCCACCAATAGCCATATTACTAGCATCGCTGTCAACGATGTACTGTCCCTCTGGCTGTGGATATCCAAGGATAGGTGTCTCGCAAAGCCTCTTCTTCAGCTCATTGAAAGATAACTCGCATTCATCATCCCAAGAGAAGGTTTTCTTATCTTCAGTCAACCGATGCAATGGTTTGGCGATCTCAGAAAACCCTTTTACAAAACGTCGATAGTACGAGCAAAGGCCGAGAAAAGCTCGCACGTCTGTTTTGTCCTTTGGCGTCGGCCATTTCTGCACAGCTTCCACCTTTTCCGGATCCGTCTGAATTCCTTCTCGGCTGATTACGTGTCCTAAATAGTTCACTGAAGTTCTAAACAGCCGGCACTTCTTCGGATTCAGTTTCAGGTTTGCTCCACGAATTTTCTGAAAGACTTGTTCCAGGTTCTTGAGATGGTCTTGGAAGCTTTTGCCTATTATGACCACATCGTCGAGGTACACCAGGCAAGCCTCGCCAACCAATCCCGCCAACGCACACTCCATAAGCCTTTCAAAAGTAGCTGGCGCGTTGCAGAGACCGAAAGGCATGACGTTAAACTGCCACAAACCCTTTCCAGTTGAAAACGCAGTCTTCTCTTTATCAGTCGGATGTATTTCCACCTGCCAGTAGCCTGACTTGCAGTCCAGGGTTGAAAACCACTTCATGCCACTCAAAGTATCCAGAGTGTCATCTATTCTTGGCAAAGGATAGCTGTCCTTCTTTGTCACGTTGTTCAGTTGCCTGTAGTCAACACAAAACCGTGTGCTTCCATCTTTCTTCTTAACAAGAACCACTGGAGAACACCACGGACTGGAGGACGGACTAATGACCTTCTTCTTTTTCATGTCTTCGAGCAATTCTTCAACTTCTTTCTCCTTAGCGATTGGGATTCTCCTTGCTCTCTGTCTAATAGGTCTTTCGTCCCCTGTATCAATTCTGTGTTGCACTAAAGATGTTCTGCCTAAGTCCCCTTCTGCATTTGAGAAGATGTCAGCATATTTCACCAGCAACTGTTTAACCTTGATCCTCTCCAAGTAAGATAAGTCATCCTGGATCTCACTTAACAAGTCAGTTACAGTTGAATTATCGACTTTCACTTTGACTTTCCCATTTGGAGAATGACAGCTCCTCATCCAGACTACTTCTTCACACTGACCAACTACTTCACCCCGCTTAAGCTGTACATCTTCTTGGTCAAGGTTGACTACCTTCACTATTGCCGTCTTGTTGCTTGTAACCAAAGTTCTTGCTGTCAGAAATTTCCTTGGCCCGTTCTTCCCTGTCTCTTCAATCAACACACAACGATGCCTCTTCTTCTCGCTGTCTACAGGTAACATCACCGGAACCAACTTCTGAGAGCGCGCAGGAATATTGATGGTTTTCAAGCATGTCACTTCACCGACGGGACCACCCAGTATAAAGATTTCTTCCTGGCCACACTTGAAAATTCCTCTCGTTATGTCAATCCGGCAGTTATATTTCTTCATAAAGTCCAGTCCTAGTATGCATTCATCCATTATCTCAGCCACAATGACTTGATGAGTATACGACGTCTCGCCAACCATCATCCTGACTGAGAGTTCACCAAGGACAGGTATTCGCTGGCCAGAGGCGGAGAGTAGCCGACACTTAGTATCTCTGCTATACTTGATATTCGCTGCTTTCACCAGTGCCGGATTGATCACCGTTCTAGACGCTCCAGTATCAAGGGTCATCTTACAGTCTTGATCATTGACACAGCCCAATATCACCAAACTGTTCCCGTTACAGGCTTGTGAGATGGTCATTGTCGGGGCTTTCTCCTCTCTAGCCAGCACCTGCCCCCCGGTCCTGGCTAATGCTCGTTTCCCTGGACGTTTGCGGCAGAAGCCTCTGCCTGCCTCTTTTCTTCCTTCCTCAGCGGGCAACTTAATCTCAAATGGCCCCTTTTCCCGCAGCCATAACAAATCGGTCCAGTACTCCTTCCGACGGGTGCTTTAATGACCTTGACGTCCTCATTTGCTTCCGCAATCTCACGAAGTCGATGAGTTTGGCGCGTATCCTGGCGGCAAGCTTCAACTTCTAGAGCGTTCGCCAAGGCATCCTTGAGAGACGTGTGGTGTTGAAGTCTCACCGCTGTTCTCACTTCGATATCTCTGATGCCGTCGACGAATGCTTGCACCAGGTTCATTTCCACCGTCTTCGGATCTACACTGGGATAGGCCTTGCGGACGAGCTTCTCGATTTCAAGGGCCCACTGCTGAAGTCCCTCTCCAGAACGCTGGACCCTATCACGCAGCTGAGCGCGGAACACGTGCTCCAGGTGTCGCTCTCCATAGCGAGACTCCAACGCATCCAGCAGGTCCTTGAAACCACCACTCGGAGTCGGCAGCGCCTCTATTACTGACAGTGCTTGACCTCGGAGCGCCACCGTCAGTGCAGTCAAACACTGTTCATCAGTCCAACCATTGGCAGCCGCAACAGTCTGGAACTGATGTCTATACGCCGACCAGGATGTTGTTCCGTCGTAGGGAGGAACCTTCACACGAGGACCATGGACAGCTACTACATTCTCACCGGAGACAACCTTGACCGGTCGTGATTCAAGCTGCAGAACCCTTTTCTCCATTCCGCGGAAGTCGGTCTTCATGTCATCGATATCTTTCTCAATAGTGGTTACCTGCTCCTTCATCTGCTCTACGTCTTTTTCCACAGTAACCACCCGACCACTGACTTCATTGACCGCAGTGAGAACTTGTGAGAACTTAGTTTGCTGTTCCTCGCGCAACTCACGAACTTCTTGTTTCACAACACCCTGTACCTCCGAATGTATGTTTTTTTTAACATCCTGTACCTCCGAATGTATGTTTTTCACAACATCCTGTATGCTTTGTTGTGCTTCACGCATGCTTTGTTGTGCTTCACGCATGCTTTGAAACATTTCAACTATCATCGTCAAGTCAGTATTAGTTGCGGCCGCCGGCGCCGTTGATGTAGACGGCGCGTTAGTCACCGCGGACGTCTCCTCTGGAATGTCACTCCGAGGGTTCGTGACCGATGAACTCATTTCCGACAGCTGTTCACCCTCTGCGGCTTTCTGAGCGCGTGTCTTCACACCCTCTCTTCCGTCTTCCTTCGGCATAACTGGCATCTTCAAATCCACTTCTGTCACCAATTGTTACGTACCGGGTTCTTAATTTGATAAATACCAGTCACACTTCCGTGCAATAAGGTGTAATTATATTTATTGACCAATAACGCACTTTACACAACACAACAAACACTATCGATAATTAACTATCGATACTCGCACTAATTAACAACACTAATTTACTCCGTTATAGTAACACTGTCCACACCGTTAAGCTTATTTCCGTAATCCGTATATCACTGCACTGTCGTATTTAATTTCTTCGCTCTAGTATTTCGCTTGTTCTCGCTTTAGTTCTTCGCACTCGAATGACTCCGTAGCACGCGTCGCTCTTTATATATGCCAAATCTCAAATACGCGAATATTACAGAAAGTTCTAGTACCACATTCTCGAAAAGTCGATATTCGAGAAACATCTAGTAATTCCTTTACTTATTAGAATACTAGTAACGCCATCTGTTATCTAGTAGTGGCAAATCCTATCTCCTACTTGCGAACAGATGTCGTAACAATATGTTGTAGTACTCGTGGTTATAAGTTGAAAAAATGAAATCCTAAAACACTTCTGGAAGTTTCGAGAAGAAAAGATGGTAATAAAAAAGGATGATTGTTGGTCAAAGGTTATTAAAAAAAAACTTTAAAGGCATGGGCAGAAATGGAAGAAACTTTCAAATAAATAACACTAGTACTACTGTATTAACAAATCAAATATATCTGTTTATCCCGACCTCGTTGAATATACCATCACCACAAGGGTAAGCACGAGAGGTGTTTAAACTAGTTATCGCGTGCGATAAAGCAGCCATCTCATGCGCACTTACTTAGTATTAGTATCATATACTGCCATCTCATTCTAACCGATATCGTGTCGATAAAATAGCGCTCGTGCTTGTCCTACTGCCCGGCTAGTACGAGCGGTGTTTAAACTAGTTATCGCGTGGGATAAAGCAGCCATCTCTTACGCACTTACTTAGTATCGTATACTGCCATCTCGTTCTAACCGTTATCGTGTCGATAAAATAGCGCTCGTACTTGTCCTACTGGAATGTCAAATTAGATTCTAATTTCATACCCACTGCACACAATACCGCGAGTCAGAACAACAAAAAACTTATAAGCATTTGACAAAAACCAATTACTCGATTAAATCCTATCTCAATCAGTCAAAAAAAAAACGATCAACTTTTCGAATTTAGAACGTTAACCGAACCAATAGGATGGGTGCATTTAAAAACAAACTCTGTTTCTGACAGCTCTCCAGCCAATCAGATCGCTCGGCAAGATTAAGTGTCGCACACACGTTCCTATTAGAATATACTAATTTATTTCTATTCTCTTTTCATTTAAAAAGGCTTGAAAATTTGATTTAATATTTGTTGAACATTGTATGAAATGATGCGTCTCTGCTATATAACTTTTTTCGATTAACAGAAATTATTCATTACTCGTTGTCACAAACTTATGGGGATTTTTTTAAACCGTGCATTTCTTACATTTATACTTCAAGGTGTTAAGTTTGTACCCTATCACATGGTTAAAATTCCAGGTAAAAGTATATAAGTACCTACTTTTTCTGAAAGTAGGGCACATAAATAAAATGTGTCTGTGCCTACCTTTTGACGATACATGAAATGATGTGTAAGTTAATAAGTTAATTCATATGACCATAATCCATACATACATATACTCACGGCTATATTTCCCTAGACGGGGTAGCCAGAGATAAGGAATTATAAATTCCTCAGCCACTTTTCAAAGTTGAGTGGGGAAAAGATGGTAAAATTAAAGATTTTTGGTGATGGGTCTCCAACCGCATCGCCCAAAAATCCAATAAAAAGCCCCAATACCCGTAGTCGCCTCTTACGACACCCGTGGGTAGAAAGGGGTAGCGACATTCTAAACCGGCACTACACGGCAAACATATTCATAATCCATGTCTCCTAATTATGTAAGATATTTATCTAGTTCATTCATGTTTCACTTCTTCATCTATATTGAATGCAGCTGCAAAAAATAAATATTGTGTCGTTTAGTTTTTCTTGATAAACTTTTAGTAGTTAAAGTTTGTATAAAATAAAGTTCCTTGCACTTTACGAGAGCTTATTAAAGCTTATTAGCGGCACAGAACTTTTTGGAGTTACGCCTTTTTTGAAATAATTCAACCGAATCAGAGGTCAGTGATGTGTGTAAAGGGTCTAAAACTTTGGCCCGTTTTAGAACGCGCTTGTCGAGCCATATAAAGGGGCCCGAATAGCAAAAAACTTTTAGTTTAAATAGTTGGCAGATATGGGGATAAAAGTTGTAAGTAATTTTAGGGATTAGGATCCTAAAAGAAATACCATTAAAATTATGCACGGATAACCGTCTTTTCGGTAATTATATGTGACAGTTTACATCAATTAAGTAGGTAAGCATTTTGGGTTTTGAATTGTTGGAGAGTATAAATTGCATTGTATGCTTTGTACGTGGACTTCGGATAGATCAGCCTATTTCTTCCAATGAGAGCCACCGAGACGACTACTGAGACGTTTATGAACATACATACATATACTCACGGCTATAAATCCCATGAAGGGGTAGCCAGAGCTAGGGAATTAGAAATTCCTCAGCCACTTTTGGAAGTTGCGTGGGGAAAAGATGGTGAAATAAAGGTTTTTGGTGATGGGTCTCCAACCGCATCGCCCAAAAATCCCTTAAAAGCCCTAATACCGTTAGTCGCCTCTTACGTACACCCACCGGAAGAAATGGGGTAGTGCTATTCTAAGCTGACACTACACAGCCTACATATCTTTGTCTTTTATGTTGATGATGATCAGCTGGGCTATTACCATCGATATTTAATTTTAATAGTAGGCATCTTTTAACAGCGTTGATGTGGTGGCTCTGTCTTACCCCTTGATGATGGTTTTATGACATATATAATCGGTTATTGTTCATGTTAATATAAACATAAAAGTGACTGTGAAATATTTGATCTTTATATACCTAACGACACTTAGAACCGCCAAGTCTAACCATTGCGTTTTAAAAGCTATCAAAAGACATAATTCCCAAAGTAAGCTAGGAATTTCTGATTATTAAAGGACTATTAAGACTTCCAAGAATTAATAATGAACGGCTGATATTATAACAATTTAGTATACTTTATGGGATATCGTGTTACCGCGTCTTGTCTCGTTTCGTCCAAGTTATTACGCTCGAGTTGACTTGGATCTCAAATCGTGATTGGTGTCAAGTTGCGTTACACCGGCAGTTGATTAAATTAAGGCTTTATTTAAAGTGGTTTACTTGTGTTGCCAAATTTTAGGTGACCAGGTGACAACGTGATAGCTCAATGGGTAGAACACCGGTTAACGTACAAACGACTAGTGTTTAAATCCCGGGTCGGGCCTACACCAATTTGTCTTTTCTAAAGACATATGTGTGGTTAATATATCATGGTTGTTAACGGTGAGGAAAAACATCGCGAGGAAACCCACATGGCTGAGTTGTACTAAGTCATGTGACAGAGTATTCGTACAAAACGGCGATAGGCCTGTCTCCTATCACGTGAGAACACTGTCCATGCAAAACGTGGGTACTCTGAACACCAGGTGACAAAGTAACGTGATGTTCAGAAGTATTAGTACCTCTGCCAACCCTTTTGGGGATTTTAGGCGTGAACGTTTATGTTATGTTATGTTAATTTTATTTCAGTTGCGCTTCGTGAACAGCTGAAATAAAGCTATATTCATGAGAACTTAGCGTTTTATACAATCGTAATCATTGCACCTATCTTTGATTTTTTTATTATGTTTATTTGATTTTCGTAGTCAATTTTCACAAAGTCATGTCTCAGAAATGAGATGCCCTATTTACCGTTAAACCACGTGCGTAAATCCAAAATCCACAGACATCAACAACATTATACTTTTAAGATTTGACGACAGCAATTTATAGATCAGAAAATAAGTTTAAATAATTATAAAAACATCCTGAATTCAAAAACTTAAAGAAACTCTGAATTTGAATTTCCATCTATTACATAGTTTTTTATCTTTTCATAATTAGTACAAAACGACCAAACAACTTTTTTCGCGTCCACAAACATCCCACAAAGGGGATGTATCGGCGCGCGCGGCCTCCCGCTTCATTTGACATTGACAGTTGACAGGTGTCACGTGAGATGCGCGCGCACCTCATTAAGCAGGACAAGGCGATAGATCATCTAGTTAGCGATAGTGTTGGAGATCTATACGTGCTGGTGGTCCTGGTATGAAAATGTCTAATTTATAGAGATGGGTTTATATTAACAACCGCTTTTGTTTGTTTTTAGTTCAAAATTCTATTTTAAATAAGTATTTTTAAGATTTTTTGCTTCGTTATAAATTTATAATTACTTAAGTACGTTAATAACGATTTTTCGCAAAATTTATTAATTAATTATTTCGGAAAATAAAACAGTTAGTTTACAAATCGCAATTTATAGAGAGTATTTTTAAAAAAACACAGTGGTTACGAAGTCCATGAAAATATGGCCAAAACAGAACAGGACGCAATATCAATCGAAACAACCCCCCATTATTAAGGCGAGCCTCTCAAACCTATTCAACATCAAACCGATACAAGATATCCGGACAAAAAGCCATTAAGATGAATACAAATTCCGTCAGACTCAACGACTCATCCGAGGGTCCCTATTACGCACATTGGTATTATCTATAAACATTTTAACGTACTCGCTTAACCTATGGAGACCCTAGGGAGCTTGGTGGTGAAAAGCGGTTGAGATGGGGTGAACATGGTTTAAGTTGGGGTGCGTTTTTTGCAATTCTCTCAGGGCGTCCAGATTGCATCGCTCGAGATTGTGAGCGAGAGTTCATTATTGCTGGCAAATTGCTGTGTTTATATTCGCGTTATTTAAATATGATTAGAATTATAAGCATGTTTGGGCTGTTCTTTGTTTGTATTGAGAATAATGTAGGAATACATTAATAAGGCAATAAGAAATACTTTTTTCCTTTTCCGCTTAAATAGTTTAGATAGCTCAACGATAATTTGGCCCAATTATCGGAATCTAGTTCATAGTATTTATAATGTTTATAGTCAAATGTAAATGAAAAGAATTGCATAGCGAATTTTTATATGTAAATAAATATTCTACCCGATTAGGAAAGCTTCAACCTTTTTTTCCCGTTATTGTCTTTAAGTGAGAACTAAGGGTGTTGGGGTAATTACAAAATCAGAAATTAGTTAGGGTATTTTCAATTCTTCACCTCTAGCTACTCCACTTTGGTATTTAACCGTCAGTACTTTTACCCGTATTATTCAATAAACCCATTTAAAACATCCAAACAGTATTACCAAACTTCGGTAACACGAAACCAATGCGTGTCAACGAAAGTGAAACCAAACTTTAGTCATGTCGAAGAGGCATTGCCACGAAGCCTGTGAAATGCTGTTCGGTAGCTGCTATTTTGGCGGTGTTCGGTTGCGTTTGGCCTACTGGGCGATCGAAGGCGCTTAGGTAAACACCTAGAGGTAACAATCGGCACAGTCCATTGTATGTCATAGTATCATTTTAGCTCTGGCTATCCCTTCTAGGGATTTACAGCCGTGGTTATCTACTATACTATACTATCTATACTATACTATATACTATCTTTTTAAATTTGTTTACGTATGTTCTTTGCATTCATTAATCTTTACAATTATTTAAATGTTTTATTTTTTAAAAGACGAAAAACGGAAAGATATTCAATTCGACGAGTATATTTTACTTTATTGTTTTAAATAGCATTAAAATCAGTCTTGAGTATGAATACTGCTACTCATATACTGAAACTGTTATACTGTTATAGCCGTGTAGTGTCGGCTTAGAATAACACTACCCCATTTCTACCCGTGGGTGATCAAAAGAGGCGACTAAGGGTATAGGGGATTTTTAAGTAGTTTTTGGGCGATGTGGTTGGAGACCCGTCACCAAAAACATTTATTATTACCATCTTTTCCTCAATCAACTTCCAAAAGTGGCTAAGGAATTTCTCATTCCAAAGTTCTGGCTACCCCGTTAAGGAATTTATAGCCGTGAGTATATGTATGTATGTATATACTGAAACTATATAACTAAAACTCCGAGCATTATGGTTGAAAGTCAATAAGTGATATTATAAACAGTCATCACATCAAGGGGCGCATATTTTACAAAACAATGAATGGAGTTCGGTTTTAAACTATATTATATTGGTTTAGCTTTATTCTCAATCGCTTTTACTTTGCAAATTTTCATAGAATGTTTTTCTGGTGTGTAGTGTCGGTTTACAATAACACTAACCCATTACTTCTATCGGTTGATCGTAAGATGCGGCTATTGGGGCTTTTTACGAAATCATTTACTTTATAATAACATTTCCAAACAACTTCCAATAGTGGCTGAGGAATATTATGTAGCTCTGCTACCCTTTCTTGGGATTTAAAGCCGTAAGTATATGTATGTAATACTGCTGCTTCTTTAAAATTAAATTATTAAATTATATGTATTAATTATATTTCTAAAACGTATATGTGTATTATATTTAGGTATTCGTGTTGCTTGTATATATAAAAGTATGTAGTTATATATATATGTGTGTTCATATTCGTTAAATATGTATATTATTTTGTACAATTAATATTTATGTTATTATTTATTATTTCAATTAAATAAGTTAGTTTTAAAGTAAGCTTGTTTTGTGCATCTACCCAGATAACTAATTTACCGATCTCACCTTCCAAAGGTTGTCTGGAAGAGATCGCTTTTAGCGATAAGACCGCCAATTGTACCTCACTGTAAACTGTATAATTTCTTTTGTAAATTTGTGTTTGATGTGCAATAAAGAGTTATTCTATTCTATTTATGTATTACAAATGACCAATGATTAAGTTTAACTACGATCGACGAAAGTAACAGAATATATTTTATAGAAGGAACACAATTACGAATTATACAAAAATACGTTATGTGAAATTCTTTTCGAGGCCGTAGTGCTCAGAGTTACGCGTTTGAAATTCAAATGAACCAAAGTTCGGGCTTAAACAAGCAGCAGAGAGTAGTAAGTTAGAATATTGTCTTCAATTTGATGTTTTAAAAGTGTGGCTCGCATAAATGCACAAAAGTTTTAGTTTTAGCACTACCCCATTTCTTCCGGTGGGTGTATGTAAGAGGCGACTAACGGTATTGGGGCTTTAAAGGGATATTTGGGCGATGCGGTTGGAGACCTGTCACCAACAACCTTTATTTTACCATCCTTTCCCCACTCAACCTTCCAAAAGTGGCTGAGGAATTTCAAATTCCTTAGCTCTGGCTACCCCTTCTAGGGATTTATGGCTGTGAGTATATGTATGTATGTATGTAAGATTGTAGAATGGTAACGCACGCATTTTCTTATTTCAATGCACAATAAATTGAAGCTCCAAATCTCATCAGAACTTTAACCACGTAGTATTGGCTAATTTTTCTAGAATAGTTTTCAAATAATGGATATTTACAGAAACAAGACATTTTCTTTTAGTTTTATGTAATATATCTAAGTACATACTAAATGCTACGGAATTGACCAACTTTAAATAAAGTTCGGTTTAGCTCAACAGATATGATATTTATTAACAGTATTTTTTCAAAATTTAAAAAGTGTATTAACTTAAAATGAAATTTCATATTTCTTCTCATATTAGCTACAAAACTTAAATAGGTTTCATTCAAAAGCAATTTTCTGAAGTCTACGGCCGTCAATGCCTCCAGTACACATGCGACGTTAATCCTTATGACAAGGTTAGCAATACCCTTGGAATGTCTACCGACATGATATAATAACGAGTGTGATAGAGACAGCGCATATTTTGTGCACTCACGCGTTAATGGGGTGCCACCAAGCGGAACTGTATGGAAATATTTGTGGAGAAAAAATGGCTTAAGTCGCTTTCTTTTTGATGTTTGTTGCAATCGCTTTCTGGTGAATATGCAATGGTTTATTCTTGATTTCTTTTTAAACATACTTTTATTATTTAATTTATTACTTTGTAATGTGAAAGATATGTAAAAGAAACTAGAGAGGTTTGCTAGGATCCTATGAAGTGGCGATCGATAGTTTCTGCCTACCCCAATGAAAACTAATGGCATGACTATATCTTAGTATCTATGAAGGAGTCTTAATTAACTTATGTTACAAACGAATTTGTTTTTATTAGAATTAAAATGGAACCTTTACCTTGATTGTAATTATAAATACTGTGAGACACGTGAATTACATTATACTATTCATAAAACATGAAAAACTGTATTTTGCTAGTTAAGTTAAGCCACAGATTTATTAAGAGTATGCATTCAAACTCATTCGCAACCAAACTTACTATACGCGAGCCATCTTCGTTTTATCAAATGTCACTTACGCCGTTCTTCACTGAACCCCGGCCGATTGTTCCACGTATTTTTGTCCGCTTTCAGTCGGTAAGAAACATCACGCCCATTAGACCGTTATGAAAGGCAGACGTAACGCACAATATATGTGTGTCTCTTTTTAACACACGTTTATAAATATAAGTCGGTTTCATTGGCGTGCTGCCCAGTGGGCCGTGTGCGTAGGTGTCATAAAAATAGCCCCTTTGGCGCCAAATCTTCCCGCGTTTTCGTCGGTGAAAATTTCGGTTCTTGTTACGTTGTACGTATGTGTACGTAAGTATATCGCTGAAATTATTGATTGAGTTCATGGCTCGGGTTATTCTTTTGTGATTGTTTTTGGATGCTTGTATCAAAAGTGAAAGTTGTAATAAGATTAAATTACGATTTTAAAATAATGTCTTGTTCTTGAGTATACATTTAAATCATCTATAAAAAAAACTAAATTTGTAAGATGACAACAAAGACTCTTGAGATCAAAAGATGTTTCGAAGATAATTATAAATAATATGAGCTATAAAACCTTATGAATGCAACATTCATATGATGACAAAACCGACATACAAAAATTTGGAAATCGCAAAAAATCGAGAACACAGCGGGACCTATTCTTCGGCCAAGTGTTTACATTACAACCGTGCGATGGTCGAAACAGATCAATAAGTTGTGACATTATTAACAGAAAAATTGGTCTAACAATGGAATTTCACAATTTTGTCGGGCCATTGATATTTTTTGCGTACATTGGCCGGGCAGATGTCGCGAGTATAATGCTTTGTGAAAACGTCCGACTCGATTACTGCCAGTGTCAACTCGAGTATGGCTTTATTTATAATCGAGTACGCGATTTATTCTTATTTTGTGTGAGATAGGATGTTGCGGTTATGACACTAGTGTTTAGTTTTTATTTTTATACGAAAGGGAAAGCTGAGTACGTGCATGTGTGCTATTTTTATCATTGTTGTATTGTAGTATAGATACATACATACATATACTCACGGCTATAAATCCCTTAATGGGGTAGCCAAAGCTAGGGAATTAAAATTCCTCAGCCACTTTTGGAAGTTGCATGGGGAAAAGATGATGAAATAAAGGTTGTTGGTGATGGGTCTCCAACCGCATAGCCCAAAAATCCCTTAAAAGCCCCAATACCGTTAGTCGCCCCTTACGTACACCCATCGGAAGAAATGGGGTAGTGCTATTCTAAGCCGACACTACACAGCTAATATATATGTGGTATAGATATTATGTATATTTAAAATTTTAGTGATCGATTTGGTCTGCTTCAATATAACTATAAATAAAATTTGCTAAAAACAGGCACCATTTAGTCTTGTAAATATATTTACCTATGGTCTTATTTAAAAAAAATATATGAACCAAAACATGTTCCATATTAATTTAACATAAAATTTTATAAGCTATCATCAATTACTGGCTTAAAATGGAGTGTGTTGAATGAAGACTTGGGTCCATGTATGAAAGACCCCAATATCGGACAAAGGCCCGTGTCAGTCTCCGCAACATATGCCAGTTGTGAAATCTTGTTGAATTTTGAATTGGAATTTCGCAAAATTGGATTAGCCTTCATTGTTGAAATTATGTCCAGATTATTTTGATGCCACTCACTGTGCTTTAAACAGCTGCTTGCAAATAATTGGTAGTATGATATGATGATCTCACTGAGTTTCAGTTGTGTCATTATGCCAAATATCATAAAAAATCTTCCTATACTTCGGTTATAAATTCCTAAAACTAGAGAATAATAATAAGAAAATCCTCAGCCATATTTGGAATTTAAGAGTTGAATTGTTTGTAAAATACTATTTTAGTTCCCAGCCCTAACTTAATAAGCCTGCAAGTCATGAGTCACCTCCTTCCTCAACCCTAGAAAGAAATAGTACATACATATACTCACGGCCATGAATCCCATAAAGGGGTAGCCAGAACTTCAGAGCTATAAACTCTTCAGCCACCTTTGGAATTTGATAGGGGACAAGATGGTAGAATTAGAGTATCCTTGTTGATGGGTCTCCATCCGCATTTCCCAAAAACCACTTAAAAAGCCCCATCCCCTTAGTCGCCTCTTACGACACCCGTGGGTAGAAAAAGGTAGTGATATTCTAAGCCGGTACTACACGAAAAGTAAATAAATAGTTTAAGGCTGAAATAAAAATTTGTTCCCATAAAACCGAAAATAAGTAAAAATCCACTCACACTAGGTATGTTATCATTGTTGCACACGTTCTCACTCAGCAGGCGATCCCGAATCTCCCAGGCGAAGATCGAAGGGCACTCCCTCTTGTAATCGGCGATCTTGGAGACCACGGGGGTGGTGGCTACCCGAGGCTTGGAGCCCCCGATCGCTCGGGGCTTGATCGAACCCGTTTCGTAGTATCTGTGTGGAAATCTAACCTTAGTTATGGTTGTGAATCATTGATATATATAAATACATTTCTACATTGTACATACATACATACATACATATTCTCACGCCGTAAGTTCCCATTTGGGTAGGCAGAGGCTATCAATCACCACTTTGTACGATCCTGGCAAACCTCTCTAGCTTTATTCACATCCATCAACCTTTTCATACATGCTCTTTTATTCTTCGTACTACGGACACCTGCCTTTTTGAGTACATTTTCTATTTGATCTAAATGTGTCCTCCGAGGTCGTCCTCTACTAACATTACTTACATTACTACTGATGTATTTAAAGCCAGATCTTTAGCCACTTTTGGAATTTTAGAGGGGAAGAGATTGTGTGATATATTATAGTGGGTGTTGAGTCTGCAGACATGTCCGCCAACAAACATTTCAATAGGCCCCCAATTTTAAGTAACACCTAAATGACTATGAATTTTGGGACCTTAAAACACACATAGAATGAAATGATATAGTGCTTTTCTAAGCTGACACTACAAAACTGCACTATAGATACATACATATACTCACGGCTATAAATCCCTTAACGGGGTAGCCAGAGCTTTGGAATGAGAAATTCCTTAGCCACTTTTGGAAGTTGCATAGGGAAAAGATGGTGAAATAAAGGTTGTTGGTGATGGGTCTCCAACCGCATCGCCCAAAAATTCCTTAAAAGCCCCAATACCGTTAATCATCTTTTACGTACACCCATTGGAAGAAATGGGGTAGTGCTATTCTAAGCCGGCACTACACAGCATCTTTTCTATCTTTTTTTAACATTAATAAATCTCAACGTATTTTTTCCTCATAGCAAGATGTAGAACGCCTTATATCTATTGTAGTTGTAGACAGGATGTCCCACTCGAGTCAAGTCGGATTGTATCGTATTGTCAGTCGATACATGTCGATAAATAGAGATGGGAACATTCGATATCGGCGAGAGATCGAATGGTAGTCGGTATTTAGAACGTAATTTTGAGACGATAACATTTATATATTGTTAATCGAAAGTAGATTGTTGGGTGGGCTTAGAATGTGTTTCAACAATGATTTTTAAATTCACCGTCTGATTATTTCATAGTCTGAATATTGGCTGAAGTTTAATGATTTTGTCTCTGGTAGAGATGCTAGAGGTTAACATTAAGTTCCGATAAATAGCTTTTCCTCATTACAGTGTGTGTTCAACGAAGTTAATTAGGAATCTAGAACTATTTTGGGTATAATTTTTTACTCCTTGGTTGTGCATTGTAGAATAAAATTGAATCTGCAGCCATGAAATTTTATGGCTTAAGTATCGTTATGTAAATTATCATTATCCTAGTTTCAAAGAAGTAATTTCAGTATACTGAAAAGCATTCGAAAACAGTTTTTATTGATATAGAAATAGAGCACTCACATTTTGTGTTTTAGCCTATAAAAAAACCCTAAAAATGTATATGTAACTAATAAATAAAGGAAAGGCAAATTTCGACACAGGCGGGAATCGAACCCGCGACCTTGGGTGTACGTCCCCGTCGCTCTGCCAATTGAGCTACCGTGTCAATTGGCTGCCAGTGCGAAATTCTTCTATCCTTTGTTTCTTTTACACTTTTAAGTAGTGTTTTTCTTTTTTCTTTTCGAAATTGTTCTTTTCTTTATTTATTAGTAATAATCCCCACATGAGGTTTTCATGAACAAAAACATTCAAATTATGTATATGTAACTGTTTAACCAAAACATCTGCAATTAAATCGTAATGTAACCTTACAAATCTTAAACTACCCCCAAGCTATCAGCTGTCACGATGGCACACGATACACTATTTATTTGTCATTTGGTTTTTTATTGTGAATATTAGTTTTTATAAAAAAAACGTTACAATCACCTCTATTTGTATTCTACTTACGAGATTCTTTGTCCCGTGGTGTCTTGGTTACATCTGTCACTAAATACAAAAGATACGAACATACATGAGTATTGTTTTAGAATTGCATTAACTCATCTTTTTCCGCAGGTGTTGCAAAAGATGGCTTAGAATCCCTTATTAATATATTGTTTATGTGCGTATATATGTATGTATGGTTTTAAATATTTGCATGTCTGGTAAAGGGCAGCATTGTGGGAAAAGCGAAAGAAAATATATAAATAGTTTTATGCCAGTGTGTATGAAGCGCTGATAGTGCATCAGTGATCACGTGAACTTACAGACCTAAAGTTGGGATTCTGAATACTAGGTAACAAATTCCACGTAATTTTCAGAAGAATTAGAAACTCTACCATACCCTTGGAGATTTACTTCCAATGAGTGATATATCTACGTCAAAAATACTTATTCTCATTTGTCTCACCTTTAAACTTTGATAGTTTTAGTAAATATTGATGAAAAAGTTTACTGTAAGAGAGAGAAAGTCAGCTTTAAGTTTCAGTTGTAAATACGCGTGTTCTATTTCAGCTTTAAGATAGCTTACACTAAGGTTTAGTTTCAGTTTTTGGTCAAAGCTCAGAGCTTTCCACGAACAGTTGAATAACAGAGTTCTGAACTATTCTTAGATAAAAACAATAAGAACAAGATGCGGCAACCTCTGCCCGCGCGTGGTCCTACTAAACTGAGTACAATGTACTTGGTTTGCTTCAGTCGAGTTTAGTCCGCTACGATACTTCAAGTCGACGAGCTGACATAATCTTTGACATCGAAATTAAAATTTTCATACAATTCGCGCTTAAAATGCCTGGCTGTGCCTTTATTCAGTGCACAAATCATTCAAGGCGTAAAAACAAATCACCGGGAATCACGTTTCGTGCTTAAATACACCAAAAATATATTTACAAGCAAAATATTATTAATTTCGGCCATTTTATCCTTGAAATCTGACATGTTTAAGTGACAGAGACAGACTATACGAGCCCATCGCTCTATCTTTATCTTTGCGTCATGTCGTGTGTGTTCGTATCAGTTCGTATGGATGTAGTGCGGTGTTGTGATAAACCGATAAGGCCCATATTTAGTTGACAATTTGTACGCTCACGCCGCATCTTCTTCTTTTATTTTGATCTAAGGAACTATTAGGTATCTTTG
This sequence comes from Bedellia somnulentella, assembly GCA_963576735.1. Lineage (NCBI taxonomy): Eukaryota > Metazoa > Arthropoda > Insecta > Lepidoptera > Bedelliidae > Bedellia > Bedellia somnulentella. Next base: position 2,223,847 of record OY755187.1, on the reverse strand, counting down.
TTTGTTGTGAAATTAATTTTCTTTTATTTGTGATCATATTAAGCTGTATTATATTTTTAAACAAGGCAAATAAGTCATGTTTTATAAGAATAAAGGGGGCAGCTAATTCTTCGGGAACTACTAAGGGTAAAACATGGGATAAAAAAGAAGTAATAATTAAATCCAAACTCAAAAACACTATTCCTCTAAGCTGTCACGAATATGCTTAGAAGAAAGAGAGAGAAGAGCCTACACTAAAATGATAGTGATAACCTGATGATGATAACAATTCCTGATTCCATCTATCATAACCTACAGAAATATTCGTAGTCCCACCAAACAGCCCATCTCATGTAATAAAACACGATAATTTCATCTAAATAAACGCTTGCTACCATGGCAAGGGGTGTACAAACAAAATTATCATCTAGTTTATATGCAATATAAAACATCCTAGGGCTATAAACCTCCGCCATTGCAGGGGACGAAACTCTCAAACATTTGAATAAGCATTTAGAAAACATTCTGGATTTATTATGAAAGGATTTTATTACAGACGAAATGAAAATTAATTGTTTTTTTTCTTCGCCCTTTACGTGTTTACATATTTTAACATAAATTTTGAATTAGATGTAATTTTAGGACGGTTCTGAGAGTTTTGTTACAATAACGAGGCTTTAGTATTCACATAACATAACATAAACGTTTAAGCCGAATATCCCCGAAGGGGTTGGCAGAGGTGCTAATACTTCTGAACTGACAGTGTACTCACGTGATAGGGGGCAGGCCTATCGCCGTTTTGTACGAATACACTGTCACATGACTAAGTACAACTCAGCCATGTGGGTTTCCTCACGATGTTTTCCCTCACCGTTAACAACCATGATAAATTCACATACTACTCTTATATACGTACGTAAAAAAAACTGATTGCTAATTTGGATTTAGCTGCAGAAAATAGACAAGATCATCTATGGTATTGAATCGTTAGTGATGTCATCTTGGCCACTTTGCCACTATATACGTTAATGAAATCCAGATTTGGGACGTACTTGTAAGATAATAACTCTTAGATAATAAGCTTTTTAATCTTAGTCTATGTTATCAAATTTTCTATTTTAATAAAAGCTCTCAAGTTTTATTTACATACATACATACATATACTCACGGCTATAAAACCCTAGAAGAATCCCTAGAATTAGAAATTCCTCAGCCACTTTTGGAAGTTGCGTGGGAAAAAGATGGTGAAATAAAGGTTGTTGGTGATGGGTCTCCAACCGCATCGCCCAAAAATCCCTTTAAAGCCCCAATACCTTTAGTCGCCTCTTACGTACACCCTCCGGAAGATATGGGGTAGTACTATTCTAAGCCGACACTACACAGCAAAAAGATTTATTTATATTTAAGAGTAATATAAAAATCTTTGAATTTTGCGTCGATCGTTATTTACAGTTTCCTGAAATTCAGGCTCCCCTTTTTTGTTCCTAAACATGTTCAAAAAACTTACTAAACCATCAAAAACTATTAAGATAACAAAAATAAGAAAGCATTTTCGTCTCAAGGGTTAAGGGCCATAAAGCACATGTCAGCGGGGCCTCTCCTTAATTAGGAGTCCTGCGTCGGTTGCCCTTTGGAAGGAAAACGGAACCCTTCCGAGTAATTGGCGAGATAAAAATACAAACGTCATGTGGGAACGTGAGTAACTCAAGTAGTTTGATGTTATTTTTGCGGAATATTTTTGGTTTTAATTTATTTTAGGACCTATTTTGAATTGTAGTATTTACTAAGGTAGTCACTATTCAATATCTTACTGCCATTGGAGGAAACCTTCTATTAATAAAAGGATTTATAATCACTAACGATTTTTCATTTATCTTGGCATTAATAATTCTTCATCCATATGTGATTAAGACAGGAAAATATATAAGAAAGAAGCAAACGTATAAGTGAAACAAGTGCCTCGTAAGGAGAGAAAGGGTAGTGCTATTCTAATCCAATATGACAAGGCTAACACCACAAACCCTTATGAAAAAGAAAAGAAAAAATATGCGAAAAAGATGTCTTCAAGTGCCCAGGGGCATTCCCACAAACAAACCAATTTGTTTCCCTTTAATAGCAAAACATTGCAAAATAACAACATGTGTATAGCACAGAGGGCGATTTTCAAGGGTTTGCCAGTCAAAACTTTCCTATAAGAACATTTCAAGTGGTATCAAACTGGGAGCCGCTGTAGGGGTGCCAATTACAAGAAATAATGTTGTGTATTTATATTTATTTAGGGGCGGTCGTGGGACAACCCTGAAAAGCATACCGTGTATTAAATAGATGTACTTTCTTTGATTGGCATTAAGAACAGTTTTTTATTGTTTAGAATTGACTTACTGACTTTATTTGTTCGAATTTGATTGTTGATAAGAGGGTTTCAATGAAGAATTATTGTGATACGATGCTAATGTAAAAAGTTATTTTGAATTTGGCTTTAGTGTTTTTCAGACCACTTTATGAAAATTATATTTTATTTTCTTCTAAGTTTAGTGATTAAGTCATACGTATAATTTTAAGATAGTTCCATTTTCAAATATAAAAAAAATATTATTTTTATTTATTTTAGTTTTTATTATAATCTACTGAATTGCTTACTAAGAAATATAAAAAGCTGTCACAATAACTAATACTTCGGATTTATTAATCAAAAAATAGTTACCGAAAACAATAATCTAAATCACTTCAAAAACAGTTTATAATCTTTATTGAAACATGCACAGAGGATTTAAACAGTCCAACTCGAAAGCGATAAGCATAGTACCGCGTGCGAGCCCCAAATCGCCAGATCTCCTGATAAAATCATGCGATCAAACAATAAAATTGCCGTCCACATTAGACCTGGCACCCTAAAGCTGCCGACAACGACAACTGTCGATTCTCAGACACCCTACTGGGCTCCCGTCAAACGAAAAACAATGAAACTATGGGAATGCAAAGTCTATTGTATTGATTAAGTCATAGAAATTAAGAAAGTCCAGGGCGCTGTATAGTCGGCACCATTGTGCGGTTCCTTGGGCGGTATTATGGGAATTTCGACAATTTGCGTTCGCGTGGCTCCAAATGTTAAATAGTTGAATTAAATCAATTTATTTTTGGGCGACAATTGCTTGAATGGAGTAACACTACTCCTATGGCTTTGTTGTCATTGTGAGATTTAATTCTATTAAATAGAAACGCCAAGAAATAGAGAGATTTTCCTTAACAACAGAAGCATTAAATTAATCCCATAATGAATTTAGTTTCTTGTGACCAAATTCTTTTATCTTGCATCAACTTCATTTTTTTATTTTTTGTTATTACTTATGCTATAACATATTTTGCTGCTTCTCTATCCAATTTCCTAGCCTACTATTATTGATACTACCTTTGAATAAAATACAGACACGTTTACAAAAGTTCAACGAATAAGTTTTCAAATGCCAACTGTTTTGGACACCTAACCATTGGACACTTCCAAACCCGAAACCACTTCTCCAGACTTACCTAGACTACTTAAACTACAAAAACTGTGCAAGCATCCTCACCTGCCAAGTATCTTGGACACGCAGCCGTTGGACACCTGCAAGATCCGGCTGATATCGCACGGCCGCGCCCCGGAGTGGGCCAGCTCCACGATCTTCTGCCGGGTCGAGTCTGGTAGCGGTCTGCCGTTGACGTATACGCCTCCGAGCTGGTTGATGCCGCTGTGGCCGGCGGACGAGCACCCGAATAGACCCCCGCCGCCCATCGCTGCTGAGTGCATGAGCTCATCTGTGGAGGGGGTAGGAGTTAGAAGATAGATATAATGTAATAAATAAAGGAAAAAAAAAAATAAAACGAAAAAAAGATATAATTTAAGTTGGATTTTTAAAAAAATTATTAACTGTTGAAGTTTTTTAGCCGGAATGAAGAAATATTTTTATTTATTATTTACTATCTCTGGACCATGCATCGTAAAGACCCATCAGGATGAAAACTCAAAGCGGTACACTTAAGTATTTTTATAATAAAAATTTTCAAAACCACATGAGTGTTCTAAAAAATGGGGTTTGGAAAGAAACCGAGGAGTTCATCATTTTGTAAAAAATCTAAAGAATTGTAAAGAAGAAATTAATTTCTTATTACGAGATACATCCGCAACCTCGCATTGCCATCCTTCTTTAGACACTTCAAATAACAAAAGATAACCTCATAAAAAAATAATCGGCTTTCAAAAAGTGATCTCGCAAAAAAGGGTTTCAGAATATTGCAAGACCGCTAAACCTCAAAATTTATCTTTTAAAGATAAGCTAAGTAATAATTGTTCGCGCGACAAAAGAAATAAGAAAAAAAATGTATGGACAAAAAACAAATCTGAAATAAGGTTTTCGTTTTTTTATCGCTCTCGGAATCTTTCGTGCAATATGTTTGGCCAAATTGGCTTTCTTTCTGTGAGCCAACCGATATCTTATTTTAAAACCTTAGAGAGGTTTTTGGATTTTTTAAGAAAACTGTCAACAATATAACTTATTAATTATACACAAACAAGTATTTATGTTTAAGTAAAAGTGGTTTTGTTGCAGGTATTACTTGGAGTTGCTCTCAACTTTGAAAAGAGTTGAATTCTTATTGTTTGTGATTGCAAAGCTCTACCTAAAAATAAAAATAATAAAATCAAAATTGTTACTGTTTGTTGTTTAGTATAGGTTCAGAAATAGTCAATACACTTTTTAAACTCTTGCTGTTTAGAAAATTAGAATAGTCATATCGTAAGAGGTGACTAAGTATTGGGGCTTCAAATACAAATCGATTTTTGGGCGATGTGGCTAACCCAATAATGCCAAGTTCGTAAAGGACGACACACCTGGTCAAAATAGAGAGTGTGCTCAAAAAGGCAGGCGTCCGAAGTATGAAGAATAAAAGAGCATGTATGAAAAGATTGAATGATGTGAACGAAGTAAGAGAGGTTTTCCAGGATCGTACAAAGTGGCGATCGATAGTCTCTGCCTACCCCAATAGGAAATAATGGCGTGGGTGTATGTGTGTATGTGGCACATCATTAACCATCCTTTCTTTTACAATCATAGATTTTTATTATGTTATTTACAATATTTTTCCACGTTCCAGGAGTGTCCATGTCGTGTTATTTATAATGTAATTTAGTCTTACTTCTTATAACACTACACTTTTACAGTTGTTTCAGTTGTTGCACCTTATTCTGAAATAAACGTCACATATGACTTCCTAAAAGGTACTTACCTACTTATATTGACGCCCGTTATTTCCATTGGGGTAGGCAGAGACTATTGATCACTACTTAGTACGATCTTGGCAAACCTCTCTTGCTTCCCTTACATTCATTATTCTTCTCATACATGCTCTTTTATTCTTCTCACTTTCGACTCTCGTTTTAAACGTTTAACTAGGCCGTCTTAAAAAGTACTTAGGTAGGTATAGGTAATATCATAGACTGATCTCTTACCATTTCCCCATCGCTATTCTAAGGAATAATCAATATCCAATTAAATTATAAATTTTAATCACGCTGTAAGTTCCTATTTGCAGATGCGGCAAACCTTTGGTCGGTCAGAAATTACTTAGCACACCCCTTTGTGGCGTAAAAAGTGAACAATTGGATGCAATTTGTGGGCGAAATTTAGGGCAGAGTTTGATTGGGGGATGGCAAAGCTTTTATTGTTTTTCCCCTTTTTACTGCGCTGTGGTCGCTTTTGGGTATACTTTTGTAGAAGCGTGATGCGAATGTTAAATCATTGATAAAAGAATTCGGTAAACTTATTATATTTGCCCGGGATGATTACAAAATACGCAACTGAATAAATAAATGCCGTAACAAAATTTTATATGTAAAAAAAGAAAATCAGATAGTACGATACATATAGTATCTAGTTTTATTAAAGTTTATTAAGATTTTAACAATTACCTTTCTTATGAATGGTATGGTATGATATAGTATGAGAATATGGTTAAAAATCGTCTATAAGAATATTTATTTTGTGGTTATTTTCTCTGATACGATGTCAACATAATATTTAAAAGATTTAATTCTGCGTGATAATTTAAAGGTATCTATGACTTTGATATAAATATGTATACACAGCGTTAAACCTATATCAGTTTCCAAATCAATTTATCAAACATCCCACAACAATTTACAACAACAAGGGCTCAGTTGCCACTTGGAAATGGTGTGCAATATAACACGTACATTAATTGAGCATTTTTCAAGTGTTCCACCAATTACTGCATTTCACCAGACCTCCTCGTTAACATCACTAGATGCAGGCGTCGCCAACCATCGGCAGTAACAAGCACGCGGCAGTTAAAGGAACAATGCACAATAGTTCGGAACCCCCCACCTCACCCGCCCGCGGCTACTCGCGTGTAGGGAGGCGTTTTAATTTCAGAGGTGCAATTTATTCAACCGATTTATTTTTAATCCACGCTTTTATGCGCAGCGATATAAGTTGGCGCGTAGTAGCACTTTTTTTTCTCTTACACGTTCGTTTAATGTATTGCGCTGTGAATTATTTATATTTGCTGGGTTTATGTCGCGTCAGCCTATGTGTATGATATATGGAATTTTATTCATATGTTTTACCAAATTTTACAACTTAATAAGAAACAATCATAATACCTCAGCTGGTAATGAAAGATTTAAACTATATAAGATCAAAGGTCTTATTATAAAAATATGTTTATAAAACTAAAATGTGAAATAGGCATTGAATGTCATAAACACAAAACAATACTTCGCATAAATGGAAAACCAACAACGAACTATCTATGTTAAATCTTGCATACGTTGTAATTTAAACACATAAGCTGAAGGTCGAAGAGCATGATAAAAATCATCAATCAAATATGTTTCACCTAATGTACAATTATAAAAATATACATATATAACTCCTCTATTGAACATATAGGGGACGCAACGCTGCACATGACAAGGGTTGTCTGTAGCACGCCAGGTGACAGACAGACAGACATCCCCCCACTTATTAGAGGCCCTTCTTATTATTATTTGTATCTGTTTTTGAATCGCTTAATTCTGTAGGGGAGCTTATAATTGTAGCGATAAACGCCATTTTGATTTAGAATCCTGTTTTGTATGGTGATCAGGACGATTTCTATGGTTGATTTAAATGTGAAATTCAGTTTTTATTATTAACACGCAGTCTGCTTTATCATGGGACATCTTATTTTAATTGAGTTGAAAGCTATACAAATTTAACGAACAGCCAGTTAATCGTGTTTACTATTTTTAATTAATTAAATTAATGGATTTCTAGTTTGTAAATAATAAGCTTAAACATGTCATAATAAATGATTGAAATCTCCATTACAACGTCAAAGAAAATTCATACGCAAACTGAAGAATAACATAATATTTATTTGTGTTTGTTTGCTTTTCAATGGTGTCCTTTACCAGATAAATAGTTCATAATAGTTTTGTTCTAGGTTGCGAATGAAAACTACCATTACTTTCGCTAATATTATCAAAGGCTAACATAAGATAAAAGCACATACGCAGAGTTTTGCATACATCACGTCTTTGAGTTGAACAAAAACATTTTTATAACCAAAATTCTACACTTTCATTCACAATGGTAGCCCGTTTGTTTCGTTCTGACATAATTTATTGCGAATGACTGCTGCCACGCCCTCTAGCAGTTTGAGCGGAAAAAACGGCCATTGACAAACAACGGCTATAGTTGCTACTAAACTATGTTTTTTGTTAAAAGTTGACAACACCTGTCTATGAGAGAATATACTATTAGATGTTTTTAGATCATTTTTACTGTGTATGCGTTGCCATCATTAAAATCTGTATAGTTTTTTTGAAGGTATATTTAAAAATCTTATTTAAGCCGTGTAGTACCGGCTTAGAATGTCGCTACCCCTTTCTACCCACGGGTGTCGTAAGAGGCGACTAAGGGTATTGGGGCTTTTTATTAGATTTTTGGGCGATGCGCTTGGAGACCCATCACCAAAAACCTTTATTTTACCGCCTTTTCCCCACTCAACTTCCAAAAGTGGCTGAGGAATTTACAATTCCTTGGCTCTGGCTACCCTTTCTAGGGAATTATAGCCGTGAGTATATGTATGCATGTATGTACTTATTTAAGCATAACCACTAAATAGTTCTTTACTATATTCTTGATTCATGTTAGTGTTCTTGAATACAATGAATAATTAATTTTGTCGCTCTTATAAAACAAGGTCAAGAAAAAAAATTTTGATGTATCTTGATAAAGATAATCTACCTCAGGTACTCTTTAGTACTAATTCGTCGGCTACTTTGAACTAACGAACGAATATCGAATCCATAGATTTTTAAGACTCAAATCTTTTGGGCGAAATACATCGCGTGAAAATTCATACAACTTAGACTTAGGTATACTAAACTTAGTAATGTGACAATGTATTCATATATAACGGTAAAAGGCCTTCCTTTTATGACGTATATAAACTGTTATATCAATAAGTGGCAGATTACCATTGGTAATTTGACCAGAGCTGAAAATCGAAGCTATCCGCTAGCTGCGGATAGAACGAGCTCTGGACCATTTTGTCTTATATAATTTTCTATTGTTTATTTCATGTTATGTGCTGAAGTAAGACAAATAAAAGCTTTAATTATTATTATTAAATACCTTAACACCAGGTCACCAAATGTCACGTGTTGTTCAGAAGAATTAGTCTCTATCACTCTTTTATTTAGAAGATTTATAGTCGTGAAGTTGCTTACTAATTTCATAAGCCTGTATTTACAAAACAGTTGTCAGACATTATAAGTCACAATTTTGGCTTGAAGTCTCGTAATAAATTGAATATTCCTGTCTTAGCCGAGCCAAGGCAACCGAGCGTGCAAATTGTCATTTCAAACGATCAAATGATTCAAATAGAGTGGAAAACTAGCGAGAATCTTAAATAGATTCAAGTTTTAAATAACAACTTGGTTATATTAATTAATTTAAAGACATAATTTCCAAAGTTGCTAAGTAAATGGTTGTTATGAAACTGTCGAGTTTTTTCAGAACTATAGTCGTGGCTGAGGAGTTTCAGCTCTGAAGATGTAGCTACCCCTTTTTGGGATTTATGGCCGTGAGTATATATATGTAAATATGTATGTATAGTCGTGGGTATAAAAGGAACGCGTCCGAATTATGAAGAATAAAATACCATGTATGAAAAGATTGATGGACGTGCATGAAGCTAGAGAAGTAGGTAGAAACTCTCGATCGCCGATCGCCACTTTTTTACAATCCTGGCATACCTCTCTAGCTTCTTTTACATCCATCTATCTTTCCATACATGCTTTTTTATTTATTACACGAAGGAGTCCTGCTTTTCTAAGCCTACACGGCAATTCTAAATTCGCAACAATAATATTCAGTCACAGAATAGTTAAGTCCGCAGAAGGCAAAGCGGTGAGGTTTGTTAAGTTAAGTTTGTGTAGAAGTTGACCTGAACGTCTTTGTAAACTTCCAACTTCGGTAGTTAGTTTAAACATGGCGACTTGTTGATTGTTTTAGACTACCTTTATGCTATCTACACTTTTAATATATATTTAGTTTAATTATATGACATTATTGGGTAAATACTGAAATGGAAACACTAAGATATTAAAGGGTACTTTAGGAGGATGGAAAAGAATAAAGTTCCGGAAGTTTATGTGGTCAATATGAAAAGAAATGTCAGTAGAGCATAACCACGGGGCACACATTTAGATCAACTTAAATATGCGTTTGACCAAGAAAAGAAAGAGATCATGTATGAATCAAGCGGTTATTGAGGCTATAGAGTCAAACATTTCCACTTCGAAGTAATGTTCCTTATCGTACAACACTAATTTAAGATTTTGTGATTTTGCAAACCTTGCCCTGTACGTAGGTGATAAGGAGAATGGTGCTATTTTAATCAGAATACAACTTACTAATATATACTGTTCGTTTTCTTTGCATCATATCTTTGGATTATACGGGAATTAAAGACTTTTAACTACTGACGTTAATACTATTTAACGTAGTAGTTTAACGCTTTTCAGTCCGGAGGTGATTGTTTATTATGATTGTTTGTTTGTTATGACAAATGATTGTTTCTTAGTCTTGGATGTTATTTATAGGTTGTGTATTATATAATATTAAATATATCGTTGAGTTAGTATCCCATAATACAAGTTAAACTTAGTTTGGGGCTAGCTTAATCTGTGTATATCATGTCCGTATTAAATAAAATTAAATAAATAATGGACTTATAAAAATTAATAGCTTACCTTTATGCGGCATCTTCCAAAACGCTTCTGCCGCCGTGGTGGGTTCCCGCGGCGGCACCAGCCCGCCGACCAGCGTGGTGGCCGCGTGCGCCGGCGCCGGCGTCGGCCGCCCCCACCCGCCGTGCAGCGCCACCCCTACCCCGAGACACGCCACCACAGAACAACCCCTCACTCCTGCCTCTAACTCTTAGTGTCGCTTCTGCGCGGTACGCAGTCTTTGTTGGGTGCAGTCTTTGGTGGGATCTGGGAAGAGAGAATAGGGTTTTAGATTAAAATTGTTGAGCGAGTGTCGCTTTTGCGCGGTTTGTTTTTGGTGGGTGTTTAGTCTTTGGTGGGATGTGGGAAGAAAAAATGGGTTAGAAATATTCTATTGACCTTAGGTTTTGGAGTTGGGTCATGGTTTAAATCAAAATGAACAAGTTTGTGTGACCTTACTACTGAAAAAAAAAACTTGAATATATTTTCCATCACTGTTGAATAGCCGACAAATGAATAACATAGAAGAGACACGGACTCTAACCCATACCTTCTGTATTAAAGGTCATGATCTATACCGCCGAGCTAAAATTAAAAAAGAAAAACTTTAAAATTTCGAATCATCAATAACAATCACAAATTATTGAAACTTCCATTCGCGACGAGCGCCATCTATTGTTGCATTGTAGAAATAGTTTTCTTTTCCGTGAGTGATAATGATCTATGGATCATTACCGGAGATCGGAGATAGGATGATCAAAGATTACAAATTAACTTAGAGCCACCCGGATCGTGATGTTGGAAAACGGTAGTCGCTTTGTTTGATTGTTCATATTGTGTGTTAGTTTATTTTCATATTTGCAGTCATCTTATTTAATTGTGTCTAGAGATGGTAACAAATTGCATAGTAAGACTGATTGAATAGTAAAGGCACATAGTGATGATTTCTGTATGCTGTCAAAAATGTGCTTGATATTGTCGTGAAGTGTCGTCAGTATAAAAATATCCTCGCAATTCGGTATGCAAAGTTTTTTTTTGGTATTTATTAAATATTTTTATTCGATAGCAAACACGAAAATAAAAAACTGATTTAAATATTTTTCATTTAAAATGAGTAATTGCAAAGTTATGGTTTTTTAAAGATTGTTCAACTTTTGTACTTAATGACGTCATCGATCGAAAATATCACGTAGCGACATGCAAATAAAGCGAAATGTTTAGTAAAAATGTTGCTAATTGCAAAATATTACACGAATTCGTGATCCCAAATGAAATTATTACGATATTATACTAAACAAACCTATGATTTTCGATATTTTATTAATATACTGCAAGAACGAATGTCTTTGACATAACGCTGAAGGTCAAATACTGCTACAGTTTTTTGCTAAAATAACGGTCATCTTAGCTTTGTTTGATTTAATTTCAAGAAAATATGTTTTAAAAATATAATATCTCGAAATGGTTTCGTAATCAGCACCACTTTTATAAAACTTTACATACCGAATTACCGAGGCTGCCTCAGTCAAATAAAAAGTTTGGGCCTAATTCAGCTGAATTTCTTTTTTATTACAATATAGTTTAAAGTTCGATTCATGGATATTTATTACCTGGTGTTTAAAAGAATTTCTATGAGTTTAGCTTAGTGGGTTTTTCACCATGATTTCCCTTAGCATCCGTTCATGACTTACTCACAGAAATAACATCCTTTAACCTGTTTTAATCACACTTGTTTATAAATGACTCTAAGACGACTTCAGTTAGTTGTAGTGAAACCAGTGACACTTTAAATTTCAACCGAACCTCTAATTAAATCACGTGTCAAACTTTTCGTCATAAAAATATCATGAAACCGACCCTCCATCGGTAATTGATCCCAGTTATAATGTAGGATAGCTCTTACTTTGACTCCGTACTCTCTCGAACTATTGTTAGTCCGAGAGCCGCGCTCAAACGGTATGAAAGCAACTTGAAATGATCAAACGGTTTTTATGAATTACTTTTGTATGTATGATGAAAGTTAGGCGGTCTGAGGTTATATTATAAAGATTTTGTCGTATTTTTGTTGATGGTTTATTGAGAATACTTTGGAAATACTTGCTGAAAAAAACTTATATTTTAAATTACGCACAACTTTAATAGGCTGGCGTCCGAAGTGTGAAGAATAAAAGAGCGAGTTTTAAAAGGTTGATTAATGTAAACGAAGCTCGAGAGGTGTTCCAGGATCGTACAAAGTGGCTTTCGATAGTCTCTGCCTAACCCGCGTTACGTATGATTCTTTACATAAACGTTTCAAGAAACAATTTAATCAACTGAAAAAAACTATATTTAATCAGATAAACCGAATGTTTACATTAAATTATAGAGCACTTTCGTAATTTTGGCCTATGGATTCACTAAATAATTCATTGCGGAAATTTTACACAAATTGATCGCTAGATCAGGTAGCCCCAATACAATTTACAAATTATCGACTTGTGGCCTAACTCAATGATGTAATTAATAGGTACACATATAAATATAACTAGCACTAAAGATCAAGAAACAATTATTTATATTTATCTTATAATTATGGCCGTGTAGTCTGGCTTAGATTGTCAATACTCCTTTCTACCCACGGGTGACGTAAGAGGCGACTAAGGGTATGGGGCTTTTTTAAGTGTTTTTTGGGCGATGCGGTTGGAGACCCATAACCAACGATACTTTATTTCCACCATCTTGTCAAAATTGGCTGAGGCGTTTATAGGTCTGAAGCTCTGGCTACCCCTTTTTGAGATTTATGGCCGTGAGTATATGTTTGTATGTGTGTATAAATGTGGCACTCAGCGTCTTAAAAACCCGCGATCTCCGAACCCAGAAAATTTTGGTAAAACAAAACACTTACTTTCCCAAGGATTCCTTACAATAAAACAAAGTAACATCACTGGCTAAGGAAGTAATCGAACCCGGGTCAAGTAATATCTTTAAATCAGCGGCACTTCAATAATGAACACCCTGTATCGTGTTACTGCTTGCTTCTAATTAGCTAAATAAGGACGGCCTGTATATCAAAGAGAGCGTTTTGTATGAATTTATTTAGTTTCGATTTATATCTGATAATTTTAAAGGATAAACAGTATTTGCTGTGAACGTTAAGAATAGCACTATACCATCTTTTTCTGAGAATGTTGTGTTATGTGAAGTGGGATTAATTGGGGATTTAGTTGACGACCTTCACTCACCATTCTGACATTTCTTACATCATTATTTCTAAAAAAAATTCAGGATTTCGGTATGCTATTAACATACATACATACATATCTTCACTACACTTCGTACGATCCTGGCAAACCTCTCTTGCTTCGTCTACATCCATCAATCTGTTCATACATGCTCTTTTATTCTTCATACTTCGTACGCCTGCCTTTTTGAGCACACTTTCAATTTGGTCCAAGTGTGTCTTTCGAGGCCGTCCTCTACTAACATTACCTTCCACATTAGCTCTATAGATACTTTTCACCAATTTCCTATCATCCATCCTCTATTAACACAAAGAGACAATATGGCTTTAAAAACAAACCTATTTCTGGACATTATTATTATTATTATTATTATTAGCCATTTATGTCCCACTGCTGGGCAAAGGCCTCTCTCCCCTTCTTCCACTCCAGACGGTTTTGAGCGGTCTCCCACCACTTCTTATCCCAGAGACCCAACTCGTCACTCCATCTTTTCCTTGGTCGGCCACGCTTTCTCTTTACAGCAGGAGTCCATTGCGTGGCTCTTTTGGCCCATCGGTCCGGGTGCATCCGAGCAACGTGGCATATGGTGGACATATGTGATTTAATTCTAATTGTAAACATTTTAATTCAAAGTTGAAATATCTATTTGATTAAACGATTCCGTCTTCTAACAATGCAAAAACAACTTTAAGTAAAACTTAAAAGAGCTGTTTTCGGTTGCCCGCTCTGACGTCAAAGAAAAACTTTTACTTAGCCAAAGCAAAACCTTCAAAGTATACAGACTAAACGGGAAAGTCGCTACAGACGTTTTTAAATTCACTTCACTTTTAGTGATGTGCGACGGGACGGAACAGTACAATATCGATAATATTTGTCATTAATCTCCACGCTGAAGATGTCGCGCTACTTCATATGGTTTTATGGCTAGTTTTCTTACTATGAACTGTTCTATTAATTATTATATTCTTATAATAAATCTAAATATTAGTATATTGTTTAGTTTACCTTAGCTTTTTTTTTAAGAATTAAGTGATCGAGCTATTCTTTAAAAGTCATTACAGCTCTTTCATAAATTCTGTAAATCAATGTCACAAATAAGAGCATATAAACCATAATGTGGTACATTAGTAATTGTACAAAAAAATATATAAAGAAGATCAACAATTTTATCGATAAAACCATCTATCATCACTATTGGTACTGATTACCATAAAGTTTTCTTTCCGGGATCAGATGCCTGAGTTTCCCACACACCTCATTAGTCCCACTTTGATCGGTCCCATGTGCTGCTAATGTCCCTCCACGGGGACAACATTTACATAAATCGGATCCCAGTAATCGTATTCTTCTGAGATGCGAATGAGAAGTTGTTCCTTCATTCACATCTAGAGTTTCTCGGATAGAAGTGTGTAAAGGAAATAGCGTTAAGTTAATGATTATTAGTTTTATTTATATTAGATGTCTTTACAGTGCAATGAGTTACATTTTCGCTTGTTACGCATTTGCGTCTGTATTTGGCTTCGGTAAAGCAGAAGAAAATTGTAAAATTTTTAGACTGTAATGAAATTTATACCACTACCTGACTTTTCAACTGTTTTATTCATCTTGCATCATCAAATACTTGCTAAAATGTCACGTATTTTTTGTCTCTAATAATTACTTAGAAAACCTGCCCTGTATGTGATCACTTGCGCAACTAAAATATAATTCAAAATATAAACATTTCAAAAACACTTTTAAATAAAAATGTATTAGGTATAGGTATCCTTAACGATTAAAGTGGATGTCATAAAACTCTATGTAATACACAGAATACACTCAAACATAAGAGTACTCTATGCGTTACGTCAAAGCGTAGCTTTTGAAATAAAAAAACAAACATGAAATTGCAATGAGAATCGTGACTTCACGTGTTCTCCGTGTATTAACAATTCTACAAAGCTACTTAGAGATTCAATTAGAGTTATGTTTTAAAATACAAACGAATTGTTACTACTTGAATGCTAACTTCATATAGTTTCATTTAATTTTGTTTTTTTATTTACCACACTTTTTATTTATATATACATATACTCACGCCGTTAGTTCCCATTGGGGTAGGCCGAGACTATCGATCGCCACTTTGTACGATCTTGGAGAACCTCTCTAGCTTCGTTTTCATCCATCAATCTTTTTATACATGCTCTTTTATTCTTCATACTTCGGACGTCTGCCTTTTTGAGTACATTGTCTGTTTAGTGCAAATATGTCCTGCGAGGTCAACTTCTATTACCATAACCTTCCATTTATGTTGCGTGTTTTCTGACTTCCGCAAAAATATCGTCAATAACATTTTTCAAAGGATTGAATTAGTGGAATTCTTAGGCACTCTAATAACAATTAAATATTTCTAACAACCACATAATTTTACTTAACTTTAATGATCGATTGAAATCACGTGGGATCATAAAGTGTAACAAAACAAAATTCATATTTCATTAAGAAAAAAAATCTGGAATTCGTGTGTACTTATTGTTGGCTACCGTAGATATAGTTTGAGCAATAGATCTTGTCAAATCAACTCTGACAGTAGTGTCAGAATAAAAATAAATTGTAGTCGGCGCAGGCAGTTAAAAAGGTTTACTTTTGATGAGCTGGACATGTACCGACAGCAAATATGATAATTTTAAAGATATGGTTTAAATGCTTTTATGTTGTTATTTTTTTATATAGAAACCTATAAAATACTGCTTAGTTATTATATCATATACATTTGCACCTCAATATAAATATATTTTTATTTATAGAATTAAAATATATATCCAATGAAGTACCAGAATCAATTATTCTAATTCTTTTAAAGACGAAATAGTAAGATTAAAAAATTATTAGTGATTATTTTTTTTGTGGAACGCAATAAATCTATTGAGTATTGAGTATTGAGATTAATAAGACTTTGTTCCTGATTCGTTAGTGATGATGCGGAGTTTGCAATCATCTTCCAAAGCAAAAAATGCACTCTGTTATGATGAAAAGTTCTGGTCTCAAAGACAAACGCCGTTCGTGTTATGTCTGAAGAATGATAAAAATATCGCTGTGGAAATATACCCCAAAATTCAATCTACATTTTCAAAACGTAATATTAAAACTATTACATACATATACATACATACATACATATACTCACGGCTAAAAATCCCTTAACGGGGTAGCCAGAGCTTTGGAATGAGAAATTCCTTAGCCACTTTTGGAAGTTGATTGGGGAAAAGATGGTAATAATAAATGTTTTTGGTGACGGGTCTCCAACCACATCGCCCAAAAATCACTTTAAAAGCCCCTTTACCCTTAGTCGCCTCTTACGATCACCCACGGGCAGAAATGGGGTAGTGTTATTCTAAGCCGACACTACACGGATAATTAAAATTAAAATAAATTAAAACTATTAAGCGGAATAAAGCGAAGAATCTTATTAATTTTAGTATTACTATTTAAAAACCTAAGACTTGTTTTTAAACACATCAATAAACTAATTAATATAACCAACAGCATTGCTGTCAGTACATCCCATTTGTCGGTGCCACACACGGTAGGCTCTCGATGTGGTCCGTCACGAGATATGTCTGTCCGCCGACCACTCAGCTGCGGACTCATCTCTACATTCACTATATCACCGCGTGCTTGATGTATCTTGTAATACTCATTTATATTTTTACATTTAATGTGCACTTTTTTATGAAGCCTGTAAGAAGTATTTTAATAGCGATATTGGAATCACAAAGTTTTGCAAACTCGAAAGTAGGTAGCCAGATCTTCATGTTACAAATATATATAATATAATATAGTTTGAGGTTGTTGATGTGTGTCTAGCCACTTTGTCCAACAATGACTAGAAAGTCCTAACATCCTAAATAGCCTGCTACAGGAAACAAAATTAAGTTAACTATGCGAATTTTTTTCTAAGCTTTGGAACGTAGAACAAGAAGATTGTTTCACGAATGTGGCATTTACTTAATAAATCACATTTCATAAATTAACGAAATTTCAAATTTTTCTATTTGATTTAATACCACTGAAATTTATATTTTCGACCGTTTTATAGGATGTTAATAAAATTACTCTTCATAATTTAATATCTTTATTAAATCAGCACAAAATCTTAACCAACTTTTGTCGAACATTAACAGAATGATAATCAAAAACCATTAGAAATGTATTCGGTGCATTTGCTTTGTTGATTCGTTTCAAAGAGTTGCCGATCATTCTTTGACCCATGTGAATGGAACTACGAAAGTGACCAAAGAGTTTTTGATACTATGCTAAAGTTAATTAATGGATTTTGAAAAGTAAAATATAAAATAAATTAGTGCAATCAATATTCACAAATTCTTATTTAACATCTAAAAGTGTCGATAAACTTTTGATTTAAATGAAAAGATTGATTAATGTAAATAAAGCAAGAGAGCTTTTCCAAGATTGTATAAAAAGTGGCGATCGACAGTCTCTGCCTACCTCAATAGTATATATGTATGTATAAACGTATGTGTGTATGTCTGTATGAAATGAAAGATATGACTATAGAGCTGCAGCTACGTAGGTAGTAATAAAGATACTAATGGTTCAAGCTAAAATTACAAAAAAGTTTTATTTACAAGAAACAAGAGTAAATGCGGTGATATTTTTTTTTCATCGTTCATCTTGTTCTATCTTGCGCGGCGTATAAATACCACATTGTTTCAATTTCAACAAAATTAATTTATTACAGTTTTACTGTTAATTATTATTATAGTTTGCCACGAAGTCTTCAACAGAGTATATACAATTGTCAATTAAATATTTATAGCACTCTCTTAAGCCCTTAAAAATAATAAAATTTAAAATAATGTTTGACATTTCGTATCATTTTCGCACTTCCATCGCGTCGACAGTAATACAAGAGAAGCCGCAGTATTTCATTGTGTTATTATAAACCTCTAATAAGGATTACAAAGTTGATAAAAACCAAATATAAAACCTCTTTAGCGGACCGACTCCTTGTGTTACGAATGATAGCTTTGGGTTGCCAGATTAAAAATGTTTGATGCGGTATGGGGTTCCTTAAAGTATATTAATTTTTACATTTCTAAATGTAGAAAATAATGACAGTACTTCTTAATAATTCAGCTAAAGCAATAGTGAATCAAAAAATGAGAAGAAAATTTTGTTCAGCACCCGTGATAGCCCAGTGGGTAGAACACTCGGTTATCGTGCAAACGACTAGTGTTCAAATCCTGGGTCGGGCCTACACCAATTTGTCTTTTCTAAAGACATATGTGTGGTTAATTTATCATGGTTGTTAACGGTGAGGGAAAACATCGTGAGGAAACCCACATGGCTGAGTTGTACTTAGTCATGTGACAGTGTATTCGTACCAAACGGCGATAGGCCTGCCCCCTATCACGTGAGTACACTGTCCATGCAAAACGTGGGTACTCTGAACACCAGGTGACAAAGTCACGTGATGTTCAGAAGTATTAGTACCTCTGCCAACCCCTTCGGGGATATTCGGCGTGAACGTTTATGTTATGTTATGTTAAAATTTTGTTTATAGGTCACTCAGGATTTTATTCATATCATAGTTATATATCATGGATATTTATTTACTATCAAATTTCCATGCCGGAAATTCGTCATCATAGATATTATATTTCAATTTGAAAATGATAACATCTGCATTTCCATATTTTAAAGCTCTTTTGAAAATTACTTTAAATAATTAACAGACTTCTTTTGGTTTGGTACCGTTTAAAGAGTTCACCTTATGTTTAATCTTATAACAAATTTAACCACAGTTCTGTCGGCCACATATTAATTTCTCCGCGGACTCCTACAACTTATATCTTATATGCTCTCGACATAACACCTTTAGGATCTCGGCTTCACCCTTCTACTGATGAAGATTATGCAGGATTAAGATAGCAGCCTTTAGAAGTAAAAAGCTTTCGATGTCTACCGCTTTTTAAGATGTAGTTTTTTTATTTGATTCAACCTGTCAACTGTGCTAAGCAGGAATGAGTAACCCAACTAGGTTTTTATGTGGACACATACTTGAGCCGGTGACGGGTTCGTTCGATGATGACGACTCATCCGTTGAAGTTAAAACAAAGGTTAGGAAGCTAGATAGCTGGAAAGGTGTTATGGTTACTCTTACGTCAAATTTACTGAAAGTAACATTGAAGAAATAAATGTGCGCTCAGTAAACATGCACTAATTTTTAAATAACCTAAAAGACCAAAATATAAATCGTTTCACTACATAAAATTTAATTCAAAAGAGGTTTTATAGTTTTTACAAAACATAGCACTTTTTAAAACAATCAAAAAACACCAAAATATAAAAGAAAAAACAATAACCTAAATTTAACATTAACATGTGTTTTATTCAAGTACGAGTATTTAACAACAACTTTCAAACGGACTTTAGAAAGTTCGACAACTACCAAAAGAGTAAAATTTTGCGAGAATACTCTTCTCTCTGTCTTCTCTACTCTCATATATTAATTCAAGACTATGTCTGCAGCGTCCTTAATTTTTATCAATATAATTACCTACTTTTAAGAAAATTCATAATGATTTTTTTAATGTAGTAATTTAGTTTTTGGCATAAGTTGTAATTTTATACAAAGTGCTCATTTAAGTATTTGATTTATAAACTAATCTTTAAGTTTTTAGAAATTAATGTTTTGTTTTCAAGTAGTATCGTTTAATTTAAAGAAAGATAATTTAAACAATTCATCAACATAACAAAAAGTATGTAAGTCTCAAATATAATAAATTACAACCTTATTTCTCTTACACATTGAATCATAAGCTCATATATACTACACTCATTCTAATTTTGGAACTCGAATTTTGGTTTTACATTTCGACTTTGATTTCATTATTAATTTTACGCTTAAATGATTCTCGGACCAATTTTAATATATCGAACATTTTAAATTTTTAAACGTTGCAAACTTTATTTTACTAATACAAAACTATTTTTTATAAAATTTTCGCGTGATAGTTTTGATCCTGACATTCTTTACATATTTTCTCTTTTGATGATTGACTCAATAACGAAAATAAGTATAGAAGCTATAAATTATTTTTTATTCTACAACGTAACATGTATAGAGCCATTGTTAGATTTGAACAGCGTGTAATAATGTCAAGCGAAACTCGCGAATGGTTATGTCTGTGTCAAAAAGTGTCATTAATATTTTGAAAAAAAAAACTGTCAAAGTGCCGCGTACGAGTAGCACCCCTGAGTCCTGTGATATAATAGGGCTGTCAACACTTGAAAACGATAGCTGTTCAAGTACAAATAATTTGTTATTGTTTGATCTGAACTTCTGTACTGCGTTTTGTAGTGCTGTTTCAATGGCTGCCGATACTTATTTTTTACTAGTTGTCGATCAATAAATCAAATCGTGTGATTATGTCTTATTAATTTTGTATCAATGAAAACAATAATTTATAAATTAGTTATTTATAAAATATAGTTATTAATAAAATATATTTTTTACGCTTGGTTATTCATAAACTCGGTCTCATAAATAACCTTGTTTAATGAGAACGGAACATCATAATAGTTACAGTAATATTTTTTACATCCTCTCGAGAATAGTAAGAATTTTGTAATAGTTTTTTTAATTGAAGTAAGTAACTTATACTTTGGTAAAATATGGTCATTTTGTTAAATAAACTTTGATGGATAAGATATAATTTAATTCTAAATCACCCTTTTTTAACATAATTTGATTTCCAAATAAACCAAATTCCAAAGTAATTTTAATCAGAAGATACCCTCAATATCTAATAGATCTTGAAAGGAGCAGAACTTATTTCTATAAGTATCGTACAAATAGTGAGTCCCACATCACTGTCAAACCATTGTTACGCGTGTATCAGTTACCGCAGAAATTATTTGCGGACAACAATGCGAGACCTGAAGAGGTCTATTTAACGAAATTACAATTTTTCGGCTTACGTCGTTTCTGCGCGAGTCCTATCGGCGAATTCAAAGAGGTCCGTCAAAGGCATTGTGTGTTCGATTGGTAGCTATGTTGAATAAAATGTTGAAAATTATTTGCGTTGGTGGAAAGGTTTTTTATGTTACATCGATAGCTCTAGTTAATGCAATAGCGAACATTAAATTTTTAATTTTTTTTCGTTTTTACCATGTGTATATCTTGACAAAGAAAAAGTGATTTGTATAATATAAGTAATTTTTTTTTAAATAAATGGTTGAAAGTTTAATCATTATCATGTGGCTGCGATTTTGAGTTTAATTTTAACATATTCAATTTATAGTTCTTCTTAGTTTTTTTTTATATATTTTATGCAATTTATCTGTGTACTTATATGTACATATAATTTGTCAATAATTTATATTTAACCAATAAGGTGCAATAAACTTATATTAATATCATATCATTCTTATATTGCGCTTTCTATTTAATAAATAAACTTCATTCATATATAAATTAATATTTCACGCATTTGTTATTGGATAACTCCCAGCCAACTTTCAGTATTTTGCATTTAAAAAAACAATGAAATTATCTTTACAAAAGTTTGTTACATTATTTCTGATATAAAGTATCCTATTTCGAAATTCGGCTAAAATGTTTACGTTTACAAATTATCTTTCGACAATGGAGGATATTTAATACTTTGGTTGGATTCCATTTTTTTTATAAGACGGATCAAGAGTCAGACGGGATGTTCGGAGGCAAACAAAAGTATCGAATTTCAGACACGGAGCAATTTTTAAACTGTTGTGATTTCATTGTTGTTTGATTATATCGTATTTAATTTAAAATAAATATATGAAAACTAGGTACACATATAATTTGGTTTTTAATGCGAATGATAGAGCATTCAGTGTTAGGCTATAAACTAATGGTTATGCTAAATTTATGTTATTAGTATGAAATATAGATTTTTTATGGGAGTTTGTGATTTGACATTTAATAAACTTTTATTTTTAATAATAATATTACTCAAGTTTAATTTTAAAGTTTATTTTCTTTTTATGCTACATCCTTAAAGCTTCTGTTTCAATTGTGTTTTTAATGTTTTAAACGACACAAATAACAGTCTTTAATGATTGTCCTAAGTTTAAAAACTTCCTAATATTTTAATATTTTTACGTGATGTTATAAAATCGAAAAAAAAACAAACATGACACGTATAGTAGAACAATTATTTTCCGTAATGATAGGTTCGATACAACTGTAAGAACAATCCTCAAATATTCTTATATTTCAAAATGATCTTACAAATAAACCAATTATAAGTCACCTACCTATTTGCAAACAAAAGTAGAACCACACAGTCCTCAAACACACACACTTAAAACCATTGACACTGTCCAATATCTAAGTCTTTTTTCGCAAACCACATATGTTCATTTGCCGAAATTCGAACGCTTATGGTCGACGTAGCGCGTAATCACGGAATCTTGAGTGAGTTCGGGAGCCTCGAAGCGTTCACGATGTCATGGCTCGGTAGCGACTGGCCGACCCATCTGATTTTAAGTCAGCCGTGTGAGCATCCACGGAGGCGGGGCTTGGGGGTCCCGCGGCACCCCACGACAGAGAGGGTGGGTCACACACACCAGCGCACGCACGCACATAGGCTTACAGAACAACCCAGATATGACGCTTTCCTCTGTCGATTTTCGACGTCCAGTTTTCAGTTATTGAGAATATCGCGCTGTTGTTTTCGTCTTTGGAATTTGATTTTTTATTCCAAATTCAAGCTTAACAATTTTAAATTAGGAATTAAAATTTGATTTTGATGATTAATTGTAGAATTAATGAATAATGTAATTGTCTCATTTCACCAGTCGATTAATGATAAGAATAACATAATTGTAAACGGAGGGTGGACCAGTAAAGAGTCGCGGGTATAAAAATCAACAAAAAGTTTTCGCACGCGGGCACAAAGGCGGGCACGCGGCCGACGACACGCTCGTCATCCGAAAAATGAGTTAGCCCTAATTTATACCGGGCTAATTTCACGGCAACTCTTAGTTATTGTGAGATTTGGCAATTTTATGTCACGGTATTCGATACGGCTTGTTAATTCTCTGTGATTGAGTCATCACTTTTAGTTGCGCCCGAATTGGGATGTGTGCTTATGGAATAACGGTATAATCTGTCTTGTTAATTTGATATTTTTATACGAACTTACTTTTAGAGCCCTTTTCGGTGTTTAGTAAAATATCTAAAGCTACACAATTGATACACGTCTAGTGAATCGTGTAAGGAAGCTTGAAATAACACAACAACTACTTTTCCCAAAAAGTGTTGAAGTAGGGGTGTATGACTTGTTATAAGTATGAATTGAAATGTTTTATTAATTTTATTATAGACCTTAACTTTTTACCATCTTATTTCCCAATCAATAAACATTGTTAAGCAATATTTGTCTCTGAATTCTGTAGCTACCCATTTTCGGCAGCGTGAGTGTATAAATAAAATACTCTATAAAAATATGAGCTAAAATAAGAAATATAAAAAGTAATTTAAATCGATGATCAACCTACCCCTTTAAATTTATAAGCTATATTAGTTTAATTGCCAAACCTCGGTTCCTTACACATCGAACAACGCAAACATCGAAACAATTAATACGAAAATTATTCAACCTTAAAAAGCCGTAACAAAGGCGTCAAAGAAATAAGGAACATTTGAAAG
Organism: Bedellia somnulentella; assembly: GCA_963576735.1. NCBI lineage: Eukaryota > Metazoa > Arthropoda > Insecta > Lepidoptera > Bedelliidae > Bedellia > Bedellia somnulentella. The sequence continues at coordinate 2,199,669 of OY755187.1, read as the reverse complement.
AAAGTGTTTGTCTAAGAACAATGTAGAGAACCACAGCGGGGCATCTAGATACGGATTTTCTTTATTATACGTTTTTTTTATTTGTACTAAAATCTTTGGATCCTTAATTTACGCATCGGCGACCTTGTTTAGTAGTTTTGCGTTTAAATTGTTCTTCGGGTACGTTTTGTAACATTGCGTAAAGGTGCACGGATCTATTGTGCGGTGCCGATCTATAGGAAGGATCTGTTGGGCTCTATTAACAACTTTTAGCTTTATTCTGTGTCTCGATGTTACATTTTTAGCGATATAACTTTAGGTTCAGTTCAACGTCTTTTGATAGAAATGCGGAATTGTTATGATGATTAGGAGCATTGGTTATGTCGAGTTTTTTGATTCTTTTTAATTTTAATTGCAAATTTATTAGGAAGAATGGGTATTCATAATTGAAGATCATGTTTGCTGAAATTTGATTTTTATTGTTTGTAACCCCTTTCAAGTTAAATGGCTTATATTTAAAGATTATTTTTGTGAATCAAAACTTTGCTTGGATCTGTTCCTCAGCCACTTTTGGAAAGTTGAGTGGGGAAAAGATGGCAAAATAAAGGATGTTGGTGATGTGTCTCCAACCGCATCGCCCAAAAATCCCTTAGAAAGCCCCAATACCGCTAGTCGCCTCTTACGTACTTACAACCACCGGCAGAAATGGGGTAGTGTTATTCTAAGCCGACACTACGCAGCAATTCTAAGCCGACACTACATAGCAAATATATATATATGTTACTTAAACGACTAAAATCAAGAAAATATTATTAGTTGTCATTGCTATTATGTCATTTCTTGAATCATAAGTGTGATTAATTTATCAATGTTTTAACGTTGAGGAAAAACATCGTTGAAAAATTCATATGGCTTTATTTTACGAACATCTAACAGTATATTTGAAAAAAAAGGCGATAGGCCTGTCCTCTATCACGTAGATGCAATGTCACGTGGTACTCTGAACACCTGATGCAAAAAAACATGTTCTGCAGTATTAGTACCTCTGCCACATCCTCAAAGATTAACCATAAGTTTAACCTTCCTATTCAAGATAGAACATTGCGTTCTATACAATGCTTACAGTATAGTATCAATAGTGTAAAAGTACGCATATGCAACACCTTACACGCACCAATGCTTCCACTGCGGCATGTAAGAATCGCTTTGTGGAACTCACTCCCGCCCGCTAGCCTATCTTCCCAAGTAACACGAAAAGCCCTCTAACTATCTTTTTCTATACCTATGCAGAGCTTAAAGCCCGTAAAAGCTCGTATATAAGTTTGCCACACGTCTTAAGGCTTTATATTGGCACTCCAAAATCATTCTAACGCTCTAAAGACGCATAGCGGTCAGATATTGGTATAATTCAATCCAGTTTTGCGGCTCTTAGTGGATTCAAGTGCCATTGGCCGTATAGTGGCATTAATCTGTCGTAATATCATGCCAAAAGCCGCGTAAACTCATGAAGATATGAAGAATAAATGTCTAAAGCCGTACATTAGCACGACAGGATGCCAATTTACGGCAAGCATTTCAAAGGTCAACTGTGTGTTGTTTGAACGGCTAACAGCAAATCAACCAGATATACTTGGCTTATTTTAAGGCCTCAAGCCGTATTTGCATCCATTTTGATGCATTTGTCAACCATTAGGCAGCCATGAGAAGGAAAATATTTGAGGTTATCTTATTATTTCTAAAAAAAGGGGACAAGTGCGAGTTGAATTCGCGTGAAGAGGGTTCCGTACGATGTTACCTATCATGTTTTTTTAAATCTGACTTAAATTTGTTTGTGCTAACTAAAAAAAGTATGAATGGTCCCTGATTGGAGAGGGATAATTACTAAATATAAAGTTTCCATTAAGAAAAGAAAAAAAAAGGAAAAACTTTTAACAGAAAAATAGTATGAAAAAAGGAATTCAATAACATGTAAATCATATATATTTTTTAATACCTTTATAATATTCACATATCACATATTATTTGGAAAGCGAGGGTTTTTTTTCAACTTCAACGATCTCCAAATTGTAATAATGGTGGCACCATTTCGTTAATATTTTATTATGCATAAAGATAAACATTCTAATCTATTTCCTCTAAGAGAAATAATTCCTTTGTGTTATGCTGGCACTTCAATTTTAACTCCTCAAACAACTATAACTACTAATAATAAGCCAACAAAACTCAAATTATGCTCGGAATGTACAATTATTTTGTCATTTCACACATTTTTTCCTCAAAAACTACAATAAATCGAAGGCGCGTGAAAATTTTCAATGGAAACTATACAGACATTCACAGTAAAAATCAAAGCGCAGTAATTTAAGCACAGAATTATAGTTAAACTAATACTAACACTTTATAAATTATATTTTTATAAAATAAATATGGTTGTCAAGTCACTTCACTCTCACTGCCATCGTCGTTCATCCATTGACATAAATGAATCACGTTTAATTGATAATATCACCTTTGCCGTGGTGTTAGAGATAATTTTGCAATGACACTGTAAAAATAGTTTCATGCCGTTGGCCGTATATTTGACAGATACAATGCTATTGGCCCTTTGAATGACCATTATGAGTCTTTTCTAATGCCGTTGGCCCGTATTTTGACAACAGCAGTGCTTTTTTGCGGCTTTTGGCATGTTGTTTGAAGCAAAAAATGCTCTTTTACGGCCATTCACCCTTTCATTGTCCAATATAATGTTTTTTTACGGCCGTTAGCCGTAATTAACTCATGCAAATGCCAATGTACGTTCTAAAGCCGTAAAATTTGTGCCCAAATAAGCCGTATAGTAGCCGTATAGCCGTATATATGCCTTTTACACAACCAGTTGAAAATGCTTAAAGGATACAGCAATGCCTTGATGTGGCTGATATGCGGCTTCGACGTGTTTCTTGGGTTAGTTATTTCAACTAATACTTGATGGTTGTTAATCAGATTAAACTTCGTTTTTTTGTTGTGTAGCCGTGTAGTGTCGGCTTAGAATAACACTACCCCATTTCTACCCGTGGGTGATCGTAAGAGGCGACTTATTAAGGGGCTTAGTAAGTGACTTTTGGGCGATGTGGTTGGAGACCCGGCCCCAAAAACGTTTATTATTATCATCTTTTCCCCAATCAACTTCCAAAAGTGGCTGAGTAATTTATCATTCCAAAGCTCTGGCTACCCCGTTAAGGGATTTATAGCCGTGAGTATATGTATGTATGTTTTTGTTGTGTCGGCTAAGAATAGCTCTAACGTATTTCCTTACATGGGTGACGTATGAGGTGACTTAAGGTTAAGGACTTTAAAGTGATTTTGGGCGATGTGGTTGAATGTCACAAAAACATCTTTTATTTTACAGTATTTCTAAACTCAACTTCTAAAATTTGCGTATAAAATAATTAATTCTGAGGCTCTGTTTATTGCTTTTTGGGATATACAGCCGTGAATATATGTATGTATGTTAAAAATATAACTAGTTAGGTGTAAAATATCACATTATTGTCAATAGGGAAATGGCTACCCTTATGGCATAATCAAATAATAATAAATAAGGGATAAACGTCTATCTGTTACCTATGTAATATAATTATATTTCTATCCTTCTTATATCTGTATTAATCACAATGCATAACCAATACTTTTTGTCTAAAATGTTAATGAGATGTACCCTTGTGTCCCGGCCTATTTGCAATGAATTCGTAAATTTAGAATTCTGAATCCCAAATTATTTTAATCGAGGGGAATATTAACTTTGAACGCAAGCTGTAAAAAAAGACTCATTTGCATTTTATTTTCGTCATTAAACATCCTTTAAAATAAAAATGCATTATAATAACTAAGGTACGAAAAAACATGAGTAAAACGCTGCTCTCCTAAAACCGTTAAAAATAAAATACATTACATACATACATACATATACTCACGGCTTTAAATCCCTAGATGGGGTAGCCAGAGATAAGGAATTAGCAATTCCTCAGCCACTTTTGGGAAGTTAAGTGGGTAAAAGATGGTAAAATAAAGGTTGTTGGTGATGGGTCTCCAACCACATCGCCCAAAAATCCATTTAAAGCTCCAATACCGTTAGTCGCCCCTTACGTACACCCACCGGAAGAAATGGGGTAGTGCTATTTTAAGCCGACACTACACAGCAAATAAAAAATATAAAATACAATATAAACAAAACCTTTTTCTTTGCACAGACAACTATTGTAAGTAATGTGGATAAAATTATTTAAAGCTGAAACTTTAAAGCTCATTCAGCAGATAGGTATGCCGAACCTGCTCATTTTTATCAAATTCTAATAATTTAACAAGGCATTAATAGTATGTTTATCTTGTAAAAAATGTTAAAAATCACTTTCATAGTTTTGATTAATTTTGAAAAACATTTTAGACAATTTTCTTATGGTACCTATTTAATATTATTATAATACTATTCCATAATGCTCGTTTTAAATGTTTAATTTAACTTTTTCATTTCTTATTTACTCACATTTTAACTGTCATAAACAATTGGTTTAGACTTAGATTACATTTCAAAATAAAACATAAAAATTAAAAACAATAAAAATAGCTATTATTTGTCAAGTAACCAAGCTTGAAATATGTAAGCATGTTGCGTCCTTCTCCATACACCTACTTAATCCACTACTTACCTATCGACACAAAAAAATATATAAATATCAGAAAACGATACTAAAACAACACAGATGCAATTCTCCCCACTGTAAACATACGCACGATTTCTCTCTCTGTCTTGCATAAGTCAAGTTGAATATAGTTGTCTCTTTCGCTCCCGGGGCGTGTTCTGCCTCCTGATTGGTGGAGGGGAGACGCGAGGCCGTCGGCAACCTCCCGTCGGCAATTTTCCGACGGCACTAAAAATTTATCAGTTTTTTAAAAATTTCGAGTTATGTCAGTTGTTCTTGAAAACAATCCTTTCTTTTGATCCTAAAAATCTGTAATCACTTATTAAATTGATTTCCTATTTAAAGACACTCAAAATAATTTTGCACTATTTTTTTATCAATCTTATTTATTTTGCAGAGCTTTTAATGTTACAATTTAATAATTTAGTTAATAGGATATAAAGGGAGGGGTTATAATGTAACTAAAAAAACCTTTTAAATTAACTTTTTCCCTCTCAATTTCCATTATTTCCTGAGCTCTGTTCTATTTCCTTTCTTGATAATAAAAAACTAATATGTGAATTTAGATCGTAAAGAAAATTAAGTATTATTTATTCAGACATACAATTAAAACTACAAAAAACTACGCGTTTTTAGAATAAGATATCTAATAAAAATTACAAAAACTACGCTTTTTTAAAATACCTTGCAATCAAGTAAGTTACAATATAATTTTAAGCGCATAAGTGTTTATAATCGGTATAACATCAGCACCCTTTCTACCCCTAGTTTATTTTACACACACAAATGTTAGAACAATGTAAGCCGTTTTAAGATACAATCTTAAATTATAGATTCAAGACTACTATTCTGATTATGCGTCAAGTGATTTTAAAACTTTATCTAGTTCAAATTGAGAATGTGATAAAACAGACAAGCGTCTGAGGTAAATGAATTTACATACATATACTCACGGCTATATTTCCCTAGAAGGGGTAACCAGAGCTAAGGAATTATAAATTCCTCAGCCACTTTTGGAAATTTGAGTGGAGAAAAGATAGTAAAAATAAAGGTTGTTGGTGATGGGTCTCCAACCGCATCGCCCAAAAATCCCTTAAAAGTCCCAATACCGTTAGTGGCCTCTTACGTACACCCACCGGATGAAATGGGGTAGTGCTATTCTATAATGTAACTTATACTATTCCTAGATATCATACCCGTGTTGACTGTCTATATCAAAAAGCTATAAATAGATAAGTTTTTTTCCAAAACTTGTATTAATTAATAGTATAGTAAAGATACTGAAATATTTCATATTCATATATTGCTGTGTAGTGTCGGCTTAGAATAGCACTACCCCATTGCTGCCGGTGGGTGTACGTAAGAGACGACTAACGGTATTGGGGCTTTTTAAGGGATTTTTGGGCGATGCGGTTGAGGACTCAGCAGCAACAACCTTTATTTTACGATCTTTTCCCCACGCAACTTCCAAAAGTGGCTGGGGAATTTCTGATTCCTTAGCTCTGGCTCCCCCTTCTAGGGATTTATAGCCGTGAGTATACGTATGTATGTATGAATTTCATATCATGCGTGTCATGAAACATAATTACTTTGACTACTACTAAACACTAAATAAGGCCCGTCTTGATTAGTTATGCAATTGGCTTTAAAAAGCACACAAAATGCAAATAAGTGCATAAATTTTACACTTCTTCTCAATTTCTTGACAATCAATTGCTGTTACTAATGTTCTTAATTCAAGCTTTAATTTTTATCGCTATTTTGTTTAATGGTTCAAGGTATGGGTGTATAAATAATTTTTATTCTTTATTTTACCATCTTCTTCTTACTACAATTCCAAGAGTTTATCGTTATCGTGCATTAGTAAAGTCTGTAATGATATGAAAGAATGAGTACTTAGAAGAAATTTGGGATGAAAGAGTGCTAGAAACGGCCAATATTACATGAAAATGTATATATATGCTCTAAAGTTGTGCTTGTGGATGTATTTGTTTTGTGTGTGTTTGTGTGAGAATGAAAGTTATAATTTCTTCTATTGAATCTCCTCCTCCTCTCCTATTTAATTTTATTGTAAAATAACTTAGATATAAGAAATTGCTGTGCCCCACAATAAGAACTTTTATACACATTGATGAATGCAATAAACGATTTGATTTGATTTGATTTGAATATAAATAGTAGTACTAATTAAAAAAATACGTTTTATAAAATTTAACTGATATTGTAATGCCCGATTTCTGAATTGAGTATTTAAGCTGAGAACGACTTAAGTATCGTTTTGTCTCATTCAGTTGTTAAGATTTCAATGCGACAGAACGATACTTAAGTTGTTCTCAGCTGGGACACTCAATTCAAAAAATCGGGCGTGAGTCTATAATCCCAATCTATAATTTCTAAAAAGACTGAAAACAATCGAACATTGAAAAGGAAAGTATAGGCTTTATTTTAGATTCAAACTTTGAGGAAGGAAGAGGTAAGAAGTTCGTGGAAAGGATTTTGTAATTTATTTCCAATGTGTTTAGATCGCTTTTCGGATATTCGGATTGAAAGTTTAGGAGGGTGGTTATTCTGTTGAGGGATGCGATGGCTCTAGTGATGGGAAGTTATCGATAGATTATTATTAGGGCGTATGGCATTTTGAACCTTAAATACTTAAGGAATAAATTCAGCTGTGTAGTGCCGGCTTAGAATAGCACGACCCCATTTCTTCCGGTGGGTGTACGTAAGAGGCGACTAACGGTGTTGGGGCTTTTAAGGGATTTTTGGGCGATGCGGTTGGAGACCCATCACCAACAACCTTTATTTTATCATCTTTTCCCCATTCAATTTACAAAAGTGGCTGAGGAAATTCTATGTCCCTAGCTCTGGCTACCCCATTAAGGGATTTATAGCCGTGAGTATATGTATGTATGTATGTATGAATAAATTGCCTAGAAATGTTGTTTGTTAAATCAGTTTAGGATCAGTAATTTAATGAATGAGATAGAAAAAGTCTTTATTGCATATATTTTATTTGTACATATATTACTAAATAATTACACATGAAGCAATAAGAATACCTAAATAAAATACATACATTTTATTGAAATTCTTAATTTAATTAGCAACACTGTTTCAGTGAGATAATATCTTTGAACCGTATTATTAAAAGCAGAGAGAGATTAAGCAACGTTAGTATTATATAGCAAACGTGGTGAAAAAACTTGAAACTAACTTACATACATACATATAGTCACGGCTATAAGTCCCTAGATGGGGTAGCCAGAGCCTAGGAATGAGAAATTCCTCAGCCACCTTTGGAAATTTGAGTGGGGAAAAGATGGTAAAATAAAGGTTGTTGGTGATGGGTCTCCAACCGCATCGCCCATAAATCGCTTTAAAGCCCCAATACCGTTAGTCGCCTCTTACGTAAGTACACCCACCGGAAGAAATGGGGTAGTGCTATTTCAAGCCGACACTACTCAGTTGAAACTAACTTGTTCTGTGTTATATATGTCGGTAATGTATATGATTTTTTTATCTTCTCTATAACGAAGCTTGCAGAATGCAAAACCTTTTTTGTACTTACTGATAGCGTTCAAATCTAGTCAATATCAAATTTAAGAAATATAATATTTTCCCGATTCTATTTAGATATATTTATCCCATATTCCATTGGATTTTAACTCGTAATTACTATAATAACATTGTAACAATTTATAAAACTGAGCCAAACATAAATATTTAAATTATATCCTCCTATTTCTATTGATGAATTTAGAAAACTAAAAAAACATAAAATGGTATAGTTTTTTATTATAACGAGTAGAGTAACGATTTTAGTGAAAAACATCTCGAGAACATGTTTTTATTAAGATTGAAGTCGATCAAATTTACTTTCTTTTAAACCGACTTCAAAATAGGAGGTTCTAAGTTCGATTGTTTTTAAAGCACTAAAAAGTCTAAAAACAACGTTTCTTAAATGTCGTTTTATTAACACTACCACGCACACACGGTCACAACATCCTGTTTTATAGTATAAATTTCTTGTTGAACCTCGGGATATTTCACACCAGGATTCAGTGAGCAATTATTTAAAGTAGGTACTTCAAATTTAAAAAATAATCACTCTCTTGTCCGCATTCTTCGTTTATTTTTGTTTGGAGATTTGAGTTAGAGCAACTATTACAAAATAAATTACTATTGAAATTTTACAACATAAGGTTATTGATAAAACAAATCATAAATAAATAAATTTATTTTTTTGGGAAATGATATTAATTGACTCAATAAAGAAAAAAAATTCGAGTAAAATGTCCATATTGAATGGAACACCATTACATAAATATTCCTTTAATATTGTTGATAGAACAGTTAATTTTTAATAAGCTCAAAACCATACCAATCACTTAGAGTCAAATTCCTGTGACCAACTTTTTATCGACACTACATGTCTCCCCATTTAAGTGTAGTCCCATCCCTAAATAATAAAAATAGGGTTGGACCCTTGTCGGTAAGCCATGAAGGGGAAGCTATCTATTCATTGTTCTGTATCGCTTTATTTCTATTTGTTTCAAGTGATAGTTAATTAATGGTAACATTTTTTAATGTAGTGGCTAATAGTAGATTACGAAGAGCATTTTACTGGTTTATTGATTAATTTGTCTACTTGTCCTGAAAACGATCCTTTTAGCTATGTAGTGTTGGCTCAGAATAGCACTGCCCCATTACTACCCGTGAATGTTCATAACAGGCCATCGGGGCTTTTTAAGTGATTTTTGGGCGATGCGGTTGGTGACCCATCAGCAAGAACCTTTATTTTACAATCTCTTAACTTCCATAAGCGGCTGAGGAATTTCGTATTATGAAGCTCTGTCTACCACTTTTTGGGATTTATAGCATCCTTGAACGATCCTTTCTACTTTTTATTGTAGAATGCAAAAAAAAAAACAATTTTTGAGATTTATCTTAGGTCGGTCACAGTGCTCACAATAAATCCAATAATAATTCATTACTTTGTGGCTACCACAATTATTAGTTAGCAATTATTAAAGTATAAGTGTGATTTTTAAAGTTTAACGCTAATAAATAGTTGATTTGATTACTATTGTGTTTGAGAAAATTATTCGCTTTATATGAATAAATTATCTTCATGACCCAATATCACTCAGCAATTCGAGTTTGTTTCCTCACGAGTTTTTCCCTCGCAGAGTGGGAACTTGCTAAATTTAACTATTTATATGATTTTAGAAAAGATTTTTGCCGTGTAGTGTCGGCTTAGAATAGCACTACCCCGTTTGTACCGATGGGTGTACGTAACAGGCGACTAACGGTATTGGGGCTTTTAAGGGATTTTTGGGCGATGCGGCTGGAGACCCATCACCAACAACCTTTATTTTTACTATTTGCCCCACCCAAATTTCCAAAAGTGGCTGAGGAATTTCTAATTCCTTAGCTCTGGCTACCTCTTCTAGGGATTTTTAGCCGTGAGTATATGTATGTATGTAGAAAATAAGCATTGTTGAAGGCTCGTTTTAAACTCTAAGTTTCCTCTAAGTTTACTTTCTACATTTACTCACGCCGTTCGTTCCCAGGTATAAGGCCATATGGGTAGGCAGAGACTTCTTTCGTAGGCGGGATCTTTACTTTGTACCATCCTGGCTTATCTCAGGAACTTATTTACAATTCATACATACATATACTCACGGCTATATTTCCCTTAAAGGGGTAACCAGAGCTAAGGAATTATAAATTCCTCAGCCACTTTTGGAAGTTGAGTGGGGAAAAGATGGTAAAAATAAAGGTTTTTGGTGATGGGTCTCCAACCGCATCGCCCAAAAATCTAATAAAAAGCCCCAATACGCTTAGTCGCTTCTTACGACACCCGTAGGTAGAAAGGGGTAGCTACATTCTAAAGAGGCACTACATGGGAACTTATTTAATCTTCACAATTTTAGTCTTAAGACGCTTCCTTTTTTGAGCTCATGTTGTATTTATTATGTTTTTATTGTGTAGATTAACGCATAGTTATCAGTTTCACCATGTTATTGGACATTTATCTCACATGACTTTTATTTATTTACCTCTCCATTAAAAGAATGTCTGGAAGAGATCGCTTTTAGTGATAAGAAAGCCAATTGTACTTTTGTTATTTAATTCTGTTTATTTGTAAATGTTTTTTCCTTTTTGATGTGCAATAAAGAGTTTTCTATTCTATTCTATTTGATCTAAATGTCTCCACCATAGTCTTCCTCTATCATACCGTGCCGTACATCCCCAAAGGAAATATAGAGATACCTCTAGACAAGACAACGACACGACTAAACACTTATTTTTAACCTATAGCGACATCTATTAACAGTAACACGCGATAACTATTCTTTAATCTACATATGAGTTCAAAAGGTCACAACCTCATAAACATAACTTTTGAATGTGCAAGTTTGCCACATGATATTGCAACCCTCTAATAGATGGCGTTAGTGGAGTAAATTAGATTGTTATTAAATGCCTATTTATAATATTTATGTAGGTTTATATAGTTTGCAAATTAACACACAACAAATATTTATTGGTGTGTTTTGAACAGTTTTTATATCGTATGTTATCAGAGTATAGCAGAGAATTGGTTGGTACGAAAACCATATGATATTAGTTCACTCAGTGTTCTATCACCAAATTTATGCTTGACAATATTATTATAATGATTACATGAACTGTTGTGGGTAACTAACGATATTAGGGCCTTTAAGAGATTTTTGGGCGATGCGGTTGGAGACCCATCACCAACAACCTTTATTTTTACCATCTTTTCCCCACTCACATTTCCAAAAGTGGCTGAGAAATTTCTAATTTCTTAGCTCTGGCTACCTCTTCTAGGGATTTATAGCCGTGAGTATATGCATGTATGTACCTACCAGAACTGTGTTGTGCATGCAGTATCCACATTATAAAGTTGATATTACACGACACGACACGACATAGTAAAAACTAAAAGGCCACGTCTCTGTGCCGTATGTCATGACTGGTCAAAGACCTTTGTCTTTAGACTCGGCGGAAATTTTAACGAGAAGATATGGCGCAGCTTTCCGAACGCTGCCCAGCCGAGCTGGATTCGGCGGTTGACCTCATTCTCGAAGTTGACTCTACCTAACCGAATGGTTTGTTCCAGGTATACATATTGGTCAACAACTTCGAGTGTAGATTCTCCAAGCTCAACAGGAGCGGGTACAACATGGCTATTCGACATGACTTTCGTCTTGTCCATGTTCATTTTAAGACCCACTCTCTCAAATACACTACTGAGGTCATTCAGCATTTTACTTAAATCTTCCGTGGTTTCAGCCAAATCTACAATATCATTAGCGAATCGTAGATGCGTGATGTACGTTCTCGCCGTTGATGTTGATGCCGAGCCCTTCCTAGTCCAGAAGCTTAAAGACATCTTCAAATGCCGCAGTGAACAGTTTCGGAGAAATCACATCTCCGGAGTCGGACCGACATAGTGGCGTTTTCATACAAACACTTTACCATCTCGATATATCTGTAATCAATATGGCACCTCTGTAAAGATTCAAGTATAGCCCATCGTTCCATCGAATCGATGGCTTTTTCATAGATCACGAGCCCTAGGCACAATGGCAGATTATACTCCTTGATCTTCTGTATAATCTGGCGCAGGGTGTGAATGTGGTCTATGGTATCAAAGCCTTTTTGGAACCCGGCTTGTTCGGGAGGCTGGAAGTTGTCAAATCTACGAGACCGTTTGTCTCGTAGATTTCGTGATGACTCTGGAGAACAGTTTGTATACATGGCTCAGAAGCGATATAGGCCTGTTGTTCTTCAAGAGGGTACTATCACCCTTCTTAAAGAACAACACAACAACACTTCTATTCTATGATTCTGGCGTGTTCCCTTTGTGAAGAACTGCAGACAGAGCTTCCTGATTAAAATGCCTTTGCCAATTTTAATAGTTTAGTGGGGAAGCGATGTTGAAATAACAATTTGTTAAAAAGGAGTCTAATCTAAGAAGGTCTATCATCTTTCGACTCCCGCGGGAAGAAATGGCTCACTAGTCACTACAATTCCAAGATACCACATCTAGCCAATACATCAAAACGCGTTCACATCAAAGTAAGCAACCCAAACAAATAAAGAAGTTAAAACCAGCGGCATCCATTGTCGGTGATATCAAAACATACCGCCATTGTGTTGCGGTGTTTTGCCTTGTTGTGATTACGCTTGCGCAATAGTGATATTCGTGTCTTTCAATAGCGGCAAATTATCTTTTGTGGATTTAACTGTAGTTGGAATCCTCTTTTAATCGACTGGGGGATTTTGCGTGTGTATGTGAAGTTGTAGGCGATGTTTGTAACTATTTTTGGAGTAAAATAGAAGTATGGTACCAATTTGCCGTGTAGTGCCGGCTTAGATTGTTACTACCCCTTTCTACCCACAGGTGTTGTAAGAGGTGACTAAGGGTATGGGGCTTTTTAAACTGTTTTTTTGGGCGATGTGGAGATCTATCGACAGCGATACTTTATTTGTACCATCTTCTCCCCTATCAACTTCCAAATGTGGCTGAGGAGTTTCTACCTCTTAAGCTCTGGCTACCCCTTTTTGGGATTTATGGCCGTGAGTATGTGTGTGTGTGTAGCAATCAACAGTCTGTTATGCGGGGTGTTCTTCAGGGTGTCATTTTTTTACCTATCTGTGATGCTGTGAAATAGCATTTGTTGCAACGTTGTCTTTATGAGCCTTACTTCAGCATTTATTTATATAGCCTTCGAGGATATATATTCAGGAACAAACATACAACTATTTTAACAGTTATGCTGAAATTGGAGTATAAAAAAAATAAAATGGCTTCGGCACTTAGGAAGGCTGGATGGAAGTAAATTAGTAAAAGAGATAAATAGAGCCAATATGAATCGTAATATAATAGCGCGAATGAAAAGATTGATGAATGTACTCGTAAATGTAGCTCAAGAAGTTCTATAACAATAGTAAAGTGGAGAGAGATGTGCGTATGATTTAAATTTCCACATACATATATACACATACTCACGGCCGTAAATCCCAAAAAGGGGTAGCCAAAGCTTCAGAGCTAGAAACTCCTCAGCCGCATTTGGAAGTTAATAGGGGAGAAGATGGAAAAAATAAAGTATCGTTGGTGATGGGTCTCCAACCACATCGCTCAAAAACCACTTAAAAAACCCCACACCCTTAGTCGCCTCATACGACACCCTCGGGTAGAAAGGGGTAGTGATATTCTAAGCCGGCACTACACGGCTAAATTTCTACAGCGGTTTAAAATTGTAAATTATCTTAATGAAATTGGTACCCCTAGTTGAAAATTGTAAAGGTCTTTGTAACACCTTCGAGAAATTGCGGCGTAAGGCTAAATAATCCTATCCTCCTATAAATACGTGTACGTGAAATGGTGGTTGTTTCAAACTTCTCTATTAAGAACTAAAACAATATATTACAGAAATTACGGTCAACGAAAGTAATACGAAATTTAGACCGTTTAGAATTTCCTGTTCATCATTTTAATAAGTAATATTAAGGAAGGGATTAGATATTTAGATATTTGTTACTGAATTGCGTCAAACCAAAACTATTTATCAGATTTTAAATGAATTTGGCACTCATGTTGAAAAAAGCAGCTCGATATTATTCCTGAAAAGAATCTTCAAGCTGTGAGATACTAAGATATTAAATAAAACAAGGCATGGCAACTAGGTTTTTTATGGAAAATGTTATACATTAAGAAACCAAAATTTTAACTACTGACGCTATCAAGTCGACTTTTCTCCATAAAATACAGCATTTACTTATAAAACTCATTTCATTGTAACCGCTAAGAACTAAACATTAAGCTGTTCACACCGGCGTTGTTCCACGGGTCCCGCCACACCGCGGCTGCGTACCAAATATGAAATAACTTCGTACAGACTTAGGTACGTCTGATGTTCGCGGGTCTTGGTGCTTGGGTAATGTTTTATTTTAGAATTGGCCTAGACGTCGTTTTTAAAAGATACCCTTTTATATTTTAAATCGATTAAAGACATCAAACTAAACAACTTTGCCTATGGAATGCATATCTAAAATATTGTAATTTTCAAAATAATTAATACATAAAAAGTGTCGCTGCCTATATCAAACTGAGAAAGTATAGTGAGGTTCTTAGCCTCAATTGAAATAAAAAAAACACATCTTGAAGGATTTGAACAGATGTTTTTTTTATTTTAGCTTAGGCTAAGAAACTTACCATACTTTCCCAGTTTAATCTAGGCAGTGACATTTTTTAAGAATTAATTATTTTAAAAATTCGTTTTTTTTTAGAAAAATGTTCCATAGGCAAAGTTGTTTAGTTTGATGCCTTTTATCAATTTAAAATCTGGGTATGTTTAGAAACGAGGTCGAAGCCAATTGAACAGAAAACTCAGAAAAGTTTGTCTTTACAGATTATTGTTATTTAAAATCTTTTTGTTCATGAAAACCTCATGTGGGATTATTACTAATAAATAAAGAATAAACAAAGGAAAGAAAAATTTCGACACAGGCGGGAATCGAACAACATTTGCATTCTATCTGAAAAGGTAGACAAGTGGCCTTCTGAATTAGTCAAAATTCGGAGGTAAGAAACGCAAACACTACTTACATAATAACATAAACGTTCACGCCGTTTATCCCCGAAGGGGTTGGCAGAGGTACCAATACTTCTGAACTCACATGGCAGCGCCATCTAGTGTCCAGGTAAGGTACCCACGTTTTGCTTAGACAGTGTACTCACGTGTAAAAGAAATAAAGGATAGAAGAATTTCGCGCTGGCAACCATTGACACGGTAGCTCAATTGGCAGAGCGACGGGGGCGTATACCCGAGGTAGCGGGTTCGATTCCCTCCTGAAGCGAAATTTTTCTTTCCTTTATTTATTCTTTATTTATTAGATTATTGTTAATTAGAAGTACGGTAAGCTGTGTAATCACATAGGTAATTCCATACAATCTTTGCATGGCGAGTTCAGTAAACCCACCTTACCAATACACTTGATAGATTTTTGCTAAGTCATATGATGCGATAATCCTTAGAAAGCACCGGGTGTTAGTGTAATGATAACCATTAAAGTTTTGGTCCTTAACAGAGACTGGACGAAACGCTAATTTTAATGCTTTCAAATTTAAAAAAGGGAATCCATGGTAATGGCCTATCTTATCAAAGATTTACCCCCCTTAGTTGAGATCACGATTTACAAAACTAACATATCGAAGGTTCAAGTTCATTTTATGAGAAGTTTTTCCTTTTAAAATCCCATCGGGAAATTATAACGGAAACTCCCTCTCAAACTTTGATGGGAAACCCTTCTCTTAGGGTATTTTAGCGGCTTAAAATATCCAGCAAAAACCACCGTAAGGGCATACAGTCCTTTAAAAGCTACATTATTCTTAAATAACAAGTTATATTTTTTCATTACCTATACATCAATACGATTACAACAGCAATATACATTCATAAACTAATCCGAAGTATCAAGACACATGCCCACACTATACTAAGACCAGAAGGCTAATTCAGTGATGCGTTCTGACAAAATGACGTCTCCTGTGAAGTGAACTATGAAAATAGGATTTCTTTGTGCCTCTCCCCCTTCACCCCTTACGCCCTAATACCACCCCTACAGAGGGAAGGATTAGAAAGATTATCAAATATAGATATCCAGGATAGATGACAGCTCTACGTTTTGAAATATAAATTACAATTATATTGTTACGTTGGTTTATAATTAGTAGGTTAGAATATGACAGGTATGATTTAATCAATGATTAAGTACGTAGGTTTAGCTAAGCCTTTTAAGTTGATATTAGTGTAAATATATAGCTGAACTCTATTTCTCTGGCTTACGCAATAACTTAGAAACTATTTCAACAATTATTGTGTTATATTTTTAGATTTTAGCCGTGTGTAGTGTCGGCTTAGAATAGCACTACCCCTTTTCTTCCGGTGGGTGTACGTAAGAGGCGACTAACGGTATTGGGGCTTTTAAGGGATTTTTGGGCGATCCGGTTGGACACCCATCACCAAAAACTTTTATTTCACCAAGTTTTCCCTACGCAACTTCCAAAAGTGGCTAAGGAATTTCTAATTTCCTAGCTCTGGCTACCCCTTCAAGGGATTTTTAGCCGTGAGTATATGTTTGTATGTATTATAGCCGTGTAGAGTCGACTTTGAATGTCACTATCTCTTTCTATCCACGGCTGTCATAAGAGGCGATTGAGGGTATGGAGCTTTTTTTAAGTGGTTTTGGGGCAATGCAGTTGAAGAACCATCATCAACGATCGCCCCCGGTCAAGCTGAGGCTTAGTCACTACGAAAACAAATTCGACAATGTCTGCTGACGTATTTAAACGATATAATGGTCAAGTTTAATTATTTTGAATGAATAGAAGAATCTAAAAATAGCTATTGAAATGTATTAGTCGTTGACCTTACTATATTCGGCACGATGTGGGCGATCTTTTTAAGTAATAGAAAAAGTATCTCAGTTTTTGCCAAATTTCATGCAACATTCGTACTGTATATTGCCAAAGGTATAACTACATTGTATCTTACCTCCTTATATAATTACGATTATAATCAGAAAAAGGAGTATCTAAAGGTTTGGAATCAACATTTTAATAAATTCCTAGCTACGTCTATAAGTCGAGATACGACAGATTAACTAATAGGGTACTAGGTATAGAAGTAAGATGATGGGGGTAGTATACTGACCGAAATAAATGGGAAGAAATGTAATAATGCTATTCTAAGTCGACAGAACCGGGTTTCATGCTTAGTATTTGCATGGCATCGTTTATATTACATTTTCAGTGTTGAATCTTTTATACATACATTCATAAACTCACGGCTGTAAATCCATAGAAGGGGTAGCCAGAGCTTTAGAATAAGACATTTCTCAGCAGCCACTTTTAGAAGTTGAGAGGGTTAAATATTGTAAAGTAAAGGTATCAAACTGCGTTGCCCAAAAAATACTAAAGAGTTCCAATAACCTCATTTGTTTCCCACCAACACCAACGGGAAGAAATATCATCCAAATTATGTTTAAACAGTGTACATACATACATACATACATATACTCACGGCTATAAATCTCTAGAAGGGGTAGCCAGAGCAAAGGAATCAGAAATTCCTCAGCCACTTTTGGAAAATTGAGTGGGGAAAAGATGGTAAAGTAAAGGCTGTTGGTTGTTGGTGATGGGTCTCCAACCGCATCGCCCAAAAATCCCTTAAAAGCCCCAATACCGTCAGTCGCCTCTTACGTACACCCACCGGAAGAAATGGGGTAGTGCTATTCCAAGCCGACACTACACGGCAAGGAAGAAATATTATCCAAATTATGTTTAAACAGTGTATCCACAAAATATAAAACAGGAACACTTGGTATGGGTGTACAGTTTTCCTCGTGCAACTCACTATTATATACAAACGTTCGGCTCAATTAGGATTATCCCGCACATCATTACGCCGTATTTTGATATTAGATTTAAAATAACATCCATATGAGATCCAGCTAGTGCAAGAACTAAACCCTAATGATTTAAATTTACGTAAGTCATATGGTGAAACAATGTTAACTCGATTCAGTAATTTTGACAACATCTTATTCTCTGACGATCCAATTTCCACCTAAATGGACAAGTAAACAAACAGAATTGCAGGTGTTGGAGCAGTGAAAATCCTAAAGTAAATGAGAGGCCACTTCACTCTCCTAAGGTAACTAAAGGCTGCAATTTCAGCAAAAGGAATCATCGGACCTTACTTTTTTGAAGATTCTCGAGGCCGTTCAGTTACTGTTAATTCTGCGGAGTATGTGAAAATGTTGGGAGTTCTTAGCACCGGTGTTACTGAAATTTGCTGGCTATAATCGTAACACATGGTTTCAACAAGATGGAGCCACGTGTCACACATCGAACGAGTCCTTGCCGGTGGTCAAAGACATGTTTCCGGGAAAGGTGATATCCAGACGTGGTAACATCCAATGGCCACCCAGAAGTCCAGATCTATCTCCAGCAGACTTCTTTTTATGGGGTTATTTGAAGAGTCGTGTCTACATTGATAAACCGAATATACTGCGTCAACTTAAACCTCGCGACCTCGCGGTCTCTTTGCAGAAGAGTATTTGAAAACTTCAGAACTCGCTTAGATGAGTGCAAAAACCGAAACGGTCATTTAGACGAAATAATTAAAAGAAATTAAATAACAACTAATTAGCTTTACATAACATAATACATAAACGTTCACGCTGAATATCCCCGAAGGGGTTGGCAGAGGTACTAATACTCCTGAACATCACGTGACTTTGTCACCTGGTGTTCAGAGTACCCACGTTTTGCATGGACAGTGTACTCACGTGATAGGAGGCAGGCCTATCGCCGTTTTGTACGAATACACTGTCACATGACTAAGTACAACTCAGCCATATGGGTTTCCTCACGATGTTTTCCCTCACCGTTAACAACCATGATAAATTAACCACACATATGTCTTTAGAAAAGACAAATTGGTGTAGGCCCGACCCAGGATTTGAACACTAGTCGTTTGCACGATAACCGAGTGTTCTACCCAATGGGCTATCACGGTTAATTAGCTTTTTCGTAAATAAACGATTTCGAAAATATGTTAAATGGATTTTTTTGTTTACTATTTTTTCAAATATTAACTAATTCATGGCCAACCTTATCTATACTTATGAAGAGCAAAGTTTCTTTTTTTGGTTGTTTATATGTAAAAATAGGCTACCTTACCAACCACCCGCCTCTAAAAACTATTTTGTAAACAGAAACTTATTGGAGCGAAGCTCCATTTACCCCCGACTTTTGCATTTCGTTGTGATCGTACTCCTCCCAAACGGCTTAACTCAGAACCATGAAATTTTGCATGGTTGTCAAGGACTATGTCTAGATGGTTTATGTCAATTTTGATAAAAATCGGAGGAATAATCACCATTAAAAAATTATAATGTTAGTATATGGAAAAATTACGTAAACAATGCCAGCGCGTGAAAATAGAATCTATATTAATAATTTCGTCACGGGGTACGGTAGACTCGATCAAAACCTTACCTGAATAATAAAACATAAAAAATAATGATTTTGAGTCGACAACATCTATCCGCAAAATTCGGATTGTCGAGTATTTGCTAAATTTTAATGGTGCTGATTGCTGACAAACAAATCTTAGTCGCCATATTGACTGTCACCCGATGACATAAACGTTCCGTTTCATAATGTTTTTCAATCTTTTCGCAAATGACAAGGAGGTTTCGATTGAGTCCACCATATTCCTTAACTAAATTATTATTATAGATACTATGTACTTCAGTCGTTGACGTTTCTCGATAATATTGTTTTTGCCACTTTTGTATCCGCTGTAGTGCATCACCAAATTGTAGTGCGGACTTCCAAACTACAATAAGCCTAGCAATTACGCAAGCAGGAACTTAGAACACGTTTGTTCGAATTCATGACTTATATCTATTCCAGTCAGTAATGACAGTTTCTGCGTCTCTATTTGTATTAATTTGTTCTGATTGTACTCATTATGCCGAAAATCGTATTGAAGTAATTGAAAAACTGAAAAACTGTTTATTTGCCTTAAAATTTACAAATTTAGTACAAAATATATGACATAATATATCATACACAAAAGTAGTCGAAGTATTTCATAAAATCTTTCATTGGTTGCTTTCTTCTTTTATTTGTTTCTTGTTTCTCCTTGCATTTGGTAAATATTGTCACAATTCTGGCAAGTGGATGCAGCGAAGGGCTCTTCGTAACGATGGCAAATTTAGTATGTATGTCGGTATTCAGCCATACGATAGGATACCCCTTATTGTTCGATAGGCCTTAACAGTTGGTAATTTTTCGAACTTTTGAACGCTAATACTCGAGTTCTAGAACATTTTTCCCAAAAACTTTTTAACATATTTTTTTTCAAAGAAAATATGTATTTAATTTAGCTATTAAGATATGTTTTTTTAAACAATGAAAATTGTAAACAATTTAAGTTTTCAAAAATCAGGACTATAACTACATTGCAGTTTTGTGTAGAATCAATCACGCGTTTAGGTAAACCAACAAGTATATTCAAAGAATCATAACAAATTGCACAGCAACGCGTGTTGAGATATTTGTAGAATAAATCGTTCAACGATAAGTAATATCTGAGAATCAGGCAATTGCTAGCTTCGCTCCTTTTATTGGCATCCGACGGTCCCATGCCAACCTAGTAATTATAACCTTCAGAATTAATTTTGTATGACTGGCCGCGTACTTGTACCCACTAACGCATGAAGAATGTTCAACGGCCAATTCCGTTCTAGATCCCCTTTCTCATTTTTTATGTACCAATAGTAGAAGTGGGCTTTGCTATATATCGAATGCAGCAGGTTTATCGTCAGATACTGCAGACCTTCGATTTTCGACAACTTCGATTTTTGTCATTTTCGACAATGAAGCGGCCCACCAAAGGGCGGTATGTCGATATCTCTAATTGTTTGTTCGTTGTAATTAAGGTCACCAGGCACTGCTGATTTTCGATTATCCTAATTTAATAGGTGTTTTCTTTTATGTTTCCATTAAACCCTAACTCCATACCAAATTTCAGCTCACTGAGTATTTAGGAAGTAGTCGTTCAATTTTGATAATCTTGAGTGAGTGAGTGTGTGTCATACATGCGAAACTTTACTTTCGCTTAACTTCGGAGCTAAAAGACCTACAGTCTTGTAATTATCCAAAGTTTCTGAAATGAGGGTTGAGGAATGAGCAATGATTAAAGAAATTTTAGATATTTTGGAACCCGTGCGAAGAGTTTACTAGTAATGAGATGAAATATAAAAGCCTTATAACTTATAACAGATATGAACTTATTGTATACATATATAGCTGTGCAGTGTCGGCTTAGAATAGCACTACCCCATTTCTTCCGGTGGGTGTACGTAAGAGGCGACTAACGGTATTGGGGCTTTTTAAGGGATTTTTGGGAGATGCGGTTGGAGACCCATCACCAACAACCTTTATTCTACCATCTTTTCCCCACTCGACTTGCAAAAGTGGCTGAGAAATTTCTAATTTCTCAGCTTTGGCTACCCCTTTTAGGGATTTATAGCCGTGAGTATATGTATGATAATCATATGTTTATTGTATTTGTTTTTGTAAACGGGTACTTTTTTATAAATTGACGTCTGCTAAGCGTCTATTTTGCGTGATAAAAGAACGGCACTACTCTAGCCATCCCAGCTTACTAAGGAAGTTCAGGATTCCCCTAATATTCTTGAACACCTCAGTTTCAGAATGATTTAAATGAAAATATTTCAATCATGTCTAATTAATTCGTCTATTAAATTGTATCTAATTAATGAAACCCTTCTCTTAAGATATTGTTGAAATGACTAGTTAAATACCCTGACTCTTATAAGATCTCAACGAAATATTCGCATAAATGTATGCAAAGTTAATAATAAAGAAGATGTTCTAATAAAGAAGCATCAAACTGTAGAATCCACCTTTTCTACACTAATGGAACTAAAAGTGCTGATTTACTCATTCATTTCAACATTAGGAATGATGCCACATACCGACAAATATTCAAGCCTCGAATAAACACTAACCAGTGCTGTGCAAAAAAACGAGACAAACATTTAATTGGCGCTCGCGCGGAAACTGTCACATTTTGACATTTTACTTGACATGGCGCGCTCCATACGAATTTCGAATGTCAACTTGTTTTTTTTTCAAACTTGGATCTGGACGGTTTTTTATCAGTCCAATCAGTTCTTTATCTTCTGTATCTTTACGAATATTTCGAAATGCATAACTTTATTGTGAAATCTTTTTTTTTATAAGTAAAACATAGCACTTAGACATTTTATACAATTTGATTCCTAATGTATTCTATTTTTAATATACTTACTTTAATCCTTTCAATAGTTTCGCGTATTTGAATGATTTTTAACTCGCACGATTCAATTGCTTAGCTCTTTATATTAGTTGAGCCTTCTTACTTTGCACACATATTAAAGAAAACTCAGAAATTAAACGCTATTTTTGAATTTGACTAGGTTTTATATTTTCATAAAAGTTTTTCTACTTAATTTTTAATAATCAGTGGCTTAAGTTACGCCTAAAAAGGTTACAAACATCGAAATACTTTTTTACTTGTGTTCGCTGACGACGGCCTCACCATG
Organism: Bedellia somnulentella; assembly: GCA_963576735.1. Taxonomy (NCBI): domain Eukaryota; kingdom Metazoa; phylum Arthropoda; class Insecta; order Lepidoptera; family Bedelliidae; genus Bedellia; species Bedellia somnulentella. The sequence goes on along the minus strand of OY755187.1, from coordinate 2,176,786 downwards.
TTTGAATTTCGAATGACGGGTTCAACCTTTTTCAAAAAGGAACGCTGAGTTAAGGTTGACGGAACAACGATTCAAACATCGCAATGGCTTCTATAGCAGTCATCACATTTATTTTATTTTATCTTGTTGCAGATTTTATTTGCACATACTACCTTATCACAATTTTAGTGAAAAGCGCTGAAATAGTCCTGTCCAACCTTCTAAGCATGAAGCGTGTGAGAGAGAGTTGTCCATTGAGAAGGGAGAAATAAACAGACGGTTCATCCAAATGCTGACATACCCCACTCTCTCACGAAATAACGAATAATGATTTTTTTATTTCACTTCTCTTCGAAGTGCCACAATAACTTCATAATGTCTTTCCATCAAAAGAAAGAAATATATAGTCGGATCATAATATCATTCAGTTTGATCTTTACCTTTAGAAACATGCTATTAAAGTAACTGGTAAGTCTACAATATTCTTCCTCGTTGTACCTGAATGGAACATGATATCAAAAGATTCACTTGCTACTAACTTTATTATTTGATACTTTGGGCGGATTATTATTATTTTTTATTCATTTTTTTATTTGTCGGCATCCTTTCATAGTTTTTATGGGTTATGTATAGTGTAGGTGTTTCTTTGATAGTGCGGTACGTATTTCATCATGTCGGAATAAAAAGCGGCATATTGTAAGCAGGTAGTTTTACTAGTATTGGTCGTAATTAGTTATGAAACTGTATGAAGAGTCATTGAAGTTTTTTGAGACTATATATATTTCTTGCCGTGTAGTGCCGGCTTAGAATGTCTCTAACCCTTTCCGCCCACACGGGTGTCGTAAGAGGCGACTAAGGGTACGGGGCTTTATTAAGTGGTTTTTACTCGATACGACACCCATCACTAACGATACTTTACCTCTACCATCTTGTTCCCTATTAACTTCCAACTGCCTCTGAGGAGTTTCCAGCTCTGAACCTGTGGCTTTTTTGAGATTTACGGCCGTGAGTATATGTATGTGTATGTACGTACGTATGTCTATAAGAGCAACAGACACCCAACACCAGGTTTCCAGGAAACCAGTAAATGGATGGTTATCTTCTTGTGTCTTGCCCTATAAAAATTAGTTCATCCTTCTTTTCCGAGGGATTCGTACAAGGTGACTCATGGTTCTGGGGCACGTTAAATTCACAAATAAACCTACAGATGAAAAATGACCCATATCTCTTCCCTATACATAATATTAGTGTAGAACTATGGAAAATAAGTTTTCACTTACAAGAATAAGTAGCACATTGAAATTTGAAACAAGAACAAAGCTCATATTACAATGGTTTGGGCATGGACCCAACATTGCTGCATACATTATTATATACTTAGAATCACCTAATTAGTGCTGTGTAGTGTCGGCTTAGAATGTGCTGTGTAGTGTCGGCTTAGAATGTGCTGTGTAGTGTCGGCTTAGAATGTGCTGTGTAGTGTCGGCTTAGAATAGCACTACCCCATTTCTTCCGGTGGGTGTACGTAAGAGGCGACTAACGGTACTGGGGCTTTTAAGGGATTTTTGGGCGATGATGTTGGAGACCCATCACCAACAACCTTTATTTTACCATCTTTTCCCCACTTAAGTTTCCAAAAGTGGCTGAGGAATTTTAAATTCCTTAGCTCTGGCTACCCCATCAAGGGATTTATAGCCGTGAGTATATGTATATATGTATGTACATTATTAGTTCCTGTTAACCATCGACTGTCCGATTGTGAAATCGCACGAACCAGGTCAAACGCTCTGTGGCAGTTGCGAGGGATTGTCGAGCACTCGCTAGGGCTCTCATAGACTAACATGGGAAATTCAGAAGTGTGATTTTTCCTGCGTGGTAATCCGATCTGGAATATTAGTGATTAGACACTTCTACTTGTCATCAGTGTGACAGAGTGGGTGATCATTGTGCAAAAGTTGGTCCTGATAGGTTCTATGGTCTGGTAGGAATTCCCTGACAAGCGAAATACAAACTCGGGGGTAAATGTAAAAAAATCTAGACTTGCTTCGCGGAACACCAAATTGGGGCACTATTGGCCCATATGTAGATTATTAAATAAAACATAACATAACATAAACGTTCACGCCGAATATCCCCGAAGGAATTGGCAGAGGTACTAATACTTCTGAACATCGCGTGACTTTGTCACCCGTTGTTCAGAGTACCCACGTACTGCATGGACAGTGTACTCACGTGATAGGGGGCTGGCCTATCGCCGTTTTGTACGAATGCACTGTCACATGACTAAGTACAACTCAGCCATGTGGGTTTCCTCACGATGTTTTCCCTCACCGTTAACAACCATGATAAATTAACCACACATATGTCTTTAGAAAAGACAAATTGGTGTAGGCCCGACCCGGGATTTGAACACTAGTGTCGCTTGCACGTTAATCGGTGTTCTACCCATTGAGCTATCACGTCGTCTTTTAATATATTATTATAGATTATTAAACTCAACTCTAAACTCAAACTTTCACGTCGTATATCCTCGAAAGGGTTGGCAGGGGTACTAATACTTCTGAACATTACGTGACATTGTCATAGGGGGCAGGCCTACGCAGTTCAACACAAACTAATATTACCAAGGTACATCTTCAAGTCATGGACTTAAAATAATAAATATCAAAATGGCGTCATGAGAACCGTTAGTTACAGATTAATTTTCTGAGGTTATCAAATATTTTAATAAATTGCTAGCCTATTTATACAATCATACATACATACATACGTATACTCACGGCTATAAATCGCTAAAAGAGGTAGCCAGAGCTAAGGAATTAGAAATTCCTCAGGCAGTTTTGGAAAGTTGAGTGAGGAAAAGTAGGTAAAATAAAGGTTGCTGGTGATGGGTCTCCAACCGCATCGCCCAAAAATCCCTTAAAAGCCCCAATACCGTTAGTCGTCTCTTACGTACACCCACCAGAAGAAATGGGGTAGTGTTATTCTAAGCCGACACTACGCAGCAATTATACAATCATATATGGAAAAAATACTCACGGCTATAAATCCCAAAATAGGAAAGCCATAGATAGCATCAGAATTAGAAATTTGCAGTAACATTTGAAACCTTATAAAAAAAATCGGCCAAGTGCGAGTCGGATCGCGCACTAAGGGTTCCGTACTATCATATATATAGAAAATCCCGTTTGTGTGAAAATCATGGGAGCCAAATTAGGTAAGTAATTTGATTTATGACGTTTAAAAATAGAACTACGGGCTAGATCTCATTCAAACCAATTTTCGTTAGTAGTTTGTATAGTAATACACATCATATATTTTTTTCAGTATTATCATGCCCATATTTTAGAAGTTACGGGGGGGGGGACACACATTTTAGCACTTTGAAAAAGTCTCTCGCGCAAACTATTTAGTTTTGAAAAAAATGATATAAGAAACCTCAACATCATTTTCAAATACCTTTTGATAGATACCCCACACGTATAGGTTTGATGAAAAAAAAAATTTGAGTTTCAGTTCTATGTATGGGGAACCCTAAAAATTTTGATTTTTTTTTCAGATTTTATTTTAAAATCTTAATGCGGTTTACAGAATACATCTATGCACCAATTTCCAATAATGTAGTTCTTATAGTTTCGGAATAAACTGGCTGTGACATACGGACGGACGGACGGACAGACAGACATGACGAAACTATAAGGGTCCCGTTTTTGCCATTTGGCTACGGAACCCTAACAAAGTATGCTCGGTGATATGTCTCAATAAAAAAAAATCATTTAAAAGGCCGCAATACCCTTAGCCGCCTCTTACGACTCCAGTGAAAGAGAAATGAGTTACTACTTTTCTAAACCGACCCTATACAAATAATAGCCTTATTAATATTTATAGCTGTGTGGTGTCGGCTTAGAATAGCACTACTCCATTTCTTCCGGTGGGTCGTAAGAGGCGACTAACGGACTTGGGGCTTTTTAAGGGATTTTTGAGCGATGCGGTTGGAGACCAATCACCTTTATTCTACCACCTTTTCGCCACTCAACTTCCAAAAGCGGCTGTGGAATTTATAATTTCTCAGCTCTGGCTACCCCTTCTAGGGATTTATAGCCGTGAGTATATGTTATTTTACGTTATGTAATATTTATACATGTACTATAATGCATATGTCGTAGCATGATTTGCAGGTTCAGGTGTTTTGCAAAAAAACTAGTTGGTTTAGTATGATTGCGAAAAGAAATGTCAGTTTTTATGAATACTGAACATTGATTGGTCAATTGCAGTGCCCCATAAATACGTTATCTCTGATTGGTTGTTAAATAAGACGTACTTACTTAATTGTTCCTATGCGATAGTTATTTTAATTTTAGTTACAAAAAGTACCTAAGTATAAAAACAGTATTATCATTTCCCTTCATAACTCTAGCTATAATACCTCAATACAACAATGACGAACCGATCAGAATAGGAGTAGACTAGCAATGAGTAATCAGCCAATCAGCATTAGTGAAGTACAATCTTACTAAACCTACTGAGTTTCTTTGTAAAAATCCTGGTAAGATTAAAAAATATTATTACCGTTGTCTAATTATCCGTGTTTTGCAAAATCCCTAGTTTTTTTTCTAAAAAACCTAAACATCAAATCATCCTACGACACATACAAACAAGGTACCAAGAAGAAAAGTTTTAGACTACTAGCTAGAATTTTTAATTCCTCAGCTCTGGCTACCCCTTCTTGGGATTTATAGCCGTGAGTATATGTATGTATGTACTAGCTGAACCGGCAAACGTTGTCTTTGCCACATAAATTATTTGTAAGTGATATCTAAGCGATAAAATAAAAATAAAATGTTAGGGGTGTACAACCCTTATCACTTAGAAGTTTTTTTTTTATATATATATTCTAAGACCTACCAAATTTGTATGCAAATGTTCATTTAAATTGGTTCAGCCGTTTTGGTGGAGTTTGGTGACAAATGTGACACGTGAATTATATATTAGATTTAGTCGCAACGATTTCCAAAATTAGATGAGATAGATAAAATCAGGACCGAGGTGGTCTTCATCAAACTTGGCAATGTCAGGGTGTCACGGAGAAACGTCATCTTGACAAAAACTGGAGATATACGAGATAGGAAAAAACTCGTTTTGAGACCGAAAGACGAAGAATTGATGGAGGAATCTCACAGATATTTTTAAAAAATAAAAAAAAAACAAAACAATTTTTATCTGCTTAATTGTGGTACAATGAATATGTTACATTATGTTTAAATGTTTAAATAACGTTCCTGTCTTGGTTTCTAAACGTTAGTGAAATTATTCGTTTTAAGTATGGCTGTGTGGTGACGGCTTAGAATAGCACTACCTGATTTCTACCCGCGGGTGATCGTAAGAGGTGACTAACAATAAAACATCTGTAACAATAATTATTCCTCTCAATAATTAAAACGAATAATACTATTGGTGTCCAATTAATTGTGTAAGTAATGTAAAAAACTGTGACCAGAGTCGTAATCAAAGTAAAGTAAACACGAGTCAGCGTAGTGATGGTGCCGAGCTAATTATTCGGAATAATTTCCGTGTATCGATAATAATTATAATTAGTCGAGAGATCGCTGTCGCACGACCGCCCGGGAACTCAGTGGTTCTCAAACTTTAACTTGCATGAAGTGTGATTGCTTAAGAGCTTATTCCATTACACTTTGTCGTTTCTTAATTCAGACGTCCTTCGAAGTTACTGCCGCAGACGCTTGTTATTCCAATACACAAATTTGTCTACTTTTCAGAAGCCTAGCGCTCTGAACGTTATTCCACTAGTCTGAATTCAGATTCTGTGGCTCTCAGACGTCTTCATTCAGACAAATGGAATAAGCTCTTTAGTGCCGATTTACACTGGGTTACAACGTATTCAAAACCATCAGTGATAGCTCAGTGGGTAGATCACCGCTTATTGTGCAGACGATGAGCGTTCAAATCCCGGTTTGGGCCTAAACCAGTTTGTCGTTTCTAAAACTGTGGTAAATTTATCATGGTTATTAACGGTCAGGGAAATTATCGTGAGGGAACCCACATGGCTGAGTTGTGCTTAGTCTGTGACAGTGTATTCATACAAAACGGGGATAGGCCTCCCATATCACGTGAGTACACTGTCCAAGTAAAACGTGGTTACTCTGAACACCAGACGACAATGTCACGTTATATTCAGAAGTACCTACCTCTGCCAACCCGTTCGGAGGTATACGGCGTGAAAGTTTGAGTTACGAAGTAATTATTTTTTATTGGGTAATTGGAAGTTCACTCATACCCATCCCAAAAAGCCTCCTATCTTCGCCTTTATTTACAATGGCGAATCTAAATAATTTCTCATAACCAGTTTCGATTAAATTGTTGATGTTTTTCTCAAAATTATCTCATTTCGGTAATATAGTAGTCAACACAAAGTAATTATTGAAAACTTACCGAATATTTTCCTATTTAATTGACATTCTATTCCGCAAAACTGCGATAAACATCCATATAGAAGTAAAGAAATCTTATAAACGCTTCTTGCTACTGAAACGTCCTCAAGAATTATATAGTATTGCCTAAACGATGTGGTTCGAACTATTTTCTACGGATTCGTTGTGTTCTTTATTGAAACTCGGAGGACCAATTATGCCTACTACTTTGCTCAACTAAATCAGTTTTAACATATATACGCATACTCACGGCCATAAAGCCCAAAAAGGGGTAGCTAGAGCTTCAGAGCTGGAAACTCCTCAGCCACAACAGCCCCCGTAGCATGAGGCGTGTGAGAACGTGTATGTCGCGTGAGAAGTGAGAAACTGACAGATTATTCATACAACATCTGTCAGTACCTCACTTTTCACGTGACATCTACGCTCTCACACGCCTCATGCTACCTATACTGGAAGTTGTTGGGGGACAAGGATGGGTATCCAACCGCATCAGCAAAAATCACTAAAAAGTCCCATACCCTGAGTCGCCTCTTACGACACCCGTGGGTAGAAAGGGGTAGTGACCATCTAAGCCGGCACAACACGGCAATCAATTTTAACCTAGGTCTTTATTGTTTATCAACCGAATCAAAACCATTTATGTAATCGTAAATCAACTTTTGAGAATCGCTGTTCAAAAGTTGTAAATGATCGATAGAGCGGCGGCGACAAGGTGTCACCGAGACGTTTTTGTGTTCGAATAACCAATCGATTCATTCAACCCGAATACTTCGCTTCTCCGGCGACCCCTTTGATGTGTTGCGACACATTTTATCTTTATCGATATCCACTCATACCTGAATGAATTAATGAGGGGACAGCTAATTAGATTCTCACCGAAAAAACTGTTTTTTATATCTTTTTGTTTATTCGAAATAATAAAATCGGATTAATACAAAGGTGATATTAATTCGATTACAAAGTTTTTGTTTTTGACATTTATCAACGAAGACAATTCCTAATTTCATACAGATTTGTAACTTTATGGTACAAAATTAGTACAGTAGTTTAAAATGTTACCACCCCATCTATTTTCAGAGATATAGTGCTAAGTGAGTACGGAATAACAAGAACAACGATTGACTGCTCATCAGGCTATTCATTGCTCTATTTACCGCATTTTTTTTACTTTCCTTCCACTCACACTCCACTTTCCCACATCCCTAGTACACATTTTACTTTCAATGTCGCTTGATATTCAGAAGTATGAGTACCCCTGCGAACACTTCAGATTCAGATATACTGCGTAAACTAAAAGTTGTGTTGAGGTGAAATTTAATCATAATCTCTGTATTTTAGAAGAGTATAATTTCCAAAATCATACCATTTCTCCCTGAAGAGGATGGCAGATTAACTACTACTTATGAATATCACTTCTCATTGTAACTTGGTGTTCCCGCGTTTTTGCTTGGTTACACTGACCAAGCAAAATGATAGGGGGCAAGCCCATCGCCGTTTTGTACGAATGTGAGTTTTCTCACCATGTTTCCTCTCACTCTCACCGTAAATGAACTACCCACTGAGCTATCACGGATGTTCCAAAAACCTTCCTTTATTTTTGTTTCAAACCTCAAAAATATTTACTTGAAAAGTAATGAAGCAATGTCATTTAACTATCAATCAACAACTCTTTACTTTAAAGTCTAACTCGTCAAGGAACTCATGCTAGTTTTTTTTTAAATTCCCACGTCATCACATCTCATTATGTGAGATTGAGCAACGCTCGAATCCCGGACGTTAGACGAGGGTAACCCACTATACCACCCGCTGAGCCATAGCTATCGTGTCAAGAATATGATGTCTCCATTTTATCTAAATATCTGCGCAAATTGACATTTCTTTACAGTTTTCTACAAAATATGACAAAACTTTTTTTAGGACCTCCCAGTAGTATTGCTATTTGAGGTTTTAATTAAGTGGAAAGGTTTTATAAACTGACGTATTGCGTTATGCGTGGTTATGTATTTTTTTTGAAGTTAGAGAGTCGACGTGATAGCTCAATGGGTAGAACACCGGTTGACGTGCAAGCGACTAGTGTTCAAATCCCAGGTCAGGCCTACACCAGTTTGTCTTTTCTAAAGACATAAGTGTGGTTAATTTATCATGGTTGTTAACGGTGAGGGAAAACATCGTGAGGAAACTCACATGGCTGAGTTGTACTTAGTCATGTGACAGTGTATTCTTACAAAACGGCGATAGGCCTGCCCCCTATCACGTGAGTACACTGTCCATGCAAAACGTGGGTATTCTGAACACCAGGTGACAAAGTCACGTGATGTTCAGAAGTATAAGTACCTCTGCCAACCCCCTCGGGGATATTCGGCGTGAGCGTTTATGTTATGTTATGTTAGAGAGTCTAGAAACTCAAAGATTTAGGCTGCATATTTATTATTGTTAATTGACTATTCAACATTTCAAATTCCATCAAATCTGTTGCGGTTTGAGTAATTTAATGCTGAACAAAGATCGCCTCATCGACCAGTGGTGACTTTTCACCTTTGTTGTTTGGGGTTGGAGCGTATTGATTACAAACAACATACATACATACATACATATACTCACGACTGTAAATCCCTAGAAAAAGTAGCCAGAGCTAAGGAATTTGAAATTCCTCAGCCACGTTTGGAAAGTTGAGTGGGGAAAAGATGGTAAAATAAAGGTTGTTGGTGATGGGTCTCCAACCGCATCGCCCAAAAATCCCTTAAAAGCCCCAATACCGTTAGTCGCCTCTTACATACACCCACCGGAAGAAATGGGGTAGTGCTAATCTAAGCCGACACTACACAGCAATAAAAACAAACTCTTTACAAATATAGAAAATAAAATTACCCAAGTTATTTTGCCGTGTACTTTACATACATACATATACTTACGGCCATAAATCCCAAAAAGGGTTAGCCAGAGCTTTTGAGGTAGAAACTCCTCAGCCACATTTGGAAATTGATAGGAGACAAGATGGTAGAAATAATTTATCGTATACGTACTTTCTCTTCTTAATTTCTAAAAGTGGCTTAGGAACGCATTCACAAGCTCTGCCAACCTCTTAAAGGAATGTAAACCAAGACTATATAGTATCAGAAAATTGCTAAAATCAATAAACATGTCACATCGCATTTTGTTTGTATTCGGGCTTTTTATTGGATTTTTGGGCGATGCGGTTGGAGACCCATCACCAAAAACCTTTATTCTTACCATCTTTTCCCCACTCAACTTCCAAAAGTGGCTGAGGAATTTATAATTCCTTAGCTCTGGTTACCCCTTCTAGGGAAATATAGCCGTGAGTATATGTATGTATGTATGTCACATCGCAACTGTTTAAAGTGGTTAATAAGGCATTATAATATGGCTGTCATGGTCGAGTAGTGACGGTTGACGCGTGTCCTAGGTTCGAGTCCTGACAACGTCTTTATCGAGCGCAATTTAACTTTGTCACGTTGCAGTTTATTAGAGCGGATATTGATTTGCTGTGGAATTTGTATTGTTGCGTTAGTTTTATGAAGGTTGGCTGTGATATGAACGCGGTAATGTTTAAAAAACATTATATTTATAATGACGCGGAAAGAAGAGAGTTTTTAATGAGTTTTTCAAAGCAGAGCAGAGCTGTGTAGCGTTGGCTTAGTATAGCACTACCCCGTTACTTCCGGTGGGTGTACGTAAGAGGCGACTAACGGTATTGGGGCTTTTGAGGGTTTTTTGGGCGATGAGGTTGGAGACCCATCACCAACAACCTTTATTTTACCATCTTTTCCCCACTTAACTTTCCAAAAGTGGCTGAGGAATTAAAAAATATTTGGTATAATTGTTTATGAACAAGCCACATTTATCAAACAAAACAAATGAAAATTTTATGAGAGCAATAGCTGAGTGTCGGGATAGTATACTTTTAACATTATGGGTTTTTAACCGACTTCAAATCAAGTAGTGTTCTCAATTCGACCGTATTTAATGGTTTTCTTTTATGCTTGTTCGCCGATTACTTCGCCATTTATCAAATGATTGTTAGGACATCCCTGATGAGGCTGGGATCCCATCGCCAACATTCCTTTATTTTACCGTCTTTTCCCTACTAAATTTCCAAAAGCGGTTGAGTAATTTCTCAAAGCTCTGGGTACCCTTTTTGGAGTATATATCCGTGAAAATATGTATTTTGCAAAAAATATTTTTTTGTGATTTTATAGCTCGCACTACACTACATTAAGGTTTCTTGAAGAAATCGTAATCATTTTATTTTAAAAATAGCAGCTTTTGTAAATCATTAATTTTGATACACAGTTTAACCCTTTATAAGACAGAGGATATATAGATAGCGTCCACCATAATTTCAACCTTACCTAGCTTCAAATAGAAGTGAAATACAATTAATTTTTGATCATACCTTGCCTTATAAATGGTTAAAATACGGCTACCCCATTTGCATTGAAAAACTCATTAAAAACTCTCTTCTTTCTGCGTCATTATAAATATACATACATACATATACTCACGGCTATAACTCCCTATAAGGGGTAGCCAGAGCTAGGGAATTAACAATTCCTTAGCCAGTTTTGAAAGTTGCGTATGGAAAAGATGGTAAAGTAAAGGTTGTTGGTGATGAGTCTCCAACCGCATCGCCCAAAAATCCCAATTAACGTTAGTCGCCTCTTACGTACACCCACCGGAAGAAATGGGATAGTGCTATTCTAAGCCAACACTACACAGCAATTTAATTTGTGTGCGTGCGAAACAGTCGGGTTTACAATGGTCCAACATCACATCATTCGAAAATGATTGTACTTTTTGAATGACGTTACTTTTACTTATAGTTGTATCATATTATGCCTACACTTCGAAGACATACCGTTAAGGAGAATCGGTTGAATTTAATTATAATAAAAAAGCACAACAAAATGAAATGAAGAGTTTGATGCAAGTACTACAAAGCGTCAATATGATTGATTAACTGTTGACTCTTAAACGTAGTAACAAACCGCTTGCTCGATGTAATTGTTTTGGACATTACATATATTGGACTTGGCAAATTTTAAGGGATTTAGTTGTTGAAGAATAAAACAAATAAGTAAGTTCATACATAATTTTTGGTCACGTGACTATTTCAGCTGTGCTCTTAAGAGAACCCGCCCTGAAAATCTTAATGACAACATACCTCCGCAAGTGGACTTGGGTTGTCTTGTGAAAGGTGCGATGTGACTTATGTCAAAGGCAATCTATACTATGTGACCTAGTGGTAAATTCACGACCTTTCATCTCTGTGGCCATCGATTCTGCTCCTAGCTATATGCCACTTAGTACATAAATACATATACATACATACATACATACATACATATACTCACGGCTATAAATCCCTAGAAGAGGTGGCCAGAGCTAAGGAATTAGAAATTCCTCAGCCACTTTTGGAAGTTGATTGGGGAAAAGATGGTAATAATAAATGTTTTTGGTGACGGGTCTCCAACCACATCGCCCAAAAATCACTTAATAAGCCCCTATACCCTTAGTCGCCTCTTACGATCACCCACGGGTAGAAATGGGGTAGTGTTATTCTAAGCCGACACTACACGGCATATACTTAGTGTTATTAATCCAAGACGGGGTAGCCAGAGCTGCAAAATAAGAAATTCCTTAGTTATTTTGAAAGTCGAGTGAAGAAAAGATTGTACGATACATGTTTTTGGTGATAGGTCTCGTACGACATCACCAAAAATCATTAAAAAAGCCCCAATACCCTTAGTCACCACTTACGAACATCCATAGGATGAAATGGAGTAGTGTTACTCATAAATAAAACATGTTATTAAAGGAAAGAAAATAAATAAATGAGTAATAATCCCCACATGAGGAATTCATGTCAAAAATCATTAAATTAAATGGAGTAGTGTTATTCTAAGCCGAGCTATAGTACAGCGTAGCCAATTGCCACTTTTTAAAAAAAAAATAGTTGTAATCATATCAGCCGTTTTACCCGAAAATCAATCAATATTTCCCAAAGCCTTTTTACAGTCTCTTAGGAATTCCACAGAAAACGATTGTGTTCGTACATTTCGTGACCGTCGTTACATACAAAAGTGCTGCTTTAATTTACTTTTGGAAAATCTCTTTGAGACTTGAATTCTCAAAAGAAGTTCGAAGAGTCCAAATATTACATCCATGTCAAGTAATCGATCACTAAATCAACTTTTCATTTAATTTTATTTTCATGCTCAAGTCAGCCCAGAAACAGTGGCAGAGGTCAAATTGTAATTTAATTTATTTTCCTCTCCTCACCCAATTTATAACGGGATACAGATTTCCTTACCATATGTTTATTAATACGCTACGCTGTGTACTATGGGCTTAGAATAGCAGTAACTAGTAAAATGTTGTTAAGCCAACTAAGGGTATTGAGGCTTTTGAAATGAAAGTAAGACGATGTGGCTGGAGACCCATCACCACCTTTTTAATTTATTTATTTTTCCCACTTATCCTACGAAAGTAGCTAAAGACTCTACATACATACATACATATACTCATATATACATATACTCATACATACATATACTCACGGCTATAAATCCCAGGAAGAGGGAGCCAGAGCTAAAGAATTAGAAATTCCTCAGCCTCTTTTGGAAATTTGAGTAAGGAAAAGATAGTAAAAATAAAGCTCCAACCGCATCGCCCAAAAATCCCTTAATAGTTAGTCGCCTCTTACGTACACCCACCGGAAGAAATGGGGTAGTGCTATTCTAAACCGACACTACACGGCAAGAATTTCTAAAGAATTTCTTGTTCTAAAGCTCTGTCTACCAAAGATTTTGGATTCATAGCCATGAGTATATGTATGTATGTATGATTGTTTCCTTGATTTAAGGGTTAGGCACCTCAGAATAAAAAACGGTACCCTCATATGATTACTTTATAATCCGTCGTCCGTCTGTCTGGCTGTCTATCTGTCTGTCAGAATCCTTTTTCATATATAAAAATACTGACAAATACACAGAGAAAATATACAATATTTTTTAATTAAAGATCATGGTGTGTTTGTAATTATTACTGTAAGCAGGTTACACAACAGTTTAAAAGCGTTTATAGTTCCAAATGAGGATAGCTTAATGTTTTTTATAATGGCTATCTGTAGATATATACAATCTTGGCCAAATAAGCAAAAAGTTTGCTTAAAATATAAGAAACTCATCTTTTGTCAGTTAAATTGGAACAGCTCAATACTCAATACTCAATCAAGGGATACTGTTCGTCAGAACCTAAAAACCCTCAAAAACTAAAGTTACTTTCCCTTTTTGAATGTTTTTGTTCATGAAAACCTCACGTTGGGATTATCTATACTTATAATAAATCTGTAGAGAGGTCAATTCTGTACATGAAATATATTTTCAAAATAACTATCAGGTGGTGATTAGGGATCGATACTGATGCCAAAAATGCAATTAGTAAAATTTTTGTCTGTCTGTCTGTCCGTCTGTCTGTCTGTCTGTCTGTCTGTCTGTCGGTTTGTATGTTCCTTATAGAAACAAAAACTACTCGACGGATTTTAACGAAACTTGGTACAATTATTCTCCATGCTCCTGGGCAGGTTTTTGTATACTTTTCAGCAGAGTAGTAAAGGGGAATTTTGGGAAATTTTGGGAAAACGGGAGAAGTACCTACATTTTTTAAGCTTCCGTCGCGTGTGCAGCCTTAATGGTTAAACTTACATAGAAATCATGTATGACGGAAATATTCTTCATAAAATTATCTAAAAAAATGTCCTCAACAGTTTATGTCTATCTTTTAGGGTTGACTCACAATAACACGTGTGATTCCTGATAGCTTAGCAGTTCGGAACATTCTGATTATATTTGTTTATTCTTACGTTTGTAAACCTCTCACTCATCTCTAATTTAAAAAAAGGTAACATTATTACCTATTCAATAAAAAAGAATCATAGAAATCGGTAGAGAAACACCGAAATCTTCTATACTTATAATAAATCTGTAGAGAGGTCAATTCTGTACATGAAATATATTTTCAAAATAACTATCAGGTGACGATTAGGGATCGATACTGATGCCAAAAATGGAATCAGTAAAATTTTTGTCTGTCTGTCTGTCTGTCTGTCTGTCTGTCTGTCTGTCGGTTTGTATGTTCCTTATGGAAACAAAAACTACTGGACGGATTCTAACGAAACTTGGTACAATTATTCTTCATACTTCTGCGCAGGTTTTTGTATACTTTCCAGCAGAGAAGTAAAGGGGAATTCTGGGAAATTTTGGGAAAACGGGAGAAGTTACTCCATTTTTTAAGCTTCCGTCGCGTGTGCAGCCTTAATGGTTAAACTTACATAGAAATCATGTATGACGGAAAAAATCTGCATAAAATTATCTAAAAAACAATCCTAAACAGTTTATGTCTATCTTTTACGGTTGACTCACAATAACACGTGTAATTCCTGATAGCTTAGCAGTTCGGAACATTCTGATTATATTTGTTTACTCTTACGTTTGTAAACCTCTCACTCATCCCTAATTTAAAAAAGGTAACATTATTACCTATTCAATAAAAAAAGAATCATAGAAATCGGTAGACAAACACCGAAATTATACATAAAATAATCCAGTGCGCCCGTGACCAAAACCAAATCTTTTCTAATTTATATATAACATACTAGATAGCGCCAGTATTTGCATCCTACATCACGTAATGATTTAGTTTTCAGATTGTTATAAATACTACATAGCGTTTTATTCCAAAATTTGCTATTTTATTTTATTTTATCTTATTTTATTTTATTATATTTGGGGGGCTTACAGCTAAATTTACAATATAAAATAATAGCATAGGCAGAAATAGGCCAATAACAAGCTGCCACATATGCAATGCTCAAGGTATTTAATGGAAATACTGAACAAAATCACCAAACTACACTGTTTAGGGAGTGCTATATATTAAATAAATTGAAAACATTGCGCTGAATTTCACAATGCTTAAGCAGGGACTGAAGAAAGAAACCTCAGATATTTAAAAAAACAACGCTACCCGTGCGAAGCTGGGACGATCCACTAGTTACTAATAAATAAAGGAAAGCAAATTTTCGACACAGGCGGGAATCGAACCCGCGACCTCGGGTATACGTCCCCGTCGCTCTGCCAATTGAGTCTACCGTGTCAATGGCTGCCAGTGCGAAATTCTTCTATCCTTTGTTTTAAACTAAGGTCGCGGGTTCGATTCCCGCCTGTGTCGAAATTTTTCTTTCCTTTATTTATTAGTTACTTTCCCTTGCTTACAGAATGCATGTACTATAGGGATTGCTTGTTTTGTATTGCCGAAGATAAATGCTGTTTATTATGATCTAGAACGAATACTAATGTGGCATACCAATAAAATAGTGCTATTGATTTTAGGTATCTTGTATGACCTAGGTTTCTTTATAGGGGTGACAACTATTGAACAGATTTATATGGTCTTGGATTAATACTACCTCAGTAGAGTGTCTATGTACATACATACATACATATACTCACGGCTGTTATTACCTTGAAGGGGTAGCCTGAGCTAGGAAATTAAAAATTTCTCAGCCACTATCAAGAGTTGCGTGGGGAAAAGATGGTGAAATAAAGGATGTTGGTGATGGGTCTCCAACCGCATCGCCCAAAAATCCCTTAAAAGCCCCAATACCGTTAGTCGCCTCTTACGTACACCCACTGGAAGAAATGGGGTAGTGCTATTCTAAGCCGGCACTACACAGCTACGTCTACGTCTAGCAAGAAAAGCAATTTTATCATACATATACTCACGCCGTTAATTCCTATTGGGGTAGGCAGAGATTATCGATCGCCACTTCGTATGATTCTGGCAAACCTCTCTAGCTTTGTTTACATCCATCAATCTTTTCATACATGCTCTTTTATTCTTCATACTTCGGACGCCAGCCTTTTTGAGCACACTTCAGTCATCTAATAATAAGGTTAAATTATTTGCACATAACTTTTACATAACCTCTTTCGTCCGAACAAAACAAGCAACATTCCAAATTCAAATCTAAATCGAACTATCACTTCCCTCTTGCAAAAACAAATAAATATTTTCTTTTAATCTCACTTCATGTTACTTATGCGTAGTGAGCTACATGTATTCATTAGACACATATTCGCACAGTAGTCAGTTAATGTATGAAGTTAGGTGCGATGACCCGGCTTGGTTCGCGTGATAGGTGTCTGTCTGAGTGAAGCGGGATGGAAAATTAAACGCTCCTACATCAGTGAGTTGAGCGAATAACTAGTTTTTGTTAGGTTGTATTGTTTTTTTTTTGGTTGGTTGCCTGAATGTTCATTGATTGATATGTGCCACTGACATTCTCATTATAGAATTGTTTGTTTGATTTTAGATGGGAGTGGTCTAGTTGGCTTATTCCGTTTATCCACCCTAAAAAATCCTCCCTAAGTCGGATATTCGGAAACGCATGTCCGATTATCCACCCTGAACGGGGTGGATAATCGGAATTCATAATAAAATGTTTCTTCCGATTTTCTACCCTGCCTATGTACAGTCATTTACAGATAAAAGACCCTAAGTTTGTAAGATATTTTTATTCAAACTGTAAGTAAGAAAGTAGGTATGTTTATCTTAAGCATTTTAATGTTCACGATGTTTCTTGGACCCATTTTGTTTCTGTAAATTACTGTACTTGGGGTAAAAAATCGGAAGAACCATATTATATGCATTCCGGATATCCACCCCGTTCAGGGTGGATAATCGGACATGCGTTTCCGAATATCCGACTTAGGGAGGATTTTTTAGGGTGGATAAACGGAATAAGCCGTCTAGTTGATATGTAGCGTATAGCGTATATATGATAGCGTATTTTAGGTCTTAAAGTAGTGAATTTGATAATTTTTGTTTAGTATCGGTTTATAATAACACTTACCCATTCCTTTCGGTGCTTATCGTAGGAGGCGAAAACAAGAGATTTTGATTGACAAAAAATTGGTTGATGTAGCTGGATCCCATATCTAACCATTCTTTATTTTAATACCTTTTCCTCAGTTAAATTCTAAAATTTGCTGAGTAATTTCTTATTCTGAAGTTCTATCTACCACTTTATAGGATAGATCTGTGCCGTGAGCGAGTATGAGAATGTAATCAATATGTCAAAATCATATTACAATTACAACAACCCTTCGGGAACCACTCATATAATTAAGGGCTTTTTAAGTTTTTAAACAGTATGCCTACTACTACTATAAGTAAATGTAAATCAAACAGCAAGTTTTATTTAAAAGATTACTTAGTTACACATGGCCACGTATTTTTTCAGATCTGGATAATACTCGTTTGAAAGCCATTTTGTATATTATGAATGTCGAACCCACCCACTTACACGAGTACCGACAAAGCAAGTAACCACTGGTCATTGCATTATCCTCAACAAATATGTCTCGACGACAAAACACTCCAAAGGTGTCGGCACAAACAAACAAACTCCCATTTGCGCTCTAGTGCATATCCATTACAAACAACAATTGCATTTCGCAAATCCTAGTTTCAAGAGGCTGTATAGAAAAGCCGCAATCCGGAATCCAATGCTTCCAGATTTAAAAAAAAAACTTCGGCGCCGAAATAGCGCAGGCGTACGGTATATCTTGAGCGAAAATATTTTTGTGTGTTTTTTGTGTTATTTGGTAGTGTTCGCCATTTTGGAAAAATAGAAAAGTAGTAAATTCTATTAGATTTTGGCAACTTGAAATATTTTTTTAATAATTTCATAAATTTTTAGGGATTGCTTTCAAATTTCAATTGATTGACTATAGCTAAAAAATAAAGTAAAATCGTTTATTAGAACTTAATTATTTAGAACAAAAACATAGAAAGGTTCTAGTATAATTGTTTTGTACTTTTACGCTTATGAAAACTCTACTTTATTCCGTTAAGAGTGTATGAGATAAGTAAAAAGTATTTACGTTTTAATATTTTTTATTTAGAACCATTTTTGCCGTGTAGTGCCGGTTTAGAATGTCGCTAGCCCTTTCTACCCACGGGTGTCGTAAGAGGCGACTAAGGGTATTGGGGCTTTTTATTTGATTTTTGGGCGATACGGTTGGAGACCCATCACCAAAACCTTTATTTTACCGCCTTTTCCCCACTCAACTTCCAAAAGTGGCTGAGGAATTTATAATTGCTTGGCTCTGGCTACCCCTTCTAGGGAGTTATAGCCGTGAGTATATGTATGTAGGTATGTAACCTATACTTTATACCATGGGGCTGGAGACCCATTTAAAACAATCCTTTATTTTACAATCTTTAACCCATAATACAGAAAGTATTGATGATGACGAGACGGCTGATTTGATATACGATTGCGTTTAAGTATCTATATATTTATGTTATAATATATGTAGGATTACATCGTCGTCTGACCAGTAAAAAGGTCATTCTCTTATTCACAACCTGCAGTTAGAAATGTAATAGTGTCATACTAAGACAACACTGTCAATTTCCGCAACTTTGAAAGAAAGTAAAATTTGTTAATTCCGCTTTCAATTAATACTTCACAATAAAAAAAAGCAACAACCGCGAAACAATACAAGTGAATGTTAACGCTTAAAAACTCGGGAAAAAAAGGGATTCCCTTCGTGGGTGGTTTCGGGAATGCTTTGTGGGATAATCCTGGATCCCGCATGCTATCCCTTTCCGCTTATCTCTGTACTTCATTGTATCTGGACTCTGGACACAATCTTTGCAAACTTGCCGACACGTATTGCAGAACCATTTTATTGTAACGTGAGAGGTGATTTTTGATTGCTGAAATCTTTTGATTTTCTTTTGTAATCATGGTTAAGTGTGATGAATTATGACACTAGAAAATAATTTGCAAGCAGATGTGATTAAGTTTCTACAGCGATTTTGCATAAATATACATATATGTTAATTTAGGGTATAAATTCCTAAAAGCTGTAGCCAGAACTTCAGATTCAGAAAATTCTTCAGCCACTTTTGGAAGTTAAAGAGCTTGTTCCGTTTGTCTGAATGAAGACGTCTGAGAGCCACAGAATCTGAATTCAGACTAATGGAATAACGTTCAGAACGCTAGGCTTCTGAAAAGTAGACAAATTTGTGTAGTGGAATAACAAGCGTCTGCGGTAGTAACTTCGAAGGACGTCTGAATTCAGAAACGACAAAGTGTAATGGAATAAGCTCTTAAGTGGGGAAAATTTTGTAAATTAATCGTTTTTGATGAGGGGTCTCCAACATCGACGCAAAATCACTCAGACAGCCCCAAAACTCTTAAGATCATTCATGGGAAGACATGGGGTAGTACTAAATTAAGCCGACACTACACAGCGGTTTTCAAATGTTTAAATGATACTTGCTTACACTCAATGCTATAATGGCTGAAAGCGGTATTTAAGGGAAAAGATTCCGTAAATAAAAACCCACCAAAAACATTCTGTAAAAAACTAGCCAAGAGCTGCTTGTTTATCTATAAAAAGTAATGAAATCTCTGAAATAAGTGGAGCCAAGTCTAAGGTTCCTTACTGCGATTATTATAGTTAATTTTACGTGACTTGGCCGTTGAACATTCTTGACAAGTTTAGTATGTACAAGAGCTTCGAAATAAAGGATTCCTCAGCCACTTCCGGAAGTGGAGAGGGGGAAATATTGTAAATTAATGGTTTTTGGTGATGGATCTCCAACCGCATCGCCCCTTAGTCGCCTCTTACACATACCCACGGGAAAAAATGGGGTAGTGCTTTTCTAAACCGCCACTACACAGCAAATTAATTAGTACCAAAACCTGTTTGCATGATTGGAAACCCTCAAAATACAAAAGAAGTTTTTAATGTAATTAAGATGCTATTCGATATCAAACAAAAAGTATTGAAACTCCCGCTACCGCGAGTGCGCGCGCAACTCAAAGTCCGCCGCCATCTTTGAAAAGCCGCGTGAACTACCGAATAATGGCGGGAATGATACATAAGAGTATTCATTACAACTTGTTTGAATCGACAATTTTTAGTCTTGTTGCGTTTCGTGTATTGAATTGAAAATAAGACGCGTCGAATTGAAAAGTTTACGCGCAAGTATGTACAATGAACAATAATGTTGCATTATGCAGGACAATAATCAATCCAAGTTCACTGGTAGAGTCTAAAGTTTAAAGTGGTAAAAGTATCTAGTCTTGTTGAAAGAGTTGATAACTTTAGTAGTAGGAAGTGAAGGCATCGTTTGAGAAAACCTTACACGTGGTAGCCTAATGAGTCAGTCTCGGGAACAGCGGAAGATTAGTCAATGTTTTATGTTACCCTGGAAAACCTGGGATGGGATGATTATATCAAACAGAATCGAACTAACAGATTCTCACGTTGTGTTAGAGGTTGAAGTACATTTTTTGCACAAATAATAGTGGAAAATGTAGGGGATTTACCCGATTAATGCAAAGACAAAGATAAGAGTAAATATTGGTGATTCAGCCTTATAATTAATTTAATAGAATTTTGAAAGGCGGTGGATATATAAAGCAAAAGCTTTTGTATAGTATCAAATGTAACCATACTACGTCATCTTTCACACCTACTCGTTCATGAATCACACTATTTCTCACTCTATCACACAACCTCACATTACACATACTTCTTCTTTTCTATTTTCATGCCTCTTCTGCCAAGCCCAACATTTACTACCATACATCAGCGTAGGAACCAGAACAGCATTATGCACAGCCATTCGAACCTTTTCTGACAACGACGGGCTCGACATCAGACCGTTTATGGCTCCATTCACCGCATTTCCCCTTTTAACTCTCCTTTCAATATCTTCCTCACATTTTCCATCCCTAGTAAACAAACTCCCCAGTTATACAAATTCTTTCACTTGTTCCACTTTCTTACCACTTATTACAATCTCACATTCGGTCATACTTTCCTCTCTCTCAAACACCATTGTTTTGGTTTTGTCCACATTCACTCTCATTCCCTTTATTTCGAAAGACTAAAGCGGCCAGTACACAATGGCCGACGATGGCCCACTGCTCGCCATCGCCACTGTGTACAGGGGGCAATGGTGTATGATGGCGGACAATTGCCGATCGTGGCGCGCAATGGCGAAGTTGTCGGTTTTTCGGGCACACTTCAAAGGAATCGTGGCGTAGCATGGCCGGTGGTGTTTCCACAATGATATGGCCGCTCAGAGATACTTATACTTTTTTGGAATATTTTATTGCAAAATGTATTTATAATCACTATATGACGTAAAAATAACATAAATAGCGCCATAAATAAAATAAATTACATACATACATAATAAATAAATAGCTGCAGCCATAATTACTTCGTCGTCCGTCGCAAGTGGATTGCCAGGCAGTAATGAGCAATGGCCCATTGTGTAAACACCAATTGATCGTGGCCTACAATTGCCAATTGCGAAGCGTGGCCCATCGTCGGCCATTGTGTACTGGCCGCTTTACACGCAGTGTTCACCATCTCCTGCAACATTTACCGTTGATGCAAGTAGCACTTGATCGTCAGCGTATAAGAGGCATTCAATGATGAACCCTCTCATTTTCAGTCCATGATCACTTTCGCGCAGTTCTTTCAAACAGTCGTCCATGAAGAAATTGAAGAGCCATGAAGAAACCACACAACCCTGACGAACATTCCTAGAGATCTCGAACCAGTCCGTGTCTTCTCCGTTTACTCTCACACATGCATTAGAATCCTCATATAGTGACTCCAATGCACATAAACCGAACTTATACAACACCTTCCACAAACACTTTCTCATTACCCTATCATACGCCTTCTCCAAATCAATGTAGTGGCAATACACTTTTTGGTTTTTTTGCCAAAAATGTATCTGTGTTGAAGACTTGATGCATACAACCCATGACGTAGTATGCAAGATAGAAAAAGGAATGTTAAGGTGGTTTGGGCATGAAAATAAAGTAGCGAAAGAGATATATAGAGCCAATGTGGATGGGATTGTTAGTAGAAGAAGGTCTCGTAAAACGTTTCTAGATCTGATAAAAAACGTTCTTATAAAGGGTCCAAAGTGAGAAGAATGTAAGGGAAGCAAGAGAGGTTTGTCAAGATCGTACTAAGTGGCGATCGATAGTCTCTGCCTACCTTAATGAGAATAATGGGCGTAATTATAAGTAAGTAAGTAACCATAACCCATTATAACGTATATCGCTGCTGAGGTGAAGATATACTAATTACTTCTGGAGTGAAGAACATAGCACAGGCACTAGTCATCAGTTTCTTTGGAGTGGTGCATGGAAGATATCAAAATAACGGCTTTATTCTTTTTTGGAACGTAGGATACCATCGTAGAGTTTCTGGTGAATCCGTAAAGAAAACTTTGAATCGGACGCTCTTTACTAGGTTGGAACTGGTTGGGGATTTCTTTTTTATTTTTTTTCTGCGTACCCAAGTAGGTGAGACCTTTTTTTTCTAAGCCTTAGCAGGAGGCCAGGAGAATTTCTCTTCCCACTGAGATACTTAATGTTCCTAGCTCATATCTTATTTGTGTCAATAATTACTCGCTATAAATAAAAATGTTTTTTTTTCTAACGGAAGACTTATACATAAATAAAAGATGTTATTAAAGGAAAGAAAAGACTTATATCCAAATATTCCGCGCTATCAAACGTTTAACCGAAAGATATATCTTAGTCATTTGGGCTGGGCAGGTCATGTGACAGCACCGACTGACAACAGACAAGCACGTGAGACGGGCGAGCACCACACCAACACAGCGTGCGAGAGAGCGTCAGCAAAACTCTTTTGAGTCTGAGAGAATTGAATTTAAAATTTGTATGGTTATTATTACCCGTGACCATGATAACTGAAAAGTTTTCGAAACGTGCCCGACGTAATAACGTAATAATGTAATAACACGCGATTAAAATATCCGAAAATCAATAGTTGTTTCAATTATAATGTGCAATCGTGAAAATCTTAGAAAATACTATGGTTATTATTATGTTTGTAGCTGCAGAATTTCGTATTTGCTTACTTACTTATATCGAAGATCCAGGTAACTCATCCTTTTTCTACACCCTGATTCTTTGTCATCATAAAAAATATGTTTACAATTACAATATACTAGTAGTCTGCTCTTTATTCGGATGGGTAGTGTTATATTGAATGTATGCACGATGAAACATAGCCTGTATTTTGTTCTGAAGGTACCAATAGTAAAAGTTTTTAACGAGATTAAAAATATCCTTCTCCTGCTAAGCTAAGCAATCATTCCATCATCAAGACAAATTGTTTCAGGCGTTCGTAAATTATAAAAATTGCATTATAATATTTTTTGGATGTTCAAAATATATTTAAAAAAACATAGAAGACGCGTAGAAGACTGCGAATACTACCGTGATAGTAGCCGGGACCAACGGCTTAATGTTCCCTTTGCAGCACGAAATTGGGAAGTTTTAATTACCAGTATTGATATAACTTTTTTCATGTGTATTATATATTTCTCCCCGCGGTTGAATAGGGGACTATCACCCATCACCAATAAATAACCTTTATTTAGTAATC
This sequence comes from Bedellia somnulentella, assembly GCA_963576735.1. NCBI lineage: Eukaryota > Metazoa > Arthropoda > Insecta > Lepidoptera > Bedelliidae > Bedellia > Bedellia somnulentella. The sequence goes on along the minus strand of OY755187.1, from coordinate 2,152,809 downwards.
CTTTCCCCACTCTACTTCTAGATGCGGCTAAAAAAATTCTAATGCTAAAGCTCTAGCAACCATCTTTGGGTTCAACCTTAGGATATATGCAAACGTTATATAAAAAAAATATAAAGCAAAGGGTAGGCATGAATGATACTTACTTACTTACTTATACTCACGCCCATTATTCCCATTGGGGTAGGCAGAGACTATCGATCGCCACTTAGTACGATCTTGACAAACCTCTCTTGCTTCCCTTACATTCATTATCCTTCTCATACATGCTCTTTTATTCTTCTCACTTCGGACCCCCGCCTTTATAAGAACGTTTTCTATCTGGTCCAGAAACGTTTTACGAGGCCGTCCTCTACTAACATTCCCATCCACATCGGCTCTATATATCTCTTTCGCTACTTTGTTTTCATCCATCCTCTCTATGTGCCCAAACCACCTCAACATTCCTTTTTCTATCTTGCATACTACGTCATCTTTCAAACCTACTCGTTCACGGATCACAGTATTTCTCACTCTATCACACAGCCTTACATTACATATACTTCTGAGGGATCTCATTTCCACTGCATTAACTCTACTTTCATGCTTCTTCTGCCATGCCCAACATTCACTACCATACATCAGCGTGGGAACCAGAACAGCATTATGCACAGCCATTCGAGCCTTTTCTGACAACGACTGGCTCAACATCAGACTGTTCATGGCTCCATTCACCGCGTTTCCCTTTTTAACTCTCCTTTCAATATCTTCCTCACATTTTCCATCCCTAGTAAACAAACTCCCCAGATATACAAATTCTTTCACTTGTTCCACTTTCTTACCATTTATAACAATGTCACATTCTGTCATACTTTCCTCTCTTTCAAAAACCATTGTTTTGGTTTTGTCCACATTCACTCTCATTCCCTTTCTTTCGAAAGACTTACACGCAATGTTCACCATCTCCTGCAACTCATTTACCGTTGATGCAAGTAACACTTGATCGTCAGCGTATAAGAGGCATTTAATGATGAACCCTCTCATTTTCAGTCCATAATCACTTTCGCGCAGTTCTTTCAAACAGTCGTCCATGAACAAATTGAAGAGCCACGGAGAAGCCACACAACCCTGTCGAACACCCCTAGAGATCTATCATCTCATATCCCATGAATGATATGAGATGCTAACTCTGAGCTAAGTGGCAAGCGATTGTCGAATACTCGCTAGGGCTCCGATAGACTAACATGGGAAATTATGTGATTATTACTTCACGATAATATTCCGTACTGGAATATTATTGTCTAAGAAATTCAGTGTGGGTAACCATCGTGCAAAATTTGGTCCTGATCTATGGTTTTGGAGGATTTCCCCGACAAGCGAATGAAAACTCGGAGGTACATGGAGCTTCGCTCTAATAACATAACATAAACATAAACGTTCACGCCGTTTATCCCCGAAAGGGTTGGCAGAGGTACCAATACAACGTGACAGCGCCACCTAGTGTCCAAAGTAGGTACGCACGTTTTGCTTAGACAGTACTCACGTGATAGGGGGTAGGCCTATCGCCGTTTTGTACGAATACTGTCACATGGCTAAGTACAACTCTGCCATGTGGGTTTCCTCACGATGTTTTCCCTCAACGTTAACAACCATGATGAATTAACAACACATATGACGTTAGAAAAGACAAATTGGTGTAGGCCCGACCCAGGATTTGAACTAACGCCTGTATGTTCACGGGCGGGTGTCCTACCCATTCTCCTATCATGTCGTTTCTGTCGCTCTTATCAATACTAATATATCTCTGCTACCACTATGTTTCGCGGTCGGCGGTAGCAGTCCTTGCTGCGCGACTTTAATCCCAGTTAAGTCGGTAAAAAATATGATTACACTTGTCTTTAGACTTGAGACCCATCACCAACGATACTTTTTTTTCCATCTTCTCCCCTATTAACTTCCAAATGCGGCTGAGGAGTTTCTAGCTCTGAAACTCTGGTTACCCCTTTTTGGTATTTACGGCCGTGAGTATATGTATGTATGATATTTTGTGGGTCAAAGGGTATTGTTGGGTAAAAATGTCGCAATAGTCCGATTACCTCAAAGTTTTCGTTTTGTCCCCTTTAAAAGATCTGGATTGTAATTAGTTTATTTTTGTAAAGTATTACTGTTTTAAACAATAGGTATTTAGACAAATATGGCCCTTCTTTTCATGCCTTAGTTGCATGGTCGAAAAAAATCCCACGTATTTTTCCTTTACTTTTATGGGAGACTTTTTACCCAACTTCGTTATTGTGTATATTATACTCACAGCTATAAATCCCTTAAGGGGATAAAAGAAAAAGAATAGAAGGAACGCCTTCTTCATGGCTGCTTTAGCATACTTGGTCGGTGGTAACAGTTCACCGCGCGACTGCACCATCTAGTGGAACCTTCCGACCATTTACCTAGCAATTGTAATCTAAATATTTAAGTTTCTCTTTTTATTGAAAATATATGTTTTAACATGCTGTGCCACACTATGAAGGTACTTTAAATATATTTTCAAAATAACTATCAGGGGGTGATTAGTGATCGATACTGATGCCAAAAATGCAATCAGCAAAATTTTTGTCTGTATGTCTGTCTGTCTGTCTGTCTGTCTGTCTGTCGGTTTGTATGTTCCTTATGGAAACAAAAACTACTCGACGGATTTTAACGAAACTTGGTAGAATTATTTTTCATACTCCTGGGCAGGTTATAGTAGTATAGTCTTTTCAGCAGAGTAGTGAAGGGGAAGTTTGGGAAAATTTGGGAAAAGGGGGAAGTTACTCCATTTGTTAAGCTTCTGTCGCGTGTGCAGCCTTAGTGGTCATAGTAACATAGAAATCATGTATGACGGAAATATTATACATCAAATTTTCTAAAAAAATATCCTTCTGCAGCATATGTCTATCTTTTATGGTTGACTCATAATAACACGTGTAATTCCTGATAGCTTAGCAGTTCGGAGCATTCTGATTATATTTGTTAACTCTTGCGTTTATAGTTCTCTCATTCATCTCTCATTAAAAAAAGTTTACATTATTACCTATTCAATAAAAAAAGAATCATAGAAATCGGTATAGAATAACCAAACTTATACTTGAAATAAGCTATCGCGCCCTGTCGTCGCACGTGAATGCTATAAGGATATTTTTTTAAAGTTAGCCGGGAGTATACATATACTCCCTGTATGTATATGTATGCAAAGTTTGTAACTCTGATTGTTTGTTTGCATGGTTTTATTTTCGGAGATACTGAACCGTTCATTAAAGCGCTTTCACAATCACAAAGCTACACTATTCAGGAATGCTTTAAATTGCACTAAATTTCACAAAGGTTGAGCAGTGATTAAAGAAACCTCAGATATTTTTAAAACTACGCTACCCATGCGAAGCTGGGCCCGATCCACTAGTGAATAAATAAAATTAATAAAAATGTCATTACATGGCATCATTCATTGGCAACGCCGCAACCAACCGAACTACCAGTCAAATCGGCGACAAAACGATCAAACCTATTGGCTATTTGAGAATATAAGCCTCTCCTCTTACATCTGTAACTCCTAAAATTGACATTGAAAAACTCTAGGTTACATTTTTTCGGAATCATATCTAAAAGTATCAACAATAAAAAAAACAAAAATAGCCCAATACCTTTAATGATCAAAAATATTGAATACAAAATGTGTAATCTTTTTAAAATAAAGAACGTTGTAATTCCCCAAAAGCTATTCAGTTTCAGGCAGCACAGGAGCTGGTTTTGCAATACTTTTCTTGATATTATTTTCTAACTTACCACTGAAGTGTCCTTGTTTATCCTTGTTAATTTCGGTGATAAGCATATTTGTAGGATTATTAATCACCTCGAGAATTTTATCTACATGTTTTGTGGACACACTGAAATTTTCTTCCACATTTCTTGGTAGCATAACACCGTCGCATATCGAATAACAATTCAAATTATTCTCTATCATCCCGAATTTTCTTTCTCTGTGATTGCTTCGTTTTGGCCCGAATGGGGTGAAAAATCCAACCATTTTGTATATTGCAGAATCTTTTATTTAATTATCATATAGTTTTCATTATAGTACATGGTTTAATTTTTAACTTTTGTGAAAGCAGAACAAAAATACATTTAATGCTCTTGACAGAAACTTCAAAACTAAAGATTTTTTTTACTTTATGTCATAGAGGTGTTTCACGTCACAGAGAAATTTTGTTCAAGGAAAGCTGCAAAGCCAAATCCATCTTTCGGGCCCATTTGGTCATTCTTTCCATAATGGGACTCAAACGCATTTTTTTAAGCTACTACGATACAGTTATTAATCCTAAGTTTACCAAAATATCCTGACAGTACCAGTCGACCAAAGGTATTGTTAGGCGATGTGGCTGAAGACCCTTCACCAACTAACCTTTATTTTACAATATATAACCCACTTATTGTCCAAAAGTAGTTAAGTAATGAGAGGTTTTCTTTTTGAGAAATAAAAAAACAACATAGTTTCCTAGAGCTCTGTAGATGGCGTTGATGTAACTACGTTACTTACCACACAATTTTGCCACACAATAATTTCGCCAATGTCAACGTTATAAACATGTGTCACAGCACCATAGAGTAACTTTTTGGCGAGTAAAAACAACAAAAAGAATGTTAAATATAAGTACCGTCTTTGTTTATTTACTTTTGAGCTATCTTGGCTTAAACTGATGTTAATTTAGACTTTCAAATCAGAACGTTTTTATGTACGTTCCGTTTTACGATATCATTACATCAAAGTGTGAAAAACGGTGTTACGTTCCGTTCCTACCAGTAACATAGCTAGTCTGGCGCCATCTATCCTGAGAACAGGGAAGAAGAAAAAAAGAAAAAAAGGAAAACCTCCCATTGGCCTAGACCTCGCTTTTATAACATACCCTTTTTATATTATAAATCGATGAAGGACATCAAACTAAACAACTTTGCCCATGGAATACCTAACTAAAACATTGTAATTTTCAAAAAAATAATAATAATTAAAAATTGTCGTACCTAGTTCAAACTGAGAATGTATAGAATGAGATTCTTTGCTTCAATGAAAATAAGAAAAAAAAACATTTGATCTATGCTTTTCGCTCTGTAAACAAAAATACATATAACTTTTTTCGGTATTTTCCAGTTCTATTGATCGTCGTTGAAAAATAATATCATGAAAATAAATCGGAAAGCGAGTGATTGAACTGGAAAATACCAAAAAGAGTTATGTTTTTGTTTACACCATAGATCAAATGTTTTTTTTTTATTTCTTATTTTCACTGAAGCAAAGAATCTCATTCTATACATTCTCAGTTTGAACCATGTTTGAACTAGGTACGACAATTTTTAATTATCATTTTTTTTTGAAAATTACAATATTTTAGATAGGCATTCCATGGGCAAAGTTTTTTAGTATGATGTCCTTTATCGATTTATAATATAAAAAGGGTATGTTATAAAAGCGAGGTCTAGGCCAATTACTGATTCTGAAACTCTAAGTATCGCTTTTTAAGATTTACAGCTGGGAGTAAACGTCAGAAGAATTGGAACCTCTCCAACCTCTTTGAGTATACACTACAACCGTCTCGGCACAAAATGATAGGTTTCAATCTGGTGGATTGGATGGTTGAGAGAAAAAGAAGGTGGAGGACACAATATAATCTATTAAGGCGCTCCCTCACCAGGAGCATTCACGTGTACTGTAACATAATAGATTCGTCTTTAAGCATTACATACATACATATACTCACGGCTATAAATCCCTAAAAGGGGTAGCCAGAGCTAAGGAATTAGAAATTCCCCAGCTACTTTTGGAAAGTTGAGTGGGGTAAAGATGGTAAAATAAAGGTTGTTGGTGATGGGTCTCCAACCGCATCGCCCAAAAATCCCTTAATAGCCCCAATACCGTTAGTCGCCTCTTACGTACACCCATCGGAAGAAATGGGGTAGTGCTATTCTAAGCCGACACTACACAGCACTTTTAGCATTACATTACAGTAATACCTCCCTGACTGATGAGCATTCGAGTGTACCTTTAATTTATATAATCATTACAAGGTGCGCATTGGTATGCTGGGTTCTCCTCCTTCACTATTGTATTGCTCCAATCTGTAACGTTACATTACACGCGAATGCTCCCGGTGAGGGCGAGCACCTTCGGAGAATGTGCTAAACAGGCTAACCCCTAAAGTGCGAAAAGGAGAGTAAAATATTACCAATGTAAGCGGAAGATATTTCCTAAGAATTTTCAAAGCAGGGGCGTCACGTGAACTCACGCCACTATTTCCTATTGGGGTAGGTAGAGACTATTGATTACCACTTGATAGGATCCTGGCAAACCTGGACTTCTGACTCTGGCTTCGTTTAGAATCATCAATCTTTCATACATGCTCTTTTACATTATAGCTGTGTAGTGTCGGCTTAGAATAGCACTACCCCATTTCTTCCGGGGGGTGTACGTAAAAGGCGACTAACGGACTTTGGAGACCCATCACCAACAGCCTTTATTCTACCGTCCTTTCCCCACTCAACTTCCAAAAGTGGCTGAGGTATTTCTAATTTCTCAGCTCTGGCTACCCCTTTTAGGGATTTATAGCCGTGAATATATGTATGTATGTATGTATGCTCTTTTATCCTTGGTACTTTGGACACTGCCTTTTTATAAACAGAGTATATGTATATTTATACATTTCAATAAAAACACTGAATAAAAATATTGTAACCACTTGTATTTTATCACGCTATTAATTCCCATTATTTCTTGTCTTTAGGCGCTTTCTCTGCCCCATGCTTCTTACGTAACTCCTCAAGTTGGGCTTGCTGCTGCTCATAAAACCACTTCTCTTCTTGTAGACCTCCAAACGAGCTGCTTCCCAGCTTGCTTCTGAGCCCAAGGTCACTTTCTTCTTCCTCTTTTTCGGTCAGCTTACCTTTCTTTGTATTCGCTGTGTTGCTGCTGTCTTCTGAAAAGAAATTATATATAATTAGAATGTTTTTGTTCATGAAAACCTCATGGGGGGATTATTCCTGATAAATATGGGGTTGAAGAATTCGAGGGTTCGATCCCCGCTAGTGTCGAAATTTTTCTTTCCTTGGACATATGTCGCAGCCAACTGGTTAAATCAGCCAGCTCATTAAGCAGCTAGCCGCTTAATTAAACGCCGGCTTCTAGTTAAACGGCTAGCCCTCTTGTAAAATTAATTGTCGTCATTGAACGTCCAATTACCCGGCTGATTGAATAGTTAGCCCCTTGGTTTAGGCTGACGTTACGACAGTAGGGTGATTTGAATTTAGTTATTAAACATTTAAATTTTCATTTAACATTAATTTTTTGTTAAAATTAATAGAATAACTGTTGAAAAAGGGTACAATCATGGAAATTTCAATAAATACACCAGCACTAGCTGATAACAGCAGTTTACGCGACAATTTGGAAAGTTTTGGAGGTTATGAATTATATACAAAACGCTAGGGTGACCATGAATGACAACCAAAAAAAGTCTGCAATGGAATATCATTGGACGCACAAGTATGATGTCATGGTGGTTGGGAATGAAGAGCATTTAATATTAAAAAGAAAATCACCCAATGATCCCATGATGCGTATTATCCCTAGGGCCTAGCCTATTAATACACATATTTCTGTTGCTAATCAATTTGAAACAAATCCTGGCTTACATTCTGAATCAGAGCCATTCGGTATAGAAACATACAGAATGAAACTGAAAGCTTAAATGATAATAATATTGAAGTTACATGAATTGCGATTGAAATGTTGAGCCAAATTTAACTTGTGCGGTATGACAGTACTTTTAGCTAGTGTGCCAAAGCTTTGTGCCATTTAATTGTTAATATTGTATTAAATGAATATAATTAAAGTATTGCTGCCATATGAAGTACCTAAGCAAAATATTGTTTTGAAGTTTGATGCGAATTTATTTTTTAGATGCCTTTTTAAATACCTACCCATATTTTTAACCGACTTCAAAAAAAGGAGTGTTCTCAATTCGACCGGTATATTTTATTTTTTTTATGTTTGTTCGCCGATTACTTTGCCATTTATGAACCGATTTTGATTATTATTTTTTTATTCGAAAGAAGATACTCCCGGATTGGTACCATGATGAGGATATCAGGGTCTGATGATGGGATCTTGGAGAAATCGAGGGGAACCCTCAAATTTTATAGGCAAATGTACCGCGTTTTACATATTTTCTGAACTTATATTGGCATTTGCATAAAATCATATTGTTATGCTGCTGAGCTGATGATAGAAGGTGTGGATCCTCAATCACTAGGTATTAGGAAACAGTTCTTTCCACATTCTATATAGATTTATACTCCTCTTCGTAGCTTTTATGAAGAGAAGTACAGGTTCACTAAACATTTCTTTTGTTATGTTATTGTTACCGAGAAAGTACCATGAGACCAGGATCTGATGATGGCATCCCAGGAAATCGAGGAGACTGTCGAAACTCACAATTATGTGACAGTGTATTTGTTCAAAACGCCGATAGGCCTGCCCTGTATAACGTGAGAACACTGCCTAATAAATCGTGGGTACTCTGAACAACAGGTGACAATGTCACGTGATATTCAGAAGTATTACTACCTCTGCTAACCCCTTCAGGGATATTCGGCGTGAGCGTTTGAGTCTTTCTTGAGATGTAGAATTGAAGACCATCGCCTTTCGAAGGATTTTAAGAACAATGTAAGGTTACATATGGTTGAGCCTATTTAATATCGTACTATAATAGAAATACCGGAAATACGAAGAATAATACAGTAACTGTCGCTTCCTCATCCGAGAGGCATCTTTGCCAGGTCTACCCATCTCTAAAACTCGTAAAATAAAATATTTTTTAACAAAAAGAAAACCGACTTCATAGAAAAACAACCGAAAATAAACAATCTAGTACTAAAAAGTACGAAATAAGTTTTTTTAATTGAATATGAGTACTGTGATTGATACCTTAGCAATTTCTTTATTCCACACGCGTCAGTTCAACCTACCTAAATATTACAATTCTCTTAAATTAATTTTTGAGTCGGTGCCAGACAAACAAAAGTAAATTCACCCTGCTATCTATCTCTGATTATTACAATCTAAACAATATATATCTATCGCCTAACGTTTGAAATGATAATACGTACAAAAATCAATTTACCCTACAACTACAAGGTACCCTACATTTTACATGTATATGAAGTGCGAAATACACACTTCTTATTATCAATTATCATCGAGGCTGGCACCGGCTCACAAATTAATTTAAGAGAATTTTAAGATTTAGGTAGGTTGAACTGACGCGTGTGGAATAAAGAAATTGCTAAGGTATCAATCACAGTACTCATATTCAATTAAAAAAACTTATTTCGTACTTTTTAGTACTAGATTGTTTATTTTCGGTTGTTTTTCTATGAAGTCGGTTTTTGTAGCGCTACTACTACTATTCTACCAATCCTAGCTGTGAATGCAGAGTTGAACAATTTACCAAATAGATGGTGGTAACCATTACGTGAAGCAACTAAATGCGCTAAAATATTTAATTTAAATACTTATTGGCTTTGGAAAGGTGGTTCATGATAAAATAGTGTTTTCTTAGCTATTCTAAAGATCCATTGATATTTAATTAGTATCCTTACCTGCAGTACTTGCATATCTTAAACTTGTTCTGTTAATTATCAGCCGCGCATTGATTTTCCTTACAATATTAGCCATATTGGTACCTTATCGCTAATATTTCAGTCGGGTGTTAAAATATTTTTAATATTTTCTGTTTACATATTTATTCTACTGTCATTTCATTTTGTATACATACGTCATAGATACGCAAACCTTATTCTATCTTTTAAACTGAGATATTTTATAAATAGGTATGCTTCAAATAATGACACTGAAACAGGACAACGGTGGCCCTAGTGTTTTATTAAAAAAAACGTATACCCTGTAGTATGAACGCTATAATTTACAAAAAGGGTAGCCTGAAGATCAAATCAAATCAAATCATTTATTTCTCAGATAATAAAATCCATTATTAATCATTACAATAGTTTTAAAACACACAATTTCATTAAATAAAAAATAAACTTAATCAATAAATATCAAAAAAATAAAATAATAAAATAATCAAAAGTTAAACTATACAATTAAATAACGCCCCGACCCATAGCACAATCCTATTTTACTTGAAGAGCTAACCCTAGAAAAATTGGAATTTCAATGAACTTCATAATGATCATTATCATTCAATAGACTTCACTGCTAGACATAGGACTTTTCACCAAGTCATCGGTTCACCTTTAAGGGAAGATACCAACGCTCTACAACAGCTGATGACTCTGCGTGCAATGTGCCCTGCCTAAAGCCACTTAAGTTGAGCGATATTTCAGAAAAGGGCGGATTCAGGCATATGTGAAAGATGGGCATGCCCACAACCCTAATCGATCTACATCCTCACACTTTCATGGTCCATTGAGGTTAAAACTAATATGATGATACTAATCACTATGGCCAAGGGAATTTTGGGTATCCACGCCCACAACCTTTATTGAGAGCTGGATCCATTCCTTATGATGGTGACCGTAGTTCTTCTATGGATCTCCTCGTTGCGGATTCAATCGCGTAGAAAATCTCCTAGAATAGCCCTCTCCATTTCACTTAAGGTGACACGGAGCCTTCTGATGAGGCACATTTATTAGAAGCCCCGTCTCTGTCCTAAAAAGTTTAAAATAATTCCCAATATAAGCTGAATATTATGAAAAAGCGTGGGACTCTCCGTGCCATATCTTTCGCCTATCAAGCTACTTAATATGAGAATTATTTTTCACTTCTTTAGCTAAATGTGCTTCAAAAGCGTGTTATGCAGTTTTTTTAAACAATATTCTTTTATTTAAAAATAGTTTTATTGCAAGGGCCAGCGCTGACTGCCGGCATGGCAGGCATGGCAAAGGATTTCGGTACAGATATAGCATTTTTAATCTTATTACCATGAATATAGAATTCATTTTACTTCATTTTGACACAACGATGCCGACGTTCTGTCCTACCGCGGCCTCCCTCGGCAACGTTGTGTCAAAATGAATTCTATTTGCATGGTAATAAGATTAAAAATGCTATATCTGTACCGAAATCCTTTGCCATGCCATGCCGGCAGTCAGCGCCGGCCCTAAGCCATGAGTGTATGTATGCAAGTAACGATGTAACAGAGTTTTAGTTAGGATAATTAGTGCCTTAATTACGATAATTCCAATATTACACTAATTACATGGAAGCTTAGAACTTAATTTATATTCTTGGTTTAGTTTTGCTTAATTGTGCTCTAATGGTTCATTTTCCTATCAGAACTATAAAAACTGGGATGTGAGGACATTTTAGTTCATTACATTTTTGTAATCAAAACATACTGGTCAGAAAGTCTGTAGGAATTAAGTCACTATGTTATTTTGTTGGGTGAGTATTTTTAATACATACATACATACATATTCTCACGACTTTTAATCCAGAGATAACAGAGGTAGCCAGAGCTGAGGAATTCTCCACTCAACTTTTGGAAGTTGCCTGGAGAAAAGATTGTATAATAAAGGTTGTTTGGTGACAGACCTCCAAGCGCATCGCCCAAAAATCCCTTGAAAAGCCCCAACATCCTTAGTCGCCTCCTCCGTACATCCATGGGAATAAATGGGGTAGTGCTATACTAAGCCGACACTACACAGCCATTGTATTTTTATGGAGCATTCTCACAGCCCATATAATATCCCCACTAAGGGGCTCGAGCCTACCCTAAATAGGGCGATTTGGCCATAGTCCACCACGCTGGCCATGTGCGGGTTGGCAGACTAAAGACTACTACCGTAATAGTAGCCGGGATCGACGGCTTAACATGCCCTCCCAAGAATGGAATCATCTTAATTTTCTGATAATCAGGTGATTCAAGCCTGCGATATCCTTCCAAACTGGGTTAAATTTGTAAGGTTACCACCCCCCGGGTATCAAACCCGAGAACTCCGTACTTAAAACCAAGCGCTTAACCGCGGGACCACGGAGGAAGACATATTGATATTATTGAGCATAATAAGTGCATTTAGTAAAGATGGATAGATGCTATTGAAGTTTATGAAAGAGTGAGAGTACCTTTTCTACTTCAGCTTAAATATTAGAATAAGGTACATACATACATACATATACTCACGGCTATATTTCCCTAGAAGGGGTAACCAGAGCTAAGGAATTATAAATTCCTCAGCCACTTTTGGAAGTTGAGTGGGGAAAAGATGGTAAAAGGGCCGTTTTCAAAAAAAATGGCTCGTTACTTAAGTGGAAGCAAAAAATATAATAAACAAAATCTGCACAACATTGATGATAAACTCGAAGATTATTAAATATATTATCTAAATTTAATAAATAAAACATACATTTATTATAAAATTTAACGAAAAAGTTAATCTATTTTCAGAAGTAGTCTTTGATTCTTTCCATTAAGTAACTTTTTGGTTTGGGGTTTATACAAACAATACATTGTTTTTTTTTATAATTATTTATTTATTAATTAAAATAATCAAACCTTGTTTTTAAATTGGTATAAATCTTAAAATATATCTCAAACATTGCTGAGAATTTTTCAGTTAAACATCCGTTTCGTCACTTTGTGCCAGTAACAGTATAACAAAATATCTTATTCTAAGTTTAATAGTCAAGTTAACGACATTTTGAGGTAAAACAAAGTAAAGTTTATATAATCTTAACAATAATGTAGCGCTTAAACTACTATAAACTAATATAATTTAAAGAAAACTTAAATTTTAAATCACATTTTAATAGGACAGTTACTTAGGTGGAACACAATGTTACTAATAGGAATATATAAGGCTACGTGTACTATGTACGTTATAATTAACAAAAATCATAGTCAGTCATTAGATAGATAGATGCATTTATTCAGCAACATGCTTACAATTTTTGAGCTTACAATATGTAACTTAAAATTATGATACACACAGTACAAAATAGACAAAAACTGGTTAAGCTAAGCGCTGAAAAGGTCCTGACTCAGCATATGTTACAAATCTCACAAGTGTGGTTTGTAACGCTGATTTTCAGTCAGCACCTATTTCAAAGTGCACGAATTCCATACATTTTATTATGACGTGTCCATGATACAGTAAAACAAAACCACAAATTCGGAAACAAGAAATAATACAACATAAAACATAACATTTAAAAATAGACTCAAAAGTATATGTATAAATTATAAAAATGTTAACCTCGAAATGGCTTCAGTAATAAATTTATTTAAATATTTAATTAGACATCAGTTTTACTTTATTTGTTACCAATATGACTGATATATCCAAAAATTGTGCAAATCCGACAATATTACATACATATAGGTCGAATTGATAATCTTCTTTTTTTTGAAGTTGGTTAAAAATATCTCCTTGCAGACACGTCCTTATGATTCCATTAAGTAACGTCCACGGTCCGCCTATATGTAACGTTCCTTAATGGATGTTACGAATCCTAACCTCAAATTATTACTAATTATTGTTTGACTATTAAAAAACAAAAGATTCGTAATTACTTATACAAAAAATAATCAGGGATAACTAAACTGCAACTTCTGATAAGTATGTTTATACTAAAGTCATTACTTACCAATTAATGGGCCGTTCTTAATGGAACAATTTTTTGGCACAATGTCACCCCAACAAACAACGTAACGAAATGCGGCAAAACAAGCCGGAACAAGATTGCGGGACGATTCAAAATAGAATCAATGTTACCATAGCTAAAAAACAATAACCAATAGAAGTTTTTTACCCGTCTTCCTTTTATTTGTATTGCCAATTTTGATCGTTACTTAGCCGGAAATTCCGCCATTCCAGTTTTAAAGGACAAACTTTAAACTCAGTTTATTAATTCAATAACTATTAACACATATAATATTTACTAAGAAATAAAAAACGAAACAGTTTTGTTTAGACTGAAAACCATACATTATATTTAAAATTATTTTTGGGTCATTTTAATGCGCTGTAAACATGACAGAATGTTAGGTGGACATATAAATTTGCGTGTACCTTTAATACATTTTTGCCAATATTTTATTATAACAGATATATCTTTAGAAACGTATTATATTTAATTATAATAATTAATGCTTTTTCTTTTAGAAATATTTATCTAAATAGTGAAATGTGAAAAGGTTGCTGAGATATTAATTATCAAAGTTGGTGGACAACTCATTTTCGGGGTGCCATTTTTTTTGAAAAACGCTCAAAAACACAGATAATATAATACTATACTAGTAAAAATAAAGGTTTTTGGTGATGGGTCTCCAACCGCATCGCCCAAAAATCCAATAAAAAGCCCCAATACCCTTAGTCGCCTCTTACGGCACCCGTTGGTAGAAAGGGGTAGCGACATTCTAAGCCGGCACTACACGGCATAAGTTACTTGTTTTATTTACATTTGTTTAATTTTTTACAGATATTATCCATCTGCTTTTTCATAAGGTAAGTTATGATTCGTCACGTAATACTTATATTAAAAGAAACACCAAAGAAATAATGAAAAGGAATTTGGCCAGCATTATCTATAAAAACGAAAAAGCACAAGTCAGTTGTATGGGTCCCCCTTAAATAATGATTTTTGCTTATTTTGGGAATACTTTGTGCATCCACCGATACAGTAATACCTGTTTTTATAAATTTTGGGTTGGAGTAAAGGCCTTTATATTTTTGTACATACATACATACATATACTCACGGCTATAAATCCGTGGAAGGGGTAACCAGAGCTAAGGAATTAGAAATTTCTCAGCCGTTTTTGGAAATTGAATGGGGAAAAGATGGTAAAATAAAGGTTGTTGGTGATGGGTTTCCAACCGCATTGCCCAAAAATCCCTTAATAGCCCCAATACCGTTAGTCGCCTCTTACGTACACCCACCGGAAGAAATGGGGTAGTGCTATTCTAAGCCGACACTACACAGCTAAATTTTATTACATAGCTATTTTATTTTTGTATTTAAAATAATCAACAAATATTTTTCTACCATCTTCTCCCCTATCAACTTCCAAATGTGGCTGAGGAGTTTCTAGCTCTAAAGCTCTGGCTAGCCTTTTTTGGGATTTTTGGCCGTGGAATTCAGGCTTAGAATCGCACTAACCACTTAGGGGCTTTTTAAGTTATTGTTGGGCGACGCGGCTGAAGACCCATCATTAGTGACTAAGGGTTTGGGGCTTTTTAAGTGGTTTTAGGCAGCGCGGTTTGAGACCCATCACCAATAATTCTTTATTTATACCAAATTCTCCCGTATCAACTTCCAAATGTGGCTGACGAGTTTCTAGGTCAAAAGCCTAGGCTACCTCATTTTCGGATTATTGGCCGAGAGTTTATGTATGTATCTTATTCTGCTGTTCTGAGTATATATGAATTCAAGTATATAAGTAAATATTCACTTTTCTTTCCAGCATAAAGGAAATAAAATCTGAAGACTACCCAACTGGTAACGCAACTGACCATTACAACGCAACAAGATCTCAACGTGATGCCATACAAGTGACCAATCATACCTATCCTATATCGCCCATAATACCCCAATATAACAAACAAATCGACCACACCCGTCAAATATCACATATTATACCTCCATATCATAGGCTTATTAATTACACTCATGATGGTCCCATTCGATTCGTCAAAGAAGGTAAAATTAAGGAGGTTATAGAACATACAATAGTTCGGGAGTATTTTACAGATGATAATGGCAAGGAATTGAAAGATAAAGAAGGCTTATGTAATTGTGATACGCCGTTGAAAAATCGAATCAAGAGAGATGTGTCGTAAGTATTTAAATATAACCACAACAGTATTTTTACCTATAAAACCACAGTAAGAAATAAAATGTCTAAACTCCGAATTTTGGAAGAATGAGTGTGAAATGTGAATGTGAAATGACCCCATAAAATATATTGTACTAGCTGACCCGACAGACTTCGTACTGTCAAATTTGCTTATGACAAAGCTTAAGGCTAATTAAATAAAACCTCAACAATTGTAGCCTATGTGTTATTCTGATGTATAAGCTATAGCCTATGTGTAATTTTGATGTATAAGCTATATTGTGGTAAAGTTTCATTCAAATCCATTCAGTAGTTTTTACGTGAAAGAGTAACAAAGATCCATACATCCATACATCCATACTTACACTTCTTTTTTAGGAATTTCTTTTTTTCTGATCAAAAATGAGAAAAAACATTTGTTTTTTGTGGCCACACAAAAAAAAACCTCCATCCGCCGTTGTAATTCATAAAGCTTTGTAATTGATGCCTATCGTATTTATTATTATCTTCATTTGCCTAAATCTATAACTCCAAGTTTACGCTGTATGTCCCCGAATGGATGGCTGAGGTATGAACATCACATGCAGTTCACCTTGAATTCAAAATATCCATGGACTGAGTATTCACGTTCTATCGCTACTTTATTCGGGTACATGTCTAAGTAAAGCTTAGCCATATGAGTTTCCTCACGATGTTATCCCTCATCGTTCATTAACCAACACAGTCTCTTGCTTGAGAAGCGGTGGTACTCCCACCGAGCACCAAAAGACGGAATAAATAACAGATCTTTTTCACAGGGAAGAAACATTGCAGAATTTAGAAGTGAAAACCCAAGAGTCAGTTGTACTAACCCCATCGCCGCCCATAGCTAACAACGCCGAAGCATTCGAAGGCTCAGAATCATGGAACTATCATGGCCAAAATTATGGGCCCCATGGATGGCCTACTTACATGGAATCATTTGATGAAGGAGGCATTTTACATTATATACCTTTATTTAGTATAATCGGAGGAACACCGGCCATTGGAAGTGGTATACCTATCAATAATAAAGGACTTGTTTAAAGTTAGAGTAGAGAGTTTTTAAATGATATTGTAATAAATGAAATATTATGTAATTCAATTTTATACACAAATATAAAATAAATCTGGACATATTTTCAATCGCCATTTTCAAAGATAACTAATAAAGGTTTATATGAATGCAGTTTTTGTTATAATTTTTTTAGGACATACTTTATTTATTCTTAATAGTAGCGTCATCTAACGCAAACAGCCAAAACTAAGTGTATACGTTAAATAAGACACTATGATTTTACTAAACCACCATGTTTGAGACATAATTGGACCAACAAAATTAACCTAACACACTTGGTAGTGCTAGTGTTGAAAACGAGATGGCGCTATACTTAGAACTGACTTTTGCTAACAGATGGCGCTATAAAATATCAAATAACAATAATTTATTACATTTTCATCGAAATATATTTAATAAAACACCTAAAATAATACAATAACACTAGAAATTTTAAATAGCTCCATCATAGATCAATCGTTTACTAAGTTAAAATCAAGTTAAATGTCGTCATAGTAAGCACAATATTTTACAATCAAAAGCAAAGCGCGCGAGTGCGGAGCAGTTTTAAAATTGTTACCGTTGGAGTAAGGTGTGCATTCCGTAAAGAGTCAATGATCGCGTAAGTTATTTACCGATTCAAATAACGCTGGTTCTTCAGAAAAAGAAATAAAAAGTGTAAAACTATTCCCATTGGACTCATATTTACGATCCGTAAATATTATATTCCCGGTTTAGTGTTGTGCTTGTGAATAAACGAAGAAATTACTTGATTTGTTATGTTTTCGGTTTTGAGCTAGCCGCAACCAATTGGATTCACTCCTGTTTATTATTTCATGGAAATTTATAACTGGTAAGTTGAATATATTTAATTACATTTTAAACTTTGTGCCAGGTGGGTGAATATTGGACAGTATTGCCTTCTTATTACTTTTTTTGCTAACCGGATCTCCTTCAAATATTTTAAAGATACAAAAATTTTATTTTGTAGAATATTGCAACCTTTTATTTCTCTGCAACCTTGAAGGTAGTAAATAAAATGTCAATTTGAAGAACCTTACCTTCGCGCCTTCACCCAATACAAGATCCGCTCTAAAACTAATATGTTTGCACATGGTTTGCACTATACTTGGTTATTGAATGTTTATCTTCAAAAACTAATAGACATTACATTATTTAAATAATTTAATTTGGAAACACTTTGAATTTACATTATTGTAAGGTATAAAGTTTTTTTTCATTACAACATTTGTAGCCCGGCCTTGCACCACGGGTAGTGTTATTCGATCACTGCTCTGCTCACCCCTATAAGACGTGATGTTATATGATTTACCCTGTGTTTCTTTATACGTTTTTAGCTATCCTTTTGTGAAAGATTTTTTTAAATTGATTTTGAGTTTCGCAGCCTTTTCATTACAGAAAAACACTTTTAAACAAATATTTTCAACCTTTTCCCTTCAGAAGAAATCAGAAGGCAATCGTATAACAAATAAAAAAAACATAATATCAACCCAAATACGTCCCTATTCGTATAACAACATATTAAATGTGTAACTGCCTGTAAAAAAAACCTAACATATAAGTTTAAACATTTTATAATCATATTTCTGTGTAGTTAAAAGTAAAAATATAGAAATGCCTCAGCCACATTTGGAAGGACGGTGGGAAAAATATTGTAAAATAAAAGAAGATGGATGATGTGTCTCCATCTCCTTCCCATTAGCCCAATAATCACTTAAAGAACTACAACACAAGTCCCTCAGTTGTCTCGCATGCCTCACTCACCTCACCTCTTTCTAAAATTATCATAACTTCGAATCTTTAAAGGCACATCGCGTAATCTGGTAATATTTTTTTATAGAATAGAATAACTCTTTATTGCACATCAAACACAAATTTACAAAAATAATAATATGATCAAACAGTTTACAGTGAGGTACAATTGGCGGTCTTATCGCTAAAAGCGATCTCTTCCAGACAACCTTTATACTATTTGTATATCAAAAAAGGGTAGCCAGACGCTCACAATTACAAATTCCTCGGCTGCTTTTGGAAGTCGAGTAGGGACATGATTATATCATAAAGGATGTGGTGTTAGATCTTCCAATACATCGTCCAAAAATCACTTAGAAGCTCTAAAACGCTAAGTCGTCTCTTACTTCGTAGGTGATTTTCTTAGCGGTGTAGTGTCGGCTTAGAATAGCACTACCCCATTTCTTCCGGTGGGTGTACGTAAGAGGCGACTAACGGTATTGGGGCTTTAAAGGGATTATTGGGCGATGCGGTTGGAGACCCATCACCAACAACCTTTGTTTTACCATCTTTTCCCCACTCAACTTTCCAAAGGTGGCTGAGGAATTTCTCAATCCTTAGCTCTGGCTACCCCATCTAGGGATTTATAGCCGTGAGTATAAGTATGTATGACTATATGTGATTTTCTTATCCGACTCTACACAGCGTAGTGTAGGGAAATAATATCAGAATCTATACGAGTACATACATATACTCACTTACATAAATCCCAAAAAAGGGGTAGCCAGAGCTTCAGAGCTGGTAACTCCTCAGCCACATTTGGAAGTTGATAGGGGATAAGATGGTAGAAATAAAGTATCGTTGGTGATGGTTCAAATAACACTTAAAAAAACTCCCAACCCTTGGTCGCCTCTTACGACACACATGGGTAGACAGGGGTAGTGACATTCTAAGCCGGCACTACACGGCAAAACCATATTGCATAACATCTTTAAACCATCTTCTTTATACAGGTATTGAAATGAAGTTATTAACAACATACCAATGGTATTCACATAACTTGCTCGCAGAGTAATAAAGTTATATTATTCATTTTAAGTATAGAATGACATTCTACACGGAGCTAATTTCGAAGTGTATTTTAATGAGGTAATCACTTAATAACTGCAAATGAGGCTACTGAAGTATCAATTATAGAATACATATATACATCTATATACTGACATACATACATACATATACTCACGCCATTAATTCCCATTGGGGTAGGCAGAGACTATCGATCGCCACTTCGTACGATCCTGACAAACCTCTCTAGCTTCGTTTACATCCATCAATCTTTTCATACATGCTCTTTTATTCTTCATACTTCAACTTTATAAATTAAGAGTTGATACGATAATTTGAAGATATGGAACAACATCAAGAGGAAAGCAAGCCCACGTGACTGAGTGATACTTGATGATGTGAACTCTCTATAAATATTTTGGTTGTTGCTTTATTCCTAAAACCAACATCTAAAAAACTGAGTTCGAATGGTGAAAGCTCGAAAAAAGTGTCGTCTTTCCAGAAATACTTACATTTACCAACTCTTTTCGGTAAATTCTAAGACTTACACTTAAATCTTAAGATTTACCGTAGTTTGAGCTTTTCAGTAACATATAGTAGTATTTTAGTACCTCTGCCAATCCCTTCGGGGATATTCGGCATGAACGTTTTTGTTATGTTATGTTTATATACACTGTCTAGGCAACTAGGGGGAAATTATGAAAGCCAGGGGCCAAAATGTCACGTGATGTACAGGAGCTTCTTCTTTTGTGCTTTGCCGCATTTATTTTCAGGAATACGCAGAATAAATAAATAAAAAATTAAATAAAAAATAAAAATCGTTTATTTCGGACGAGGTCCATATGTGTTAGTTACAAAATATCTTACGACTATGTTAGTACAATCATATTATAATATTAATGTTAGTAACAGAAACAAAACTTACGTACTATGTTAGTAACTTATCTATTTACAACGCATATTTATATATTAATATATTTATTTATATTTATTTCGGTATGCAAAGTTTTACATAAGTGGTGCTGATTACGAAACCATTTCGAGATATTATGTTTTTAAAACATATTTTCTTGAAATTAAATCAAACAAAGCTAAGATGACCGTTATTTTAGCAAAAAAACTGTAACAGTATTTGACCTTCAGCTTTATGTCAAAGACATTCGTTCTTGCAGTTTATTAATAAAACATCGAAAATCATAGGTTTGTTTAGTATAATATCGTAATAATTTCATTTGGGATCACAAATTCGTGAAATATTTTGCAATTAGCAACATTTTTACTAAACATTTCTCTTTATTTGCATGTCGCTACGTGATATTTTCAATCGATGACGTCATTAAGTACAAAAGTTGAACAATCTTTAAAAAATCATAACTTTGCAATTACTCATTTTAAATGAAAAATATTCAAATCAGTTTTTTATTTTCGTGTTTGCTATCGAATAAAAATATTTAATAAATACCAAAAAAAAACTTTGCATACCGAATTATATGTTATTCTTGTGTCTTCGTTATTTTTAAGAATCCTTAACCATCTTGGAACATGGAAAAAAGTATGTCAAAATTAAGAATCGGAATTATGATCCCATAAGCGTCTCGTAAGACAAAATCCCTACAAGACAAGATAAGGTAGTTCGAAGCTTTAACTAATTCTACTGGATTGTTGAAATGTCGGCTAAGAATAGCACTATCGTAGTAGTTCTTCTGTGAATTTAAATTTCAGTGACTCAAATTCGTGACGCCAGAAATTAAGAAATTAAACTAAACCTACTTTTAGCTCTACAGCAAAAATATGGTGAAATAATTATGGTGAGATAATAATTGCACATTGCAAAGTATTTGTTATCAATCAATTAATTGAAATTACTCTATTAGTTATCCGAGAAACACGTGATAGTGTTGAGTCATTAAAATATACTTTTATTAATTAATTAACATATTTAAATTCTGTGAGATGTCTGTAATAAACTGTATGTTTACATGATTGGTACCAAACTGTTATTCAATCGGTGTTTATTGCACCAACTTTTCCATTACAATACCAAAAGCAGTTTTAAAATATGCCAAAAGTGGCTAAGCCTTGTTTCTTTGCTCTGGGCACCCATATTTTGGGTGTATATCCGTAATTACAATGAGGTAATATAGGTAAGTATACATATGGGGGAAAATTATACGCTATATTATCAAAGTACTTTAAAGAAAGTTAGTACACTGTCTTAGCAAAACGTGGGTACCTTCTCTGGAAACTAGATGGCGCTTGCCATGTGAGTTCAGAAGTATTGGTACCTCTGCCAACCCCTTCGGGGATAAACGGCGTGAACGTTTATGTTATGTTATGTTATAAAGAGGAGAACATTTCCAACAAACTGCTGTGTAGTGTCGGCTTAGAATAGCACTACCCCATTTCTTCCGGTGGGTGTACGTAAGAGGCGACTAAAGGTATCGGGGCTTTTAAGGGATTTTTGGGCGATGCGGTTGGAGACCCATCACCAACAACCTTTATTTTACCATCTTTTTCCCACACAACTTTCCAAAAGTGGCTGAGGAATTCCTAATTCCCTAGCTCTGGCTACCCTTTCTAGGGATTTATAGCCGTGAGTATATGTATGTATGTATATATTTCCAACAAAAAGTCCACACTCCCGGAACTCTACCCTCATTAATTATATTTTTAATTAAGTGCTGAAAATACGGCCTCACCCGGCCGATACAGCATGGATGCGCACCGCTCAACAAAAGCTATAACATATTCGCCCGATTTCTGAATTGAGTATTCAAGCTGAGAAAGACTTAAGTATCGTTCTGTCGCATTGAAATCTTAACTGATGAATGAGAAAAAACGATACTTAAGTCGTTCTCAGCTGGAATACTCAATTCAGAAATCGGTTTATTATCTTTTTATAGAATTAAATAACAAGATATCCGTTGAGACTTCAATATCCATTGAAACGAAATGCGAAAATAGCTATAACTCAATATTTCATTTAAACAAATAATTATAAACTTTTTTCAAATCGTCATTCCCAATCTAATGAGGTATCGCACTTATTTTTCGGACCTTTATCAACAATTAACTCGATATTTAACTTGTTGACTAGACGATATTCTTTAGAACAAAAGATAATGCTCGTTGCCGTGTAGTGCCTGCTTAAAATGTCGCTACCCATTTCTACCCACGGGTGTCGTAAGAGGCGACTAAGGGTATCGGGGCTTTTTATTGGATTTTTGGGCGATGCGGTTGGAGACCCATCACCAAAAACCTTTATTCCACCATCTTTTCCCCACTCAACTTCCAAAAGTGCCTGAGGAATTTATAATTTCTTAGCTCTGCCTGCCCCTTCTAGGAAAATATAGCCGTGAGTATATGTATGTACCATGTATAATGCTCGTGTATCACAATGCAATTATGCAAAAAATGCAAACGGATTTTCCGTGAAGATGCAGGAAAAGATTGTGATATTTCATAATCACGAAAGTGTAACAACTATTAAAATTTTATTCTATGTAATGGAATAATGGATTTTATATTTTATAATTTATAAATACAATTAATATAAAAACACAAAAAAAAATTAGATAAATGCTTGTGAATCACAGGATTAAATATTAAATATACCGTTGAGTTAGTATCACATACTATTACAAGTTATACAGTTATGGGCTATCTTGATCTGTGTAAAATCTATCCGTATATTTTATTTATATCGAATAATGACGTCATGAGTTTCTAACCCTATCGGCCACCAACCCCAAAACTGCAATCTTAAAAAATTTGAAGATTTTCATCTTAAAATTGCAAACCGTAAATACAGCGTAAACCAGCAGCCAGGAAAACGAATAACCAATTTCCGATTCTGCTAATAAATAAACTTCGGAAACAAAGGTCAACTTTTTATCCTCATTTTGACCGCGAGAGTCAAGGTCATGTGGTTTTTATGTGAAAACCAGTTTGCGCTAGCCTCGTGACTACATTTTGCACGTTTAGATTTTACCCACAAAACCGCATTTATACTTAGAGATTTTGATGTTGTGCCTTTTGCGTACTACGTCGTCGGTCAAAAAATATTTGTGTTTTTACGTACATACATATATTCACGGCTATAAATCCCTTAAAGGGGTAGCCAGAGCTAGGGAGTTAGAAATTCCTCAGCCACTTTTGGAAGTTGCGTGGTAAAATAAAGGTTCTTTGTGATAGATCTCCAAACCGCAATGCCCAAAAATCCCTTTAATACCCCAATACCGTTAGTCGTCTCTTACGTACACCCACCGGAAGAAATGGGGTAGTGCTATTCTGAGCCTATTATAGCCTTGAATACAGAAACACAATTGCAGCCAACTCAAACTTGACCGATTCGTTTCAACCAGCTGCGGTTAATTTATCAACCAATTGTAACAACAAAAGAAACAGCAAATTGGTTTACCAAATAATAAATGCAATTGTTAATTTTCATATTAGCCTCGGTTCGGTGGGTTTCCATAGAAATTATAATTTACAAATAATAATATGAGACCGCTTAAATTAACTGACAATACAATACAATATAATTTAAGCAGAAATTCCTTCTCGGAAGATTATCATTTTAAATAGATTCATAATTTATTGTAATCACTAAGGTGGTAATAACAAATGTTTTTGGTGACGGGTCTCCAACCACATGGCCCAAAAATCACTTAAAAAGCCCCTATACCCTTAGTCGCTTCTTACGATCACCCACGGGTATAAATGGGGTAGTGCTATTCTAAGCCGACACCACACGGCATTTCGAGACTAGATAGAAAATTACTAAAAGAATGTGGGAGTCTCTTATTTCAAGAAGAGGATAGATTAATCATGTTTAAGAAGATTGGTGATTTTGAGGGAAGATTGAAGAGAGAGCTAGGATTAATTGCGTGAGAAAACTGAGTAAGTTTAATTGATATCAAATACACAATAAACTGATAAAATTCAAAACTTACAGCTAAGTAAAGTTTAATTACTTATCTTATACGCGGGTAGGCCACATCTTTGTGATCTCGACCGATTTCATCCAAATTCGGCACAGTGATCAAGTGGACATTGCTCAGTGTCGCATGTCGTGATCGAAACTACTATAGAAGAATAATCACCGAAAAACCATTTTCCCATAGAAGCCAATAGAAAAAAGTTAATGGTTTCTTATATAGTGCCCAGCTTAAAGCTCAAGAACGACTGCAAAGATAGTAAGAATACTGAGGTTTAATTAACTCGCTCAGCTCAATACATTTCAATGGCAATTTGCATTGAAGTTCTAGCTAAGAAAGAATCTCACACTGGTGCTTCTTGTTTGTACATTACTTCAGGTATATAAATGTGATATTAAAAGAGCTAGTTGACACTGTTTGTCTCTATGGATGTATACTTGAACTTTCTACTAAAATAATCATTTATTTCAAAACGAAACGATAAATCTTTGTTTTTTAAACGTCAAATCGCAACTTAATACTAAGTTTACTTCGGATTCGGAAAATTGTGGAGAAAAGAACCCGTAAGAAACTCATCACCACACATCTTTTTTTACGTCCATTACAATTTTGGTGTGACTCCAAGCCATTTTTATCATTAATGTCATCATCAACATTATAATAGGCTTATACTATTTATAATACCCAAATATGATAACTAATTAATATATTCGGCCGCTTGTCCAGCGTCGAAAACCATTTAAGTGAAAGGTGTGGCCTTGAACAGTGTACTTACAAATATCCGTTGAACCTAGCCGCTGTTACAACACTGATATTGTTAGCGCCGGTGGCTTAGTGGGGAGTGACAGGGCTTTTGTAGCTGATTGTATTAGTTCCAACATGCTTATTAAAGGTTGAGTTGGCGTTGTAATGTAAAGCATTGGTTGTAGTTTTTGTTTTATTATACATACATACATATACTCACGGCTATAAATCCCTAGAAGGGGTAGCCAGAGCTAAGGAATTAGAAATTCCTCAGCCACATTTGGAAAATTGAGTAGGGAAAGGATAGTAAAGTAAAGGTTGTTGGTGATGGGTCTCCAGCCGCATCGCCCAAAAATCCCTTAAAAAGCCCCAATACCGTTAGTCGCCTCTTACGTACACCCATCGGTAGAAACGGGGTAGTGCTATTCTAAGCCGACACTACACGGCAAAGCCGACACTACACGGCAAGCCGACACTACACGGCAAATGATTGATTGATTGTGTGTGATAAAAAATAACATCTGAAATATTTAACAGTAGAGTAAATATAATCAACTTAATTTATTATGAAGTTAAACAGAGAGTTTTTGATTCTTACTGTGTGCAATTAATTCAAGGGGAATCTCTCACAATTTGAAAGAAATAAAGAAAGAAGAATTTGATAACGTCATTTCAGTTTCCTGTATTTGTTAAGAAACTTCAATAAGCAATTTACATTGATCGGGGATGCTGAAGTCAAAAGAATTCAATAAAGCATAAAAGTAACCCTTTATTTCTAAACTACCAACCGTGATAGCCCAGTGGGTAGAACACTCGGTTATCGTGCAAACGACTAGTGTTCAAATCCTGGGTCGGGCCTACACCAATTTGTCTTTTCTAAAGACATATGTGTGGTTAATTTATCATGGTTGTTAACGGTGAGGGAAAAACATCGTGAGGAAACCCACATGGCTGAGTTGTACTTAGTCATGTGACAGTGTATTCGTACAAAACGGCGATAGGCCTGCCCCCTATCACGTGAGTACACTGTCCATGCAAAACGTGGGTACTCTGAACACCAGGTGACAAAGTCACGTGATGTTCAGAAGTATTAGTACCTCTGCCAACCCCTTCGGGGATATTCGGCGTGAACGTTTATGTTATGTTATGTTATTTCTAAACTATAACAGTTACTCTAAAATAACATGTGTGAATATTTTATTGATGAAGATAATTTAACGGGATATCTTCTTAATTGCATTGAAAAAAGGTTTTGTATTTTGTTTAGTAAAATAATAATTAACTGTGTGTTTTTTTGGCATGGTAGCATCAACCTTAGGGCCGGCGCTGACTGCCGGCATGGCATGGCAAAGGATTTCGGTACAGATATAGCATTTTTAATCTTATAACTATGTATATAGAATTCATTTTGACACAACGATGCCGAGGGAGGCCGCGGTAGGACAGAACGTCGGCATCGTTGTGTCAAAATGAAGTAAAATGAATTCTATGCTCATGGTAATAAGATTAAAAATGCTATATCTGTACCGAAATCCTTTGCCATGCCATGCCGGCAGTCAGCGCTGGCTAGGGCATCCAATCCCGCAGCATTTTTGTGATCTCGGTATTTGCGGGATTGATATTTCTCAATCCCGCGGGATCTCGGTATTGGCGGGATCCCGCAAGTGTGTATGTGGTACATTCAATTGTATATTAGTAAACATAGTGTAAGGATTGAAGGATACAAAAGAAATAAAAATCAACATAGCTTTATTAGTTTTAATTATCAAATCAAGCAAGAAGTACGATTATAATGACATATATTTTTTTTTGGAAATGTTTTCGTAAGATACATAATGTATCATCTGCCAGGCTGCGGCCGCGGCGATTCACTCTTTTCTTTTCGCTCGCTTGTCATTGTCAATAGTCGCGCGGCAGCGCGCGTAGGAGGGTGTTTTTTGCTGCAGATCAGTCCCGCAAATCCCGCGGGATCCCGCGCATGTAATCCCGCATAGTGCGGGACTGAAAAATGATGCGGGATCTCGGAATAACGAGATCTCGGAATACCGGAATTGGATGCCCTAGCGCTGGCCCTTAATCGACCGTTCCGGCCAGTATCGTCTGCTTTTGTTGTAAAAATATCGGTCCTCCAGCCACATCGATCCATTTCTTACTTATACTCACGCCCATAATTCGAATTGGAGAAGACAGAAACACTACCACCATTAGTCTTCGCCGGAACTAGAGCAGCGTTGCGCACTGATCACCATATATCTACTATACGATATTAAATCGAAATTATTATTATTTTACGATCTTATCCTAACTCAACTTCCAAAAGTATATTAAGAATTTGTAATACTGAATCTCTTGCTACCCCTGATTGGGATTTATAGCCTGTAGTGATATATGTACATACATACATATACTCACGGCTTTTCCCTAGAAGGGGTAGCCAGAGCTAAGGAATTATAAATTCCTCAGCCACTTTTGGAAGTTGAGTGGGAAAAAAGATGGTAAAAATAAAGGTTTTTGGTAACAAGGTAACAATGTATGTATGTAATCAAAATTAAACAACCTTCACCAATCAACAAAACCTCTCACAGACAAAATCCAAACAAAACTACAAAAGAAACCATAGCACGAACGCTATTTTAACACCACGATATCGTTTAAAATGAGATGGCAGTATACGATACTAAGTAAGTGCGAAAGAGATGGCTTCATACCTCGCGATATCTATTTAAAAGGTCGCTGGTGCTGATGTACTTTACATAGAATGTCAGTAATGCCCATAAGTGTCGTAAATGTAATGATGGCGATCACTAATGAAGGTCAAACGTGACTCCGACAGTCCGCTGTATGATGCATCGACTAATCACCTGACTTGATAATACTACAATAATACCTTTTGAAGCATAGTCGAATACGTATTTTACGTTATTTTTCTGTGAGTGTAAAATGAGGAATAAGATATATTTAGTTAAAGTACCTAGGATAAATTGAAGGATTGTAGGGTAGGCTTAGAATAGCACTTACACATATCTTCTCGGCGGTGATCATAAGAGGCGACTTAGGGTCTAAGGGTATATAAGATTTTTGGGCCATGTATCTGGAGGCCCATCACTAACGATACTATATTTTAAATACATACATACATACATACATATACTCACGGCTGTAAATCCCATGAAGGGGTAGCCAGAGCTAGGGAATTAGAAATTCCTCAGCCACTTTTGGAAGTTGCGTGGGGAAGAGATGGTGAAATAAAGGTTGTTGGTGATGGGTCTCCAACCGAATCGCACAAAAATCCCTTAAAAGCCCCAATACCGTTAGTCGCCTCTTACGTACACCCACCGGAAGAAATGGTGTAGTGCTATTCTAAGCCGGCACTACACAGCAATCTTTTACTTTTCAAATTTATTTTAAATACCTGCCGAAAATTGCTGAGGATTTTTTAATTCTAACACTCTGTCTACTCCTATTTAGTAATATGGCTGTACGTATGGATGAGGAAAATTGAAATGAAAGTTATTTTATTGACGGTGGAAGGGGTCTAGCGGTAACGCCTTTAAAAAAACTTGGATTGGATAAAAGATGTTATTAAACTCATAAATAAAAGATGTTATTAAAGGAAAGAAAAATTTCGACACTGGCGGGGTTCGAACCCGCGACCTTCGGGTATACGCCCCCGTCGCTCTGCCAACTGAGCTACAGTGTCAGTTGGCATCCAGCGCGAAATTTCTCTATCCTTTGTTTCTTTTTTACACGTTCAAGTAGTGTTTATGAGTAATAATCCCCACATGAGGAATTCATGTCAAAAAACATTAAATTAACTTGGATTGGAGTTTGGAGGTTCGCATACAGCTCCATTTTGTTAAAAATAAAAAAAATTAAACCTGTAAATTGTAAGTCACACAGATCATATTTGTAGGCCCCTTTATAAAATTTTAACTAATTGCAATGTTCTATCTAATTCGGAAATAAACAAAGGTTTTTAACACGCTTATATTAGCTTCACGAGCAAAAATGGCCATATCGAAATACACACTATCTTATCGAAGTTTTCTATCGATGTCTTTCCCAAACTGCGAGCACGAGGCGTACTGTTCATAGTAATCGATACAACCATCGAGCCCGTTAAGTGTTATCGAGCTGTGAAAGTTGTTGAATTGAACCATTTGACCGACATTCATAGTTCAATCAATTAAGGCTAGTTACAGACTCTAAAAACCTTCAAAGTCACTTCCAAGTAAACGTTTTGTTGTCTATTATTATTACCCTAGTAAATTAAAAATACATTGACCGCAGTGAAAAGTCGTGCACACATTCAACTCTTGAATTAGTTGGATAACATTATTGTCAGTAACAGCTTATGATTGAATAGTTCGGTTGACATGACTGACAGGTGCTTCAACCATCCATATTTTTACAATAATAAACAATAATGGCTGCTCATCTCATCTCATCGCTAATAGTCGTATGCTAAAATTATGAACGATTAAGACGAATCTGCAACGAAAAACTGTAAGTATTTAACTCATAGAAACCAATATGATACATCGTTATGCTGCAAAATGCCGATACTGAAGAAGAGTTGTTAATTTGTGAATTAAAGACCATCAGTTATTTTCCGTTACGAATTCAAGCAGCACTGTGTCCAAGAAATGTGACGATATAGTCTAAATTAATACGAGATCATATTAAGTCAACCTCAAAGTTATAAAAGAAAACCCGCATATAACGTATATGTACGTTTTCTTGTACATAAACTACCTTTTTAAAAAACTACACAAGTCCACTTAGTCATGCAATTTCATAAAATAACAGCCGGTGTGTAAAGTACAGTGGAATCATCATTTATTTGGAAGGTAAATAAAACAGGTCACAGTGTAATGATAGTGCGGTATAGGTAGTTACTAAACAAAAGCTAAGATCAAGGCAGCACCCAAAGTATGTTTACATTAATAACAACACACAGTTTTAAGTTTGGAATAAATAAGCCAACAAACAAGAAACAAATGAAACTTTTATGCTATGTTATGGTATTGCTATGTAGGCCTACATTATGTTATTTATTGTAGGCCTAGAATCAGCATTTTCAATACTTTTTTGGACTTATTAACTAATAAAACCACCAAGGTTGTATTGATTTACATGTACAAGAGTACATGTAAAGAGTAGGAAGAATTCTGCAACACCTCATATAGTAATGAGATTTGAGATGATGATAATTATTGGCATATAACATATTTATTTGTATATAGGGTTTACTTAGAATTAACATTACCACATATTGTTGTATGAGGCAACTAAAATTTTGGGCCCTCTTAATGTTTTTTGGGCAATGGCATAATCCATTATGATTTTACCACCAAATTGTTTCAGCTAAATGTATCTATGTAACTGAAAACATATTTTTTTAATATATTTTATTATTGAGTTGCTAATGTTTATTCTGTATAGTGTCGGTTGTTGTTAGAGGCAAAGTCTCTGAAGGATTTCTATTTATGAGGCTCTAGGGGTAGGGTCATTTATTTATTATATTGACATTTTTATTTATTTTCCAAAAAGAAGTAAGAGAAACACTATGATCTCTTGCCAACAATTATCTGTGATATTTTCTTTAATTTCAGAATAATGCAGTAGTTAAGATCAAAAAGTTATTGTGATACAAACAAAATAAAAGGTTAACTTTGAAATTAAACTTTTTTAATTAAAATGTGAGTTGTTTCTTTCCTTGTAGCTTTAGCATGTCTTAGTTGTCTTTATTTTGCAAATCAAAATCCTCTTATGTTATTTTTTTTACTAATTAAATTAATTATTACATACATAGATTTTACAATACAGTAACATTGAATACATTACATGCTGCGTGAAGGTGCAAAACATAATGTATCAACAGTAATAAGAGCATGTATGAAAAGATTGATGGATGTAAATGAAGCTAGAGAGGTTTGTCAGGATCATATGAAGTGGCGATCGATAGTCTCTGCCTACCCCAATGGGAACTAATGGTGTGAGTATATGTATGTAATCAGGCAACTAAGTCCTCTGTCATATGTCAACAACATTCTGTGTTGAATAATGCCACAGAGTATGACTTTTCTCTGTGGGTAGCTCATATTGCCCCACTATAAGTGATGCTTGTAGGCAGTCAAAAAAAATAAAATTTATGGTATTTTTTTTATTTCAGCACATCAAAGTGAAATTGAAAAAATGGACAATGGTCAAACATTCAAATACTTTAGAAGACACGGAAAATGTGAAGTTTTATTTTAATCATTTTACTTGAAAAAGACTAGTATATTTTTTTGTGCTTTCATTGTTTTATTTTCATCACCTTACATATTAGAAATAAATTATATTGCAGCAGTAGTAATGAATGTACTAATTTTAGCAAACGGTATGCAACTAGCATATGGGCAACCGTTAGGCTTATTCCGTTTATCCTCCCTAAGGCGGATATTTGGAAAAGCACATCCTTCTATCCACCCTGATCGGGGAGGATAGCCTTAATTCTCATGAACTGCTTCTTCCGATTTTCTATCCTGCCTACAGTAATTTACAGAAAAAAGACCCTAAGTTGAGATTTGTCACTTTTTTGTTAGGAGTTCCTTTCTTGTTATGGTTTCATTTGTCACAACGGTCATTTTAAATGGTTTTCATCCTAATACTACTTACTTACTAACCCTACAGGTGCTTACCTGCAATTTTAAGATTATATTATCTAAAGTATATGAATGTTCACGAAGTTCCTAGAAAATGAGATCCCTTAGAAGTATATTAATGTAAGGTTGTGAGAAATAGTGTGATTTGTGAACGAGTAGGTGTGAAAGATGACGTAGTATGCAAGATAGAAAAAGGAATGTTAACCTCGTAAAACGTTTCTAGACCAAATAGAAAAAGTTCTAATAAAGTGGGGGGTCCGAAGTGAGAAGAATAAAAGTTCATGTTGAGAAGAATAATGAATGTATGGGAAGCAAGGGAGGTTTGTCAAGATCGTACTAAGTGCAACTCAACCATATCGGTCTAGCTAGACACGACTCAGGATTTGAACCCTCATTGTCTGCACGATAAGTAGTGTTCTGCCCACTGAACTATCACGGTTTATATAAAACTTAAAATAGTACATTACATTTACATACAACTGTAACTCATGGCTGTAAATCCTGAAAAAGGTTTGCCAGGGATTTGAATTTAGAAGTAGCGATTTCTGGGAGTAGAGTGGAGAAAAATATGAATGGTCAGTGATGCTTGGCTTATTTAACAATTATTTCCTTACCTAACTAAGAGAAATGTCTGAAGATTTTATTTCTAAGCAGGGTTAGGGATCTGTAGCTGTGATTATATTATGCATTCTAAGTTATTTTATAATAAAACTAAATTGGAAAATAGGAGAGGAAGAGGAGGAAATTATATAGAAGAAATTATAACTTTCATGGTTATGGACTTTAAAAAGATGTGTGTTTGATGACTTCTTACAGGTTCTCCTCACAACCATACACCTACCGTATGCAAAGTAGATGTGTGTTTTATCTTAAAAGTTACCATTTATCATTCAAAAAACATAGATTAATCTTTTTATTTTAAAGAAAATGAATACTTTATTTCATAATTTTTATTATATTTAACAATGAGGTGATTTACAATAAAAGTAATAAATTATTCCCTTCTTTAATCCCAAAAACTGATTCTTGATTGATGTATGAATGACTATAAATCCAAATAAGGGAAACCAGAGCTTCACATCTTGAATCTTCTGCTACTTCTGAAATTAGAGTGGAGAAAATTTGATAAGTTATTGATGGTTGTTGTTGCTTTTCTTATCTTAAAATTTTTCACTTACTTAATTTACGAAGCGGCTGATTAATTTCATATTCTAAAGCTCTGGCTACCCAGAGATTAGATTAGGGATTGACAAATGTGATTCAATTATCCATTCTATTGCATGCATCATATTGTCACAATACTGATATTGGATATACTTAGTTGAAAATGAGTGACTTACAATTAAAGTATTTACTTTTCAAATTATGTATACTTACCAATTGAACATAGTACAAATATGATTTTAGTCCATTGGGAGGCATCATGTATTACATCTAAAATATTAGGCAATTTATGTTTTGTCTTCAATTGATATACAATTTATTCCCATCTTAAATCCCGTAACTAAATCTTGATAGGTGATAAACTGAAATACAACATAACATATTTTTATTGAAAAATGTTGATAGACTATAAAGTAAAAATTCAGAATTGCTGCTAAGCTATGTACTTTGGAAACTAAATACTAACTGTGTATTTTAGGAAGGTAAAATAAAATTGTAAGCAATAAGCAAATGAGGCACAATGAATAGTTTGTAGTTATTACAGTGCATTATACCCATAAGATATATTTAGTAGAATGAGGCACAAAGTGAGTAAGGGTATGGGGCTTTTTATGTGGTGGTTGGCTAGAGATGGGCGATGTAGTCAACTTGTGTGTTGTTGGTAACTGTTTGCCACAATAAACCACCATAAGTACAAAAATCAAGTTTTACCATGTGGCTAATATTTTTTGTATTTGCAGAGTTCAAAAAAACATTTATAATACAGATACAAGTTAATATTAATACATATATAATGTATTTAATTGATTCTTTCATGTACTTCAAACAATGAGTTAACTTAATACTTACCATAAATGGGCTATGTGGCTGGAGGCCCATTGGGAATGATAGTTTTCTTTTATATTTTTTTCCATTTAATTTCCAAAAGTGTTTGAGGAATTGTTAATTCTGAAGCTCTGGCTATGTCCAACTAGGATTCATAACCATAACAGTATTGTATTGTAGAACTTATAAATAAATGAAGAAAGATGAGATTCAGTTTTTCCTAAATGTGACTATGGGGTTATCATGTAGATGAACTGTGATATTGCGGTATATCCATAATTAAAGATAAATGGTAAGATCCTTGCATTTGTTATAATATTATTATGTTCAATTAGTTAGTTAAGAAGAAAATTTCTTAGCTTAGAGTTTAGAGTATTTTGTAATTGGGCTTTACATTTTGTTAACACTGTTTCATGATAGCAAAGGGTGGCTGGGACTATAAAGATAATAATTAATCATTTTACATTTATTGAATTGAGTAATTATACAATACAAAAATATACTATCGCCATTTTTTTCCATTGGAGAAGCCAGAGACTATCACTAGCCACTTTATTTTGTTTTATACTTTGTAAATACACTTACCTCTTATTTCACTTTAACCATAGTTCTCGTGTTATGCCACAGTTTTTCTTAAAAGCTATCCAAACGGATATCATCATTAGAAATATTGTTATTGGATTCTATTTGGTCTTCTTCTTAATCTTTATACTTGCAGTGGCAGACCTAAAGGATTAAATCGCAATTGGGTCGTACGTAACGCAAGGTCGCTATGTCGTATGTTCATTCATGTATAGTTGTAAATTATCACCATCCACACAATTATTGAAGAGGAAACACATTTTTCTCAAGTTCGACGGCACAACTTAGTGTTATATTTAGTATTTTATTCACAACATTTTTTCACTACACTACATGTTATTAAATATATTACACTACATGTTATTAAATATATTTCACTATATATAAGTAAAACTAGTGCACCTTTTGAGCAAAATCAAAGAAAGTACTATCAACAATCATCTATCGTCACCCCCAAAGCACCACGATAAAACTTTATAAGTTTTCGTCATCCAAATGTCAGAAATCGAAAACTTTGGTGCATTACAAAGTGCCTCGTGCTCGCAAATATCGATATTATTCAATAAATCGATGAAAACATTCGGTCTATGACGTCACTTACGTCGAGGCATTCGATAACATTGCGCCTCGTGCTCGCAGTCAATGTTTTGAGATATGGTATACAAGGACAAGTGATAAAATCTCCGTATCACGCCCTTTATCGATCTTATAAAAAGCTCGTGCTTGCCCCGCTGTATGTATGTATGTATATATGTAACGATTCGTATCGTTACGATCGATCGTATTCGATTTTGACCCACTTTAAACCGACCGATTTAATTCAAAATTTGTACATCTATGAAAAAAAAACATAAATATAAAAAAACACACCTAGTAAACTGATATTTGCAAAAAGTACCTAAAAAAACGGAGAACACAACACGGCTAAGAGTCGCTACGTTTTATAATATTACTTATTCACGTATTAAGAATAAAATTATGCACCAAAACGGCATTACAAAGTAAGCGGATATTCAATTTCATGTTTAATTTGATCCAAATTATTGTAAAACAATACCAGAAAAACGAGATTGGCTCCCCGCCATCGCACTCATTCAACTGTATCACGAACCATTACCAAATACTACTACACTTGATATTGTTGGTTTCCACACTGTCCATTGCTTCATCTATGTATAAAACTTTCACAGGTGATAATATTAAAACGGCAATGTACACGTAGCGCTTTGATGCAACCTAATAAGATGAAATGTAAACTATGTCATGCTACGTTACATAACATAACTGGGTCAATGTCTCGAATGTCCAGTTACTAAACTGTTACGTTGGACATTTTGGCAATTGTCACTTTTAATTGCAGTCGACTACTTAAGCATTGTATTAAAAAGTTGTGACCGATAAGAAAAATGTAATTAGTAATTAATTTATAACTATTTCCCTGAATGATTATGTTTAGAATATAAAAATGGGGTAACTATGTACTACTTTAAATAAACATTTGTTTGCTAGAAAAGACTTAAGAATAATCCCACAAGATTCGTAGGATAGGGGAATGGAGGTTTCTGGACGTATCGCAATCCTACTCATAGAAGCCTTCTAACGGCGACAGTCTTAATAAGGTTGTTAAAATATAAAACAAAATCACCCATATTTTAATAAAACTATGATTTCGGATATCACTTTTATGTTCTCAAACTAGTGTGCCAGCAATATTAATATAGAGCAGAAAAAAATATCTGAAATATTTTAAAAAACTATTTGTTTATGTTAGTAATGCAAATGCTAAGTTATGTCCCCTTTTCATATTTACAAAGTGACCTCATATATTGTTCCATGTCCCTACTTTAAGCTGGTTTGTAATTTATACTAAGAGCTGTATAAAAAAATGACGAAAATGTAAGTAGCAGTACAACCAAAAAAAAGGCTTTTCTCAAACCAACCAGACATCAATAAATAATACATTACCTTGATAAAAATCATTAATACATCTACATTCTTACTCTGATTTTCCCATACCCACATGACAGTGATGAACGGTGATGACATAACCCTGACTCCAGTCAAGGTCATGACCTTCGCAGCATGTTTTCGTGTAAGATGTACTGCTTCGAGCATTTCAACTTTTATTACATCGTGACTTGACTGTGACGGGTTTTTATGTTGGTATTTATCTTGTTTTTTTACAGTTTTTAATTGCTCGACGACCTGTTAGCTCAATGGGTAGAACACCGGTTATCGTGCAAGCGACTAGTGTTCAAATCCCGGGTCGGGCCTACACCAATTTGTCTTTTCTAAAGACACATGTGTGATTAATTTATCATGGTTGTTAACGGTAAGGGAAAACATCGTGAGGAAACCCACATGTCTGAGTTGTACTTAGTCATGTGACAGTGTATTCGTACAAAACGGCGATAGGCCTGCCCCCTATCACGTGAGTACAACGTCCATGCAAAACGTGGGTACTCTGAACACCAGGTGACAAAGTCACGTGATGTTCAAAAGTATTAGTACCTCTGCCAACCCCTTCGGGGATATTCAGCGTGAACGTTTATGTTTATGTTATTATGTTATGTTTTTAATACTACATACATTCTCACATAATTAGTTTCCAAGCTCAGTGGGTACAACACCGCTTAGCGTGCAGATGATGAAGGTTTAAAACCCGGGTCGATCCTACACCAATTTGTCTTTTCTAAATTCATATGTGTGGTTAATTTATTATCGTTGTTAACGGTGAGAAAAATCGAAAACATCGTGAGAAAACCCACATGGCAAAGTTGCACCTAGTTATGTGACAGTGTATTCGTACAAAATGGCGATAGGCCTGCCCGCTATCACGTGAGTACACTTGCCTAACCAAAACGTAGGTACTCTGATTACTAGATGACAATGTCACGAAATGTTTAAAAGCATTAGAATCTCTGCCAACCCCTTCGGGGATTTACGGCGTGAACGTTTGAGTTTTTCAGTTGAGACTATTGATAACTACTTTGTGCTATACTGGCAAACCTCTATCCATATTTTATAATCACGTTAACACTAAAATTAGGTTACCTTTGGTCACATTATAAAGTGAGTTGTTATTATAAATTTATTTAATTTTGTTTCGTTGGTAAATAATGATTGGTATAATGCTACGTACATTAAGTAATATCGGATTTGGCCTCCAGCTAGGACCATTATCATTAACTGTCAGTTTCGTGCAATAAATGTGTTGTACAAGTTTTGAAAATCTCAAATTATTTTTATGTCATCAAAATTAAATAATTTTAGTACCGGGTAGAGAGTTAAATAATTTTATAATTAAATTTAAATATTTATCTCACCATCTTTTCCCCACTCAACTTTCCAAAAGTGGCTGAGGAATTTCTAATTTCTCAGCTCTGGCTACCCCATCTAGGGATTATAAATGAGTATATGTATGTAAATTTAAATAATTTTACTAGTTTAGTGTGCACTTTAAATACCACTAAACCATTTCTTCCTGCGGTAGTCGTAAAGGTGACTTATTTTTTTAGGGCATTTTAGTAGCTAGGCGATTTGGTTGGAGCACCATCACCAACCATGCCTTATTTTATCTTGTTTAGCAACCCTTCTTCCAAACGGGGCTAAGGAATGTTTTATTCCGAAGTTCTTGCCTCCTCTTTGTGAGATTTATAACCGTGAGTATATGTATATTGTTTAATTTTATTCTTCTGTGGAGTGTCGGCTTAGAATAGCACTACCCCATTTCTTCCGGCGGGTGTACGTAAGAGGCGACTAACGGTATTAGGGCTTTTTAAGGGTTTTTCGGCGATGTGGTTGGAGACCCATCACCAACGACCTTTATTTTACCATCTTTTAACCACTTAACTTTCCAAAAGTAGCTGAGGAATTCCTGATTCCTTGGCTCTGGCTACCCCATCTAGGGATTAATAGCTGTGAGTATATGTATATTTCATGTTTAATTTTATTCTTCTCACGGCCATACATCCCAAGAAGAAGTAGCCAGAGCTTCAGAGCTCGAAACTCCTCAGTCATATTTGCAAGTTGATAAGACAAGATGGTAGAAATAAATTATCATCGGTGATGGGTCTCCAACTGCATCGCCAAAAAACACTTTAAAAAGCCCCATTAACTTATTCGCAAATATATTCAGACTAAACAGCCGTGTAGTGTCGGCTTAGAATATCACTACCCCGTTTCTAGCGATGGGTGTACGTAAGAGGCGACTAACGGTATTGGGGCTTTTGAGGGATTTTTGGGCGATGCGGTTGGAGACCCATCACCGACAACCTTTTTTTTACCATCTTTTCCCCACTCACATTTCCAAAAGTGGCTGAGGAATTTCTAATTCCTTAGCTCTGGCTACCCCTTCTAGGGATTTACAGCCGTGAGTATATGTTTGTATGTATGTATGTAAACAGCGATTAAATAAATTAAATAACCTATAGTTGAATCTTAGAGATTATCAGTTAATTCACTTAAGTAATATCTCACGTTTTAAGCCGAATCGTCATTTATCATGAATTCTCATTATCGCATAATTAAAAGTAGGTATATTTCTGTTACACTTTTCCAATCCACGAGTATATATAGCTATTTAAAATTGCAGTGTTTGTTTGTATGTCACAATAACCGGTTTTAACAAAATTGTATGGATGTAACACGACGACACAAATATCACAATATTATTTTAGTGTGTAATAGTGTTAGTCCAATGGTTAGAACGACCGCCAGTCAATACGGACAGGCTTGAGTTCAAATCCCGGGTCAGGCCTAGACCAATTTGTCGTTTCTAAAGTCATATGTGTGGTTTATTTATCATGGTCGTTATCGGTGAGGGTAAACATCGTGAGGAAACCCACATGGCTAAGTTGTACTTAGTCACGTGACAGCGAATTCTTACAAAACGGCGATAGTTCTGCCCCCTATCACGTGAGTACACTGTCCAAGCAAAACGTGGGTTGAACTCTGAACACCAGGTGATAATGTGATGTAATGATCACAAGTATTAGTACCTCTGCTAACCCCTTCTGGTATATACGAGGGATTACCAAAAAGAACCCTATTATTATAAAACTTCGATGTCTGTCTAACTATAACCAGGCTCTATCTCATAAACAGTAATAGCTAGGCAGTTGAAATTTTCTCAGGTAGTGTATTAAGTAAAAATTTAATTATGAAGGAGGCTACAATTTATATATGTATGTGTGTTTTTGCCTATTGAATGTCATAGATTTTTAGAATCTGGTCGCTATTATTAAATTAAACGTAGTATTTCAAACAAAATAATACGTTTTTTCATTACCAAATGATTAACGTGGATTATTTCGATATATATACATTTATTGGCAAATTATTCATAATGTTGCACGTGAGCAAAACTTTATAATGTATTATGATGAGCATATCATTTATGCTCATCACATAAATTTTGCTCTCAGCGGGGATCGAACCCGCAATCTACGCACCGAGAAACTAGCCACCTATCCACTCGTCCACGGCTGTCGTCTGAAATCGAACTTAACCATTTCTATTTTCTAATCAAAACTAACTACCCAAGCAAAACCAGTGCAAACCACTAGTATCAAATAATGTTGATGAGGTAGCAATGATTGCCAACCCGTATCATACATACATAGTTCCCACGGTCTTGACTAACAAACAACCGTTTCTTCATATTTTTTGTGCGATTTGATACAATTCGTGGATTTCAAACAATAGATCGACTTACCGACTTGATTTACTAACAGCAATCGTTCATTTGTTGATACAATTGTGTTCTATTTACATACATACGTTCACGCTATTGGTTTTTATTGGGGTAGGCAGGGGCTATTTATCGCCACTTAGTACGATTCTGGCCTCTTGAGATTGTTTTATATTTATCAATAATTTCATACATATCGTTTAATTCTTCAGAAAAACGTTCACGCTAATAATACTTCTGAACATAACGTGACATTGTGACCTGCTGATCAGGGTACCCACGTTTTGCTTGGACAGTGTACTCACGTGATAGGGGGCAAGCCTATCGCCAATTGTAAAACTGAGGCATGTTGGTTTGCTCACGATGTTTTCCATCACCGTAAACAACCACGATAAATTAACCACACATATGAGTTTTACATACATACATACATATACTCACGGCTATAATTCCCTAGAAGGGGTAGCCAGAGCCAAGAAATTATAAATTCCTCAGCCACTTTTGGAAGTTGAGTGGGGAAAAGGTGGTAAAATAAAGGTTTTTGGTGCTGGGTCTCCAACCGCATCGCCAAAAAATCCAATAAAAAGCCCCAATACCTTTAGTCGCCTCTTACGACACCCGTGGGTAGAAAGGGGTAGCAACATTCAAAAGTCAAATTGGTGTAGGCCCGATCCGGGTATTCATTGGGGCTTTTTAAGGTAAGTTCAACCTCTTCGGAGGGGCCATCATTTAATGAAATTAGACTCTAATGGAATTCCAAAGATATTAATGCAGGTAGACAAAAGCTGATAATGTGTGTTTTAGTTAGAAACGTTGTTAGTAAAAGCCTTTTAAAAAGTACAAAAGACGCAAAAATACTTACTCTTACTTAGCATAGAAACATGTATATACAAAACAAAATGGCACTTGATTTCACAAAAGATGTCTAAACAACCTAAAACTCCAGTTCTGTAAATGTTTAGCAATGCAGGTCACGTGACGCGTAGCTGAGAACTAGTTGGTTATGACCACCATTGTTAATTCGTCCTTGCACCTCTGCTCGGTTTTAGCGTGACTTTTCATTATTGCCATTAAGAGACGAGAGCATCGATGGGAAAGTATATGACAAAGTACGGGAATTGAACCCGGTGTTCTATCACGGTTATAATACAAAAGACGCAAAATTACTCGTACTTAGCATAGAAAGATGTATGTAAAACAAAATGGCACAATGTGGTTTCACAAAAGATGTCCAAACAACCTAAACTCTCCGGTTCTGTCGCGAATAGAATGGAAAACTCTTTACTGCATACATACATACATATACTCACGGCTATAAATCCTTAACGGGGTAGCCAGAGCTTTGGAATGATAAATTCCTTAGCCACTTTTGGAAGTTGATTCTCTTTATTGCACATCTTAAAAACATAATATTAACAAAAAAATTACAGTGAAGTACAAAGGACTGTCTTATCACTAAGAGCGATCTCTTCCAGACAACCTTTGGAAGGATGCAAGTAAAAGATGTTTCAGTAATGCAGGTCACGTGATGTATAGCTGATCAGTTGGCTGGCACGAGTTACCTTTTACTACTAGACTTACTAACTAGCTAGATATCGCGTGTTATAAAAACAGCTACCTCTTTTTATTTTATAGTATTGTATACTTTTATCTCATTCTAACCGACGGAGTGACGATAAAATAACGCTCGTGCTAGGCCTCCAGAAGAGCAAGCACGAGCGCTATTTTATCGACACGATAACGGTTAGAATGAGATGGCAGTATACGATACTAAGTAAGTGCGTAAGAGATGGCTGCTTTATCCCACGCGATAACTAGTTTAAACACCGCTCGTACTAGCCGGGCAGTTGGCTCTGAGCATGATAGCATAGGCCTCATTGTTACCTTCGACCTTGTACCTTCCTGCTCAGATCATGCGTGACTTCCAGTGTAGAGGAAAAGTATTTTTAAAGAATTTTTATCCGGGAGTTTTTATATTAGGTTCCAGCTCTATTGTGGTGTGGCAATAGCTCGAACTGTCTCAGTGGGTATTACAGCCTTTTCACACCATGACTTTATTTCGCGCCATCGACGTGCGGCTATAAATCCCTAAAAGAGGTAGCTAGAGCTTCTGAATCAGAAAATTCTTCAGCCACTCTTGGAAGTCAAGTGGGGAAAAGATTGCTAAATAAATGTTTTTGGTGATACGTCTCAAACCGCATCGCCCAACACCCAGTTGAAAAAACCGCAAACCCTTAGTCGCCTCTTACGACACCCGTGGGTAGAAAGAGGTAGTGATATTCTAAGCCGCCAATTCACGGTTTTACTTAACAATTACACATTAGTAATTAATTACTAATGTGAATACTTAATTTTCTTTCCTATATAGTTCTAAGTTTCACCTAACAGATAGACTTTCGTTATCGATATATTATTCCTTTCCTTAGCCATATTTGGAACTCAGTTTGAGGTGAAGACTAAACTAAAATGTCGTTAGTGGTGGGTTTAAAGAAATGCAACCTTAGTCGCCTCTTCAAGAGATGGGGTATTGATAGTCTGATCTGACACGCTACGCCAATTACATTTAAATTTTCGTTATTAGCCAACAGCTGCTGGACATAGGTATCCTCTGAAAGTCTCCACAACGATCGGTCTGTGCTGCCCTCATCCATTGGCTTTCGCCACCTTAACCTAGTTGGTCCATCTTAAAACATTTTACCATTTGCCGTGTAGTACCGGCTTACATGCTCTTTTATTCTTCTCACTTCGGACCCCCGAATATAATATATATATATAGAATAAAAGAGCATGTATGAGAAGAATAATGAATGTAAGGGAAGCAAGAGAGGTTTGACAAGATCGTACTAAGTGGCGATCGATAGTCTCTGCCTACCCTAATGGGAATAATGGGCGTGAGTATAAGTAAGTAAGTAAGTACCGGCTAAGATACTTTATTTCTACCATCTTGCCCTTATCAACTTCTAAATATGTCTGAGGAGTTTCCAGCTCTAAATTTGCCAGAGCCCTTTTTGGGATTTTTGGCAGTGAGTATATGTATGTATGTATTTAACCGTTGATAATATAATATTTTACTTACGATAGTTTTGATTTTGATAAACTATTTTAATATAGACAGACATGCTATTTACATACTAATTTATACAATCAACATTTCCGTGTTTAATAACTGAACAAAGTAAATTTCCACAGATTATAATTCTCGATCTCAAGAAATACTCTTACACGTCTGCCAACCCTTTAACAAATAAAGCTTGACGGTCAAAATATGTTTAAATTCAATAATACCATCCTGTGTAGTGTCGGCTTAGAATAGCACTACCCCATTTCTTCCGGTGGGTGTACGTAAGAGGCGACTAACGGTATTAGGGCTTTAAGGGATTTTTGGGCGATGCGGTTGGAGACCCATCACCAACAAACTTTATTTTATCATCTTCTTCCCACTAAATTTTCCAAAAGTGGCTAAGGAATTTTTATTCCTTAGCTCTGGCTACCCCATCTAGGGATTTATAGCCGTGAGTATATGTATGTATGGATGTAATACCATCCTATACTCTACGTTAGTATATCTTTATTATCTTCTCGCTGACACAAACATATGGTTACACAGTCGTATGACAATGACCTTTTGCAACAGGTTCGTTATGGTAATGCAAATTTGCCGTTACGTGTTACGACATAGCCTGCGAAGCCTATTCTTTTGTGGCACTCTATGGTCATCACTATTTTATTTATATATCTTTACTTATTTCTCTGTCTTTTTATTATTATTTTTCTGTGTGTTTGTATATACTTATTTTTGTGCTGTGTCTTCCTTTGTACGTGTGTAGCAGCGAATAAATGTTTTTCTTCTTCTTCTTCTTATTTTATAAAGAAGTAGAGTTTGTAACTTTGATTGTTGGTTTGTAAAAGCTATTCTTCGAAAATTATTAATTAATAGACAAATACTCGTATTCAGATTCGATTGATATCGTACATACAT
The DNA here is from genome assembly GCA_963576735.1 of Bedellia somnulentella. Lineage (NCBI taxonomy): Eukaryota > Metazoa > Arthropoda > Insecta > Lepidoptera > Bedelliidae > Bedellia > Bedellia somnulentella. The sequence continues at coordinate 2,108,485 of OY755187.1, read as the reverse complement.
ATATTATTATACTCACGGCTTATATCCCAGAAAGGTTTAGCTAAAGCATTGGAATTAAATTTCTTCAGGCACCTTTGCAAGTTGAGTGCGGAAAGGATTGTAAGTAAAGGTGATGTGTCTCCAACCACATCGCCCAAAAATCACTTAAAAAGCCTTACCCTTAAGATTTTATTGCGGCTTAAAAGTGATTGAGTGACTCAATTGAGCCAAGATATCAGAACTAGTGAAAGGAAGTGAATGACAATATTTTAGTGATATCTCATAGAATTTAACGATGGTTTTATCTACGACCCAATTGTAATGTTATCAACGAGTCAGAAGTCAGCTCTGATTTGTGAGAAAGTACTAGTACACGAGGGCAATATTTCGCGTAAGATTCGCACAAGTTTGTTAATGAAAGATTTCTTACTACGCATTTGAATATAATATGGACATACATACATATACTCAAGACATTAGAACATTTGGACACATTTGAACCAAATAACGAGTGTGCCTAAAAAATCAGGCGTCCGAAGTATGAAGAATAAAAGAGCATGTATGAGAAGATCGATGGATGCAAACGAAGCTAAAGAGTTTTGTCAGAGTGTACAACGTGGCGATCGATAGTCTCTACCTACCCCCCAATGGGAATATCTTTTTCTAACAACATACTTACATACATATACTCACGGCTATAAATCCCTAAAAGGGATAGCCAGAGCTGAGAAATTAGAAATTTCTCAGCCACTTTTGGAAGTTGAGTGGGGAAAAGATGGTAGAATAAAGGTTGTTGGTGATGGGTCTCCAACCGCATCGCCCAAAAATCCCTTAAAAAGCCCCAAGTCCGTTAGTCGCCTCTTACGTACACCCACCGGAAGAAATGGGGTAGTGCTATTCTAAGCCGACACTACACAGCTAGACAAGAATACAGCTATAAATGAGACAATAATGTAGTTATCAAAACTGAAACTCAAACGTTCGCGCCGTATATCTCCGAAGGGGTTGGCCGAGGTACTAATGCTTCTGAACATCACGTGATTTTCTCACCTGGTGATCAAAGTAGCGTTTTTGCTTGGACAATGTACTCACGTGATAGGGGGCAGGTCTATTGCCGTTTTGTACAAATACACTACCATATGGCAAATTACAACTTAGCCATGCGGGTTTCCTCACGATGTATTCCCTCACCGTTAACAACCATCATAAATTAACAACACATATGACTTTAGAAAAGACAAATAGGTGAAGGCAAATTACATCTCTAATTTTTTTCCAAGAAGCCCTTTGATTCTTCATACTTCATAATTATGAATTTCTGGCCCTTTCAGGATTTATAGCCGTGATTATAAGTTTCTTACAAGAATTAAATTCTCTTCTCAATATGAACAAAGGACAATCTTACCCAATACAGTTCTTTAAGGACTCATCTTTAGTTGTTTGATCTTGACACAGTTAACCCAACCTCTGTTATGGTAATGAAAACGTATTTTTGTTTATAATTCGATCACAAATTGATCACGGAGTGACTGCAAACTGGTTTTAGTCCTAGACCTGAATTTTTACGTAATTATCGACGCCATTTTTATAACTTCGTGTCTTTTAGTTTGTCGTTGATAGGTTAATTTTATCTTGAAGCCAGAGTTTACTGTCATACGGTTTCTTTGTGGGCGATAACCATCATAATATTAGATTACACAAATATTACATACATCTATTTAGCCCCGAACTATCTTCGATAATGGCGTGCGGTATGGGTTAGTAGGTAACTTGAGTACATAATATTACTTCAGATACATTATTTACGATATATACTATATTATATCGATATAATACTGTCTGACCCGGCAAACGTTGTTTTGTCACATAAATTAGTTCCACGAATTTATGTATAAAAAATATTCAATTATAAACCTTTTCTCAGACATACCGAATGTAATGCAAATTTTCATTTGAATCGGTTTAGCCGCTTCTGAGGAGTTTGGTGACAAACACTGTATGATACGTGAATTTTATATATTAGAAGTATAAAAAAAACATATTTTAAAATTAAGACATACATACATACATATACTCACGGCTATAAATCCCTTAACGGGGTAGCTAGAGCTTTGGAATGATAAATTCCTCAGCCACTTTTGGAAGTTGATTATATTAAAATTATAAATAATAACAAAATTATTTCTAGCGCCTTTTACTCGCAACGAAATTCAATGTCTTTTTGTGGTTTGAACCTAAGACGCGCCAAGCAGTAAATATTTAAAATTACATACATCGTCATAACAACCATTAACATTCATGATAATAAAACGTATGTATGTAATGGAGCATGAATTATGTATTTTACATTAAGTTGTTAACCTTCGTACCTGTTTCCTAGTTCAGAGGTACCGAATTGCAATTAGGTTTATTCTACAGTTTAAAAAAATGTAAATTACTTATACGTGCAAGGATAAATAAAAAAATATATATATTATTTTATGCTGTGTAGTGTCGGCTTAGAAAAGCACTACCCCATTTCTTCCGGTGGGTGCACGTAAGAGGCGACTAACGGTATTGGGGTTTTTCAGGGATTTTTGGGCGGTGAGGTTGGAGACCCATCGGCAAAAACCTTTATTTTACCATCTTCTCCCCACTCAAAATTCCAAAAGTGGCTGAGGAATTTTTAATTCCTTAGCTCTGGCTACCCTTTCTACGGATTTACAGTCGTGAGTATATACATGTATGTTATTTTACATGTTAAAATACAAGCTTACCTACCTTTACACACGACTATAATATAAAAAGGGGTAGCCAAAGCTTAAGACAAAGAACTTAGCCGGTTCTGGAAGGTGAGTAGGAAAAATGTTATGAAATAAATATGATTGAAGATGGTTATTAAGTCACATCGCCCAACATACATATTCAATCACCTCACCTCACCTCACAGCCCATATACGTACCCACCAAGGGGCTCGAGCCTACCCTATATAAGGTACACACATACACATATACTCACGGCTATTATTCTCTAGAAGGGGTAGCCAGAGCCAAGGTACTATAAATTCCTCAGCCACTTTTGGAAGTTGAGTGGGGAAAAGGCGGTAAAATAAAGGTTTTTAATGATGGGTCTCCAACCGCATCACCCAAAAATCCAAAAAAAGCCCCAATACCCTTAGTCGCCTCTTACGACACCCGTGGTTAGAAAGGGGTAGCGTCATTCTAAGCCGGCACTACCTATATAGGGTAATTTGGCCATAGTCCACCACGCTGGCCAATTGCGGGCTGGCCGACTAATGACTACTACCGTTATAGTAGCTGGGACCGACGGCTTAACGGGCACTCAAAGCACGGAATCATCTTAATCCGATGGGGATCGAATCCGAGACCTCCGTACTTGAAGCCAAGCGCTTAACCGCGGGAACACGGAGGCAGTCCTACTCAATCACCAGTTACTTTTATTTGACAATCTTTTCCCCACGTTACTTTTTTTGCCCTAGACAGGCAAAGATTAGGTTCCATTCTAACCCAACACAATTTAATCAACACATTTTTATCCTATGTATAGTTTAGCATTGTTTCCATTGAGACGGGAAGTTTTAACTGCTCATATCAAATAGCTACCATTAATGTCAATAAAACATACTTATGTTGCAAAATATCGAGTGTTAGTGTTATTCTATAGAAAACATACATCATACGACAAATACATATTAATATTGTTAGAAGAAATGATTCTTTCATTAAAATTCAATTTACATACGTACACACATATGTATACTCACGGCTATAAATCCCTAAAAGGGGTAGCCAGAGCTGCGAAATTAGAAATTCCTCAGCCACTTTTGAAAGTTGAACAGGGAAAAGATGGTAGAATAAAGGTTGTAGGTGATGGGTCTCCAACCGCATCGCCCAGAAATCCCTTAAAAAGCCCCAAGTCCGTTAGTCGCCTCTTACGTACACCCACCGGAAGAAATGGGGTAGTGCTATTCTAAGCCGACACTACACAGCATAATATAATTTATTATATAATATTTAGTATATCGTTGAGTTGGTATTCCATAGTACAAGTTTAACTTAGTTTGGGGCTAACTCAGTCAGACATCACATTTGACATTTACACGCACACACGCATACACCCACTCACATACATCCACACTCACCCACCAACAAACTCACAAACACACTCACAAAAACATAACACTGTTTCAAAATATTTAGTTTTAGTTTTGTATTTTTAGTTGTTGTAAGTAATAATAGCTGTAATGTAAGAATAATTTTGTAATACTTTTTATAAAATCAAATTAGTAATTGTGTGAGGTCTTCCGCAATACAGGTCTTATCCTAGTGCGGGGCCGTTAGAAATCTGTAATATTAAGTTTTTATGCTAAATAAACAATTTTATTTATTTATTTTAACTTGATCTGTGTATAAAGTGCCCGTATAAAAATGTTAATAAATAATCACAATTGAGTCTTAGTCGTTAAATATTAATATTTAGTAGAATATAACGCAGAACGGTGAGAAAATACTGTAATTGTTTTCACCTTCTAGTTTATTGTTAGATTTCTATGGAAGAATTACATTTGTAGGTTAAGTATTATCGTGTCGAATACTTCAGCAGATATCGTTCGCCATTGAATTATTTTTAAACGTTTATTTTATTATTTAATCTAAATAAATAACAAATTAATAAAGAGGACAGTTTTTTTTATTAATATTATACATACATATACATATACTCACGGTTGGTCAAATAATTGTTGGTGAAGAGTCTGAACCACAGCGCCCAAAAATCAGTTAAGAAGCCCCTTTACCCTAAACACTCTTAATAAAGTCAGATCTACATCTACATACATACATATACTCACGACTAAAAATCCGTAGAAGGGGTAGCCAGAGCTAAGGAATTAGAAATTCCTCAGCCACTTTTGGAAGTTGCTTGGAGAAAAGATGGTAAAATAAAGGTTGTTGGTGATGGGTCTCCAACCGCATCGCCCAAAAATCCCTTAAAAAGCCCCAATACCGTTAGTCGCCTCTTACGTACACCCACCGGAAGAAAAGGGGTAGTGCTACTCTAAGCCGACACTACACAGCAACATCTACAAGCTATCAGTAAGATCTTCATCTACTGACCCATATTTCCATACCATTTTCATGTACTTTTACCTACCAATCTAGTCCTGATAACTTGGATCCCACTTCTCCCCAACTCCTCCAAAGTAGTCCAGACAAGCGGGTCAGTTGCCAACCAATATGACCTAGTGGAGTTAATGGGCCGTTTCCGATATCATGTCACTTTCACAACATTTGATTTATCATGTACTAGACTTGGATTTGTCTGGAACGATGGATTTTTTATGGAAATACATACTTGTTTTATTATCTTAGCTCAGTGGAAACTGCCTCTCATACAAGAGATGCGAGTTGAAATTATTGATCGGGTCTCTACCGATTAGTAATTAATGCTTGTAGTGCCGGCTTAGAATTTCACAACCCCTTTCTACCCACTGGTGTCGTAAGAGGCGACTGAGGGTATGGGGCTTTTTAAGTGGTTTTTGGGCGATGCGGTTGCGATTCTTTATTTCTACCATCGTGTCCCCTATGAACTGCCAAAGGTGACTGAGGAGTTTTCAGGTCTGAAGCTCTGGATACCCCTATTTGGTATATGTGGCCGTGACTATATGTATGTTTTACCATTAATCTAGTCCTGATAACTTTGATCCCAATGCTCCCCAACTCCTCCGAAGTAGTCCAGACAAGCGGGTCAGTTGCCAACCAATCTGACCTAGTGGAGGTAATGGGCCGTTTCCGATATCATGTCACTATCATAACACTTGATTAATCATGTACTAGACGTAGATTTGTCTGGAACGATGGATTTTGCATACGAGCGAGCTTTTGTAAAGATGTCGCATGGTACCAATATCTATCTAACCGAGATCGATAGAGTGACGATAAAATAGCCTAGCGCTATTTTATCACGAGTATCGGATATCAGAAGGGCAAGCACGAGCCGTGTTTAATATAGTTATCGCGTGAGATAAAGCAGCCATCTCTTACGCACTTACTTAGTATCGTATACTGCCATCTCATTCTAACTATATAGGAGTGCTAGGCCTCCTGGCTCCTCGAAATATTCGCTACATTTTGTTTCTTTTCATAACTTTTTAGATAAGATTGCTTGCTTACTGTTGCATCCATTAGTTGAACTTTGTCCGACTGTACCGCTTAACGCTTAACATACTCACTGCCATAAAACAAGAAAGGGGTAGCCAGAGCTTAAGAGATAGAAACTCCTCAGCCACATTTGGAAGTATTATTATTAGTAGTAGTATTTGCCGTATAGTGTCGGTTTAGAATAGCACTTCCCCATTTCTTCCGGTGGGTGTACGTAAGAGGCGACTAACGGTATGGGGCTAAGTGATTTTTGGGCGATGCGGTTGGAGACCCATCACCAACAACCTTTATTTTTACTATCTTTTCCCCACTTAAATTTCCAAAAGTGGCTGAGGAATTTCTAATTCTTTAGCTCTTGCTACCCCTTCCTGGGATTTATAGCCGTGAGTATATGTATGTATGTATTATTTGTATTTATTGAGGCTTACCACGGACGTGTGTGTAGTGGGAAAGAAATGGCCGTTTTATACCACGCGTTATATAGATAAAAGACCGCTCGTTCTAGATGGGCAAGGGACAATTCGCTAGTATTCCTAAAAAGTAATGTTTGTATTTTTTTCTTAGGATTATTTGTATTAATACAACACATTTCGATAATTCTTTTACCAACAGAAAGCATAATTGCTTAGTGACTCCGTCTTATGATTAATCTTAATGCTTGTCTTAACCAAGACAGATCGCATCTCATACATTTGAGTCACATATCGATGAAAGCAAGAAAGCATTGTAATGGCGCTTAACGTTGCATCCATTTACTTCGACCGACAGTACCGCTTAACATACTCACGGCCCATCCCAAAAAGGGGTAGCCAGAACATGGGAGCTAGAAACTCCTCAGCCACATTTGGAAGTATTGTTATTTGTATTTATTTAAGTATTTGTAGTTAATGCTTGCTATCTGACGCGATTTACTGACGACAGCCGTGGCCGAGTGTATAGGTGACTAGCTTCTCGGTCAGGAGGTTGCGGGTTCGATCCCCGCTGAGGGCAATATTTATGTGATGAGCATAAATGATTGTTTCTTAGTCTTGGATGTTATTTATTTGTGTATTATATAATATTAAATATATCGTTGAGTTAGTATCCCATATTACAAGTTATACTTAGTTTGGGGCTAACTTGATCTGTGTATTATATGTCCGTATATATTTATTTATTTATTTATTTTTATTTGCTAGTATTCTTAAACTGTATTGTTTGTATTTTTGCTTAGGATTATTTGTATTACATAACATAACATATACTAACGGCTATAAATACCTAGAAGGGGTAGCCAGAGCTGAGGAATAAGAAACTCTTCAGCCACTTTTGGAAATGTGAGTGGGGAAAAGATGGTAAAAGTAAAGGTTGTTGGAGATGGGTCTCCAACTGCATCGCCCAAAAATCCCTTAAAAGCCCATAATACAACACATTTCGATAATTCTTTCACCAACAGAAAGCATAACTCCTTGGTGACACAGGGTTATGAACCAAGACAGATCGCCAATATTATACAATTGAGTCACCCATCGATGAAAGCAAGAAAGCATTGTAATGGCGCTTAATGTGCATCCATTAGTATAACTTTGTCCGAGTGTACCGCCAAAGTTGAATGGCTGAGTTCAACGACCGATACATGATTTGATTGTCGATATCCCGCGCTTTGTCCTACTGTACTTAATATGATTTGATGTTTGCATTACTCATTTACTTGACCTAGTATTATCTAGTTGTTAATGCGTTTCGGGATGATGAATTATTGAGAGCGCTGTATGGGGCGGTGGAAAAGATCTCTTGGATTACTAATCAATCTAGGAAAGAAAAATTTCTAAACTAGCAGAACTTAAGTTCTCACGTTATGTGATTGTTTTTTTGTGATGTACAATTTAGTTTAATTTAAAAATCTTTTATAAAGTAAAAATCTGCTAAACCCAAAATTGTACAAACCATATTTTGATAATATGCCGTGTGGTGTCGGCTTAGAATAACACCACCCCATTTCTACCCGTGGGTGATCGTAAGAGGCGACTAAGGGTATAGGGCTTTTTAAGTGATTTTTGGGCGATGTGGTTGGAGACCCGTCACCAAAAACATTTGTTAATACCATCTTTTCCCCCATCAACTTCCAAAAGTGGCTGAGGAATTTCTCATTCCAAAGCTCTGGCTACAAAGGGATTAATAGCCGTGAGTATATGTATGTATGTATGCATATTTTGATAAAATGAAAAAATGTGAATGTAAAGAGTTTCTTTGTTCTTCTTCTCTTTACGAACACCTTCCGATGCAACGGATAAATCAGTAAATTTAAAAATGATGACGTTCAAAAAATTATAGTTTTTAACTTAGTTTTGAAAAATAAACTTTTTGACTCTTTTTTTTACTTTTTTTGAATCCTCGACATTCCGGTCTACACCCCGATACGTGATGAAGGGTTCAATCCCCACATGAGGCTTCATGCTCCACAAAGTCTACATGTCTTAGATATTGTCTCGTATTTTTCTAGCTTTCCGCCCGTGAAAGTTGTGTGCATTTTAAAAAAAAAGATTTCGAAACAATTTTTCAGTAAATTTTTTAATTTGTATTACTCACAAACAGTAAATATATACGATTATATACTGAATGAAATGTAAATGGCTTTAAATATACGCACTCACGCAATATTGCTGACCACTGCAGCTCCAACCGTATATAAGTAGAAACGAGAAAGCTCCCGCTCGCAACATTTAGATTTCCAAGATATTAAAAGATACTACAAAATTATGCTCGCAAACTATTGTTTATACGATAGTGTACAAATAGGTGTTGGAATCAAATTACAGTAATATGGACCCTGTGAAGTGTCAGTTCACAATAGCACTATCACATTTCTTCCCTTTGGTGTCGTACGAAGCGAAGGGTTTTGAGTCTGGAGACCCTTCGCCAATCATCCTTATCAATATTTTCCCCACTCGACTTCCAAAAGTGACTGAGTGAGTATAATATGTATGTAAGCATGTATTGTCGGCTTAGAATAGCACTACCCCGTTTCTTTCCGTGGTTGTACGTAAGAGGCGACTAAGGGTATTGAGGCTTTTAATGGATTTTTGGGCGATGTGGTTGGAGACCTATCACCAACAACCTTTATTTTGCCACCTTTACCCCACTTAACTTCCAAAAGTGGCTGAGGAATTTCTAATTCCTTTGCTCTGTATACCCCTTCGAGGGATTTATAGCCATGAGTATATTAGCTTTTATATTTTATAGAGTAGTTAAAGTTTACTTTTATATTTCATTCTGTCATTTTGTATTTATTTTATATGTTTTAATTGTGCCACAAATGGCGAATGAACTTCTTCTTTTCTTTCTTTATAATGTTAAGGTCGCGGGTTCGAGTCCTGCAGGAGTCGAAAAAAATTTCTTTCCTATTTCATTAGTCATAATCCCCACATGAAATTTTCATCAACAAAACATTCTATATTATATTGCTGTGTAGTGTCGGCATAGAATAACACTACCCCATTTCTTCCGGTGGGTGTACGTAAGAGGCGACTAACGGATTTGGAGCTTTTAAGGGATTTTTGGGCGATGTGGTTGGAGACCCATCACCGAAAACCTTTATTTTACCATCTTTTCCCCACTAAAATTTCCAAACGTGGCTGAGGATTTTCCATTTTCTTAGCTCTGGCTACCCCTTCTAGGGATTTATAGCCGTGAGCATATGTATGTATGTAAAACATTCTAATTATGTAAAAGACTGCCATTTCAAAACATAATTAGTTTTTCTAATACTAATTTCAAAACCCGTGAAGAAATAATTCCTGACAAAGATTCTATTTCCACCCACTAAAAAGTTAGCAAAAAAAAATCTTCCAATTCTGTGAAACGCTTACTAAACGCGCGTTAGAAGTCTCAACGTATGACACATCTATCAGCATATCCTGTCATTGTGTTGGCTGCTGACGGGTTATTACCATCGCGGCGGCTAAAAGACGCGACGAGATTGCAATACTTAAACAGAATAGTCGTGTTTTTAGGGTTCGGTAGATAAACTGAATATTTTTACTTATGCTTTGTAGCTGTGTAGTGTCGGCTTTGAATAGCACTACCCCATTTCTTCTGGTGAGTGTACGTAAAAGGCGACTAACGGATTGGGGCTTTTAAGGGATTTTTTGGCGATGCGGTTGGAGACCCACCACCAAGAACCTTTATTTCACCATCTTTTCCCCACGCAACTTCCAAAAGTGGAATTTCTAATTCCCTGGCTCTGGCCACCCCTTTAAGGGATTTATAGCCGTGAGCATCTGTATGTAATGTATGTATGTTTTACTTATACTTGGCAGTCTATGAGTACACATTACACACTTGAACCAAATTGAGAGTGTGCTCAAAAAGGCTGGCGTACGAAGTATGAAGAATAAAAGAGCATGTATGAAAAGATTGATGGATGTAAACGAAGCTAGAGAATTTTGTCAGGATCGTACGAAGTGGCGATCAATAGTCTCTGCCTACCCCAATGGGAACTAATGGCGTGAGTATATGTATGTATGTCTATGAGTAGGTTACCAGGCTGTGTCTCGTGCACTATGTTATTTTCATTATTTATTTCATAGATGATCTATTCCAGTTGCCAATACGATATAAAGTAAATACGACATACGACGAATAGTAAAATCAGAGTAAAATAAATATATAAATATAAGGGGTTCTAAAAACGAAAGTGAAAATATCACGTGATGTTCAGAAATATTAGTATCTTTGCCACCTCTTCAAGGATATACGAGGGGCATGCCAAAAGAAGTTAGATACTCTTTTCTCATTTAATTGACTCTGGCAAGCTATACACCATCTTATAGGCTGTTTTTTTATTGACATTTTTGAGTATCTAGTTTCTTTTGGCATGCCCCTTGTACAGATACAGCGCACACGATACGATTTCGTTCCTAATTTTTATTATCAACATGTGAAGAATTATAAGTTCTACCAGACCCTATTGTTAAATTAGAAAGATAATAATAGGTTTATTTAATTACCATTTCTTTCCACATGTATCCGAATTAATTATATATCTGAATTATAATCGAAATAAACTTCTTACAAGGTCACACCTTTCCCTTCAGCCAAAAAGCTAAGCCTTTTCGCATATCTTGCTTAAAATCCCACAAAAAGTGATAAAAACACAAAAGGCAGTTAAAGTCGACGTGTGCTTAAAGGTAGTCGACCAATTAGGAGCTAAACGTGTATCGTATAGCTATATCCGTTTGAGTACGGTCGGCAAAGAAATGCATTATAATTTACTGAATTCCCTAAGCCCCTAAAAGCAACCGTGATAGCTCAGTGGGTAGAACACCGCTTATCGTGCGAACCTATAAAGGTTCAAATCTCGGGTCGGGCCTACACCAATTTATCATTCCTAAAGAAATATGAGGCTATTTTGTACTTTGTCGTGTCACGGCGACAGGCCAGCTTTCTATCACGTGAGTACACTGTCCCGACAAAACGTGGGCCCAACCAACTGTTAATGTGACGTGATGTTCAGAAGTTTTTTGGGCGATGCGGTTGGAGACCCATCTCCAACAACCTTTATTTCACCATCTTTTCCCCACTCAACTTTCCAAAAGTGGCTGAGGAATTTCTAGTTCCTTAGCTCTGGCTACCCCTTATAGGGATTTATAGCCGTGAGTTCATATGTATGTATGTATGTTCAGAAGTATTAGCCAACCCCTTCGGAGATATACGGAGTTTGAGTTTGATTTTATCCACTAGGATAGCCATAGTTCTTTTTATGCACCGTAAAGCCATTTTGTAAGTTTCTGTAGGGCAAGCGCGAGCGCTATTTTATCGACACGATAACGGTTAGAATGAGATGGCAGTATACGATACTAAGTAAGTGCGTAAGAGATGGCTGCTTTATCGCACGCGATAACTAGTTTAAGCACCGCTCGTGCTTGCCCTTCTGGCTTTGTTTACATTTTATTTTTACACTTCGGACGCCTGCGTTTTTGTGTCTTCTCTGTTTTTGGTTGAACAAATGAAAAGCTTTAAGAAAGTAATGTCACTATGCAAGCTGAGTCATCGGATATAGTAATAAAATACCAACTACAAACATTCTTTGTTGGCACTTGACTCAGATCTATTTGAATAGGTTTGTGTTGACTTTGTTTACCTTATTGTTTTCAAAGATCATCACAATATATGTTGATTATTAAATATTGTTTAAATACATCTAAATTACTTTGTTTTTGTCATAAAATAAGAAAATAATTTTCAATCAAGTGTGTGGAACACGCTTTTAGCCAAAAAGCTAAGCCATGTCGCATAATATCTTGTGTAAAGTACCACAAAAAATCATTAAGACACATAAGACAGTTAAAAGTCGACGTGTGTTTAAAGCAAGACGACGAGTTTTAAGAAATTTTGATGTTGAAACCCGGGTTTTGATGTTTTTCGAAGTAAACGCACAAGTTTGTTTCACTTTTTCATTTAAAAAAGATAGTTCTAAAACTCTAAAAAAAGATAGTTCCGTGTAGTGCCGGCTTAGAATGTCGCTACCCCTTTCTACCCACGGGTGTCGTAAGAGGCGACTAAGGGTATTGGGGCTTTTTATTGGATTTTTGGGCGACGCGGTTGGAGACCCATCACCAAAAACCTTTATTTTACGATCTTTTCCCTACTCAACTTCCAAAAGTGGCTGAGGAATTCATAATTTCTTAGCTCTGGTTACCCCTACTAGGGAATTATAGCCGTGAGTATATGTATGTATGTATTCTAAAACTAAATATTTTGTCTTAAACATTTTTATGCTATCGCTACCGCCCATATGGCAGCAGTCTTGTCACTACTCCTATAAATACAGCCAACGTAGGACACAGGTAAACGTACTCAAATCAATTAACATAAAACCCTCTTTATGAATAAGTTGCGCGTGAAATTCACACTACAACTTGTTGCCGAGGTTACTCAACCCGCGGGAATGCAAATGCTTTGCTTTGCTACTATTATTACTTGTGAATGTATCGTGTTTGGATTCTATTTTTAGGTGAAAATGGGTATTTTAACGATGGCACTTCTAAACGTACATACTTTAGTATCTAGTATGAGAGGTGTTGTCTCATTTTCTGACGTCTTCGCCTGAAAATTGTGTGACATTCCCGAAGGAAAGATTTCACTATAACATTAAGATATGAGATATATATCATTCTCACATGCTTCAAGTTACGGCTGCGGCATACTCTCTGTTTTTAACCGACTTCAATAAAAGGAGTGTTCTCAATTCGACCTTTTTTTTAATGTGTCTTCCTTCACCGATTACTTTGCTGTTTATGAACCGATTTTGTTCTGTTCTGATAAATAAAAAAGCTGAAAGATAATTTGATACTATTTGAGGTAACTAAAACTTGTAATACCACAAAAAAGATCAGGTTGAGGTCATCTCAAAAATTATCTGCTAATTTTCTTGTTTTACCCTGTACCTTTCGTAATCAATATAAACTTAGATATACAAAGAATCCTGGTAAACGAAACCACCACACAGCATCACCAAAATATTGCAGCCATATTTCAATATCTTAACATTCAAAATTGTATTTATACAATTCCAAGCTTGGAGAGCTGTTCGAGTGTTTTAATAGTAGATTTGGGTTAATGACTGTTAATGCACCTCTTAAGAATACTTTAAAACGACCTTCCTTATTGAACTTCACTTGGAACCATTATGTGACTAGCATACTTATCATGCATACGTTTACTAACGGCTTTAAATCTCAAAAAGGGGCAGCCAGAGCTTCAAGAATTAGATATTCGTCGGTCCCTTTTAGAGCGGGGAGAATTGTGTAAAATAAAAGATGGTTAACTCATCACCACTGCTCCAACATTTCATTATTTAAGTATATTCAGCTTTACCTGTCTTGAATCGTCGTATTTTTGTCAATGGTATTCCGCCTGTTATTATAAGTTGTTTTTGCACTTCCAATAAAAACTGCCCTAGCCATGGTAAACTTCTAACTCAATGGAAACAGAATGGCCTGCTATGCTGAAGGTATGGGTTGTATCATCTAAGGTCATTCCCTTTAGGGAAAGATTAATCTCACTGAAGGGTTTTTGTTGCAGGTTAAATGTTGCACTCAAACAGAACTACTCTGTAAACTTTAAAATACTGTAATTGTGCAATAGGCTATTTGACAATGTTTTGAAAACTATCTTACTGTGTTTACTTGTTTAGAAGAAGCCCTAAAAAATACTTTTCTTTCTTTATTTAGCTATTTAATGAAAAAAAATCCTAAATTAAAATGTAATATTCAAATGTTCCGCGAAAACGCGACTTTAAGTAACATGGCGGCTGTGGCACGTTGTGACGTCAATTCCGCATTATACACCAATCAGCGAAGCGATACACAGTCTGTTTATGCGCAATCTATGTCATTATAGAAATAGCCAATCGCGGTCGTTTTTAGTCACGTGACAGTTGCATCGAAAAAACTTATTTTAGAAGACGAACTTTGGTGAAATTATGCAATATTTTTATCTCCCATTATTACAAATCGCTCTCAGAAAGAAATATTAAGACTTATGAAATAAAAGAAATGTATATTTAGTCAAATAGCCTATTGGAATTTAAATAAATAATTTAATTATTTTTTATTTATTTAAAGAGATAAGTTTCAAGGTATTCGTCTCAGGCCATTATTAGGCCTAAGGTCATTACCATTAGCTCCCAAGGTTGTCACATATACGGGCCTATTTCAGGTTTTATGATGAACTGATAAATTAACGCGATCAATTTGTTAGTATGCGGGTAAAACAACGCTTAGGTATAGCTAGATTTTAAATAAACAGGGAAAGATTGATAATTATCAAAGAAGATGTCTCAATGCCGTTTAGTGTCGGCTTAGAATAGCACTTCCCCATTTCTTCCCGTGGTTGTAGGTGACTAAGAGTATTGGGTCTTTTTAAAAGTTATTTTTGGGCGATGCTGTTGGAGAACCATCACCAGAAATATTTATTTTACTATCTTTTCCCCACTTAACTTCCAAAAGTGGCCCAAGAATTTTCTGATTCTGAAGCTCTGGCTACCCCTTTTTGGGATTTATAGCTGTGAGTATATTTATGTATGTAGATGTCTGAAACAATAAGTCATGTTTTGTTTATCTCGGACTTATAAAACTCCAGAACAAGTGTGTTGAATACAAGTTTGGTGCACTTTCAATGTCAGCCTTAGCTTATACAAATTTTAAAACATTGTTTTTTTGGTATTTTAAATGTTTTTGTTTTCTTTTTAAGTAATTTTCTTTAGTTTTCGTTTTTTATGGCGTTGTATTTTATTGGTTCCATATTTACGGCGAATGAAATTCATTCTTTCTTTCTTTTTTCTTTAAATCAAACACACAAGTCAAACTTGGATTTATAGCTGGAAAAAATCTGCCGGGCATATTAATTAATTTAAAATTACCTTCAATGTATTCTATTTTAAAGTCAGAGGATTTAAATAACTTTGTACCAGTAAGATATTGTATTAAATCACTTAGATATCACTCACACATAAACATACTGTCTTAAAATTGGCATAATCTCACTAATTCCCTTTATTATTGGTCTGAATTTAAAGTTTAAGATTACATGACTCTCGATCTATCTCGTCTTTCTTAAGACTACTAGCGCCATCTCTTGATATATGTTTTAATTACATGAAAACTGTTCATACAATACGATATGCAGTTATAAAATCATATTATTAAGTCCAATTAAATCCTCCTCCAGTGAGAATTTGGAAAAAAGATTTTCTTGGTACCCTGTTTTAAATTGTTGTTGCTAATTATTATAAGTAGAGGCTTAAAACCAGGTCTGTTGTTCTTCTTGGAATATAGTTAGCATTTGCTGGGACGGAAATAAAGTTAATTTCTTACAAATATTACTGTATGTCTTAATAATTGTATATCTTTAATTTACATACATACCTACATATACTCACGGCTATAAATCATTTAAAGGGGTAGCCAGAGCTAGGGAATTAGAAATTCCTCAGCCACTTTTGGAAAGTTTAGTTGGGAGAAAACGGTAAAATAAAGGTTGTTGGTGATGTGTCTCTCACCGCATCGCCCAAAAATCCCTTAAAAGTCCCAATACCATTAGTCGCCTCTTACGTACACCCACCGGAAGAAACGAGGTCTTTAATTTATGTTTGCTAATACGTATCTTACTTCATTCCAACTCGCTGAAGGCCATTTTTTTTGTAGTATTAAGTCCGCAGTTATATGTTAAAATACATTATAGTTTGTCTCCCCTTGATATACAGACATATGCTGTAATAAATAAAGGATCAATGAAGGAAAAAGAAATTCGACACGGCGGGCGGCGGGGAAAAAATATTCTTCCCTTTATTGATGAACATGAACAATAAATTCAAATTATATGCTGTATCTTTCTAATTAAATAAGAAAACCCCACAAAAACATCTAACCCTGTTCCACCTCTAAAAATGTGGGTCACAATCTTTCTATTAATTCTAAAAGGCACCGAATCGAATCAATATACCCTGACCTCCTCAACAATCAATTTAAACCGGAGAACCATCATGAGCGACCTTTTAACTAGATATCGCGTGGTATAAAACGGCCATCTCTTTCGCACTTACTTAGTATTGTAAATATACATATAATCACGGCCATAAATCCCAAAAAAGGGGCGACCAGAGCTAGAAACTCCTCAGCCTCATTTGGAAGTTGATAGGAGATAAGATGGTAGAAATAAAGTATTGTTGGTGATGGGTCTCAAACCGCATCGCCCAAAAACCACTTTAAATAGCCCTTAGTCGGCTCTTACGACACCCGTGGGTAGTAAGGGGTAGTGACATTCTAAGCCGGCACTACAAGGCTACAGCTAGTATCGTATACTATCATCTCATTCTAACCGATATCGTGACGATAAAATGGCGCGCGTACTAGGCCTCGCGTGTTGATACGGCCTCAAAATAGATTAAATAATGATCTTCGCTGGACAATGCCTAATTTGCTATTAATGTCTTCAGCAGTTGATTGATGGGCCAAGGTCCCTTAACCTAGTAAACTAATCTTTGTTGATTAGACATGGTTTTGAGGATAAATGCCGAATTTGTTAATTTAACACGGTCGTTTTGGTGCGTTTAGTTCCCTTGGCATTTAGTATTATAATAATGAGTAACTAATTTTCAATAATTAAAAAAAGGAAATGCACTCATCTTAGTGTATTTAACTAGACTAAATATTTTTACTGATTTAGTTAAAAAATTAAATAAGTATTATATATAATAACTGTCTCAGAATGTATCCAACCTAAATGGAGTGACAGAGTGTTTGACAATAATAACATTAATTTTAATAATATAATAGTAAGTAACTAAAGTATAAGTAAACTAAACAAAAAAACCAAAAAAATTGTCTGCTAAACAAAAATGTTTCACACAACAAATAAGCTATGTATGACTCACACACAACGCCATCTCTTATCTGTTCGATGTAGTTTTACTGGCTAACCTGTACGCTTATTTCGCACCAGTGTTCAACTGTCAGGATGGCCGAGCGGTCTAAGGCGCCAGACTCAAGGTGATACCTTGCCTGTGTAACAGGTCAATGAGCTGTTCTGGTCCTCTCTGAGGGCGAGGGTTCGAATCCCTCTTCTGACAAATCTTTTTGTTTGTTTTTTAGATTTATTAGGCTCGAATATGTCGATTTTTTTTAAAGTTATTTGGTGATAAAAGAAGGTTGTGATAATATTTAAAAAAAAAAATGTTTTTATTTTTGTACCTAATTTTTAAAATAATTTCTTAAATAATTATTTTAAAATTTTCCTTAATATTTACAATACTATTTTTAAATATATACAAAAGATTTTTTATATATTATGATAATGTTATTTAAATCTCCTTTTTATATTATAATTTTCAGTTTGTCCGTTCATTTAAGCCGTTTTTTATTTATAACTTTATTATATTTATAGAAAACGTGCCTATAAAGCGTATGAGAAGGATAATGAATGTATGGGAAGCAAGAGAGGTTTGTCAAGATCGTACTAAGTGGCGATCGATAGTCTCTGCCTACCCCAATGGGAATAATGGGCGTGAGTATAAGTAAGTAAGTAAGTAACTTTATTATAATACCTAGTGTAGATGTAGAGTTAAAATT
Organism: Bedellia somnulentella; assembly: GCA_963576735.1. Taxonomy (NCBI): domain Eukaryota; kingdom Metazoa; phylum Arthropoda; class Insecta; order Lepidoptera; family Bedelliidae; genus Bedellia; species Bedellia somnulentella. The sequence continues at coordinate 2,090,237 of OY755187.1, read as the reverse complement.
TAATTCCTTCGGTGCCCCAACATCTATTCTTTTTAACCGACTTCAAAAAAAGGAGTGTTCTCAATTCGACCAGTATATTATTATTATTTTTTTTTTTTTTTTTATGTATGTTCGCCGATTACTTCGCCATTTATGAACCGATTTTGATTATTATTTTTTTATTCGAAAGAAGATACTCCCGGATTGGTACCATGATGAGGATATCAGGGTCTGATGATGGGATCCTGGAGAAATCGAGGGGAACCCTCAAATTTTATAGGCAAATGTACCGCGTTTTACATATTTTCTGAACTTATATTGGCATTTGCTTCTGAAAATCATATTGTTATGCTGCTGAGCTGATGATGGAAGGTGTGGGTCCTCAATCACTAGGTATTAGGAAACAGTTCTTTCCACATTCTATATAGATTTATACTCCTCTTCGTAGCTTTTATGAAGAGAAGTACAGGTTCACTATAAACATTTCTTTTTGTTATGTTATTGTTACCGAGAAAGTACCATGAGACCAGGATCTGATGATGGCATCCCAGGAAATCGAGGGGACTGTTGAAACTCACAATCATGTGACAGTGTATTTGTTCAAAACGCCGATAGGCCTGCCCTGTATAACGTGAGAACACTGCCTAAGCAAATCGTGGGTACTCTGAACAACAGGTGACAATGTCACGTGATATTCAGAAGTATTACTACCTCTGCTAACCCCTTCAGGGATATTCAGCGTGAACGTTTGAGTCTTTCTTGAGATGTAAAATTGTAGACCATCGCCTTTCGAAGGATTTTAAGAACAATGTAAGGTTATATATGGTTGAGCCTAATTAATGTCGTACTATAATAGAAATACCGGAAATACGAAAAATAATACAGTAACCGTCGCTTCCTTATCTGAGAGGCATCTTTGCCAGGTCTACCCATCTCTAAAACTCGTAAAATAAAATAATTTTTAACAAAAAGAAAACCGACTTCATAGTTGGAAAAACAACCGAAAATAAACAATCTAGTACTAAAAAGTACGAAATAAGTTTTTTAATAGAATATGAGTTCTGTTATTAATACCTTAGCAATTTCTTTATTCCACATGCGTCAGTTCAACCTACCTAAATATTACAATTCTCTTAAATTAATTTTTGAGTCGGTGCCAGTCAAACAAAAGTAAATTCACCCTACTATCTATCTCTGATTATTACAATCTAAACAATATATATCTATCGCCTAACGTTTTAAATGGTAATACGTACAAAAATCAATTTACCATACAACTACAAGGTACCCTACATTTCACATATATGAAGTGCGAAATACACACTTCTTATTATCAATTATCATCGAGGCTGGCACCGGCTCACAAATTAATTTAAGAGAATTGTAATATTTAGGTAGGTTGAACTGACGCGTGTGGAATAAAGAAATTGCTAAGGTATTAATAACAGAACTCATATTCTATTAAAAAACTTATTTCGTACTTTTTAGTACTAGATTGTTTATTTTCGGTTGTTTTTCCAACTATGAAGTCGGTTTTCTTTTTGTTAAAAATTATTTTACTATTTCAGATTCATGACCATTTCTTCGATAGTTTAGGTTTGGTTCTGATAGCTATGTAGTACCGGCTGAAGTTAGAATTGCGCCAACCCATTCTGTTCTTGTGGGTATCGTACAAGGGTACACGCTTATACGAATCAGGTTATATGATTGTTGGGCGATACGGCTGGAAATCCTTCACTAACCATTCTTAATATGAATTTTTCTTACTCTAATTACAAAACACACCATATATGTAAGGTTATGTGATCGTGTGAGGAACGATGTGATTCGTGAAAGGTGTGGTGTAAAAGATGATATTGTTAGTAAAATAGAAAAAGGAATGTTGAGATGGTTTGGGCACATCGAGAGGATGGATGATAGGAAATTGGTAAAAGCTATCTATAGAGCTAACGTGGAAGGTTATGTTAGTAGAGGACAGCCACGAAAGACACACTTGGACCAAATTGAAAGTGTGCTCAAAAAGGCAGGCGTCCGAAGTGTTAAGAATAAAAGAGCATGTATGAAAAGATTGATGGATGTAGACGAAGCAGGAGAGGTTTGCTAGAATCGTACGAAGTGGCAATCGATAGTCTCTGCCTACCCCAATGGGAATTAACGGCGTGAGTATATGTATGTATGTATGTACTTACAAAAGTAGGTCAGGTGGGTGTCATTCTAATTTTTTTTGGGATTTTTAGCCGTGGATATACGAGTAGTCTGAAGAAGTGGAAGAGGTACCAATACTTCTGAATATTTTGGTCACCGGTGTTCAGAGTGCCCACGTTTCGCTTGGACAGTGTACTCACGGGAGCTTATAGCCGCTTTTTTCTTTACACTTTCTCATTTAAGTTCAACTCAGCCGAGTGGGTTTCCTCAACAAATTTTTCCTGAATTTTTTTAGACAAATTTAATGAAATAACTACACATAACTTTAGTAAAGACACATTGTTTTAGGCCTAACAAACACAAGCGGTGGTTATTTTAATGATCTCCCACAAGTTCTAAATGTGACGACGTGATAGCTCAATGGGTAGAACACCGGTTATCATGCTACCGACTAGTGTTCCAATCCCGGGTCGGGCCTACATCAATTTGTCTTTGTCTTATGTGTGGTTAATTTACCATGGTTGTTATCGGTGAGGGAAAACATCGTGAGGAAACCCACATGGCTGAGTTGTACTTAGTCATGTGACAGTGTATTCGTACAAAACGGCGACAGGCCTGCCCCCTATGTGCCCCTACGTGAGTACACTGTCCATGCAAAACGTGGGTACTCTGAACACCACGTGGCGAAGTCATGTGATGTTAAGAAGTATTAGTACCTCTGCCCACCCCGATGTTCGGCGTGAACGTTTATGTTATGTATGTAAGTTCTTAATGGTTATTATTTTTGTTGCAGGTTTAGACCCTGAGGTGTGATGGTGAAGGTGTGGTCAGTGCTGCTGCTGGCGGTGTCACTGTCCCGCGCCGCCACCATCCTCGATTCAGAGCTAGGCGTCGGCAAGGCCATTAATATTTTTATGAGGTAAATGTAACTAACTTATACACACGCTATTTGAATTGGGGTAGGTAAATATGTCAATTTGCTAACGGTTAGAGCAAAGATTTGTGTTAAAAATATTAAAATACAAATACATTTTAAAAAAATGACTTTACATGAACAACAAAAAAAATTATTATAATCTAAAAGGTAAATCATTGCGATATGGCGAGCATTTGAAATTAGGTATCCTGTAAAACTGTACCCAGAGGCGGGCACAGGGTATTTTTCTCGGAGCCATAAACAAGCGATAGAGGTACAAAAAAAACTGAATTTTCTTATATCATAGTGAAGTTAACGCTTCCCCGGCAGTTTACACGACTAGTTTTGCCAGAATTGTTTTAAGTGGTGATAGTCTCTGCCTACCTTAATAAGAACTAATAGCAGAAGTATCATGTACATAAAATGAACAAAATAGACAATGGGAAACGCGGTAAAGTACAGTCACACGGCTACCACAACACTAAACGAAGTGAATATAACAACAACGGGTTTCCGTGTACCGCAGTATTTACAAAATAATCGATTTTGCGAATTCTCAACAACCGTTTGCCTATGCTTGGCGGGCGGAATGCGCCTCACGGCCGTAAATCTGAAAAAGGGGTGGCTAGAAATAGAAATTCCTTTGCCATTTTGGAACTTGAGTGGGAGAATGCATACCTACTTATACTTACGGCTATAAGTCCCTAGAAAGCCCAGAGCCGAGGAATTAGAAATACCTCACCTACTTTTGGAAGTTGAGTGGGAGAAAGATGGTATAATAAAGGCTGTTGATGATGGGTCTCCAAACACATCGCCCAAAATCCCTTAAAAGCTCCAATCTCCTTTGCGTCTCTTACGTACTTGCGGTTCAGTAAATTTTGAGTCTATTCATAACAATCGAACAAATTTTTCCTCTTTATTAGTGTAGAAGTGTAGATAAGTATGAATAATAAAACATTTATTTATTGCGGATTCAATAAAAACCGTACAATATCCTTAGGAAATTGGCAAAAGTATGCAAAAATATAAATTACCGATCATTGATTATATTATAAAATTATAGATTCAAAAATGTTTCCTTGTTAGATCATCTATTGTATTAAGTCACATTTTACGATATGATGTAATACGATATAGAGACGAAAAAAATATTTTTGTAACCCTAGAAAAGGGTAAGCAGAGCGTTTGGGCTTAGCTACTTCCTCAGCAAATTTAAATTTGTTAGGAAAGTTGATCAAAAGAAAAACAGTTGATGATGGGTTTCCTAACAAACTACCCACAGCTCATAGAGACGGTCGATGATAACTTAATGATGAAAGCTAATGTAGAGTCACAAATAAGTAAATAATTACTGCGAAAATATAGATAAATATAGCGGAGCCACCACAGGCTTTAGAATTGCGGCAGTAGCTACTAGCTAAGTTGTAATTTTGAAAACCAAATATGAGCTCGCAATCCTTAAGCCAGTGTTCTGAGACACAGAAACAATCAATTTGATATCTTTCTAAAAACAATTCAATTTCTAATTCTTTACAAGAAAACCCCTGAGTATTTTGAAATACTAATTTAAATTGTGGGTCTCCTTGTAAAGCACGGTTTTTAAATATTTTGCCAGAAGAACCTCCTTCCTTGTTTACAATGTTAATATTAATTGAAGGTGACGGCTTAAGGATGACAGGAGGCTCTTCTATTGTCTCACTTAAAAGTTTAAATTATGGTTTCCACCATCACATATTGTAAGTAAGTTTTCCCTTATATTAAATAAGGGAGGGTTCGATATATGATATGCTAATAATTTAGCAATGGTACGTTTTTTATTTAAGGGTATGTATATAGTACCCGATCGTTGTCTTGAATAAGGTATGAACTTATTCACGTCCAGAGTAAAGAAAACGTCGTTTTGACGGCTGGTCATATTAAATATAAAATTATTCAACATATGAATATCATTATTATGCTTACTCATATAATTATATATATATGGTAAGGTACAAAACATATGAATATCATTATTATAGATATAGATAGAATCATGCATATGAATGAAAATATAGATGCTGTGTAGTGTCGGCTTACCCCGTTTCTTCCGGTGGGTGTACGTAAGAGGCGACTAACGGTATTGGGGCTTTTAAGGGATTTTTGGGCGATGCGGTTGGAGACCCATCACCAACAACCTTTATTTATTTATACCATCTTTTCCCCACTCACATTTCCAAAAGTGGCTGAGGAATTTCTAATTCCTTAGCTCTGGCTACCCCTTCTAGGGATTTATAACCGTGAGTATATGTATTTATGTATGTATGATAATAATGTAACGGTAGCGGATGCCCAAGAAGGTCATATCTAAATCAATAAAATTAAATAAAGGTCGAGAGTTTTGCTAGAACCGTACAAAGTGGCGATTAATAGAAACTGCATTTTTTTAAAATGATTATCTTAATGGAAACTAATGGCGCGAGAATAATCATTTGAAATTATAAGTAGGACTCAAGGCCTGGTAATGGGGCAGGCTATAAATATTTGCTCTGATAGTTGTAATTAGTATCTGAACAGTCGCCTTTAAAAGGCTATTTTTTAGAAAAAATAGATCAGAATAGGGAATATGCATAAAATTTTAAATGCCCTAATACTTTTTTTCACGAATACTTATTATCGCAATATTATAATGAAAAGTTTTTTTTTTAAATTACTTATTATTTAAACCCCTAAAATAATATTCAAAATGTGCAAAATAAGGGAGTGAAATTCAAACTTCCAAAACGCGCCACCATAGGTTGAACGAAATGTGACGTCATCTGACACGAAATTGTATCCAAAAGCGTCGAAAACACTAAGGTAAACACCCACTGGACGTGTCATGTGACGTCACGCATAGCGCGCGGTAAATGGCGGCGTTTGAACTGCTTAAATTTTTTAAAAGTTTTATATTTCAATTTTAAATATATCTAGAGGATTTTGAAGTCCAGTAATATTTTTTTCTACGTTACAAAATAGTAAACTATTAATTTAAGACAAAAAAGAAAAACATGAATATTCCCTATTGTAACAATATGACAAACATCAAATTTGATTTTTGAATTTAATGAATGCTTTATTTTCTGAATGTATTACTTATTGCTTCATCATATATTAGAAACATCCACTATAGACACCCACTGGTAGAAATTACCACATTAGTCAGCTTGTACAAATATTCCATCTTTACAATACACTCTTTACTCTCAATATATATTTCCTCTGCTCAAAAAAAATACTTATAATAGTGACTAGAAAAACATAGTTTTATTCTAACCAAAACCCACCCAAGCCTGTAAATACAATTATCACCTCAATACAACAACAAATCCGAAATCTGAAATGGCTACCTCCGCATATTATGTATGTGCAATGCAATGTCCTTAGAGAAATAAAATCATCGGTCGGCTTTCTGCAACTTTCACAGAGTCATCGGTCTACCTTGTGTTATCCTACCAAAACTGCACATTCGGTATGTGGCCGTGACTCTAGAACCTCCGAGCCCCAACAGCCGTCGGTTTTGCATGTAATATGCTCTGTGCGCTGCCACTTCAGATCAGCAACTCAACCGCGACGTGGAGCGTTACTCGCTGGCTCCAAAACCTAGACACGCTAAGACTGTGTTGTTTTGTTGCTTTGTGTAGTAAGAGGAAGAATAAGGGTCTATTTTGAACCCAAACATGCTTTTCAATAGAAATATAGCTTCTTCACTACAAAATTCCTAACTCGACGTTCGGATGTGGAGCTTTCCTCGCTCGCTTCCAAGTCTAGAAACGCGAAAACTCTGGCTGATCTGTTGTTGATTGTACTCACAGAAAGGAATAGGGTCTGTTTCGAGCCCACACCATGTTAACATAGTTAAAAAACACATTTCCTGATTTTTAGATATGGCTACCTCAGCATATGCATGCGAGTGGTGCCCCGCAACGACACGGTGACGTGGCTGTTCCGGGAGCCGACCGTCAGCGTGTTCCGCGACGTGGAGCGGTACTCGCTGGCTCCCAAACCTAGACACGCTAAGACTGTGTTTTTTCATTGCCATAGTTGGAGGAAAAAATAGGGTTTATTATACACCCACAAAAGCTTTTTAATCGAAATATAGCTTCTTCATTTCAAAACTTCCTAATTTGACGTTCGGATGTGTAGCGCTCCTCGCTCGCTTCCAAATCTAGAAACGCGAAAACGTTGGCTGTTTTGTTTTCAATTGTACTCACGGAAAAAATAGGATCTATTTCAAACCCGCACCATCTTAAAATAGTCACAAACATAAAATTTCCTGATTTCTAGATATGGCTACCTCAGCATTTGCATGCGAGTGGTGCCCCGCAACGACACGGAGACGTGGCTGTTCAGGGAGCCGACCGTCAGCGTGTTCCGCGACGTGGAGCGGTACTCGCTGGCTCCCAAACCGAGACACGCTAAGACTGTGTTCGACGGGGACTTCCATATGGAGTTTTGCGATAACCTGAAGCAGTTGTTGCAGGCGTATTTTAGGGATTTTAGTTTTGAGAGGTAAGTGTTTGTTTTTTTATGTTATAATGTTATATTAAGAAATTTACGTGATTATGAACACATTTTTATAGGTTTGCAGTGAACATGTTTTTGTACTTTTCCGCCCCAGTTTTGAATGGGTATTAAATTCTTTACATCCGCCATCTGCCAGTGATGGTCCTGACCAAACGGTTCAGCTGTTTAGCCGACACTTAAAATGACAAAACGTTGTAAGAAATACATTAATTTTTCAATCACAATAAAAAACATTTACTGCTGATTTTTATATAAAAACGCAAATATTGAAATATTAGAAATAGACACACCTACATTATTTACTTGCTAAATCTTAATTTCGACATATTTTAGTAAGTTAACAAATTAACAGACGATGTGACAGTGTACTCTTACAAAACGGCGATAGGTCTGCTCGCTATCACGTGAGTCACAGTGTATGTCCAAGCAAAACGTCGTTAATCTGAATACCAAGTGACAAATTCAAGTGATGTCCAGAAGTATAAGTACCTCTGCCAACGCCTTCGGGGATATTCGGCGCTAACGTTTGAATTAACAAGTTAACAAAACTATCAAACACACATCACATCTTTCCAGACTAGAGCGTCCCTGGCGGGCGTTCACCGCCGGCTGGCCGACGGACATCATGGCGCGGAACCTCGGCATCAACTCCTCCTACATCAACGGGGACCACTGCTATGTACTCGTCAGGGTTTCTAGGTAACTATTTATCATACATACATATACTTACGGCTATTAATCCCTTGAAGGGGTAGCCAGAGCAAGGGAATTAGAAATTCCTCAGCCACTTTTAAAAGTTGCGTGCGGATACGATGGTGAAATGAAGGTTGTTGTTGTTGGGGATGGGTCACCAACCGCATCGGCCAAAAATCACTTTGAAATCACCTACGGGAAGAAATGGAGTAGTTCTATTCTAAAACAACACTACAAAGTTGTATAAAAACAAATCTGTGATTAAACACGTATGCTGGGATCAACGCCTACATCAACGGGGACCACTGCTATGGCTCGTCAGGGTTTCTAGGTAACTATTTATTTTAGTTTAGAATAGTGTTATTCGTGAAAAGTGTGGTGTGATAATGTTGTAAGAAAGATAGAAAAAGATATATTGGAATGGTTTGGGCACATAGAGAAGATGGATGATAGAAAATTGCTAAAAGAGACCTATAGAGCCAGTGTGGATGGTAATGTTAGTAGAGGACGACCACGGACAACACACTTGGACCAAATTGAGAGTGTGCTCAAAAACACAGGCGTCCGAAGTGGCGATCGATAGTCTCTGCCTACCCTAATGGAATGCCTATAAACGGGGATCATTGCTAAGTGTTCTTTAAGGTTTTTAGGCAATTACAATTTTTTGCGTTTTAGAAGAAATATATCTCCATGCGTAGATACGAGTACACATGCCTGAGGGTAAAAATGAAAACGGGTGCAGCTAAAACGACAGAATCATTGGTGCGGTTGTTGTAGTCTACTTGTATTAAATTTAAAAAAGACATATATATATACATATTTAAGTTATTTTTTGGTTTAGTTACTCAGGTGGGGGAAATATCTATTAAGTTTACCGTATTTATATTTAAGAATGGTAATTAATGTACCATGGTTTGAAACTTTTGAGAAAACAAACTTTTGCGCTACAACAAAAATCTTAATGCCATTTGTAAGGAACAAGAGCCATTTTAGTGACATTTCATTTCGGGTTATTAAAAACACACCGATATAAACTTTGAAAAAAATGCATACATTTTACATGGTATCACGTCTGTAAATCCCAATCTGCGATGCGATCGGACATCACCAGGAACCTATATTTCAAAATCTCCTTTAATAAAATATGAATTCCGACCCTTAATCCTTATCAGAATCAAATCCATTAGAAATATCCAATCGTTCAAAAAATAGAGATTAATTATTTTTATTTAAAAAAATATTTTATATCTTTTATATCTTCAACTTTTAATCTTTCACTCTTCAAATAATTTCAGATACAGAGAAACAGCGAAACTCCGCGACCTCCCGCCCAACATTCCCGTAGAAGACGTGGTATTTGAGGCGATTGAGGAGTCCAATATAGGCGATACAGTGTCCACAGCTGACTTCATCAGGAAATATGGATCGCATTATATCGCTTCTTATATCACTGGGAATTCTTTATATCAGGTATGTTGATTGAAGAATTTTTGGGTTTTTATTTGGTGATACCTTGTATTGGTATTATTTTGGGTTTCAAATATACAGGATGTTCTTAAATTGAATTATAAGCTGAAAGTTATATGATCGATTAAGTTATAAGAGCTACCAAAAAACAGTTTCAGAAAGCTACTGGGCTTGGAGAAGTGAATATTCGTAACACAGTGACGAAATCCTTAATAATAAAAAAGCCATTCTTGTTTGTACAAAATGTATAAGATTGTTTCTTCAGCCAGTTGAAATGGTCCTTTTGGTATTACAAAAACAATCGCGACAGCTTATTAAGAACACCGCTTCTCATGACATGTGAGTTAGAATCGTGAGACGTTCCTACGCCAATGTCACTTTTCTTAAGTCATAAGTAGGTCATATCAAGGTTGTTAACAGTGAGAGAAAACATAGTGTCACCATGTAACGAAATGAAAAAGCATTTATTCAAATCTTTAAACCTAAAAAAATTACATAATATTCTACCTACCTTAGAAAGTTTGTCGGCAGCAATAACGCTTCAATTACACTAAGGTTTTGTGGCTCACAATTTTACTACCTATTTTCGTCATGTTAACTACATAGTACAATAAGTACACTATTATGTGGCAGAGTATTCGTACAAAACAGCGATAGACCTGCCACTTAATTTAAATCTTTTTGTTCATGAAAACCTCATGTGGGGATTATTACTAATAAATAAAGAATAAATAAAGGAAAGAAAAATTTCGACACAGGCGGGATTCGAACCCGCGACCTCGCGAATTAGTAAAAAATTCGGAGGTAGGAAACGCAAACACTACTAAAACGTGTAAAAGAAATAAAGGATAGAAGAATTTCGCGCTGGCAGCCATTGACACGGTAGCTCAATTGGCAAGAGCGACGGGGGCGCATACCCGAGGTCGCGGGTTCGAATCCCACCTGTGTCGAAATTTTTCTTTCCTTTATTTATTCTTTATTTATTAGACCTGCCACTTTTCACGAGAATTCATTGTCCAAGCAAAACGTGGGTATTCGAATACTAGGCGACTAATTTTTAGATCGAAGTATTAGTTGCCGTAGAATTGACGTTCAGAAGTATTAGTACCTCTACCACACATCCAAGCATTTGCAAACGTTAACTTTTCAGTTGATTTTTTATAGAGAAAACAATAATGTCTGCTAATTGCCTTTGAAGAAATTATAGCGTGTACTCAAGCCTTACCGCAGTATATATTTGAATCAAAATCACAAACTTCTACAAAAGAAAGTAGAAATATTTCAATGAGCAAACATCCTGCGCTATTACCCAATTCCCCACATCCGGGCCACGTGACACACAATCGTAGTCATGTTTTGTAAACCAACCGTAATCTATTGGTTATTATCAACAACTGCTTTCACCGCTCAATGAAATCACTTAGGCAATAATGTACACATTTTTACATACTCACGGCTATAAATCCTTTTAAAAGGTAGCTAGAGCTATTATTATTAGAAATTCCTCAGCGACTTTTGGAAGTTGCATGGGGGAAAAGATGGTGAAATAAAGGTGGTTGGTGATGGGTCTCCAACCGCATCGCCCAAAAATCCCTTAAAAGCCCCAACACCGTTAGTCGCCTGTTACGTACACCCACCGCAAGAAATGGGGTAGTGCTATTCTAAGCCGATACTACTCGTTTATAGTCATGAACAATTTAGAAAAGGTGTGGCTAGAGTTTCTGAATTTATTTATATAACGGGGGAGGTGTATTTTCACTGTTATCTGCCATAGTTAGATATCGTGTGTGGGCGGTCTACGGGAATCTCGTATCAACCAAACTTGGAGATAGTTGATAATAATGATAATTTAATTCTTCTTAACAATAATTGAATCACTTAGTAAATAAACCACATGTAGCACTAGGCAGGTTTTTAAACGGAACGCGAGACAGTTTCTAGTTTTGCTTGCACCTCGACCGCAGTTCACCGTGAGAATTAGCCGTGTGTAGGTCCGGCTCGGTGGATTCAAATGATTCGAATCTCTGCGTGAGCCTGATTGGCCTAACCGGCCCCACTCTTTCTTATCAGGTGCAGGTTCGCTTAACCGGGCCGCTCCGCACCGGCTCGGTTCTATTGTTTTCGAACAACAGGCTCAGGCGTCAGGTTCAGGATCGGTTCGATTATTACCGTTACATTTGCTTGCTGAATGTGAGAGCGAGACAAGAATGTAATACAATTTGAACTCGGGAGACAGAGACGAAAAGAGAGTTGTCCTTTGGTGTTCTTTGTTTGCCAATTTCGTTTAATAGATTTATCAATCTATTCTTGAATAATGGTGTTTATTGTGATATTATAAATACGATAATGTTTTATGTTGTGTAACTTTCTGATTAGCATATATTATTTATTTTTTTACATATGAATATTAATTTGTATGTTAGCGAACCTAGCCTGTACACAAATAGAATCATTATACATATGAGTTAATTGATTTTTAAATGTATGTCAATAGCAATCGTTACGTTCCGCGAAGTAAGCGTGGTATTTTTTGGTTGAACTGAATCAGTTCTGAATTTCTTAACCGAGCCGGATTCGATAAGCGGTCCGGCCCGGTTAAGAGGATTCAGTACCGGAACTGAGCCTGAACCTGGTGATTCGAATCACCTCGCGGAGCTGGATCTACCCAAGCCTAGTGAGAATGTGCCTCCGCGTCGTCAACCGGTCGCACGAAACTTAGACTCTGTCCGCGCCGCGTGGTGGCGCTGGCGTTCCGGTACTTCCGATGAACTAAAGTCAATTGACTTCCTCTTTTTGCCGACATATATATGTTTATTTGGACATTTGAAAACAAACCAATTTTCAATGTTGATGGTAATGTTAGTAGAGGACGACCTCGGAGGACACATTTGGACGAAATAGCAAGTGTGCTCAATAAGGCAGGCGTCCGTAGTATGATGAATAAACTAGCATGTATGAGAAAATTTATGGATGTAAACGAAGCTAGAGAGGTTTATCAGGATCATTCAAAATGGCGATCGATAGTCTAGCCTATCCAATGGGATCCACAGGCATAAGTATATGTATGTATATATGTATGTATATTGCCGTGTAGTGCCGGCTTAGAATGTCGCTACCCCTTTTTACCCATGGGTGTCGTAAGAGGCGACTAACGGTATTGGGGCTTTTAAGGGATTTTTGGGCGATGCGGTTGGAGACCCATTACCAACAACCTTTATTTTACCATCTTTTCCCCACTTAACTTTCCAAAAGTGGCTGAGGAATTTCTAATTCCTTAGCTCTGGCTACCCTATCTAGGGATTTATAGCCGTGAGTATATGTATGTATGTATGTACCAATTTTCTCCCCATAGAGCGAAAAATTTTGGGGCACTTTAAGTGATTGTTGGAAGATGTATGTGTACGATAAGTAGTAAGTGTATGTTTGACTAGCATTTATCCGTTCTGAAAATATTCATTAAGCTTTTTTTTGTGTGTTTCAGTTATCATTAATATATTTGGGATAGAGACAAAAACCTATAGTCAAGCAAATACATTTTCTAATAAACACATTATTTTATAGAAAAACTGTTATTTTCTCATCTTATAACATTGTTACTATGATTGCTCGTTAGGTAGTAAAACAATGGCTGAAATAAAAGTAAAAGTGATGACTACTTGCTGATTGAATGTTTGTAAAACATATGTGTTTAATAAACGGTAAAGGGCGCGTGTTACCACGTTTTATAAATCAGTGTTGAGTGCATTGTATTGCTATGACTAGCTGTGAAATAACGGGATAAGCAGAATATATAAGTTGAACTATTCAAAAATCTACTAAAAATGGGAATGAAAAGTGGATAGTAAGTGCCGCGTCGTGTCGTAAGAGTTAATAAGTGGTTTTTGGGCGTTTGGGTTGGAGACCCATCACCAACAATACTTTATTTCTACCATCTTGTCCCCTACAAACTTCCGAATATGGCTGAGGAGTATCTAGCTCTGAATATTTATGGCCTATGTATGTATGAAAGCGGATAATCTGAATTAATAATAATAATAATAATAAAAGATTTTATTTGTCTTTAACACATACAACAATTGAATTCAACATAAGTTGACGAGGTGTCGCGGGATGTTAAGAATAAATACTTCTAAAAAGTCTGCAACTCACATTGAATCCTATTCCTACATACTTTTACAAACATTATCTACTTATAATAATGTTTCATTAAAAAGAGTTTTGAAATATTTTAAATAGGTTTTAATAGTTTAAAGACTTCAACATTCATCTACTTCCGGCTTATCGTAATTTTTCGAGACATCCTGTATTTTCTAAGTCAAAATCAAACGTTTACGCCCCAAGGGATAGCAGAGATACTAATACTTCTTATCATCACATGAAATTAATGTCACCTCCTGTTCAGTGTTACGTATACGTTACGTATTCACGTGCTATAAGATCAAGGGCCTATTATCTAACGAATTTTATTTATATTTAATGTATTGGGGGCTTATTCCGTTTATCCACCCTAAAACAGCCTCCCTAAGTCGGATATTCGGAAACGCATGTCCGTCTAGCCACCCTGAACGGGGTGGATATCCGGAATGCATATAATATGGTTCTTCCGATTTTCTACCCTGCCTACGTACAGTCATTTACAGAAAAAAGACCCTAAGTTTGTAAGATATTTTTATTCAAACTGTAAGTAAGAAAGTAGGTATGTTTATCTTAAGTATTTTAATGTTCACGATGTTTCTTGGACCCATTTTGTGTTGTGTATGTTTCTGTAAATTACTGTACTTGGGGTAAAAAATCGGAAGAACCATATTATATGCATTCCGGATATCCATCCCGTTCAGGGTGGCTAGACGGACATGCGTTTCCGAATATCCGACTTAGGGAGGCTGTTTTAGGGCAGATAAACGGAATAAGCCGTATTGGGGCTTTTTATTGGATTTTGGGCGATGCGGTTGGAGACCCAGCACCAAAAACCTTTAATCTTACCATCTTTTCCCCACTCAACTTCCAAAAGTGGCTGAGGAATTTATAATTCCTTAGCTCTGGTTACCCCTTCTAGGGAAATATAGCCGTGAGTATATGCATGCATTTAATGTTTTCCAACTATAATATTCCAGGTATTTGTGTTTTCCCGCGACGTGTATGCCAAGATAAAAGACCGTGTGAAATCTAAAGGAGTCGGCAGCTTACCAGCTTCTGACCTCAATAATTATTTCTCTCCGGTTTTCGCTGAACATGTTGGCGCCATAAAGGTTGGATTTCGAGCGCTCTTTTCTATCTTGAAACTAGATGGCGTTACTATGGATTAAAAATACACACTAACGCCATCTATGTATTTGTTTTGTAACTATTTTAGATTAAAAAAGTTACAAGTTCGACGTTTTGCTATTTTCTTTCATATTTTCATTGTTTATCATAAAATTCATTTTCATGACATGTCACATCATTCATTTTGTTTTTGCGCATCATTTGGCTGCTTTATGTGTATTGTTTTCCAATTGGTTATTCCGGGCATGGTTGGTAAAATTATCTGATTATCATTTTTATATTACCTGGCATATTTATTCAATTACTTATTTGTCAAAATTATATTTATAGACATTATAGATCTGTGTAGTAAATACTATTGTTGCGTTATCACATTCGGTTTTGTTTGATTGGGCTTTATTGTTATCTTCAAATAGTGAATGACTAAAATGATGGTTAAAATTTAACAATGGTTAAAAATAAGTAACGAAATAGGTTACAATTTTTTTCTATTACATCAGATACATTGAATTACTTTATCTAAAGATAACTAAATTAGATAAGAAAGAAACATGCCAAAACCCAACCTGAATCCCACTTAGTTGACTTGGCATGGACGTTGCGGGATTTCTATAACTACCCTTCAATTCATTAAAATATAGAAAATATCGATATTGTCTTAATTTCATACTGCAGGTCTTTGTGTTCTCTAGAACTGCATACTCTGTGATCAAAGAGAGGCTTAAAAGCAAAGGTGTAGGCGATATTACGGCAAAAGAGCTAGAAGGCTATTTTTCACCGTGGCATGCTAAACATATAGGACAGATTAAGGTAAAAACATTAAGGCGTTGGGTTTTTAAATTGATAATAAAAAAAAACCATCAAATTTTGTAAGCAATTTTCATTCAAAATTTATTTTTTTTGTTACTAAAAACTTAAATAAAATATTTCAGTTTAAAAACTCATCGTCTTCACGCTTGTCATTGCTTTTTATTACCATTATTCATAAATCATTCATATCGACTGAAAACAATTCATTTCGTTGCACTCCTTGAAATTTTCAATTTTAATAAGTAGAATAGCTAATGAATTTATTTATATTGACGTTCGTCTAAGATTTACTTCAGGTGTAAAAAGAATCATTGAAACCAATTTGCATGTACTCTGAATCTCTCTTCGTCAAAATAACTTGGTACTCAATGACTTATTTTTCGTTTCTGTGGGTGTCGTACGAGAGAAGTTTTTTATCAGCTGGCCTTCCTTAACAAATAGATAGAGTTGCTTAATCTGAAATAGTAATAATCTGCAAAAATGATCCCCAGAGATTGAGTTAAGAGAGAAAATTTCCTCTGCCATTTTTGTCAATTAATAGGGCAGGGATGGGGATCCAACTATATCGAATATAAAGAAAAACTGGTGGTTGGATGAATATCACATTTAAATCAGAAACTGAATAACATAATAAGGCCTAAGAATATTTCAACTTTTTTAACCCATTATTTTATCCTTTTATAGGTAGCCAGTGGCAACAAAACTGTAGAAAACTGGGCTCTAAAACGACTGCGGGTACATTACTACATATTTTCGTATCCAAGCTTATTAAAGCTACACGGAGACCCGACTCTCCTAAGAAGCCTTAACACTCTACTAGGAAACGAAGCCTTATTACAACTAGATCTAAAAACATTATCACCTGCCTTTAAAGATGAGAGGAAAAAGAAATGGTTTGAGGAAGTGATAGACAATTACCTAAAATTATGGGAAAGTAATATGTGATACTAACTTACTATCAGTTGTTTGTTACAAGAAATAGGTTGTCCAGCAAATGCGGATAAAACCACAAGCTGCTGATTCCTCTGACTACACTTTCGAGAAATAGTCATGAGGTTGTGTTATAGTATAAGGTGATTAGACGCGAGTTTCCAAGAGTTTCCAATGAATTTCCGAATGACATAGTGTATTTTTTGTTAGTAAGTTATGTTATTGTATAAGATGAATGAAATATTAGTATAATCGTATTATTTTAAGGTATTAACACACGATCATCCGCCTCTCCAGACTAAGCAAAGTCATAAACTAATATATTGCTATTTTTACTTCCCTCAATTTATATAAAAAATAGTAAAACCCTAGCCTTTTTAGTAATCATAAAAACTGTGATATTAAATATGTCTGCAGACATTTCTCATCATTGTTGATATATAAACTTAGTTTGTACGAGGCTGTCGGCGTCCGTATGTTAGTATCTTAGCATTAGCTTCCAATCATTTGTTTTAACTTCCTTCTTATATAATTAAATAAGGCGCTTTTCGAGTCATTAAAGCAGTCGCTTTTCGAGTCATTAAAGCAGTCGCTTTTCGAGTCATCAAAGCTGAGTCTGGACCTGCCCGGCTAGTACGAGCGGTGTTTAAACTAGTTATCGCGTGGGATAAAGCAGCCATCTCTTACGCACTTACTTAGTATCGTATACTGCCATCTCATTCTAACCGTTATCGTGTCGATATAATAGCGCTCGTACTAGCCGGGCTGTTCGAGTAACTAGAAAAGTGTGTGTTCATACGTTTAGATAGTGTAGGTACACCTGCAGACACTTTTGGTTATTGTAATAAAGTACAAAAATAATACAGATGAACTCGATGCAATAGGCAAAATATGAGTATGTTCTGTTTATTTTTTAATGTATCTACGGGAGTACGCCGGCCGAGGCATCTTTATTTATCATCTTTTATTTATGACTAGCTGACCCCACAGACTTCGTACTGTAAATTTTCCGGCATGCAAAGTATCCTATGTTATAATTTGGGTCATTATCTAGCATTCCGCCAAATTTCATTCATATACATTATGTACTTGAGTTGAGGAGCCTCTACCTCAAACACACAAACATCTAAACTTTCACATTTATAATATTAATAGGATAAAAGAGCGACATTATCTTAGCGTATAAACTATGAACACTTGGTTCAAATTGGCGTTAGACAGTCCAAATCGAAATGCATTAAATTTTAAAAGTATTTACACCATACCAGCTTATATAATTATGCATGGAAGCTCCAAGCGAAAAATCAACGTAAGTTAGTCATAGTGAACTCGGATTATTTAATCGCGGCTAAACGCCAAAGTGAAGTAGTTCTAAAGAGCAAAAGAGATGCAAATATGTATTGTTCTCATTATAAAGTATGATACTTCATTTCAAACTCTCGCAGAGTAACATTGTGGAAGAAAAGGTCAATAATATATTATTTATGAAATAGTTGAAAGCCTTTGTTAGTTGAAAATATTCTTCCCTTAAATAAGTTAAAGGCGCGAAGGGATATTTTTTTTTAAATATGCAAAGTTTACTGCTCAAGTACAATAAATCAATACAATCAACGATATAATGGCAAAATTGGGAAAATGTGATTATATTTTGAGAGAATACATTATATTACCTAGCTATAAGAAATAAAATGTATTTATGTCTTCTTAATTTTATAAAAAATGTGCCTTCCAATATTTTGATATGAAGTATTTGTCATGCCTTTTAGTAGAATACAAAATTTGGTATATCAAATTATATAGTAAAGTTTTTAATGATGTACAAAAAACAATATTTAGTATCAGTTGGTTTTAGTTCCTCCAATGTAAATATTTATTGCCTCCCTTTTTTGAGTGAATACGGTGTAAATGCTGTGATGATGGCCGTGTCCGTCTATCAATGTAAAAAGTATTTTTATCATATACAGGATTCCGTAATAATCCATGAGCAATATAGATTCCGTTCCGGCAATGAGAAAGGATAAGAACTGTCAAAGTAATTTAAAAATCAAACCCCAGATGGCGCGCATAACAGTCCTGTTGCTGACGATATTATTATTTCCTCAAATGATTTATGGTTTTTAATGCTGTCTTAATTTGTCAGAATTTATAATCGTGTTTCATATATAATAAACTTTTCTAAACTGTTATTCATGATTGCCGTATTATTAATTGTGACTAAATAATATAGTGCAATAAAAGGAGCTACCGCCATCTCGCGAAAAGAAACAAAACAGTTAAAAATGGCCGCTGAGAGCCTTCCTCATTAATTAAAAAGTCGTATTTTGAAATAAACTATTAAATATATAATGTATTTTTTTTATTTTGGTATCTCTAATAGTATTTTTTTATTAGTAATTTTGAACTTTTTACAAATTAACAAAGATATTAGCCCCATTTGCGAAATTCGGTTGTATTGTAAAGATCCGTGACAAAGGGGGATGGAAAAGACATGGACAGCAATATCACACTTATTCACTCAATTAATCGAATCTAACCAATGTAAATAGGCCTGATGATAATTTATTTTAGTCGATTTAAATATACGTAAATAAACTATGGAATAAGTTTTTTATATTTCTATGTTCTTTACAAATATATTTTGGAATTATTGTATATTATGTGTCTTCTATCTATTCTATGGATTTTGTCTCATCCAGTGGTTTCCTCAATAATCTAATATCTATCTAATACCAATTAATTTAGAATACCCATACCATATCTCGGACGCTTAATAATTTATATCACTTTAATCTAATTTTGAAATTGAATATTTAAACAAATTGTAACAAGAATTTGTCTTCCATATTTTGAGCCATATATATATATATATGCAAAAATAAATATTAAACAATTTGTATTATTTTAATCTAGGCAAATCGAGGGAATGTGCATTTATTGTTTATGTAACTGTAGATATTTAAATTAAATGGTCAATGTAAATATTAATGATAAATGAAATAAACACAATAATAAACAGTAACGCGTTTTGTTTAAATTATTTCCTGTAAAATTTCGAAAAGACTCAAACGTTCACGCCGTATATTCCCGAAGGGGTTGGCAGAGGTACCAAAACTTCTGAACATCACGTGACAGCGTCACCTCGTGTTCAGACTAGCCACGTTTTGCTTTGCTTGGACAGCGCACTCAAGTGATAGGGGGCAGGCCTATCGTTGTTCTAAACGAAACACTGTCACATGACTATGTACAACTTAGCCATGTGTGTTTGTGTGTTTACTAACAATGTTTTCCTTCACCGTTCACAACCAAGATAAATAAACCGCACTTATGATTTTAGAAAAGACAAATTGGTGTTGGCCCAACGACCGGGGATTTGAACTCACGCCAGTTTGTTTTGACGTGCGGGTGTTCTAACCATTGGACTATCATGGCTGATGTTCAATTAATCCACTCAATTTCGAAAAGCCACTTTACTTACTTATAGTCACACCCATTGTTCCAATTGGGGTAGGCAGAGACTATAGATCGTTACTTTGTACGATCCAGGCAAATCTCTAATGCTTCTGTTACATTCATCATTCTTCTCATACATGCTCTTTTATTCTTTCCACTTTCTAGTTCAGGAACTTTATCATTTTGCCATGTATAAACAAAAACATGCCGTCCGATGTATGAAAGATAAAAGAGCATTTATGAAAAGATTGATGGATGTAAATGAAGCTAGAATGGGCTTGTCAGAAAGTCGCACAAAGTGACGATCTATAGTATCTACCTACCCTAATGCGAACCAATAGCTCGAGAATATATATGTATGTATTTATTTTTAACATTTAAGTTAATAAAACTAATAAAGAATAAAAGCTTGCGTTTAAAAAAATAAATTAACTGAAACGTTAATAAAATAAAGTCATCATTTATTTCAAAGTAAAAAGATAAATCTTTGTTTTTTCAACGTCAAATTTAACTTAATACTAAGTTTATGTCGGATTCGGAAGGTCTTTTGTTGAGAGAAGAACCCGTAAGAAACTCGTCAACACACATCTTTTTTTACGTCCATTACAATTTTGGTGTTAGCCCGGAAACATCCTGCACAGAGCCACTTCATCATTAATGTAATCATTAACATTGTAATAAGATTTATTTTAACTACTGCTTTGAATTTTGTTTCTGATAAATTTAAAATTTCCTTAGGTATTTTATTATACATTTTACACATAGCCCCATGAAAGATGTATTTACTTTTGACAATCTGTATTTAGGTATTGAAATTTTATAGTTGTCTCTCAGATTCCGAATATGTCTGTCACTATTTTCTATAAAAGACGCCTGATTTTTTCTTATATAGGTACATAATATTTTCATAAATATATTGACATGGCAGCGTCATTATATTTATGGTTTTAAACAATTCTCTAAGGGAATGTCGTGATCTCAAATTATAAATAGCTCTTATTGCTCTCACGGCACGTTCACGCCGTATATCGCCAACGGGATTGGCTGAAGTACTGATACTTCTGAACATCACGTGACAGTATCACCTGGTGCTCAGAGTTTGCTTGTCCACCACGTTTGCTCACGTTTTGCTGGGACAGTGTACTCACGTCATAGGCACGCACACATACATACATATACTCACGGCTATAAATCCCTAGATGGGGTAGCCAGAGCTAAGGAATCAGAAATTCCTCAGCCACTTTTGGAAAGTTAAGTGGGGAAAAGATGGTAAAATAAAGGTTGTTGGTAATGGGTCAATTCAATTCAATTCAATTCATTTATTTGCATTCTTGTTTTACAGGTAAGATCTTAACAAATCATAGTGTAGTATAACTCCTACCGCATCGCCCAAAAATCCCTTTAAAGCCCCAATACCGTTAGTCGCCTCTTACGCACACCCGCCGCGGCGTTTCCGGCGCGCCGGTAGAATTGGGGTCGTGCTATTCTAAGCCGACACTACACATCACACACGTATCGCCGTTTTGTATGAATACACTGTCATGTGATTAACTTTTACTTAGGCATGTGGGTTTGCTCAAATTGTTTTCGCTCACTGCTAACAAACATGATGAATGAACTAATTGGTGTAGGCCCGATTTGATATTTGATCCCACGTCTCTCTGCATGATAGGCGATATTCTACCCAAGGAGCCATCACGGTTGTATTTTTGGTATTGTTTTATTTTTAACTTTTTAGCATTTCAGTTAATATAGTAACCTTCCAGCTACATCATCAGGGCATGTCTACAATCTAATGACGAAACTTGTTCAGAAGAACCAAAATTGGCCATATTTCAGCTGCGTCATCAGACTGGTTATAATCTAACACAAAGTACTCGTCAAGGCGTACAAAACGCACTTCTTCGATGAAAGAAAGGAAATAAGGAAAGTTGATAATTCGCTGCATAAAAGGCACGAAACATAATAATGTACACAAAATAAGTAATGATATATACAAAGGGCAAAATACTTTAAATCTACAGAAAAACCATATTACCAAATAAAACCATATTATAAGGAATCGTGATAGCCCAGTGGGTAGAACACTCGGTTATCGTGCAAACGACTAGTGTTCAAATCCTGGGTCGGGCCTACACCAATTTGTCTTTTCTAAAGACATATGTGTGGTTAATTTATCATGGTTGTTAACGGTGAGGGAAAACATCGTGAGGAAACCCACATGGCTGAGTTGTACTTAGTCATGTGACAGTGTATTCATACAAAACGGCGATAGGCTTGCCCCCTATCACGTGAGTACACTGTCCATGCAAAACGTGGGTACTCTGAACACCAGGTGACAAAGTCACGTGATGTTCAGAAGTAATAGTACCTCTGCCAACCCCTTGGGGGATATTCGGCGTGAACGTTTATGTTATGTTATGTAAAAACCATATTAAACAATAAACAAAACAAAGAAAAGATATCATTAAACCTCTTTAGCTTCGTTTACATCATGAATCTTCTCATACATGCTCTTTTATTCTTCATACTTCGCACGCCTGCCTTTTTGAACACTCTCGCCATTTGGTCCAAATATGTCCTCCGAGGTCGTCCTTTACTAACATCCATATTAGCTCTATAAATCTCTTTTACTAATTTACTTTCATCTACCAATCTCTATGTGCCCAAATTCTTGAAATTAAGTCGTAAATAGAATAACCAATTCTCACTTTTTCTTGAAGTAACATTGAAAAGTAAATTGGGTCTATATTTTAGAATGAGTTTCGTTTATTTACATATATACATACATAAACTCACGCCGTTAGTTCCCATCGGGGTAGGCAGAGAGTATCGATCGCCACTTTGTAAGATCCTGATCCTGGCGAACCTCTCTAGCTTCGTTTACATCCATCAATCTTTTCATACATGCTCTTTTATTCTTCATACTACGGACGCCAGCCTTTTTGAGCACATTCTTGAGATTCGTTTCATTTATTAAGTAGTGGTCCGCCCCGGCTTCGCACGGATGGTGTTAAATATTTTTACTGTTTACCCCCTACAGTATTTAGCGTGATAATATATAGCCTATGTCCTTTTCCTGGTTCTAAGCTACCTCTCCAACAATTTTCAGCCAGATCGGTTCATCTGTTTTCGAGTTATAAACAGTGTAACTAACACGTCTTTCTTTTATATATATAGATAGACGACATTTCTGTATACCGATTCATTCAGTGTGTTAGATTTCTAGCTGTGACGTACATACAAACATATACATACGTATATACTAATTCCAAAATGGGTAGCCAAAACATCAAAGTTAGAAACTCCTCAGCCATATTTGGAAATTGATAGCAAGACGGTAGAAATAAAGTATCATTGGTGATGGATGGGTGTTTAATCGCATCGCACAAAATCCACTAAAATATTCATACCCTTAGTCGCCTCTTACTACACCCGTGGGTAGATAGGGGTAGTGATATTCTAAGCGAGCACTACATAGGAAGTGGTAATATACATATTAACCAAATAATGGAAATAGGACGAATAACCCAAGGCCCAATTTAGTTCTAAGCAGTGAATGGCACCCATTACAATATTTTGTAGATAAGGTTGATAACCCGTCGGCCTGACGTCCCGAACATTATCACTAATATTGTGTAATGAGAGGAGGGAAGTGTGTTAGGATATAATTTAATTTGTTGATATATACTCACGACTATAAATGCCAAAAAGGGTAGAAAAAGCCTCGAAGCAAAAAACTCTTAAACCAGAATTGGAAGTTGTGTGGGGAAAGGATAAAAGAATTAAGGGCGTCCCCCGAAAAATAGGTTGATATTGATTGTTTGGAAATGCTATAAAGTCCGATTTGATGATATTGATATGACATGAATAAAATATATGTTGGTGATTAGTTTATGGTGTTAAAATTTGATGTTTAACATTTTAATAATTTGTTGAAAAATATGATGAAATAAATTGAATTGGAACATGCTTTGTTTTCATAAAAACCTTATAGGCTCCACTGGCATAACATACATGTGAACTCTTTATGTGTCTATATACGCGTAGCTTTAAGATCTGTAACTTTGATGTTTAACTTTTCATTCAAACATTATAGTTATTCAATAAAACTAAATTAACTACATTTATCCTGGGCGCGCGTTTTTTCCGTCCCTGTCACTCTCAATAAATTTGACGTAAGAGTGAGCGCAATAGCTGCAAAATGCGGGGAGGCCCTTAATGGTCTGATGTGAGTGGCTATTAGTAAAGCACATACCCATTTCTGCCCGCAGGTGTCGTTAGAGGCAACGTAGGGTTTTGAGGCCTTTAAAGGGATATTTTGGCGATGTAAAGCCCCATCCTTAAGGGCCTCCCCGCATTTTGCAGCTATTGCGCTCACTCTTACGTCAAATTTATTGAGAGTGACAGGGACGGAAAAAACGCGCGCCCAGGATAAATGTAGTTAATTTAGTTTTATTGAATAACTATAATGTTTGAATGAAAAGTTAAACATCAAAGTTACAGATCTTAAAGCTACGCGTATATAGACACATAAAGAGTTCACCTGTATGTTATACCAGTGGAGCCTATACGGTTTTTATGAAAACAAAGCATGTTCCAATTCAATTTTTTCATCATATTTTTCAACAAATTATTAAAATGTTAAACATCAAATTTTAACACCATAAACTAATCACCAACATATATTTTATTCATGTCATATCAATATCATCAAATCGGACTTTATAGCATTTCCAAACAATCAATATCAACCTATT
The DNA here is from genome assembly GCA_963576735.1 of Bedellia somnulentella. NCBI lineage: Eukaryota > Metazoa > Arthropoda > Insecta > Lepidoptera > Bedelliidae > Bedellia > Bedellia somnulentella. The sequence goes on along the minus strand of OY755187.1, from coordinate 2,065,280 downwards.
TTTCGGGGGACGCCCTTAAACCATTTTGTTTGTCACCAAACGCGGCCGAAACGGCTGGATCAATCTCAATGAAATTATATACTCCTAAGTGATAAGGGTTATCTACCCCGAACATTTTATTATTATTTTAAAGACTAGAAACTACCTAGAAATAATTATGTGGCAAAACAACGTTTGCCTGGTAGCTAGGTACACGTATGTAAACAGACGCAAGGCTAATGAATGGTTGCCTTGACGCATTTTTACAATTTTACCATGGATATGAAGCTTAGGTAAAATTAGTTTAATATATAACTAGCTGACCCGTCAGACTTCGTACTGTCAAATTTGCTTATGACAAAGCTTAAGGCGTTTTTTCTGGTACTTTTAGTTCAATCAGGCGTGAATATTTTATTGGTCAAATTTTTCCGGGATAAAAAGTATCCTATCTTATAATTTGTGTCATTATCTAGCATTCTGCCAAATTTCATTCATATACATTATGTACTTGAGGAGCCTTTTTGCCTCAAACACATAAACATCCAAACTTTCACATTTATAATATTAAAAAGATTTGATTATATAAGCGAGCAAAGAAGCGCCAATACAACAGTTCACTGAATAATAATCTCAGTGGGGTCAAGTTCATGTTTAATCAGTTGAACATGTTTTAAGCGAAAATAGTTAAAAAATAAATAGTCGGAGTTAAACTATGGTCTGGATCGTTGTTTTGTGATATAACATGAAGTATTTCTGTTTGCTTCTGTGTTGTTTGAGTGCCACTGCCAATGACAATGCGGATTTGGGGTACAGCTTGAATATTGGATATGCTATCGACGTTTTTGCTAAGTAAGTATCTCGTTTCCTAAAAGCTTTTCCGCAGTTTGTATGTTATAGAAGCGTTTCGTCTCTGATATTAAACAATATTACAACTGATATAATATTAAACAATAAATAATATACACACAGAATAAAGGATTTAAGCAATAAACGATTAGAAGTTTGAAGTTTGATTTGACTACACCCGAAATCGGCTCATCGCCCGTACGGGTTACAATATTGTTTTCTTTAAGAATTGACTACGAGGAATAATTTCTATAATTGCAGTTATAAGTTTACAAATAAAGGATTCCACGTTTTTTAAATTACGATAAAAATAATATCCACATCATCAGCCATATTAGATTGGACAGTTCAGCAAAAAGACGACATAGCATAATTATCCTGATTGATACTCAATAAAACCTGGTATTAATATCAACACTATTTTGTTTAATGTTTATAATTTAATTTAATATATTTATGTTTTTTTTAATGAATACAGAGTGTAGGAATACAGTACATGTAATAAACAAACCGAGTAATTGCAACATTATACGAGGCCGAATACAATATTATTTTCAATTTTGTCTGAACTTCACTCAGAATAATAAAAAATTGTGTGACTTATAATATCCCAGGGTTTTTAATATTACTACATTAATGTTAGTTAGTCATTTAAGGATATGAAATAGACTTTTAAAGACTGTTGGTCTTCCACCTCACGTAAAAAAATATCGCATCGTATCGTACCGTAAGAGAACATAACAATCAAAACAAAATATAAGGTGGTAATTATTGTGAACTCAGTAAATAGCTTATTTCTTAATGTGGACAGCGCTTTTAATGAACCATACATTCTTATAATATATTATATAAGGAATTAGAAATTCCTCAGCTACTTTTGGAAAGTTTAGTGGGGAGAAAACGGCAAAATAAAGGTTGTTGGTGATGGGTCTCCAACCGCATCGCCCAAAAATCCCTTAAAAGCCCCAATACCGTTAGTCGCCTCTTACGTACACCCACCGGAAGAAAAGGGGAAGTGCTATTCTAAGCTGACACTACACATAACATTACATTCTACATTCATTCTATACATACATTCTATACATACATTCATATACATATTCTACGAATACATTTTCTACATTCTTGTATTTTATAGCTATGTATTTTTTCTGTATTTCGTATCTAGTACATCCAAAAGTGGCTGAAGAATTTCTTATTATGAAGCTCTGGCTATCCCTTCTAGGTATTTATAGCCGTGAGTATATGTAATAAACTAGTTGCTGGGTAGTGGTAGTGGTAGTGGCTTAATGTCTGCTTAAAATAAATCAAATAACTAATTTCGGCCCGCGGGTATCCTAAGAGCGACTTAGGATTATAAATAAAAAAAAAGTTTATAAATAAATGTTGGACGATGTAGTTGGAGGCCCATCACCAACCAACCGTTAGTTTTACCACACAAACATGTTTTACCGCCTTTCTCCACTAAACTTCCAAAAGTGGCTGAGGAACTTCAAATCATCCCTAGCAAAAAAGGTTTAATACCCCTTTTTTGGATGTATACCCGTGAGTATAAGTAGATTTATCTTTAAAATAATTAATAATACATTCCAGAATTAAAGATTATCTTATTAACTCCCCTTATGGCACATTCAACTATATCCTGTCAGTCTCAGAAACTATATCTTTGGTCACGGACCACGGCACCAGTAGATGTGCCGAAACGTCGGGCAAACATATCACGTTAGTGATTTAAATTCGTATTCGTTGGTTAATCCCATTTATTGATACTTATGATTTTATATATACTTAGATTTATAGTGTAGTGACGGCTTATAATATATGATCATAAAGAGGCGACTACGTGTATACTTAGGGGTTAGGGGCTTATTAAGTGATTTTTGGGCGACGCGGTTGTAGACACGTCACCAAAAACATTTATTATTACCATCTTTTCCCCACTCAACTTCCAAAAGTGGCTGAGGAATTTTTTATTCCAAAGCTCTGGCTTCCCCGTTAAGGGATTTATAGCCGTGAGTATATGTATGTATGTATGTATTTATTATATACTAGCTGACCCGACAGACTTCGTACTGTCACGTTTGCTTAAGTTATGACATATTTTTATATAGTAAGTTATGAGTTTAAATGATAACTGAGCCTACTTAATTGGTTGTTCCTTAATGAAATTTTATCTTTATTTAATGATATTTAATGTTAATTAATTATATTAATGTTAAGTAATTATATTTTAATGTTAATTGATTATATTTAATGTAAATTAATTTATAAATGTTATAAATAAGTTATAAGTTTTAATGTAACCTAATTGTATTTTTTTGTTAGTTAATTAGTTTTTATTAATGGAATGTAAATATTAAAACTACAATATCGAATTAGGCTTGTCCTGTAATGGTATTGTTAATGTGGAAAAATAAATAAATAAATAAACATTTTAGGCGTCTTGTCCGGTACTCTTAGTTCAATCAGCCGTGAATATTTTAGTAATCAAATTTTTCCGGGATGAAAAGTAATCCTATGTGTTAATTTGGGTCATTATTCTGCCAAATTTCATTCATATACATTATGTACTTGAGGAGCCTTTTCGCCTCAAACACACAAACATCTAAACTTTCACATTTAAAACATTAATAGGATAATGTCTACTAACCGCGAGAGTTTAAAAAGTGTATTATTATTTCGTTGTAATAAAATACATTTTCTTTTATTATCAGCTACGGAGACCTCAGCCAAGTGACTCAAGTAGTCTCAGCCGAATACGAAGATTCCGAATACGAGGAATCGAGCTATGAAGACATTGAGCCATTCCGAGAGAAGAACATCAGGATATTTGCCAATGCCACCAGCTCGGAGAAAGTTGGGGATGAGATAGATGAGAAAATGTATATTTCCTTCTGCGATACCTTTGATGATTTGCTTGATAATTATTTCAAAGATTTTCACATAGAAGGGTGAGTTCAGTTAATATTATGAACAGTTTTTATGATATAATAGGTTGAATTTGTATGATGAACATGAATCACACATCGAAAATGATGAAAATCGAAGCTATCTGCTTGCTGCGGATAGAACGAGCTCTGGACCATTTTGTCTTTTATAATTTTTCGTTTTGTAATTGTTTATTTCATGTCATGTGTTTGAAGAAAGACAAATAAATGCTTTTATTATTATTATTATATTTTGAAGTATAAAAAATATTTACACATGTTTAAATCAGACACCCAATAACTTCACACTTTTGGATGCTGTGGAGGAAACGATAGTTAAAATCAACATTTATATTTTTTCCAAAGTTTACATTTTTTAAGCGTAAGCTAAAAAAAGTATACCTACTTGCTCAACAAAATCCGCCTCTCTAAATGTCTGTTCCTGTCCTGTCCATTTTCTATATGCATTAATAATATTCATATTATTTTTAAATATGTATTATTTAATTCAAACCATCTATTTCCTGCAACTGTTATTGTAAGTAGTTTATGTTGTTTTCTTTTCATTCATTATTTTAATCTTGTGTTTGTTTGTATAATATATATATTGTATGCATGTATTAAATATAAATATACTAATTCATAAAAAATAAGCGAGATACAGTGTACAGATATATAACGAACGTATTTGTTATTTAAGTTATTATTGATTTGATATATATGGTTTGTATTCTTATTCAGTATGTAAGTACTAAAATATCATATTTTTATACTTTTGTATTATATTTATGTATGTATTTATGTAATCAGCACATTTTAGCACTGATAATATTTTTTTTTTTTTTTTGTTATGTTTTACAATCAATTGGCTGTAGTGATTTAAATTCATGTAAGGTCCGTGTGTCACTACAAGTCTGGCGCTGACTGAAAATCAGTGTTGTGAGGTAAAACTCACAACGACAACGCTGAGTCAGACGCCATTTTGTTGTTTTCGCGCATTACGTGAGATCAAGACTGTTTTTATTGTTGAGTTTTTTTTCTTTTACCTTCATTTATTTTGTAAAAATATTTACATGTTCATGTGCGACTGGCAACGAATAAACGTTTTTTCTTCTTATTCTTTCTTCTAAAGATAATAAAAGATATATAAATACCATTAAACAAGTACACATTTCAGCACAGATAGGCCATGGGCAGCATTCATGGGGAATTGGACTCCAGAAGAAATCCTGCGCACTTTTGGCATCTCCTATGACTACGCCTTAACAGAAAACTGTTGTTATGTACTTGTAAAAGTCACAAAGAAAGAACGTAAAGTACAACTAGACAAATTGCCACAAAATGTGGCGCTAAAAGATTACGTCAATAAAGCATTGAGAGATCTAAACACGAGCGATGTAACGCAAATAAGGAGGTTCATGACAAACTACGGAACTCATTACATTGATTCGTACGTTACTGGCAACTTTGTGTATCAGGTGAGTTTCTTAGTCTGTTATCTTTACTAATATCTTTATCGTTGCTGTTTCCCCCATTTCTTCCGGTGGGTGTACGTAAGAGGCGACTAACGGTATTGGGGCTTTTTAAGGGATTTTTGGGCGATGCGGTTGGAGACCCATCACCAACGACCTTTATTTTACCGTCTTTTCCCCACGCAACTTCCGAAAGTGGCTGAGGAATTTTTAATTCCTTAGCTCTGGCTACCCCTTCTAGGGATTTATAGCCGTGAGTATATGTATGTATGTTATCTTTACTAATCATAGATTTAGTATGCTATACTTACGTATATAGATTGGCAATACAAAGACGACAGGCGAGTCCACAAAAAAAACAACGGTGTGCGTATATGAGTGTGTGGGCGTGATATTAGTACGGTAGATTCCATAGTAGCCCTATTATATTGATAAAAATTCACGTATTTGTTATTTTCGCCAATTTGTAAACTTTACAGTAATTGTAATAAAATAATGATAGAAGATATTTTTTATCATATATTTGCATTGAAAACTTTGGTTTAAGTTCTATAATAAAGTATATAGACTGGTAATTATTACAGTCTTAATTTGGACATGAATGGTTTAAAATTTTGTGTTTGCCAAAGAATATGTATTTGATTTAGATTATGTGCTGTTCAATATTAATAACTTTATCAAATAATCACCAAAGTTAAGACTTAAATACCAGAATTAAGGTAAATAAGACAAGTATTTTCTTTCATGTTTGATGCCAAAACCGTTGTAGGCCGTTATCGTGTCCGTGAGAGGTCCTGCCTTTGTTGACGTTTATACTATGACTTTTGTCACTTACTGCCAATCTATGGATTCTATATCTATGACATTTGCAATGTTAAATGAAAAGCCTGCACTTACATTAATTTTAAATTTTCGCTTTAATTTCTTCAAAATATTTATTGTCTTGGTGATAAAGCAGGGTACCCAGTTTAACAGATCCCTCAGCCTGAGTCAGGTGTAGTATAGGGCCCTTGCAACTTATTTAAATACTTTGAACTAGTAAAGCTATTTTATTTTATTTATTTAAACTACAAAAGAGGTCAAATTCGTAACTTTCATTGTTTGTAAGGGCTAATCTTCTTTTTAATACTGACCTCATCATGAACACTTTTTCATAAACAGAATGCTACACAACTCAGGAGTGTTAGAGATATATACTGGATAACATCACACTTAATTTAAAAAAGGGTTGACTATTGGTTGAAGAAACCTTAAATATAGTTATGAAAGATAAGACCTACCCGTGTGAAGCTGGTTCGGCCCACTGGTTGTTTGATAAATAAAATGTATTGGTATTTCCAAATACGGTAGACCATCAAGTTATTTTACAATTAAAATTGTTGCCAATTGAATAAATTACATCGTATATTCGTCGTTAAATGAATCGAATCGAAATGTCTACGAAAAAGAAAGAAAATAATGAAAAATGCTTGGTGAATGATCTCCAGCTACATCGCTCAACAATCGTTCATAGTCCCTACTCCCTTTGTCGCCTCGCAGTACACCAACGACCAGAAATGGATCAATGCTATTTTAAACCGAAAATACAAAGTAAAAAAATACATACATACATATACTCACGGCTATATTTCCCTTGAAGGGGTAACCAGAGCTAAGGAATTATAAATTCCTCAGCCACTTTTGGAAGTTGAGTGGGGAAAAGATGGTAAAAATAAAGGTTTTTGGTGATGGGTCTCCAACCGCATCGCCCAAAAATCCAATAAAAAGCCCCAATACCCTTATTCGCCTCTTACGACACCCGTGGGTAGAAAGGGGTAGCGACATTCTAAGCCGGCACTACATGGCAAAAAATACAACATACTCATTAACATTTTCATTTATTTTTTTCAGGTTTTTAAGTACAAGCGAAATGGTTACAACCTGCTAAAGTCTTACAGTTTGAAAAACAAGGCGAAAATCAAAAACGAAAACCTGAGATTTTATTTTTCATCCTATTTCCTCAGACATGTTGGTGATATTAAAGTAAGTGATGTATTTTATAAATATTTCTTACGGTGCCTACACAATATTCAACTTACGTGCTGTGTAGTGTTGGCTTAGCATAGTATAATACCCGTGGGTGTTCGTCAGAGGAAACTAAGGGTATTGGGGGTTTTAAAGAAGTTGATGATCCATTTTATCTACAACCTTTATTTGACAACCTTTTACCCACTTAACTTCCAAAAGTGGCTGAGGAATTTCTTTTTCATTCCTATTCATGGCTACCCCTCCTAGGGATTTATAGCCGTGAGCTTCCAATCAAATACTGTCTAAATACACAATCATTAGCTCTCAAACAACATGAAAGCGGAACCCCTTTTCATTCTGCATTTTACGTCTTTCTTAATATATTCTATTAATCTCTTAATATATTTCTTTTCTAGATAGCCAGTGGAAACCAAAGCGTGGAAAACTGGGCAAGAGACAACTTAAAGGACAGTCAATATTTATATTCAAGAGCCAGTCTCATCAAATTATCTAACAATGCAGTATTAGTAAAAAAGCTTAACGACTTAATGGACAACGGAGCTTTATTAGCTCTTACGCTTAAGGCATTAAAGCCTATTTTCCAAGATGAAGAAAATGCAAATAAGTTTTATGAAGTATTGGACAACGACCTAAAACTTTGGGAAATAAATACATAAAAAAACTTTTTAATACTGTTATCTTTTTATTAATCATAGTTATAAACATTATCAGAAACATCAATGAGTTTATTTAATACAATATAGTATAAACTGTTCAAGTTTGTATGAAGTATTATCTTAGAATGGTTTTTAAATGCACCGAGGGAAAAGCAAGAATAATATGTTCTGAAGTTAAAAATAAATCAGGAGCGCAATTGCAATACGACGATAAACAAATGCTATAGATTTTTTTATCGATCTGCACCCGATAATTATCCGCCGTTCATTCATTTGTGCTTCGAATTTGTCGATTTCGACTTAACAAGATAAAATTAAGATTTTATATTCCTACCTTTAGGATTAATATTCAGGAAGTATGAACTTAAAAACACACAATACCTACCTTTAAAGTACTTAGTCAAATCAAATCAACAAATACCATCAATTTAAACCATTCGATACTTTATGGTTACACCATGTAAATTAAAAACGACTTTTGATATTTCTGAATGTTCCCTCTCTTTCTAACTCCGTAAAACTTTATATGTTCATCTCATTCGCACCATCGTTAAATCTATAAACCATTCTTTGACATAAGACTTTGACATAAGATGTCTGAAATTCTTATATTCGGAAATTAATATATATTATCTACGACCACCAACTACAGTAGTGTGCGATACATAACAATTTGATATTTGTGTGAAACTCCTGTAGAGCAAGCACGAGCGCTATTTTATCTTCACGATATCGGTTAGAATGAGATGTCAGTATACAATACTAAGTGCGAAAGAGATGGCTATACCACGCGATATCTAGTTAAAAGTTTGCTCGTGATAGCAATGCAGTCTAGCATACATGACAGTGGCGAGACAAGTTTTCTAATAAAGCGTATATTATCACGATTAGTTTATTATAGTAGTCACTTTTACATACCAATCTAAGATCAGTATTGTTAATAGTTCAAAATATTTTAAGGCATGCCAATTATCGTCATACTTCACAATTTTTTTCCTATCATCTTTCACATTATAATTCAGTTTAGAATTAAATTGTATAACCTTGATTTTAATTTTTATTGTTTTTTTAAATTACAAATTCCATCATTAGATTGAATTTGATAGCTTAACCCTTTATAAGAGATATGATCAAAAATTCATTGTATTTTACTTCTATTTGATGGTAGGTAAGGTTGAAATTACGGTGTCCAATATATGACCACAGCCTTATAAAGGGTTAACGCGGTCTTTATGCAAATGACCTCGCATACCAAAGTTCAAAATGTTGAATCCCAGACTTAGAAACGAGGGTAGGGCTATTCTATGCAGCTAATAGATTTACAGGTAATCACAAATATTTCACAATCATTCCACATCTAATAGCACAAACATACGAACTATAGCATTGTGAAAAGAATAGTTTTATTTTTATACATTCATATGTGACGAGTAAGGCCTTCCGTTTTTAGTATCTTTATATAAACAAATAGAATTTTCAGCGTGCAACTAAACAAATTGATATTTTCTAGATAGGTTTTAACTAGCTTTTTGTAATTGTGCATATTTTAAAGAAATTTCAATGGAATATATTACAAAAATAATCATGAAAAAATAATAGCAAATAAATCAAATAATGATGCAACATTTAATGATAGCTAACATAATTTTGTAACGTTTATAATGAAATTGACATGTGTGCTTCGTGCAAAAATAAATTCCTACGATGTTCATTCATTCATTCACATTAATTCCAATTTTTCGTTCATTCAGCTTAAAGCTTCTTTTCTTACATTTTTCCAAAGAAGCAGAAATAATATACAGAGATATTTATATACATGGCGAGCATAAAAATATCTTTTTTTTATAGATATAAAGATACAAAATGTCAAAAAATAATATATTACAGCAATAAGTAAAAAACTAATTTTTATTTTCCACAGAATTCTGAAAGCTTTAATTTTTGACATTGCAAAATTGCAAAGCTTTTTAGGTTGGCCAATTGTTCATCAATGTGTCTTACACTGAACGTTTAAGTCTATATGTTTTGTTTGTTGGTGATTGTTACCTCCGTTCTTACTTACTATAAAAATCTACATTAAATATTTTACTTCTTTGAAACGGACAGAAAAACAGGTGTTTATTAGACTCAACACTAAATTGATGTGGGGTTGAGAAACAAAGTTTCTCACAACTGGATATGTAGGGAATGATGTCAGTATGTCAAATAACCCTGGTTTACTAACATACATACATACATATACTCACGGCTATAAATCCCTTAACGGGGTAGCCAGAGCTTTGGAATGAGAAACTAAAAAAATTCAAAATCAAAAGTCAAAATTGTGTGGTTTACTAAAATACACAATTTTGACCTTTTGATATTTATATCTTGATATGTCATGAAATATTGTATGATTTCTAAACTTCATAAACCAATTTGTAGGCTTCATATACCGATAACAATTATTTTACTGTGTTACATGTTATATGAACTTTTTCGTAGCATCACCATTCAAATGTCAGAATTCCACGGAAATTAAAATTTATATCTTAAACCACATTGAATTTATAAAACATACATACATATACATACATATACATACATATACTCACAGCTATAATTCCCTTAACGGGGTAGCCAGAGCTTTGGAATGAGAAATTCCTCAGCCACTTTTGGAAGTTGAGTGGGGAAAAGATGGTAATAATAAATGTTTTTGGTGACGGGTCTCCAACCACATCGCCCAAAAATCACTTGAAAAGCCCTTATACTCTTAGTCGCCTCTTACGATCACCCACGGGTAAAAATGGGGTAGTGTTATTCTAAGCCGACACTACACTATAAAATTGACTTTGAATGACATATTTGAATTCATTTAATTACCATCCCTAAACGGATTTTCAAGACAATCAATTTTTACATCTACTTTTGAATAATTCAATGCGGCTTAATTTATTTCAGCCATAAATAGTAATTTAAATAGTCATAAATAAAAATAATCATTTACATTTTAAACAATAAATAGTGCTTCTACAACAAGTGTATCCTACTTGTCATTTTGTGATTGAAATCAGTCAAAATTACCATTCACTCATTCGTTCAATACATAATACTTAAACTACATAGAAACAGCACATGTAAACATACAAAATAGAGATTTTATAGTACAAAGAATATATTCTTGAGCTCCCTGTAGATTTTACAATTATATAGACACCGATATAGTTACAACATTGATATTAGTACGAATAAAGCGGCCATTTAGTAGATAAAAATGTTGTTAGTGGTATTTTTAGCGCGACGGCAGAATAAATGAGATCATGTAATAATTTTTACTAGTTTTGTATCAGTGTATCTCATATGTGCTTGTTACTTTTGTGCCTGCAAATTGATTTCTTCCCACTTTTTTGCCGTTCACAAGCAATTTCAATGGGTTGTTCACTCTGATTGACATGAATGAGTATTCCTGGAAAAGAAATTTGAAATAAAGATATGGAAATATGGTTTACAATATATGGAAGGTATTAGATATTTAGGGTAAAGCTGTTTCGCTTCAACACAGACAAGATAGTTTAGTTCTACTATCACAGGTTATACAAACTGTAGCTTTTAACGATCATGGATAAACCATTTGGAGAGGAACCTCTTTCAGCTCATTGGTAATCTCCGATTCGACAAAAAACCAATTTTGAAAACTGTTAAGGAAATAAGAAAAATACAAACTGAGGGACAAGAAATACGTGCACACATATACTCGCGGCAAATCTCAAATACGGGTAGCCAGAGCTTTGGAATTAACAATTTCTCAGCCACTTTTGTAAGTTAACTAGGAAGAAATTTGAAAAGTAAAGAAAATACTCACGGCTATATTTCCCTACAAGGGGTAGCCAGAGCTAAGGAATTATAAATTCCTCAGCCACTTTTGGAAGTTGAGTGGGGAAAAGATGGTGAAAATTAAGGTTTTTGGTGATGGGTCTCCAACCGCATCGCCCAAAAATCCAATAAAAAGCCCCAATACCCTTATTTGCCTCTTACAACACCCGTGGATAGAAAGGGGTAGCGACATTCTAAGCCGGCACTACTCGGCGAATAAAATAATACTTACTTTATCATGTATAGAGAGGTTATGTTCAGACAGTAAAGGCTGTGGTATAGCGACCGTATCTCCTATAATGACCCCGCGACCGTCCGCCCAATTGTATACAGTTACTGACAGACATTGCATACTGTGATCTATTATTGCAAATGTGCTGAAATATATGTAAGGGTAGGTTAATTTTATTTTATTATAGTTTTCAAATATAGCTTACTTGAATATTTTTTTCAAAAATGAATTTACTTAGATATCATTCTTTAAAGGAAAGTGACCTGCTTAAATAATGACATACATACATATACTCACGGCTATAAATCCCTTAAAGGGGTAGCCAGAGCTAGGGAATTAGAAATTCCTCAGCCACCATTGGAAAAGTGAGTGGGGAAAAGATGGTAAAATAAAGGTTGTTGGTGATGGGTCTCCAACCGCATCGCCCAAAAATCCAATAAAAAGCCCCTATACCGTTAGTCGCCTCTTACGTACACCCACCGAAAGAAATGGGGAAGTGCTATTCTAAACCGACACTATACAGCATAATGACCTTTTAATTTAACAAGTTATTCGCTGATATCTGGGTTATCTCACGATGTTTTCCCTCACCGATTAAACTTATGATAAATAAACCACTTTCAAAAAAACTAATTATTGTAGGCCCGCCCCGGGATTTGAAACCACGCCTGACTGCATGATAGATGAGTGTTCTTCCTATTGAGCTATCATGGTTGTTTCACTTATATACACCACATAATAAATACTCTCACTGCTATAAATCTCAAAATGGGGTAGCCAAAATTGGGGAATGTATATAAAATGAAGTTGATGGATCGTATCTCCTTTAATGACCCCGTGACCATCTGCCCAATTATATACAATGTGCTGTAAATATCTGTGCGGATAGGTTAATTTTATTTTACTATAGTTTAAAATGGTAGTAAATATGTATAAGTGGCATCTTTGAATGTAAATTCAAATAAATTATATTCTTTTTGTATCAAACTTTTGGGTATGCAACATTTATAGGCTTGAAGATGCGGTTTTAATTGCATGTTGAGAAAGAAGAGAGAATTAACTTCAGTATCTCATAATCAACGTATTCACCATTTTCGTCAGGTTTTATAATAATCACAAAAAAGGGTAGCCAGAGCTTCAGAGCAAGAAAGTATCGTTGGTGATGGGTCTCTAACCGCATCGCCCTAAAACCACTTTAAAAAGCCCCATACCCTTAGTCGCCTCTTACGACACCCATGGGTAGAAAGGGGTAGTGACATTCTAAGCCGGCACTACACGGTTTATAATCATTTCTTTTGTTATTAATTAGGTGTCATGTTATTCATTGTTAAAAACAAGTGAACCAAAAATCATCATTACCCTATAATAGTACTTTAAAACAGTGCTAAGTCTTCAAACAATATTAGTTTAAATCAAGTAATCGGCTTTTCTTAAGTCATATGTGTGTTTAATTTATCAAGATTGTTAACAGCGGCAACAGAATTTTTCACGTGATGTTTAGAAGTATTCAGACCTCTGCCACCCTTCAGAGGATTTACAGCGTGAACATTGAGTTGAGAGATTAAAGCAAAACCATCAAATACTTACAATGGTACCAAGCTTTCCATATACACAGATCCAACCACTTTTCCCAACACTATGGTTTTCGGATTTTCACCAATATGAAGTTGAGACAACGGCATTAATGTCAACTTGCCTGATGCTGTGTATTGCCCGGTCATTTTGTTATCTATGCTCTGGAAAAAAAAATGCCAGTTTTTCAGTAAATACAGTTTTTTTTAAATCTTATGGAAATGATATGAAAGATACACATAAAAGTAACACCTAAGTATAATAAATACACATTCATATTCATACTAACTACTCCGTGCTACTTACCGTGTAGTGTCGGCTTAGAATAACACTACCCCATTTCTACCCGTGGGTGATCGTAAGAGGCGACTAAGGGTATAGGGGCTTTTTAAGTTATTTTTGGGCGATGTGGTTTGAGACCCGTCACCAAAAACGTTTATTATTATCATCTTTTCCCCACACAACTTTCCAAAAGTGGCTGAGGAATTAATCATTCCCAAGCTCTGGCTACCCCGTTAAGGGATTTATAGCCGTGAGTATATGTATGTATGTACTAACTACTCCTTAGACATTTGGATTTTCTCACGATGTTTTCCCTCACCATTGACAGCCATGATAAATTAACCACACATGACTTTAAAAATTAGTATGGTATTTGAAACTGCATTGCTGAATTGCTGTGTAGTGTCGGCATAGAATAACACTACCCCATTTCTTCCGGTGGGTGTACGTAAGAGGCGACTAACGGATTTGGAGCTTTCAAGGTATTTTTGGGCGATGTGGTTGGAGACCCATCACCGAAAACCTTTATTTTACCATCTTTTCCCCACTAAAATTTCCAAACGTGGCTGAGGAATTTCTAATTCCTTAGCTTTGGCTACCCCTTCTAGGGATTTATAGCCGTGAGTATGTGTATGTATGTATAATTAACCACACATGACTTTAAATGGTATTATATTATTATGGTATTTGAACCCGCGCCTCTCTAAATGATAGGCGGCGGGTATTTTTTAGATTGAGTAAACATGGTTGCAAAAGTATATACCCACATGATTATAATACATCTAAATATTTATTTACCTGAATCATTTGTTGCAATTTCTTAGTCTTTATCTTCCCTTTAGTCCTGATCAATTCGTTGACTTTAAATAGATAATCTTCAAACTTTTTCTTTTCCAACATCGGCACTTCCCAGTCGGGGTCCAATTTACATACTTTCTCGAATCTTTTCATCGATTCCATATATTGTTCGTCATATTTTAATGCCTGGAAAAAATTACAATATAAAAAACCGACGGTGCTATTTTCCTCGGTTTTCCAAAGAGGATTGTCAATAAATGAGTCTCAGAAAAAAAACAGGGGTGTAAACGAAATAAGTTCTTATTGCATATTCTATGCCGTCGATAGAGGAAAATCACAGAGGCACATTCACATCATAAACATTTTGAAGTCACGTTGAAGCATTTTAACATATATCTATTTCAAGACTCAAACGTCACGCCGTATATCCCCGAACGGGTTGGCAGAGGTACTAATACTTCTGAACATCACGTAACATCGTCACCTGGTGTTCAGAGTACCCATCTTTGGCTCACACTGCCACATAACTAAGTATGCTCAGCCATGTGGGTTTGCTCACGATGTTTTCCCTCACCGTTACCAACCATTATAAATTATACGCACATATGACTTTAGAAAAGACAAATTGGTGTAGACCCGACCCGGGATTTGAACTCACGCCTGTCTGTTATGACGGGCGGTTGTTCTACCCATTGGACTATCACCGCTATCTATTTCGTGCGATAGAGATTGGGATTAATAGCCATAGCTTATATTTATGTATAAATAAGAATAAGGTGCAAAAACATAAAAAACAACTACATTTCACACATGTAGCAAAGTTAGTAAATAACTAAAACTCACCACAGCATTATTATAATAAAGATCTGGCAATCCTCTTGCAATAGGGTCCAATTCAGCTTGCTTGTACGCACTCATGCTGGCTTTTAGAGTAGCCGGATCCTGATTCACGAGAAAGTATCGGCAGAGATGAGCGTTGCCTAGTATTGACCATGATACTCCGTCCTGGAATAAGAGGAAAAAATTAAGTATAACTCCGTATTATAATTTCAATATGATAGGTATTAATTTGAGTTATACCAATCCAAGAATTGTATATTGTTCACCCATACGAACTTTGAATATTTTTGCGCTTTCCTTTAAGAATTCAATGTCAACTAGCTAGACTACGTCCGCGTGGACTACATTTTTTGCATCCGGTTTACATCCAAAATACCAAAACACTTTCTTAACTTCTGCTGTTTTTATATTTATGTTCCCGCGGGCGCTGAATAGATATAAAGAACATTGAGGCTTTTTAAGTGATTGTGATTACTATAGTAACGCAATAGTAATTAAAATTGTCGGCAGATTGAAAATTGCTCGCAAGCGAATCAATTCAATCTTGTGACTGACACATTTGCGCGCGCTTTTACTCCAGCAAAGTCTATGGGCCAATTTCGACAATTTATAAATCGCTAACAATTTAACAAATCCAGTTATGGAAAATGTATGAGTTTTCGGTAAAACTTCAGATGGAGACCTTCAATTTGATACCTTGAACCAATTTTCTAGCTCTTAGCATCGCAACACAGGCTGGTTCACAAAATCCACCCTCTCTCGTTTAATATAGTATAAGGATAGTATAGTATTTTTAACCTTTTGTTATTTGATTGGTTTTATAAAATGTTTCTTCATAATTCCAAAAACATAAACATAACCATAAACGTTCACGCCGAATATCGCCGAAGGGGTTGGCAGAGGTACAAATACTTCTGAACATCACGTGACATTGTCACCTGGTGTTCAGAGTACCCACGTTTTGCATGGACAGTGTACTCACGTGATAGGGGGCAGGCCTATCGCCGTTTTGTACGAATACACTGTCACATGACTAAGTACAACTCAGCCATGTGGGTTTCCTCACGATGTTTTCCTAAAAAGACTAAGAATAATGCCGTGTAGTGTCGGATTAGAATATCACTACCCTATTTCTTCCGGTGGATGTACGTAAGAGGCGACTAACAGTATTGGGGCTTTTAAAGGATTTTTGGGCGATGCGGTTGGAGACCCATCACCAACAACCTTTATATTACCATCTTTCCCCCACTCCAGTACTGTCTATAGACAATAAACTGCTGATATACAACACAATACTGAAACCAATCTGGTGCTATGCCATACAACTCTGGGGGTCCACCTGTAAGTCAAACATAAATATTTTGCAAAGGGTTCAAAACAAAATACTGAAAAACATCTCCTGCGCACCGTGGTGTGTCAGAAATAGGGAAGTCCACACGCATTTAAAGGTCAGCACCATAGAACAGGAGATTAAAATGTCTGCTGATCGATACAAAGCAGACTTACAAATCACCAGAATGTTCTAGCCACAGTACTCGCACAACCCAGTCATCAACGGAGGCTAAAAAGGCTATCAATAATGGACCTTGGCTCAATTAGTACATAGAAGGGAGAGTTCTTAGTGGAAAAGTCCCCAAAAATAAGATTGTACCGACATCTCATCTGGTTAAAGTTGAAAAACTGATCGCAGATACAGCCAGCGTAATATAAAAAAAAAAAAAAATTTTTCCTTACTTAAATTTCCAAAAGTGGCTGAGGAATGTTTCATTCCTTAGCTCTGGCTACCCCTTCTAGAGATCTATAGCCGTGAGTATATGTATGTATGTATGTAATAATGTTGTCTTTAGACTCAGACGAAATAAAGAAAATGCTTTTCCCTCTTTTTTGTTTATAGATCAATTTTTCACATTAAATAACACATTTGAGAATACGAACAGAGAATTCGCTATAGTTTCTTTTTCTAGTAAATTTCTCATACCTTAGGATCCTGCGCCACAGCCTCCTTGGCCAACTCAATGCTCTTATCAAATATCTGTTTCCAGTCAGCCGGGGTACCATTGTTGTTTGCTGACTCTTGCCGCACTATTATTGAGAGGCTTCGAAGAGTTATCCTGTTTCTTTCCTGAAAATATATATAGTTATCTTGGTGAGGAGAAAAACATAGGTGAAAAATATTTAATTGTTACATACATTTGTATACATTTGATATTAACGGCTTTTTAAAATAAAGTTTTGCTCTTTGCTGAGGTTGGAAAACCTATATATAATTTATTAATGCATACCTGTTTTAGAGCACCTTCAAAGCTGTTCTTGGCATCCTTAACATTAGAACTCTTCCAATAACTCTCACCTAATTCGTTCCATGCTTCCACCAACCTTGGATTCAATTTGACAGCTTTGTTCAGACACTGAGTGGCTTTGGGGTTATGCACTACGCCCACATTGTATGTGCGTCCTTTGAGATATAGGTATTGGGCTCGGCTTGCCGGTGAAATGCTGGTTTCTGAAACATACAAAATAAAAATTTTGTTTTTTACTATAACAAAATAGAATAGGATAGAAAAACTCTCAGATTCAGTAAGAAGCAAAAAAAGCAAAGCTTCTTTACAGGTATGCTTAAGATCGTAGAAAATGGTTTTCTATTGTTCCCACCTTTCCCAATGTTTCAATGTTCCAGAGTTTTTAAAATTCAAGTAACATCGTACCTAAACACATTTTTACATGTTTTGAATTTCTAGTTTAGATAGTAATTCTTTATACACTTCATTGAAGAGAGAATGCTAAGAATTCTTAGTTTGAAAGTCTATCATAATGTTAATGGATGTGAATAAGGCGCACACTTAGAGAAGAGCCACAAACCCTGGCATTGCTTTTGGGTGGAGACCACTAGACAATAAGCAAGCCTGCAGTCGTATGTACTATCATGGCACCGGAGGGTGGAGAGTGAGCTGCAAGTGGCAGGACTGAGCTGGAGTGTGGCAAAAGAAGTTGCAAAAGCCAGAAAGGTGTGGTGGGAACTTGTGCAGGCCCTGTACACCAGTGGAGAGCCATTGGAAGACAACAAACACTGGTGCAAAAAAAATGTGTTAATGATATTCTAAGCAAAACCTTTTTTTCAACATTTATCATTACTGCTCTGCTTCCATTGGCATTAGGTTGATGATATAAACCAATGGCATTTTTAACTAAATGAGAAACATAACACTGAAATATTTATTCAAATCAGACCATTTATTCCTAAAATGTTCATGTTGTTCATGTTCCAGTGATCAAACTCTCCAGCTTTATATATTATTAGTATAGATATAAAATAATAAATAACCATGTTAATTTACCTTCAATTTCATTGAACTTTTCAATTAATTCATTCATTTTTTCTTCAATCAATTTACTTTTTTCCGAAGCCATCTCCAAAGGATGATTCTCAAAAAATAGGTCACGATATTGATACAGATCTTCTACCTCGCTCTAGAATAAAAATATGCATTTTATTAAAAAGGTTACTCTTTTATAACAAAATATTAAACTTTTAATTTACCGCTAAGAGCTCCAAATGCGCATCAATAGTTGCATTTTTGTCACCTTCTTCATCTGAGTGGTTAGCCATGGCTGCAAAAATAATTTACTGCTATAAACCTAAATGGGAATTAACTTCGAATTAATCCAAATTTCATAAATCTTTTTCAAAAACAAACTATATGTTTTTTTATTTTTATTGATTGACGTTAAGACTAATGTCAAATGTCAAGTAATTATGATGAATGAATGAATGATAAACATGAACAGCTAAAGAGCTTATTCCACTTGTATAAATTTAGGACTTTTTAAATCATTAAAATTATAAGTTCAGAGACTATCAATCGCCATTTTGTAGGATTCTTGCAAAAATTTCGAGCTTTGGTCTTATTAAAAGTCAAAAGAAATAGCATTAAAGGACAGCATTCTTACTTGTTTTATTAATGGCAAATAGTTGTAGTAAATTGTTATTTTAAAGAACTGAGGTTTAAGTGGATTTAACCAACTCACTCTGCTCAATTTATACATACATATACTCACGGCTATATTTCCCTAGAAGGGATAGCCAGAGCTAAGGAATTATAAATTCTTCAGCCACTTTTGGAAGTTGAGTGGGGAAAAAATGGTAAAAATAAAGGTTTTTGGTGATGGGTCTCCAACCGCAACGCCCAAAAATCCAATAAAAAAGCCCCAATACCCTTAGTCGCCTCTTACGACACCAGTGGGTAGAAAGGGGTAGCGACATTCTAAGCCGGCACTACACGGCAAACATTATAACAATCGTGATTTGCTTTGAATTCTTAGTTTAATAAGTATACATGTATTGTGTTAATAATTTAACACGCTTTTCTTGACTTTTAACTTATCTCTTTGCTAACATATATTTGTTACTCTAGAAACTTTTCGCTGATCACAGTTTGCATCATTTTTGTAAAAATAAGAGAGAATCGCAGTTGAACCATATGAACCTTAAAGCAATAAAAATAGTAATATTTTTAAAAGTTTTAATTTTTGCCTAGAAACACATATGAATCGACATGCGACAAAGCGAGTAAACTATTTTAATTTATGATAAAGCTGTATGTTCGTTCCGTATGCTGCGTATGTCTCATAATGAGAAACAAAGATAAACTAACTTAAATATTTATAATGAGTTTATATTATAGCACAAGCACAGTATCACCCTAAGTACTCGGTTTGGAGTTCCAATTAGTTTGGAAGTCAAAGCACGACAGGTATATACTGTATATACATACATATACTCACGGCTATAAATCCATATAAGGGTACTCAGAACTTTCGAATCGAATCGATAAAGGACATCAAACTTAACAACTTTGCCTAAAATGCCTATCTAAAATATTGTTATTATCTAAATATTTAATAATGAAAAATATTATATACCTAGTTCAAACTGAAAAAGTATAGAATGAGATTCTTTGCTTCAGTGAAAATAAGAAATAAAATAGGTCTAGGCCAATTCTTCACAAAGGTTTTACAATCTTTTAACGTACCGTACTCGTACGAAAAAACCCATGAAAAGAAATGGGGTAGTCCTATTCTAACCCAACACTACACAGCTATATTACATAACATAAACATAAACGTTCACGCCGTTTTATCCCCGAAGGGGTTGGCAGAGGTACCAATACTCCTGAACTCACATGGCAAGCGCCATCTAGTTTCCAGAGAAGGTACCCACGTTTTGCTTAGACAGTGTACTCACGTGATAGGGGGCAGGCCTATCGCCGTTTTGTACGAATACACTGTCACATGACTAAGTACAACTCAGCCATGTGGATTTCCTCACGATGTTTTCCCTCACCGTTAGCAACCATGATAAATTAACCACACATATGACTTTAGAAAAGACAAATTGGTGTAGGCCCGTCCCAGGATTGGAACTCACGCCCTTCTGTTTTTCGGGCGGGTGTTCTATCCACTGGACTATACAGCTATCTATCTATCCTAGACAGCTATATTATATTGTCTTTATTAAATTGGATACCTGTGTGTATCTACATAAAAAAAGGATCGTATCATGAGAGTGTAGGTATATGAAGGATGCAGTTTCAACAGACTATATTAAAGATATTGATTGAATGAATGAAATAATAAAAATGCATTTTGTATTGTAGTTGGCAGTTTTGACATATGCATTTTATCAAAATCTTTAAGTTTGCCAAAAACTAACAGTTTTCAGGTTTTGTATATTGAAATTATTTGTTTTTATTTATCGCCTACTTCGTAATTTTCATAATACATAAATTTACGTAATATCAGTGTTCGTATCAAAGTTAAGAATATAAAGTCGAAGGATGAAAACTGGTACGTTACATGGTATTGTTGCGAGCTCGAAAACGAGAGTTCGTTGCATTTTTTGCGGTGTTCATATACCGAAAGCCAATAAATGTATAGAACAGCATGTCAATGGCGGCAGACACAAAGAAAATATTGAACTTATGTTAGAAAACGGTATAAGCTTCAACGGGGAAAGTTTGTTCTGCAAAGTGTGTAATGATACCGCTGTGATAGGCGACGATTATTCTGTTCTAAAGCATATTGTAGCAGATGAACACGACAATCGTATGGCTGCCTTGGAAGATCTAGTTGAAGGTGAGTTTATAAACTTAGAAGACTACTTATCTTCTGATAAAGATGAAGTATATTGCGAAGCCTGCAAATCTTCCATTAAATGCACATTAAGTGGTCTCGAAGAACATGTCAACAGCTTTAATCACAGAATGAATCTAGCAGAGAAATTGAAACCACTGAATGGTTTGTTTCCTGTGGAAAATGGAGAGCTCTATTGTAAAGTGTGTGATGCCTACATAGAAAATACTGTACAGAGCATACTTGACCATATTGATGAGGATGAGCAGCATATATCCTGGTTTTCTGATATAGAGAACCTTCTTGAGGACCAAGGGATATCAATAGATAACTACCTAAAAGTTGAAGAAGAGCAAAATGCTTATTGTGCCAAATGCAACACCCATTTTCAATGTACGTCACAAAGTATCGAAGACCATATTTTAACCGAAGCACATTTGAATCAAATAACTGAAGAGGTCATGGAAGTAGTGTAGTTCAGTTTTAAAACTTTGTTATCGCATCAATGTTAATTTCATTAATTGCTGGTTTATTTTCTCGGATCATATATCTTTGTGTAAACAATGTTGCATATTTCAAGTATTGGAATATTACTCTAAAATTCCCATCACAAGCTGAGCGATTTTTTTTTTCAAGATAGATTGTGTGATTTTGAAGATAGATTGCATTTAATAAATTTTCGGTATATGTTTGGTTTTAAGAGGAAAATGCTGAAAAATCTATAAACCCATAAAGAATCAGTTGTTATTATTAGTGAATCTTCCAAACAAATTGATGTAAATGTAATTTATGTTGAAACATAAAGATTTAATAAATCTCAATAATACATCTTGTGTGGTCCATAGTCCTTAAACTTCTAAATATTTCCAGGACAGCTGGCTGTCCCAAGTCCATAGAGATTGTATCTAATGATTGAAAGACAATTCATAATGATTCAACTACACAGCCTTTACAGCCTACAGACTTGATTGCTGCAAAAAATCTTTAGAATAGGTTATTAAAAAGAAATGTGTATAAAGCACAAGACCACATAATCTGTGCTTGTTGGAAAAGATCATTCATATTTTTTCTTCAAACAATACCATATAATTCCATTTCAAAGTAATACATTAGTATGTATTTTAAAAAACTTTGATTATAAAAGTAATGTTTAGAATTTATATCAGAACTATCATCATTTCCATAAGACTTGTCTAAACCTCTATTCTTAATTTCATAGAATGTTAAAAGAATTGAGATTGCTCTATTTCTACCAAAACTAATAATGTATAAATACTAGAATTTACTTAAATTGTTACATGGATAAAATATATTATAGAGTAGTTACAAACATACATACATACATACATATACTTACAGCTATAACTCCCTAGAAGGGGTAGCCAAAGCCAAGGAATTATAAACTCCTCAGCCACTTTTGGAAGTTGAGTGGGGAAAGGGCGGTAAAATAAAGGTTTTTGGTTATGGGTATCCAACCGCATCGCCCAAAAATGCAATAAAAAGCCACAATACCCTTAGTCGCCACTTACGACACCCGTGGGTAGAAAGGGGTAGCAACATTCTAAGCCGGCACTACACGGCAATTCGATGTCAAATATTAAGCAATGTGTCCAGATTTCATTGATAAACAATCCTTCCTTGTAGCTTTTGTCACTCACATGTTCAAATATTTGTGATAACTTTCCAAATGAAAGAAACAGTATCATTGTATTATTCAGTCATTCCATGAATCATAGAATATTTTTCACTGTTTCCTTATAACTTAGAGATTATTCTTATATAAATTTAAATACAGTAATTATTATTTATAAGAAATTAAACTTATGTCAAAAGAACTGAGTAACTTTATAAAATAAGTGGTATTATTATTTTTGAACTGAATAATATTGTAACGGGAAACTTATTCTTTTTACGGTAAATGTTTTGATACTTAAAACCTTTTTCTTACATCCAGAAAATCTTTTCTAAATAATGATAGTTTTGATAAGGCTTACTGCAAAAAAGTTTAACCAAGTGTAACAACCAATTTCTGAATTAAGTATTCCAGCTGAGGACAACTTAAGTATCGTTCTGTCGCATTGAAATCTTAACAACTGAATGAGACAAAATGATACTTAAGTCGTTCTTAGCTTTAAAACTTAATTCAGAAATTGGGCGTTAAGGTTCTTTATTATATACTTAAAAAAGACACCAAGCAAAGATGTTAGTAACAGTTTTCTCCTTAATCTTAAATTGTTGAGAATAGTTATCTTCTAGTCACAAGTTTCACATGACTTTATGTTTCTTTTATTTTTGGGGAACAAATCTTTAATTTAGTTGAACAATAGGTTAGTGTTTTAATGTTAATCTTGAAATTATAGGTAATAAGTTGATAAATCTGAGAATTTGCCTAGCATATAATATCCACTACTTGATGTTAGTAACAATGTCTTCTAAAACTTTCATTTGTAAAATAGTCTTCATATTTTAAGAAGATAGATATAAATCCAATTTAAAAAGAAAAGAAAGAAAGAAAAATCTCTCCTCTTAAAGACAAAAACAAAACAAATAAAGAATAATTACTTCACTTCTATAACTCTATGTTTATAAATGTCATCTGCACATACAGAATTAATGTATTAGAAGTTAACATGATAATTTAAACTACAATTAATTATTTTGATATAAAGAGACTGCAAATTTTTGAAGATAGTGTGTATTGTATACGGAGGGGAATCTCACTGTGTTATATAAAATAGTTGTGAATAATATTCGTGATTATTCAGAAAGGTACTTATCATTTCATAAACTTGTGTGCTTTAGCAAGTTTTCTTCGAATATTATTAAAAGTTGAAGTGTTTCAGTATTTTGTTCTCTTGTCTTCAGTATTGTTAATTAGTTCCAAACCTTTATATTTGTAAAAACATGATATAAATACAACAGCCCAAGCATCCGAATTCGAGTTATAAAATACATATCAACTGCCCTGTCTCTTATCTTTATAATTCCTCAAAAATGTGCGCTTTATAATATGCCCATCATCAAGAAATAGTCTGTTTTCGAATTAAAAACAATTTAAAACTCATTTATTTTTTGCTATATTGCCTTGATGTGTTAAAGTAATGTCACTGTGAAAAGAAGAAATAGGATTGCATTAAGGCTTTGTTTACTTAAATTGTGAATTAAGGCTCAATTCTTAACCCCTATAGTATTACCCTAAAACTACTAAAACTGCAGCCATTGATGTTATGTCTGAAGAATCTGAGCTACATTTTATATAGTTTTCTGTTGGCTTTCAGATAACGCAGGAATCAGAAAAAAATAACGCACACTAGGTACTTTATAAATATATTTTGAGCCCAGGGGCATATGTAAAATCTATATAGGTATAACATTGGAAATGTTGCAGAATAAAAATACTTTTGTGTGAATTCGATTATAAGAAATTCTATATGTCGTTTTGTGGAAAATACAAAATAAATGCATGTTAGTTATTGAATAAAACATAATTTAAGTGTCTGAATCTGATTTTCTATTCCTGAAGTCATTTTATGTGTAAATTATAACTGTCCTTATAAAGTATTTATTCCATTTTGATGTCAAAACTACTTGCAATTGTTTCGCATGTAATTCGCAAGTAATAAATGGTTATAAAAACTTGAAGAAATATATGATGTTAAAATTATCCAAGTGGTTTATTTTAGTTTACGCCTTGACCTCGAAAAAATAATGATTCGGAGAATATTATTTATCCACCAAGTTAGTCACAAACAGAGTAGAACTTGTATTATGGAATACTTACATGTACTCACGGTTATAAATCCCTAGAAGGGGTAGCCAGAGCGAAGGAATTAGAAATTCCTCAACCACTTTTGGAAGTTTAGTGAAAAAAAAGATGGTAAAATAAAGGTTGTTGGTGATGGGTCTCCATCCACCGCATTACCCAAAAATCCCTTGTAAAGCCCCAAATACCCTTAGTCGCTTCTTACGTACACTCACGGGAAGAAATGGGGTAGTGCTAGTCTAAGCCGACACTACACAGCATACTACATATATTTAATATTATATAACAAACACATAAATGTCATCCAAGGCTAAACTTGCTCCGATTTTTAGAAGCCTAGCGTTCTGAATGTTATTCCACTGGTCTGAATACAGATGCTGAATAATTCAGACAAAAGGAATAAGCTCTGAAGGGAAGTAACATTCCGGGCGCTCCTAGTCAGATCCTCAGATTATGGCTGGGCCACGCTATATGGTACTAGAAAGGGTGTCAGTAGGAGTCAGAACTTCTCTAGTTCTGTTAGTGTAGAATTTATGTGGGTTTTCCCACCATTATACCATGGACCATCCCCAACCTAAATATTTGGGCTTATTTTTTGTTGAGATTAAACTCCGCCGTGTAGTGTCGGCTTAGAATAACACTACCCCATCTCTACCCGTGGGTGATCGTAAGAGGCTACTAAGGGTATAGGGGCTTTTTAAGTGATTTTTGGGCGATGTAGTTGGAGACCAGTCACGTCACCAAAAACGTTTATTATTATCATCTTTTCCCCAATCAACATCCAAAAGTGGCTGAGGAATTTATCATTCCAAAGTTCTGGCTACCCCGTTAAAGGATTTATAGCCGTGAGTATATGGATTAAACTCTGACACTATAGCTGTGTAGTGTCAGAAGAGCAAGCACGAGCGCTACTTTATAGACTCGATAACAGTTAGAACGAGATGGCGGTATACGATACTAAGTAAGTGCGTAAGAGATGGCTGCTTTATCCCACGCGATAACTAGTTTAAACACGGCTCGTGCTTGCCTGCAGGTTATGGCTGTGTAGTGTCGGCTAATAGCACTACCCCATTTCTTCCCGTGTGTTCGCCAGAGCAGCTAAAGGTATTTTCTTATCCTTCTTATTCTATTTTCTAATTCTTATCTCTTGGTGTGGCAGAAGAAGCATGAAAGTAGAGTGAATGCAGTAGAAATGAGATCCCTCAGAAAAGTATGTAATGTAAGGTTATGTGATCGTGTGAAGAATGATGTGATTCGTGAAAGGTGTGGTGTAAAAGATGATATTGTAAGAACGATAGAAAAAGGAATGTTGAGATGGTTTGGGCACATAGAGAGGATGGATGACAGTAAAATGGTGAAAGAGATATGTAGAGCCAATGTGGAAGGTAATGTTAGTAGAGGACGACCTCGGAGGACACATTTGGATCAAATAGAAAACGTGCTCAAAAAGTCAGGTGTCCGCAGTATGAAGAATAAAAGAGCATGTATGAAAAGATTGATGGATGTGAACGAAGCCAGAGAGGTTTGCCAGGATCGGACAAAGTGGCGATCGATAGTCACTGCCTACCCCAATGGGAACTAACGGCGTGAGAATATGTATGTATGGATGTATGTACGTTATCTCTTAATAGGTCATTTTTAAAGACCTATTCGAAGTTAATTACATATATACTGTTTTTTCTCTTGTTGTTTTTATTTTACTTTTATTTTTGTTATAATGTTTTCTTTTTTCGTTTCAAATATGGGTCTGACGAGCATTAGTAAAATAACAGTAGTGATTAATATTTAAATAGTGTAATGTTTAATAATATTAATACCTTTATTAAGTTTATTAAGGGTATTGGGGCTTTTTATTGGATTTTTGGGCGATGCGGTTGGAGACCCATCACCAAAAACCTTTATTTTACCATCTTTTCCCCACTTAACTTCCAAAAGTGGCTGAGGAATTTATAATTCCTTAGTTCTGGCTACCCCTTCTAGGAAAATATAGCCGTGAGTATATGTATGTATGTTTATTAAGTTAAATAAGGCTTTTTTCGTTCGTTTATTCAGTTTGCTCTATTTGTATTGGAGCGAGTCCTATTATTCTACCAATGTTGTGTTGTCAATAATGTGTTAGTAATTTTCTATAATACTGGCAAAAAAAGTGCATTTTAATCTCGTCGAGCTTCTGCACGAAAATCACTCTGAACAAGAGTCGGAAAGAGGAGCAGTACATAAAGAGCTTATTCCATTTGACTGCATGCGGACGTCTGAAAGCCACAGAATCTGCATTCAGACTAGTGGAATAACGTTCAGAACGCTAGGCTTCTGAAATGTAGACAAATTTTGGCTCCTAGCTCACTAAACTTTTAGTAGATCCGTCTCAGGAAGGTGGAATAACGTTCTAAGGCCTCACTGCAATGGCTGCGTTTAGAGGGTTTTCAATATTTGCACTCAAAAGGCAAAAAACTAAATAAAAACATGTTATTTTGTCATGCCTTCTTTAATTTACTATTTACAATTATAACATTACCATTCATAGCTAACAATTAAACATTTAGAGCATAAAAAAAAAGTAGGTCTTATGATATGGTTTTTATTTCATACATATAATCTAAACATTATTATTTATGCCGTGTAGTGCCGGCTTAGAATGTCGCTACCCCTTTCTACCCACGGGTGTCGTAAGAGGCGACTAAGGGTATTGGGGCTTTTTATTGGATTTTTGGGCGATGCGGTTGGAGACCCATCACCAAAAACCTTTATTTTTATCATCTTTTCCCCACTCAACTTCCAAAAGTGGCTGAGGAATTTATAATTCATTAGATCTGGTTACCCCTTCTAGGGAAATATAGCCGTGGGTATATGTATGTATGTATTATTATTTAGGAGCTATGTATATGATATACCCTACACCTTACACAAACAATACACATACAGTTTTACAATATCTAATATTTTAAATCTTATATTTTATCACACATTTTCAAAATAAGCTAAAAAACATATAAACCGATATCGAAATTTCTTTTACCATTCGAAAGCAAAAATCTAAGATAAAATATTCATCATTTATATTATCCATATACTCACGGCTATAAATCCCTTAACGGAGTAGCCAGAGCTTGGGAATAAGAAATTCCTCAGCCAATTTTAGAAGTTGATTAGGGGAAAAGATGGTAATAATAAATGTTTTTGGTGACGGGTCACCAACCACATCGCCCAAAAATCACTTCACCCACGGGAAGAAATGGGGTAGTGTCATTCTAAGCCGACACTACACGGCTAAGATAAAACCTAAGCTATACAACATCACGCTAAATGACTTAAAGGATTAGCAGTAAGAGCATAATCACTGCGAGTGCGAAAGTTATTTTACATATTATTTTATCGTTTTTTGCAATAAGCTTCGTATAGAACTCTCCTGATCGGTCGAAGTATGACGAAATATACGAACTCGGCGACGCTGATGATGCTGAAACCCAGGAAGAGGCTGAGCAACCCCCCTACAGCACCTGCGGACAATATAAAGGGTAAAGGGTAAGAGTGTTAGAACATAAATACATCGCACGCTTAATACTACAGTGACCTATGTCAAAATTTTTATGAATTGAATTACAATATTTCACAGACCTTAAAAAGCATGCTCTACAACATAGGCACGAGAAAACACCCGTATTCTTAACACAAAAAGGTTCAATTTCACTTAGGTGTAGTAATGTAACTCAACACAGCAAAATTTTTACATAGGTCACTGTAGTATTAAGCGTGCAACATATACTAACGCCATTAGTTCCCATTGAGGTAGGTAAAGACTATCGATGGTAGCTTTGTACGATCCTGATAAATCTCTCTGGGTTGAGTGGTCATGGGTTTGTCTAACTTTGACAAAGTTTATGTATGATCTATCTTCCCAGGTAGCACGAGCGATCTTTTAACTAGATATCGCATGGTAAAAAACGGCCCTCTCTTTCGCACTTACATAATATTGTATATTTTTATCTTATTCTAACCGACAGTGTAACGATAAAATTACTTTCGAGGTAGGACTGCAGATGTCAGAATAAAAAGAAAATGGCCTAGCAGGTGTTGTGACACGCGCATAGGATTCTTCGTATTTCGTAGCTAAAACACTTTTTTCGGTTTGATTGCGTGAAAAAGTAACTTTAAACTTAGGTTAAACCAAAAAAAAAACAAAATTAAGCCTAATATTTTTTACATATTTTCGGCTAAAGAAATTTTGTAACCGCAAATGTATGCGAAGATTTTTTTACAAGTCTAAGCGTTTGCGATACAAGCTATGCCGCGGACTAAATAAATGCTATTGTAATATTATAAATAAATGAATTTAATTAAAAACTAAATTTTCCCAAACATAACCAACCCAACATTTTTCATTCGAATTAAAACTTTTCTTCATGTTTTTAGCCTAAATCGGTGTAGTTGGGGACGGAGATAGTGGAATAAACACACAAACACGGATAAGCGCACATTACACTAGAGAGCACAACAAATATACATATATACTCACGGCTACCAATCCAACGAAGGGGTAGCTAGAGCCTCAGAATTAACAATTCCACAGCCAGTTTTGGAAGCTAATTAGGGAGAAGATAGTAAGAATACATATACATAAATATACTCACGGCTATAAATTCCTAGAAGAGATAGCCAGAGCTTTGGAATAAGAAATTCTTCAGTCTATTTTGAAGTAGAGTGGGGAAAAGATTGTAAAAAAACATGTTTTGGTGATGGGTCCAAAAATCACTGAAAAAGCTCCAATACCCAGCCGCCTCTTACGAATACCCACGGGAAGAAGTGGGGTAGTGCTATTCTAAGCCAGCACTACACAGCTAAATAAGTTATTGCAAAATATAGCTTTTAAAAATGGTAAAAGTGTGATACAAACCTGCAAAATAATGGTAGTCGTACTGCGCGTGGCGATGGAGCCCGATGAACATGTCGTCGTAGAAATGTACATTAATGCGAGTTGTTTCGTATCTACGAATGAAAAGAAATGCTTTGACTATGACAAAAATGGTTATTAGGTCTAGCCGAAACTAGTTTTGTAAACGCAAGCAAATGTTCGTCTCAAAACACCTTATCTTATAAATTATGCACATTAGAGATTTTCTTAGTTAAATTTAAAGTTTTAAAGTTTTTTTACATTTTCCCATACGCATCTGGGAACATTGCTCGGTACGAAATACAAGTTTGCCGTGTCCATTTCATTTTTTATTTTGCAGTTTATTGAAAACACAATTGTTAGAAACAACAAAAGGCAGCGGTGTAAAGGCACTCAGAAGTAAATACATACATACATATATGCGCCATTAGTTCGCATTGGAGTAGGCAGAGACTATCGATCGCCACCTCCTACGATTCTGGCTAACCTCTTGAAGGTTCATCTACATTCTTTAGTCTATTCTTACATGCTCTTCTATTCTTCGTACTTCGGACGCCATTTTGAGCATACTCTAAATTATCAGAAGTATATACAAACTCATTAATCTCAGTGCCATCCCCGTCGTTTTTATCAAACTCCACCTTGAGGTCGGAGTAGTACACCTGCGTGTTGTACAGCAGGTCGTTGCAGGACGGGTAGCACGACGTCTCTTCCACTTTGGAGTGCGTGTTCTCTTCACTGTCCGCGAAGTAGGCGTAGATCAACTGCTCTTCTACTTTGGCTATAGACATACAAGCAGACAAACATATATATCTGATTAATAATGCCAAAAATAAAAGAGAGAGCTATAGAATTAGAATTGAAGTAACTTTTGAAAGTTAAGTGGGGAAATGATGGTAAAATAAAGGATGTTGTTGATGACCAATAACTTCTTACGAATACCGAAAGGAAGGAATGGGGTATAGTGCTATTCTAAGACAGTATACAGCTACAACAAATAATATTAATATTACCACCCCAGTTGTTTAACATCATCACGGCTTTTATATGTACCCACTGAGGGTCTCTCGGTCCTGAGCCTACCTTGAATAGTCTGAGTGAGCAAATTATGACTGCTGGGTCTTGTAACTACTTGTATTTTTATAATATTTTTTTACCTTTTAAAGTGCTAGGGCTGAAAGTTTAACGGGCTATCTGAAGCATGAATTAATTCTGCAGTGAACCCCAACGGCACAGCTTTAATATTAGGAATTGCGTGGCCGCTTTTGGATGTCCAGCACATCATCCAAACAGCACTAAAACCCTAAGTTGCCTCTGATAACACCCTTCGGGTAAGAAAGGTATTTCCAAGGCAGTTCTAAACAGCTTAGTCATTTATGTTTTCGGGTAATCAGGTGATTCAGCCAGTTAAAGCCCAACCAAGCTTGGATAAAATAATGAGGTTCGTTTCTGTTCACAAACAATTTGGCTTTACAAAGGGTTGCTCTACCACCGATACAGGCGCTGCCTTAATGAAACTCATTTTTGATTCGTGGGAGCGTAAAAATGATGCTATTGGTTTGTTTTGCGATCTTACGAAGGCATTTGATTGTACAGATCATGAAATGAGATGATCAATTATGGCATACAAGGTGACGCACTTCAATTAATAAAGTTGTAGGTGCATCTTTATTTAATATGTATTATATTTATATATTCCAATTTAAATTCGCACACCTTTATTGGTTTATAATATTTTATTCACTTACAAATTGAAATAAACGCGTTTCTTAATAAAAATAAAATAATAATTAATTTAAATATATTTATGACCAAAGTCGGGTGAAGCGCGTAGTATGCGAGCAACGCTAGTGTTTCTCTAGAATAATGTGCAAGCGCCGGGTAGTTGTGTATTTCTTCGCGGTGCGCCTTCGCTCACCAGTCGGGACCTTGACATTGCGCGCACTATCACTACTTGTTTCGATTACCGTTATTTAAGAGTGTCGTGGTCACATTTATACTGTTATTATTCTATTTCTTGTTCTCTTACTATCCTTCTAACTTTTGTGTATGTTGTGTATCATTGTGGACTGTAATATATGTGAATTTACAAGTGAGTTAAGACTTATTATTTATCTTCACATCAACCACAAACTATACGAACTATATTGGTGACCCCGACGTGATATGTCAGAGAATAAGAACAACAGTGACAGTGACTCTTCACAATCAGTAGTTAATGTGAACGTTAAACCACGTCGACACTCAAAATCCAAAACAAAAATGGATTCACCCTCGAGTTCGGCAGGTCTGAAAATTCCACCGTTTTGGCCTGAAAAACCGGAGATTTGGTTCGCCCAAGTAGAGTGCCAATTCGCATTATATAATGTAACAGATGACACGAACAAGTTTTACCACATATTGGGGAATCTCGACCGTCAATACGTGGCAGAAGTCGAAGACATATTGATTGGAACACCCAACTATATAAAACTAAAATCTGAATTGATTAAACGTCTGTCTGTTTCACGTGAAAATAATGTTAAACAACTGTTAATGCACGAAGAACTGGGAAACAGGAAGCCTTCACAATTCTTGAGACACCTCCAACATCTCGCAGGTCCAAAAGTACCCGACGATTTTTTAAAGACGATATGGGTAAGCAGATTACCAATGGCTATGCAGCCAATAATTGCTTCGCAACCGTCGTTGGCATTGGAAGCATTAGCGGAACTTGCGGATAGAGTACATGATCTAACTCCATCATCACCTCATCGTGTTGCTGCGGTTGCGGAGAAATCATCAGCCATTGATGAGGTGACTAAACAAGTTTCAGAACTGACAAAACAAGTCAGCGCATTGTCAGAAATAGTACATAATCGCTCACGATCACGTGACCGGCGTGGAAAGTACGAGCGCAATCGATCGTCCTCACGAAGATCTTTCTCCAACTACAAAAAGTTTCCAACCTGTTGGTACCACATGAAGTTTGGCAATCATGCAAAGAAGTGCATCTCACCGTGCGACTTCAACCAGGGAAACGAAAGCGGCAATCAGTGATGACGACCAACGATTGCAAGGAACGTACTGGTCGTCTCTTCATCTTGGATCGTGTTTCTAAACAGAAATTTTTAGTCGATACTGGAAGTGACATTTGCGTGTACCCTAAAAATTTAGTGAAAGAATGTCGTAAAACCGATTACCAACTAAGTGCTGCCAACGGTTCTACTATCGATACGTTTGGTTATTTAGAATTAAAATTAAATCTTGGTCTACGTCGAGACTTTCCGTGGCGTTTTGTTATCGCAAACGTCACGAAACCAATTATAGGGGTAGATTTTCTGTCCCACTATAAATTAATTGTAGATGTCGCACACCAGAAACTTATCGATGGTATGACAAACGTTAGTTCTGTTGCACAGAGTGCCGCAACGTGTAATTCAGTTTTGAGTGTCAAGGTTTCTACTGGTGATATTAACTGTAAGTACAATTTTATTCTATCACAGTATCCTGAAATCACTCGACCGTCTGGTACTCAATAAGTTATAAAACATAACACTAAACACCATATACGCACCACTCCAGGACCCCCAGTAGTATGCTCTCCACGTAGGGTAGCCCCAGATAAGTTAAAGTTAGCTAAACAGGAATTTGAGGCAATGTTGGCAAATGGTACTGCACGTCCATCCGACAGCCCATGGGCATCACCGCTTCATTTAGCATCGAAGAAGGATAATGGTTGGCGTCCGTGTGGCGACTACAGACTTCTTAACTCTAGAACCATTCCAGACAGGTATCCTATTCGGCATCTTCATGATTTTTCTCAAAGTTTGTCCCAATGTACAATATTTTCAACGATTGACATGGTAAAAGCATTTAACCAAATTCCCGTCAATGAGGAAGACATACCGAAGACAGCAATTACCACACCCTTCGGCTTATACGAATTCCCGTTCATGACGTTTGGTTTGCGTAATGCTGGCCAAACATTTCAAAGATTTGTCGATGAAATGACTCGCGATCTCACTTTTTGCTACCCATTCCTTGATGACTTCTTAATCTTCTCCAGAAATGAGGAGGAGCACATTCAGCACCTGCATCAAATATTCTCTCGAATGAGAGACTACGGTGTATTAATAAATATTAATAAATGTGTTTTTGGTGCAAAGGAAGTAAAATTTTTAGGATATAGCGTTTCTGAGCAAGGCACTAAGCCTCTCAAGAATAAAGTTCAAGCTATAGTCGATTTTCCGATCCCTAAAACAGTAAGGGAACTGAGGAGATTTTTGGGAATGCTCAACTTTTACAGAAGGTTCATACCCAAAGCTGCTCAAATTCAAGCTCCTCTTAATGCACTATTAACCGGTTGTGTAAAAGCTTCGCATCCTGTCATTATTGAAAATGATTCGTTGCAGGCTTTTCAAAATTGCAAAGATAGCCTATGCAATGCAGCTCTTTTAGCTCATCCCAATTCAGAAGCCAAATTAGGACTTGTCACTGATGCTTCCGATACAGCAATAGGTGCGGTCTTACAGCAGTATTGGAATGGAATTTGGGAACCCCTTGCTTTCTTTTCTAGAAAATTAAGCCCTTCCCAAACTAAATATTCTCCATATGATCGTGAATTATTAGCGATCTACGAGAGTATTAAATTTTTTAGGCATATGTTGGAGGCAACTCACTTCACGATCTATACTGACCACAAGCCACTTTGTTATGCTTTCCATCAAAAAAAAAATAACTGCTCGCCTCGTCAGTATAGACATTTAGATCTTATTTCGCAGTTCTCTACTGATATTCAGCATATCGCGGGTAAAGATAACGTTGTGGCTGATACTCTTTCTCGTATAGATGAAGTACAGAAACCAGTAGATCTAGAAGTTTTAGCTGACTTACAAAAGAATGATTTAGAGTTAGCTGAACTCTTAACGTCTACATCTTCATTGCGTTTGGTTAAAATGAAAGTACCGGGCAGTCAGGCTGAAATTTACTGTGATGTCAGCACAACTATTGCCAGGCCATTTGTACCAAAACAGCTTCGGCATCAAATTTGCAGTAGTCTCCATTCCCTAAGCCATCCCGGTCGTAATGCCACTACTAAGCTGGTTGCGCAACGTTACGTTTGGCCTTCAATGAACAAAGACTGCCGTGAATGGTCCAAGGCATGTTTGGTTTGTCAGCGCTCAAAAGTTACTAGACACGTCTCCACACCATTTAGTACCCATAATTTACCTTCAGCTCGATTCAAATATGTTCATATAGACATAATAGGTCCACTTCCACCCTCTAATAATTATAGGTATTGTTTGACAGCTGTCGACCGATTTACGCGATGGGCGGAAGTTATTCCCATTTTCGATATTACAGCAGACACCGTAGCTAAAGCTTTTATATCTGGCTGGGTATCCAGATTTGGTTGCCCTACAGATATCGTGACAGATCAGGGGAGACAATTTGAATCAGCTCTTTTTAAACAGCTATCGAAATACATAGGTTTCTATCACCGTCGCACTACAGCCTACCACCCACAATGCAATGGCCTAGTCGAGCGTTTTCATAGACAATTGAAAGCAGCTATTGTTTGCCACGAAAATAGTGCATGGACGGAATCGCTACCATTCGTTCTCCTCGGTATAAGAAGTGCAATCAAGGAGGACTTGAAAGCATCGTCAGCAGAGTTAGTATACGGTGAACCACTTCGCTTGCCGGGAGAATTCTTTGGTGATAATGTCAAAAATTATACCAACGACATTACAGACTTTTCCACTCGCTTGAAGTCATATGTTGACAAACTTCGACCTGTCCCCACACAGCACCATCGTTTGCAAAACAAAATTTTCATTTTTAAAGAACTTGCCACTTCTAGCCACGTATTCCTAAGGGAAGACGCGCTACGTGACGCTCTACAACCTAATTACACAGGGCCACATGAAGTCATATGGAGAAACCCAAAATTTTATAAAATCAACGTTAAGGGGTAATCTATGACAGTATCCATTGACAGGTTAAAGCCAGCATACATATTGTCAGACCCTGTGCCCCTAACTTCACAGCCCGTATTAAATCCCAACCTTAGCTCCCAACCAACAGAACCTGTAGTTGTCACACGGACCACAAGATCTGGAAGACGCGTACGCTTCCCTGATTTTTATCGCCCGTAGAGACGGTCTTTGAGGGGGAGTACTGTAGGTGCATCTTTATTTAATATGTATTATATTTATATATTCCAATTTAAATTCGCACACCTTTATTGGTTTATAATATTTTATTCACTTACAAATTGAAATAAACGCGTTTCTTAATAAAAATAAAATAATAATTAATTTAAATATATTTATGACCAAAGTCGGGTGAAGCGCGTAGTATGCGAGCAACGCTAGTGTTTCTCTAGAATAATGTGCAAGCGCCGGGTAGTTGTGTATTTCTTCGCGGCGCGCCTTCGCTCACCAGTCGGGACCTTGACATTGCGCGCACTATCACTACTTGTTTCGATTACCGTTATTTAAGAGTGTCGTGGTCACATTTATACTGTTATTATTCTATTTCTTGTTCTCTTACTATCCTTCTAACTTTTGTGTATGTTGTGTATCATTGTGGACTGTAATATATGTGAATTTACAAGTGAGTTAAGACTTATTATTTATCTTCACATCAACCACAAACTATACGAACTATAAAGTCTTACTTTTCAGATTGGATACAGAAAGTGCAAATCAATAAT
This sequence comes from Bedellia somnulentella, assembly GCA_963576735.1. Lineage (NCBI taxonomy): Eukaryota > Metazoa > Arthropoda > Insecta > Lepidoptera > Bedelliidae > Bedellia > Bedellia somnulentella. The sequence continues at coordinate 2,028,316 of OY755187.1, read as the reverse complement.
ACAATATCACCTGGAACTCATGTAAAAATGGGTGTTCCGCAGGGTTCTATTTTGGGCCCATTTTTATTTTTGGTTTATGATTTGGTTTGTGATTTGCCGTTCATGGTCGAGAAAATGTCCGATATTGTTTTATTTGCTGATGATACTTCCTTAGTATTTGACGTTAAAAGAAATAATCAGAATATTGACAAGGTGAATAACACGGTTTCACAGATTCAAACATGGTTTGCTTCCAATCATCTCGTACTGAATGGCAAAAAAACTAAATGCGTTAAATGTGTATTACCTAATGTTAAGAGCGTTGATAACGACATAATTATAATATTGAAAAGATAGTACATTCGGCTGACACAGTTTTCTTAGGGATAACTCAGGACTCCAAGCTCCAATGCCGGGTCTCCCCACATTAGCTCACTAGCTGGCACGCTAAGTAGTGTTGCATACGGCGTTAGGAAAATAAGACTTTTGACAGATGTACGGACAGCTTGATTAGTTTATTATAGCTATTTTCATAGTGTATTGTCTTACGGTATTTTACTCTAGGGCAGGGCAGCTGACGTTGGTGCCATATTTATTCTCTTATAAAAGAGAACAATAAGAGCTATTTATAATTTGAGCCCACCTTTCCCGCCTTTTTTTTAAAACGCTCTCTATCGGACTCTCTTATGGACTATCCCACTCTCATTCTATAAACAACGACACATTGCGTCTATATATCCCTTTCGCTACTATACTTACATATATCCTATTCATGTACACAACCTTTTCCAAATATTTTTATGTCATACTAGTGGATCGGCCCAGCTTCGCACGGGTAGCGTTGTTTTTTAAATATCTTAGGTTTCTTTCTTGAGTCACTGCTCAAGCATTGTGAAATTTAGCGCAATGTTTTCAATTTATTAAATTTATAGCACTCCCTGAACAGTGTAGTTTGGTGATTTTGAATGCGCTTTTATGAACGGTTCAGTATTTCCGTTTATTAGCAAATTTTGGAATAAAACGCTATGAAGTATTTATAACAATCTAAAAAAGAAATCAATACGTGATGTAGGATGCAATTACTGGCGCCATCTAGTATGTAATATGTAAATTAGTAACGATTTGGTTTTGTTCACGGGCGCGATGGCTTATCTCATGTATAATTTCGGTGTTTCTCTACCGATTTCTATGATTCTTTTTTTATTGAATAGGCGATAATGTTACCATTTTTAAATAAGGGATGAATGAGAGTATTATAAACGTAAGAGTTAACAAATATAATCAGAAAGTTCTGAACTGCTAAGCTATCAGGAGTTACACGTGTTATTGTGAGTCAACCATAAAAGATAGACATATATTGTTGCGGAAATTTTTTTAGACAATTTTATGAAGAATATTTCCGTCATACACAATTTCTATGTAAGTTTAAGCATTAAGGCTGCACACGCGACGGAAGCTAAAAAAATGGAGTAACTTCTCCCGTTTTCCCAAAATTTCCCAAAATTCCCCTTCTGCTGAAAAGTATACTATAACCTGCCCAGGAGTATGAAGAATAATTGTGCCAAGTTTCGTAAAAATCCGTCGAGTAGTTTTTGTTTCCATAAGGAACATACAAACCGACAGACAGACAGACAGACAGACAGACAGACAGATAGACAAAAATTTTACTGATTGCATTTTTGGCATCAGTATCGATCCCTAATCACCCCCTGATAGTTATTTGGAAAATATATTTCATGTACAGAATTGACCTCTCTACAGATTTATTATAAGTATAGATTTCACACAAAATATTAAATAAGCGGGAATTCCTAGATCTGACATAAAAAGAAAAGCATATTTATTAAAAACCGGCCAAGTGCGAGTCGGATCGCGCACTAAGGGTTCCGTACTATCATATATATAGAAAATCCCGTTTGTGTGAAAATCATAGGAGCCAAATTAGGTAAGTAATTTGATTTATGACGTTTAAAAATAGAACTACGGGCTAGATCTCATTCAAACCAATTTTCGTTAGTAGTTTGTATAGTAATACACATCATATATTTTTTTCAGTATTATCATGCCCATATTTTAGAAGTTACGGGGGGGGGGACACACACATTTTAGCACTTTGAAAAAGTCTCTCGCGCAAACTATTCAGTTTTGAAAAAAATGATATAAGAAACCTCAACATCATTTTCAAATACCTTTTGATAGATACCCCACACGTATAGGTTAATGAAAAAAATAATTTTGAGTTTCAGTTCTATGTATGGGGAACCCTAAAAATTTTGGTTTTTTTTTCAGATTTTATTTTAAAATCTTAATGCGGTTTACAGAATACATCTACGCACCAATTTCCAATAATGTAGTTCTTATAGTTTCGGAATAAACTGGCTGTGACATACGGACGGACGGACGGACAGACAGACAGACATGACGAATCTATAAGGGTCCCGTTTTTGCCATTTGGCTACGGAACCCTAAAAAGTGTCGGGGTCGTACGAAGTGGCGATCGATAGTTTCAGCCTACCCCAATGAGAAATAATGACGTGAGTATTTGTATGTAATTAATCGTATCTGCCTACTCCAATGAGAGGTAATGACGTTAGTATATGTATGCATATACGTGATTAAACGTATTTCCTTACCCCAATGGAAAATAATGGCGTGAGTAATGTATGCATGTATGTAATTATACGCCTGTGCCTACCCCCATAGGAAGTGATAGCGTGAGTATATGTATGCATATTTGAAACAATACGTATCTGCCTACTCCATAAGGAAATAATGGCGGGAGTTTAAGTATGTATGTATGTGATTAAAATTGTCTGGTTACCACAATCGGAAGTAATGGCGTGAGTATATGTGTGTATGTATTTAATTAAACGTATCTGTAAAATAAAATAATAAAAATATTTTTTTTAGCCACATTCCAAAAAAAAATATAAAAAATATAGATAACCATGGACATCACTAGCATTCGTAGTACCTTAATACAACTAACGCCATCAAACATACAAAAGCTGAAATTATTACATATATTGGAAAAATGCATAAGTTATTCCAGTGAACGTTAGATGGCGTTATACTTTCCAAGATAAGAGGTCTTAGTACGAAGTGTCCCATCTGTGTTCTAGTAAGTATAAGTATAGTTTAATATCTTTGTGTATGTTGAAGAGTTTTTTACGGGTTCTTCTCTCAACAAAACACCTTCCGAATCCGAAGTAAACTTAGTATTAAGTTGAAATTTGACGTTAAAAAAAAACAAGGATTTATCTGTTTACTTTGAAATAAATGATTATTTTATTTTTATTTTATTTTCTGTTTTCAGTTTCCGGCGAAAAAAGTTTCGATCTCTTAGTCGTTATGTAAAAATCTGTCAATGGACATGATAAAACTATAAAAGCATTTTGCTTGACTAAAGCACTCTAAATATTCTTTACCAAATGTTTAGACAAATTGTATATTACAGTCACATATTTATTTCAATGTCGACGCAATAAAATTTCTTACCATTGACTTCAAAAAGACATTGGTAATCTTGTACTGTAGAGCAGATCGGGTCTAAGTGATGTTTACCTGAAATGATTACCATACAATCACATTTTGATCTTTATATAATAGAGATACAGTCAAAATCATAAATGTGAAATGAGAGCCAAGTTCAATATTATGATAAATGCCTTGGTTGTTGACTTTAACAACAAAAGAAGTGAGATCTTAATAGGTGCCAAGTTCAATGGTCAGTCCTGAAATTTATTTATAAGTAACAGTATAACATAACAAAACATATCTTCTTATAACATGAGATGATGTATTATATATAGTATTATAGCCTAAGATCTGTCTTGATGGTTGTTAACGGTGAGGGAAAACATCGTGAGGAAACCCACATGGCTGAGTTGTACTTAGTCATGTGACAGTGTATGCGTACAAAACGGCGATAGGCCTGCCCCCTATCACGTGAGTACACTGTCTATGCAAAACGTGGGTACTCTGAACACCGGGTGACAAAGTCACGTGATGTTCAGAAGTATTAGTACCTCTGCCAACCCCTTCGGGGCTATTCGGCGTGAACGTTTATGTTTATATTATGTTATGTTATCTGTCTTGGCTAGTTTTCATATATGAATTATAACCTTTACAGGTGATAAACCTACAAGTATTAGTACATGAGGAATATTATTTCGTATTATCATTATACTGCTTATTACTACACTTCAAAGGTACGTTTTTTTTAAAAATAATGTCGTTAGAGTCATCTCATGATGATCAGTGTCTGGAGCCGAGTCTTAGTCTGCATGAGCCCGAAAAGCCTTTGACTCGAGGGTAATAGTGTCGAATGGTTTTTTTAAACTTGTGTTTCGGATTTCTATGAACACAAGAATTTGATAATACCAATATACAGAAATAAGCTTACGAGGCCAATTAAACTGCACGCAATTACAAGTCCTCTTAGACTCGCGTATCAGCAGATCATGTTTGCAGTTGCTGTCAGTGTAGACAGAGTAGTACTCTAACTGTCTCTCGTTCTGGAAGAAGCACTGTCGTCTGCCCGGTGGTAGGGAGCGGAGGGAAGGGTCGGTTCTGTAAGTGATGGGGGATACCTCCACAGCAGTGGTGCGGCCGAGGGGCAGGCGAAGGACTGTGCTGGTGTAGAGGTGGTCCGTTGGAGATCCAATTAAAAGCTGTAGAAAAAAAGTACTCGTAGTTATTTAAAATTAAAAATGTTTTATTGAGTATTGACCTTGTTAAGTAAAGTAAAGTGCATTAATTATGTTAGAACATACATATAGAAAGGGGCAGCCAGAGCTTCAGAGTTAAAAACACCATTTCTTCCGGTGGGTGTACGTAAGAGGCGACTAACGGTATTGGGGCTTTTAAGGGATTTTTGGGCGATGCGGTTGGAGACTCATCACCAACAACCTTTATTCTACCATCTTTTCCCCACTCAACTTCCAAAAGTGGCTGAGGAATTCGGTATGCAAAGTTTTTTTTTGGTATTTATTAAATATTTTTATTCGATAGCAAACACGAAAATAAAAGACTAATTTAAACATTTTTCATTTAAAATGAGTAATTGCAAAGTTATGATTTTTTAAAGATTGTTTAACTTTTGTACTTAATGACGTCATCGATGGAAAATATCGCGCAAATGAAGCGAAATGTTTAATAAAAATGTTGCAGATTGCAAAGAAAATCAAAAATTTGTGATCTCAAATGAAATTATTACGATATTATTCTAAACAAACCTATCATTTTCGATATTTTATTATTATACTGCAAAAACCAACGTCTTTGAAATAACGCTGAAGGTCAAATGCTGTTACAGTTTTTTGTCAAAATAACGATCATCTTAGTTTTGTTTGATCTTATTTCAAGAAAATATGTTTTAAAAACATAATATCTCGAAATGGTTTCGTAACCAGCACCATTTTTGTAAAACTTTGCATACCGAATTCGTAATTCCTTAGCTCTGGCTACCCCTTCTAGGGAAATATAGCCGTGAGTATATGTATGTATGTATATATGTATGATATCATAATAGGTCTTCAGCGCCATTGCCATACCATCACTTATAAAGCCCCAATATGGCAAGTCGCCCTTTATGGAACCCGCGGGAAGAAATGGGTAAGTATTATTCTAAGCCCACTATTTAGAGTTTCCTGATGCTGCCATAATTGGCTGTTCAGCCAATTTGTGAATTATACTGTAATTAAACATATGTTTCCCGTGTTGTGTCGGCTTAGAATAACACTACCCCATTTCTACCCGTGGATGATCGTAAGAGGCCACTAAGGGTATAAGGGCTTTTTAAGTGATTTTTGGGCGATGTGTTTGGAGACCCGTCACCAAACACATCTATTATTCCCATCCTTTCCCCAATCAATTTCCAAAAGTGGCTGAGGAATTTCTCATTCCAAAGCTCTGGCTACCCCGTTAAGGGATTAATAGCTGTGAGTATATATGTATGTATGTAATCATATGTCACTGTTTTTTTTATTGGTCACGTACTAAGAAATCATTTCCATACTTACAGTGTACCCCAAGCTTTTCTCATCACAAGCGTACTGATGTTCGCTGATATTAAGATGCAGTTCGATCCCCAGTCCATACATCTCTCCGGAGGCCATGGTTCTGAACGGCTTCATAGTGGGGTCAGGAGGAAACACCTTGGGGTACCCATCGTCGAGGTTCCAGAGGAGATGGCGGGAATTTATCTTAGTGTCGAAGATGCGTTGCCAGTATGTTGTTGTGTTGGTCCTGTAATTAATAAATGGAGCATGAAACGACGAGGATATATTTCTATCGAAATAACATGTTATTGCAAAATATGAAAAACGAATACATACATACATAAACTCACGGCTATAAATCCCTTAACGGGGTAGCCAGAGCTTTGGAATGAAAAATTCCTCACTTTTGGAAGTTGATTGGGGAAAAGATGGTAATAATAAATGGTCTCCAACCACATCGCCCAAAAATCACTTAATGAGCCCCTGCACCCTTAGTCGCCTCTTACGATCACCCACGGGTAGAAATGGGGTAGTGTTATTCTAAGCCGACACTACACGGCTCGAATAACACTGCGGAAGAACGAATAATCATTATTTAATCTCTGTTCCATTTTTTTAAGTTTCTTTTTTAGGATGATAAAAATGTATGGTCTGGTCTATCATTATATCCGTCTGCAGCATATGTCATAGAATTTGGGGCCTATAAAAGATAGATTTTCTCTGCCTATACCATTCTTTACCTATACGTATAAACAAGGGATAATTTTTGTTCCTTATCCTAACCTATACGTCCTAACGTATAACCTATCGTGTGGGGCATCTTCATAAAGGTTATTTTTAATTTGTTTGAAAAATACACATTATACTTACATGCCGTTGAGAGGTAATCTATTAAACGCATAACACCGTCCATAGTTTGTAAAAACGGGTCGGAACAAAATGTCACAACACTCTTTTGACAGCCACTCTTGGTCGTCTATAGCTCTCCAGTAACAGCCGCGAATAACTTCACTGCATTTTGGTGACGCCTGTAAGTTTCATATTAATTATTTTACGCTACATATCCACGAAAGTGGTTTTTGTTTGATTTGTCTCTTGATGTTTCCCTTTATAAAGCGGGTTTCACTACACACTTTGTACCTTGTCTTGGTACAAAGAGTGCGGTAGGAAGTAACCAAGTAGTGTGATATGCTTAGTAAATTTAAGTTAGCTTATCACACTACACATTCACTTGCACTTACATCAGTAAAAGTAGGGACAACACATTTCTTAGCCAACACTACACGTAGTACGATATAAATATTGTAGTGCATATTATCACTATCACTACAAAATTAATAAAATACCTAAAAGAATCTACAATCCCACCTCAAGTATAAACTGTTCCAATTTCCTGTTTTGCTCCGCGCTGAGCTGCTTGTTTTTTAATTTCCTTGCCTTCATCATCCGCGGGCACACCAGCGACGAGAAGAATTGATCCATGCTGGAATATTCTTTTATTAGATTCCAGAGGTTTATTAAAATACTATTTATCTTATGAAAATGCCGTGAGGTGCCATTTATTTTTATAATAACGAAAAGCTAAGACTCTCGTAAATCCCTGAAGGGAAAAGTACCGTTTCTTATTTTTTACATAGTTAGTCGTAAATATCGAACTGAAATAAAAAAAAACTAGTCCTAATTAAATAAACATATACTATACATACATATACTCACGGTCATAAATTCTAAAAAGGGGTAGCCAGAGCTTCTGAGCTAGAAACTCCTCAGCCACATTTAGAAGTTGTAAGAGAAGAAGATGGTAGAAATAAAGTATCGTTGTAATTGGGTCGCCGATCGCATCGCCCAAAAACGGCCTTAAAAGCCCCACACTTTTACGACACTCGTGAGTTGAAAGGGGTAGTGACATTCTAAACCGGCCCTACACGGCATTATAATTATAATCAAATAAACTTTTTTAATAGTCATATAAAGCGGTGGATCAAATTCGTTACACTGTTTTCTCAGTTGTACATAGGAGCACAGACAAATACAGAGTCTCTTAAGAAAACTTTCAATAAGGATTAATTCATTCTCCACTCACAAATTCATATTCGAAACATTAGCATACGACCGTTTAACGTGAAGGTGTGGGCAGAGAGCGACGCTCGGGAACGGGACAGCCCAAACAGGGGTCTGCAAGGAATCCATGACGTTGACGAAAGGAGACTGGTTCCATTGCTTGAACAGCTGAGCTATGTTCGCGACGCAGACTGAAACGCTTATACTCATTATGATGATCCATGTGAACTTCTCCTTACGGTTGAAAGTCGGCTCGAAGATGTATCTGCAATAAAAACGAGTTTAGAATATTATAGGTAAAGATAACATAACATAACATAACATAAACGTTCACGCCGAATATCCCCGAAGGGGTTGGCAGAGGTACTAATACTTCTGAACATCACGTGACTTTGTCACCTGGTGTTCAGAGTACCCACGTTTTGCATGTACAGTGTACTCACGTGATAGGGGGCAGGCCTATCGCCGTGTTGTACGAATACACTGTCACATGACTAAGTACAACTCAGCCATGTGGGTTTCCTCACGATGTTTTCCCTCACCGTTAACAACCATGATAAATTAACCACACATATGTCTTTAGAAAAGACAAATTGGTGTAGGCCCGACCCAGGATTTGAACACTAGTCGTTTGCACGATAACCGAGTGTTCTACCCACTGGGCTATCACGGTTGCTGATGTTCGATTATTTATAAGAAAGGTGGGGTTTCGAAGCCAGAAGAATTAAAGAGCATGTATGAGAAGAATAATGAATATATGTAAGGGAAGCAAGGGAGATTTCTAAAGAACCTGCAAAGTGGCGATCAATAGTCTCTGCCTACCCCATTGGGAATAACGGGTGTGAGTATATGAAAGTAAGTTAAACTTAGGTCTGCATATTATGATTTCTAAGATAATTTACGAATCGCATCCTGAGGAAAAACGATAATCCAAATAGTTTTGAACTATTTTATGACACGTGCTAGAGAAAAGAAGTTAGCGCTATTCTAAGCCGACACTATGCAGTATTATTTTCTACTAGTGGATCGTCCCAGCTTCGCACGGGTAGCGTTGTTTTTTTTAATATCTGAGGCTTCTTTCTTCAGTCACTGCTCAAGCATTGTGAAATTCAGCGCAATGTTTTCAATTTATTAAATTTACAGCACTCCCTAAACAGTGTAGTTTGGTGATTTTAAATGCGCTTTGATAAACGGTTCAGTATTTCCGTTTAATAGCAAATTTTTAAATAAAACGCTATGAAGTATTTATAACAATCTAAAAAATAAATCATTACGTGATTTAGGATGCAACTACTCGCGCCATCTAGTATGTTATATGTAAATTAGTAAAGATTTGGTTTTGATCACGGGCGCGATGGCTTATTTTTTGTATAATTTCGGTGTTTGTCTACCGATTTCTATGATTCTTTTTTTATTGAATAGGTAATAATGTTACCTTTTTTAAATTTTAACAAACGTAAGAGTAAACAAATATAATCAGAATGATCCGAACTGCTTAGCTATCAGGAATTACACGTGTTATTGTGAGTCAACCGTAAAAGATATACATAAACTGCTGAGGATTTTTTTTTAGATAATTTTATGAAGAATATTTCCATCACACATGATTTCTATGTAAGTTTAACCATTGAGGCTGCACACGCGACGGAAGCTTAAAAAATGGAGTAACTTCTCCCTTTTTCCCAAAATTACCCAAATTTCCCCAGAGTAGTAAACTCTGCTGGAAAGTATACAAAAACCTGCGCAGGTGTATAAAAAATAATTGTACCAAGTTTCGTTAAAATCCGTCGAGTAGTTTTTGTTTCCATATGGAACATACAAACCGACAGACAGACAGACAGGCAGACAAAAATTTTACTGATTGTATTTTTGGCATCAGTATCGATCCCTAATCACCACCTGATGGTTATTTTGAAAATTTATTTCATGTACAGAATTGACCTCTCTACAGATTTATCATAAGTATTATTTTGAAAAGCATTTTTGTTTCTCGCCTCTCCCATGGCCGAAAATGAAAATATAAATTTTAAATGGGAGAGGCGGTACTCCCCGACAAAAGCACAGACGGTCGGGGTCAGGGAGTCAGGTTTAAGAACCGACGGACGATCCGAGCCGTATCGAGCAGCACCGCTTTCTGCATTTGTGCTGGAACCGACACGCCACAGAAATCCAACCGCCTCAAGTTGGTCGCGAGGCTGGTTGGAATTAACCCGTTCGCGGATAAAACAATTGGGATTATTTCTGTCGAAGTCACACCCCACATGTCGGTGATCTCGTGAGCCAGATCGAGATATTTCCGACGCTTCTCGGTTTCGGCTTTCACGAGACCCTCGTCATGAGGGATAGTGACATCCACTAGAAATACCCTCGACTGCGACCGATCCCATACCACGATATCAGGCTTATTCGCTAGAATAGTCCTGTCCGTGATAACGGATCGGTCCCAATAGATTTTGGCACGGTCGTTTTCTAGGATTGGCTCCGGCAGATACTTGTAATACGGCAGCCTCTGTTGCAAGAGTCCGTATTTTAGAGCGAGCTCCTGATGCAGGATTTTGGCTGCTTGGTTGTGTCTGTGCAAGTACTCAGTGTTAGCAAGAGCCGAACAACCGGAAATAACATGCCTAAGTGACTCTCCGGGACGGCCACATGCTCGACAAACGTCTGTGGTACCGTCCTTTAGGATGTATTTCCGATAGTTCCGCGTCTTGATAACCTGATCTTGTATTGCACAGACAAAACCTTCGGTTTCCCCAAAGAGGTCCCCGAAACGCAGCCAATGCAGGGAGGCTTTACGGTCCACGAAAGGTTCGTGAAGTACCTTGTAAAACCTCCCATGCAGCTCCTTCTCTTTCCATACGGACTCCCGATCAGAGGTGCTAAGTACCTCCGGGGTTCGCCAATCCTGTGAGGCCAACGATAAGGGAGTCAGTCCTTTATCACTAGCGACCACCTCTCCCCGAATACTATCATCCGTCATCGTCAAAAAATAGTTTCTGAGGTTGCATACCTCGCGGTTGTGCATGGTTTTGGCACTCAAGAGGCCTCGACCACCACACTTCCGCGGGATATACAATCTCATAACCGACGACCTCGGATGATGCATTCGATGAGAGGTCATCATCGTGCGGACTCGTCTGTCCAGAGCGTCGAGTTCGGTCTGAGTCCATCTGAGCACGCCAAATGTGTACATCAGTACAGGCATGACCCAGGAGTTAATGGCTCGGATCTTATTAACGCCTGATAAGTAGCTATTAAGCACACTTTTCAGGCGTTCATAAAACTCCTCGCAAACACCCTGTTTCACGTCTGCCACCTTCACACCGATGGTTTGTGACATGCCCAGATACCGGTATGTTTCAGCCTCGGAGAGTGCCCTCAAATGATTGGTGCCGACATCGACACCATCAGAGTGCACGACATGCCCCTTCTCAACATGGATGACCGCACACTTATCGACCCCGAGCTCCATCTTGACGGAACCACTGAAATCATTAGTGATCGTCAGTAGCTCCGCCAATCTGTCAGCCGTGGGGGCGTAAAGTTTCAGGTCATCCATGTAAAGGAGATGAGGCAAGCGTGGTCCGCCTCTCCGAAACTGAAAGCCCGTCCCCGAATTCTCCAAGAGTGTACTTAGAGGATTCAGAGCCAAGCAAAACCAAACTGGACTCAGGCAATCGCCCTGGAAAATCCCTCGCCTTATATCAATTTGGTCATCCGCATCCGTCATCCGCTGACCGTCTAAACTCAGGATCGTTCTCCAGCACCCCATACATTGCCCGAGGAAGTGTCGAACTGCACTATCAATTTTGTACAGCTCGAGGACCCTCATGAGCCATGTATGAGGTACCGAATCGAACGCCTTCCTGTAGTCTATCCAGCCAGCGGAGAAGTTCCGGCGGTTGCGTTTGACCAGTTGGCCTACGACCGCGTCGATAAGGAGCAGCTCCTTGCTACCGCGACTACCGCCCCTACATCCGTTCTGAGCTCCAGAGATCACATTGTTATCAACAATGTGTTGAGTAATCTTGGAGCTCAGAACGGATGTCAAGGTCTTGTAAATTGTACAAAGACAAGTAATGGGGCGGTATTGTGATGGATCCGCGGTAGCATCGCTCTTTGGAGCTAAATGAGTGACCCCAGTAGTTAAGAAGTTCAGGAGCGTCCCACTCTCGAGGGCGCTTTGGAACTGACGGGCGAGAGTAGCGTGACAGCGCGTGAACCCCTTCAACCAGTAATGGTGCAATCCGTCCGGCCCCGGACTTTTCCAGTTCGGAGCCTTACGGATCGCAGCCACCACATCCTCCTCGGATATGTTGACGGGGTTCATGGGCGCTATGGGCTCGCACGCTCCCTCGACCGCCTCGAACCATCGGCCCTCTTCGTGATCAACAGGCAGCGACCAAAGCCCACGCCAAAAGGCAACCACATCGGCTTTTTCCGGTCGCTGACCCGTCGAAACCACATCGGGACGCTCCAAAGTTCTGTAGAACTTCTTCTGGTCACTCATGAAGAGACGATTCTGTTGGTACCTCTTTACCCTTTCAGAATATCGCCTAATTCGCTTACCCCAAGCAGCGATCTTCTGCTTCAGATCATCGATGCGCTCCACCAGTCTACAGGCAAACTCCGGTGAGTTGTCAAAGACATTCTCACCAGGGAATGCCTCCCTGACGAAGCGCACCACCCTCGGCCTATTGTTGCCTGATCTGAAGCTGGTCAGTTTGCCGATGAGGACCCTGGCCCTTGTGATACGGCTTTCAATCCGCCTCATCCAGGCTGGTCTAGTTCTAGTCCTGGGACTAGTACTGCCAGCCTGGCGGGAGCCACCAGCTCTCGTTGGCGGCATCCTGACGCCGACAAATTGACAAACTGTCATCGCGGCGCCAAAGAGAATTGAATCCGTATCCCAAAGGTCCATGCTGCTCTCTAAAAATGAGGGCAGCATGTTATTGACGGCCTCAACGACATCCCGAACCTTGATGCTGAGAGGAACTCGGGGCAGCCTTGGCCTCCTTTCGAGAGGCACTTGGCGATATTCCAGGATCGTCTCTTCAAGTGCGCTCCTCACCAAATCCAAATCCAGGGAGACTGTTCCCCAATCGCTTTCCGCACCACCCACATCCGGCAGGTTAACAATTGGCTCCCTCCGTACTTCCCATTCAGGGACTGGAGGGAGAACCTGCAAAGGTGGCTCTTCGTCTAGCGGGGGAACAGCCTCGCGTCGCAATTGTTCGAGTTCGGTAGTGCTAAAAAGTTCTGAGCGCTGTATGTACCGAACTCGATCCGCCAGGTTTTGTTCTGTGACGGTCAAATTGGGCTCCAGCCGCAGAAATTCGCGGTACATTGCTGCCCGATAACCCGTCCGTCCAGTTCTTGAACCCGAGGCCCTAAGATAGGCCCGCATGGCATTCCTATTCATATCGACCGTCCATGCCATGCGGCGCCTTGTTCCACCAGCGGCGGGCACCGATTGCTGGGACTGAGTTGCCCCAGTCCCAACCGTTGCCAAGCCATCTGGTGGCTGAGGTGGTCGAGCAGATCGACCAGGTGGTCGGGCCGGTCTGCTGCGGCTGGGGGACCGCATGCTGCCACGTCCAGCCCCAGCTCCAGACGCGCCCCAGCGATAACCCCTGGGGAGCGGCCCTATACGCTCATCGTTGTCTTGCATGTCATTACGATGAGCGAAGATTCACCCGGGTTTTCGCTCACTTGCCCCGGGGAGACCGTTATTGCTCTATTTTGCGCTGAGACCAGTTTGTAGACACGGTCAACACCTACAAACTCAAGCGCTGACTATTTGCATTGCTGGAATGGCAAGCTGGTAAACATGTCATCCTGCCATTCCAACAATGGGCGGTGGGGTCGTCACATCCCTACGCCACTATAAGTATTATTATTATTAATGTTTTCTGATGACCTTACCACGTAAAATAATCGTGGACAAACCGATTTTGCAGGGAAAAAGCTTTTTTACTTACTTGACCCCATGTAAAGACCCCTCATATAGCATCTGCTTAATTCCGCAAAGGACCTCACAGACCCACATCTGGAGGAATCGTTTGAGGGTTCTCTCCTCAGCTGGTTTAGACACCTCATTGACGCTGATGATCTTCGGATGAAGCAGTTGCAAATCTTTCCAGTAGATTATATCTCTTATTGCGAGGTCGTTTTGAATTCTAGTCGATGATTTCTCCGGTTGCACTCTGTTTGTATCCATTGCTGAAGGAATAGTTTTATAAGATAATAAAAAATTGGGTTAGCAACATCTTTATCTCTGCCAACCCCTTCGGGGATATTCGGCGTGAACGTTTATGTATGTTTATGTTATGTATATGTATGTCAGAAAAACCTGCGGAAAACATGGATTAGTGTTATTCTAAGCCAACACTACACCGCTACATTTAAATAAATAATAATCCCCTTACTCAACATGCACAATAGAACTGCATAGCACAACATAAAACTAACGACTGAAGTGCGTGTTACTTTACTTATGTTATTTACTTGAGAGTGATAACTTAACTGCAATTCAAGTAACAGACAATAGCTTAAAAGCCACTTAACAGTATTGCCAATCGAACTTAATTAGTGTTATCCTGGAATCTTGAAACGTTGAATAAAAAATTTGCTCGTTATCTTATTAACACTTCACCTCACAACCCATATATACATATACTACATACATACATATTATACATATATATTTTTTAAAGATAAAGCTGCATTTTTAACCGACTTCAAAAAAGGAGGTTCTCAGTTTGATTGTTTGTATGTATGTATGTATAATTGTCCGCGATTATCTCGAGTTTGGCTTAAGCTATTTGGATGCGGTTTTCAGAACAGTATTTGTTACATTTAGGAGAAGGTTTTAGTGCCTTAACCGACCAAAAAAAGAAAGGAGGTTCTGTGTTTGACATGTATGTATGTCTGTTGGTCCGCGATTATCTCACGTTTGGCTTAAGCTATTTGGATGCGGTTTTCAGAACAGTATTCGTTACATTTAGGAGAAGGTTTTAGTGCCTTAACCGACCAAAAAAAGAAAGGAGGTTCTGTGTTTGACCTGTATGTATGTCTGTTGGTCCGCGATTATCTCACGTTTGGCTTAAGCTATTTGGATGCGGTTTTCAGAAAAGTATTAGTTACATTTAGGAGAAGGTTTTAGTGCCTTAACCGACCAAAAAAAGAAAGGAGGTTCTGTGTTTGACCTGTATGTATGTCAGTTGGTCCGCGATTATCTCACGTTTGGCTTAAGCTATTTGGATGCGGTTTTCAGAAAAGTATTCGATACATTTAGAAGATTGGTTAAGTGATTTAACCGACTCTAAAAGAAAGGAGGTTCTGTGTTTAACCTGCATGTATTTATGTTGGTAGGCGATTATCTCGCGTTTCGCTTAAGCTATTTGGATGCGATTTTCAGAAAACTACTTGTTACTTTCAGGACAAGGTATTAGTGATCTAACCGTCTGAAAAAAGGAGTTTCTGAGTTTCGCCTATAAGTATGTATGTAAGTTTGAAGGTTCTTAGTTATTATTAGACAAAGAGTTATCAGTTTATGTTATTACATTCAGGAGAAGGTTTAAGTTCTTTAACCGACTCGAAAAAAAGGAGGTTTCTTAGTTTGAAATATAAGTATGTATGTAAAGTTATCAATACTAGACAGAGATTTATCAATATATGTTAATAAAGTTTTTTTATTAGCAATAAACAGAGTTACTAAATTATTAAACAAAAAAGTATATAAAAACATGAATAAATTACTCTTAATTATATTGAAGAAAAAAATATATATTGCAACATCATGTTTTTCATCCTGGTCATTTCAATCAAGGCTCTTTCGTCATGGGGATGGTTAAGGAATTTCTTTGAATCTATATCACTTAAAGCCATCATCTGTTTCGGCAGCAAGAGCAGCACGCTGACGATGTCTCTCATTCTGAAGGGCAAGCACGAGTTATCGACACGATAACGGTTAGAATGAGATGGCAGTATACGATACTAAGTAAGTGCGTAAAAGATGGCTGCTTTATCCCACGCGATAACTAGTTTAAATACGGCTCGTGCTTGCCCTGCTGAAGTCATTGTTTTTTTTCGATGGGTGTTTCGTTCTCCCTTACGCGACTTTTCCTTAAAGCATCCTTTGATTTTCTATCTAGGCCCGCAGGTAAACAAAATAGTAACAAGTAAGCTAAAGTCATAATAACAAGTATTATAACTAACTCTTAAAAAAACTATAAAATAAACGGACAGTAAAACTTATCTCTAAAAAACTATCACTAATTCACTAAAAAAACTCAGAGTGATTTAAGAACTTATCACTAAAAAGTATAAAATAAAAAAGAAAAACAAAAACTTCAAATTAAAAACTAAACAGAAAAATTAAATATTATTATTTTTTATTTAAAAAAGAACCGCCTTCAAAAATCCAACTGAAAAGTATAAAATAATTTTTATTTATTTTATTATGTACAACTCTATTCAACTTCTTCTTTTTGAAGTCGGTGCCAAACAGACAAATCCAAAATGAAAATTGCTACATAGAGAAAACCATACGAATAATAAATCAATCGATAGTGCCTCAACAACAGTAGGTAACACAATCGCGCTCAAAAATCAAGAAATTTCATCCGCTCGCAACGACGTCGCTTTATAAAGGATGGAATTGGGGGACAGTGAGCGGTGCTTAGCCTGGTGTGCATGCGTCGCACTCCTCAAAGAAATTATCATAATATACATGTCACCGTAAAACTGTAAATACTAGTAAATTATAATTTTAGATAGATAGCGAGATAGTAAACTAACGTTAGGTTAGGTTATGTAAGATTATCAGATTTCAAACTAACGGAATTAACAATTCGACAGAGACATGCATGCACCGAGTTGGCACAACCAATACTTCTAACACTTTGTAAAAAGACGATCGAGAATCTAAATCACTACATAGTATAAAACAAAGTCGCTTTCTCTCTCCCTGTCTGGGATATAGGGACATCCTTATGTATACTTTAATCTGTAAAACTACTAAATGAATTTTGATGCGATTTTTTTTATTAATTGATTAAAAAGGAAGGTTTATAAGGATGACATACGCTGATGGGGTGGAGAACTTACTCAACTTGGGCGGGCCACTAATATTCGTTCTTCTTTGTCATGAAAATTGGTTTGGCACCGACTTCAAAAAGAAGAAGTTGAATAGAGTTGTACATTTGAAGGCGGTTCTTTTTTAAATAAAAAATAATAATATTTAATTTTTCTGTTTAGTTTTTAATTTGAAGTTTTTGTTTTTCTTTTTAGGAAGTTGTATAAATTTAAAAATCCCCATCACTCTTAGATGCCTTTAACAACACACATGGGTTAGTGCTATCCTTAGCCGACACTTCACAACTTGTTCAAGCAACACGAGTTTAGTCTACTAGAGACTTTACTAAGAGTTCTTGGTTTCTTCTATATTCAGTCAAGTTCTTTATGGTGGGCAAATATATGGGTACTGTGTAGTGTCGGCTTAGAATAGGACTACCCCATTTCTTCCGGTGCGTGTACGTAAGAGGCGACTAAGGGTATAGGGGCTTTTCAAGTGATTTTTGGGCGATGTAATTGGAAACCCGTCAACAAAAACATATATTTTTACCATCTTTTCCCCAATCAACTTCCAAAAGTGGCTGAGGAATTTATCATTCCAAAGCTCTGGCTACCCCGTTAAGGGATTTATAGCCGTGAGCATATGTATGTATGTATTTTGTATTAACCTACTTGCAACGTCATATTTCATATCATATTGTAAAAAATAAAAAGAAAACAATAAAAGAACATACAAGCACGAACATCACCTATCAAATACAAGCCTCAATAAAAACCTAAACATAATACATTACATACATATACTCACGACTATAAATCCATAAAAGGGGCCAAGGCTTCAGAAAAATAATTTACCTAGCCATTTTTTGTAGATGAGTAAGGAAAAGAATGTAAAATAAAGGTTCTTGGTGATGGGTCTCCAGCGGCATCGCCCAAATATCACTTAAAACGTCCCAACACCCTTAGTCGCCTCTTACGAATACCCACGAGCAGAAATTGGGTAGAGCCCGACTATATAAAAAAAATACAAGAAACGAAGAGTCAATTCAGAAAGAAATTTAGTTATTTTAGTATATAATTTAGTCAAATCAGAGCTGTGGTCAAACGTTATTCTAATAAACTCAATTAATTAGTACGCTTCTGACCCTAACTTGATTTACATTTCCAAAGTGTCAGTTACGTGAAAAGCAGGTGAAACGATGTATCTTTCATAAAGGTTGTGTTTGGAGGAAATTGGTAGCCTGGGGCGCATTCGAGCTCGAAAGGTTACTCTTGAGACAATCATAAAAGTTAGGAGACAAAAACACATACAACAACAAAAAGAAAGATAATTTATTAAACATGGATACAATTTACAAAAACCATATAAAGCCTTCTCCCTAAAAAGGGTAAAGCCCTGTAAACTTAGGAAAGTAGTAAACTGTAACTAATACATAAATACATATTCTCACGGCTATAAATCTCTAGTAGGGGTAGCCAGAGCTAAGGAATTAGAAATTCCTCAGCCACTTTTGGGAAGTTAAGTGGGGAAAAGATGGTAAAATAAAGATTGTTGGGGATGGTGTAACTAATAATAATAGATCATCATAATAGATCGTTGGGTAAAATATTAAAAGTTAAAGTTACAAACAATAGGAATCCTTGTCCTGACAACGTTAATTGCTCAAATCTTTTTGTTCATGAAAACCTCATGTTATTACTAATAAATAAAGAATAAATAAAGGAAAGAAAAATTTCGACTCAGGCGGGAATCGAACCCGCGACCTCGGGTATATGCCCCACGCTCTGCCAATTGAGCTACCGTGTCAACGTTAATTGCTTTAAAATGTTTGGTCTATTAGTATTTTTTTGTTTCTTTACTGTAGGTTTATTGGTGTCATGAAACAGACATATAAAGCGATCTACATACATACATACATACATATACTCACGGCTATAAATCCCTAGAAGTGGTAGCCAGAGAGCCGGAAGAAATGGGGTAGTGCTATTCTAAGCCGAAACTACACAGCAAACAGAAAAGTATCCACAAAACTGTAGAGTGCAGGCAATTAAATTCCTATTTAATTGTCAATGACGTAATTTTCAACCCTTCACACGTTTGGCGCCTACCCGGCTGCTGGTAAGTGTTTACTCAACTAAGCTGTGAGAATATAGACTGTCCGGTTTATGGCTATCGATTTAGAACTGCAGTTGTAGATGCTAATAGTTTCGAGGATCACATTCAACGTTATCAATTTGAGTTTTCCTAATCTTAAGGTAAATTATTATCAAACACGTTCACATTGCATATATCTGAAGGGGATGGCAGAGGTACTAATACTTCTGAAAATCACGTGACACGTGATATTGTCACCAGATTTTCAGAGTACCCAGTACCCAATTTTGTATGAATACACTGTACATAACTTAGTACAGCTTAGCTCACAGTCACACACAAAATCACAGTTGAAACCCTCACGATGTTTTCCCTCACCGTTAAGAACTAAAATAAACTAACCACTTAAAAATATATCTTACCATCTTTTCCCCAATCAACTTCAAAAAGTGGCTGAAGAATTTCTTATTCCAAAGCTCTGGCTACCCCGTTAAGGGATTTATAGCCGTCAGTGTATGTATGTATGTATAAATTAACCACACATATGACTTTAGAAAAGACACGTTGTTTAAGATCCGACTCGGGGATCGAACTGTGTCGCCGCTACTCTGCATGATAAGCGCATCTTCTAACCATTGAGCTATCTTGATTGGTAAATTAACAAGTGAACCAAATATACTTTTTTCTAAAATTTGCGGCGCCAAAGGACTATACGATTTTAAAATACTTATTTCCCGGCTATAAATCCCTAGAAAGGGTAGTCAGAGCTATGGTATTAGAAACTCCTCAGCCACTTCTGGAATTTAGGGGGGGAAAAAAATTGAAAAATAAAGGTTGTTGGTGATAGTTCTTTAACAGCATCGCCCAAAACTCCACTATAAAGCTCAAATATCCTTAGTTGTCTCTACGTGGGTGTACTACGGGAAGAAATAGGGTAGTACTATTTTAAGCCGACACTACACAGGTACACTATACGATTTTGTACTGTTATAGTTAGTTTATATTATACAGAAAAGAAGTGTCACGATCTTATTTTTGAATACTATATTCACACTACCAAACGATTGATCAATTTCTTAAGTCTGTAGTCGGATTAAGTGTATATAAGAATACCAGCTGACCCAACAGACTTCGTACTGTGAATAGTGTAGACTTTCACGACGTCAAACTGAAATATTTAACTGACCCGTTGAGGGTCTCTGTCATTCGATGAGAAAAAAGGTGTTTTTCGTAGTTTCGGCTGAGCATTGATGCTGAGTCAGTCAGTCCATCTTGTCTTGCACTTCATCCTCGCGTTTAAATTTTGTTGCGGAGTATTTTTAAAACACCATGGTAGAATTGAAATATCGATGGTGATGGGTTTCCAACCGCATAGCCTAGAGACGACTTAAAAAGCCCCATACCCTTAGTCACCTCTTACCACACCCATGGGTAGGAAGGGGAAGTGACATCCTAAGCCGGCTCTACACGGCAACCTAGTACTTTTTATGGTTTCAGGATTCACAGCGTTCAAACGGGAAACAAAATGGCTTAAGTGCATTTGGAATCGAACAACACTTCTATTGCCTTTCACATAAGAGTTTTAATGCGCAAAACCTATTAGGTGCACCATGCTGCAATAGGCAAGCTAATATGTCCTGTGAATGAAATCTTGAAACTTGAAATTTAATTTAATTGGTAATTTCTTTCCGGGATTAGTATACATATGTACTTATGTCTTTAGGATATTTACAATTAGTGAGTTTGATTATGAAAGGGGAAAAGAAATTCAAACAGATTTTGAGTAAATCAAATAGATATCAATTCTTCTTTTTCTACTGAACATCAAGTGGAGATTTTTCCGTGATGTTAAAATTTCTGAACGAGCCTATTGTCAAAGATATATTGTCAAAAGTCTAGTTTATTTACAGACATACATAATACTCACGGTCAGAAATCCTAAAATATAATTTAAAAAAACTAAAGAACACACTTTTAGTGCACATCAAACTAAAAAGTGAAAAATATTTCCTAATATAAGCTGAAAACGGTAATGAACAAAAAATACTGGTACTATTGTGAAAAAGCGTGGGGCGCACTGTGCCATATTTTTCTTTTCGTCTCTCGAGCAACCCACGCTTTATTTAAAAGCGTGTTTTTTAGTTTTTTAACTATATTTATTTTTAACTTTTTAGTACTGAATCATTTGAAATTATTTAATCCTGGCGACCCTAGTTAAAAGGAGTCGGTTACATACATACATACATAATATAACATAACATAATAACATAAACGTTCACGCCGAATATCCCCGAAGGGGTTGGCAGAGGTACTAATACTTTTGAACATCACGTGACTTTGTCACCTGGTGTTCAGAGTACCCACGTTTTGCATGGACAGTGTACTCACGTGATAGGGGGCAGGCCTATCGCCGTTTTTGTACGAATACACTGTCACATGACTAAGTACAACTCAGCCATGTGGGTTTCCTCACGATGTTTTCCCTCACCGTTAACAACCATGATAAATTAACCACAGATATGTCTTTAGAAAAGACAAATTGGTGTAGGCCCGACCCAGGATTTGAGCACTAGTCGTTTGCACGATAACCGAGTGTTCTACCCACTGGGCCATCACGGTTGCTTACATACATAAATACAGGTGAAACTAATATAAGCGCGTTAATAAGCGTGTTAAAAAGGGGTAGCCGGAGCTTCAGAGCTGGAAACTAGTCAGCCACATTTGGAAGTTGATAGGGGACAAGATTGTAATGAAATAAATTAAGTATCGTTGGTGATGGGTTTCCAACCGCATCGCCCAAAAACCTCTAAAAAACGCCCTATACTCGTAGCATATTTAGCCTCGCAATAAGAGATTCTCCCCAATATTTCCATTTAGCTTTGACAGTATGTGGACCATTTTTAAATTACCTATATTTTCTGTTCTATTTACTCTTATAAATTTAGCTTTTTCTTAATGTTTTGTTAGGTTGTAATATAAACATCTGCCTTTTAATATAATTATGTAAATGAGCATGCGTGCGTAATATTTGCATACTAATGAGATCGGATGAGCCAATTTAACAGTTTGATATTTTACTTTGTTACTATTTACAACTTGTTTACTAGATTTTATTAGAACCTATCTAATACTCACGGCTATAATCTAAATAGGAGGTGGGTAGATCTCCGGGAATTTTAGCCACTTTTTTATTAAGAGTTGAGTTATGTATATAATATATTTTTGGTTGTACGGATGTCCGGCCACTTCTGCCAATTTTACATATATACATACTATATATATACACAGCCAAAAATCCCCAAAAAGGGTAACCAGAGCTTCGGAGCTAGAAATTTCTCAGCCACATTTGGAAGTTGATAGGGGACAAGATGGTAGAAATAAAGTATCGTTGGTGATGGGTCTCCAACCACATCGCCAAAAAACCACTTAAAAAGCCCCATATCGTTAGTCGCCTCTTACGACACCCTAGGGTAAAAAGGGGTAGTGACATTCTAAGCCGGAATTACACGGCACTCTAAGCCGGCACTACACGGCACAAAATATAATCTCGGCTATAAATCAGTAAAAGGGGTAAACAGAGTCTTAGAATGAGAAACGCGTCAGTCACTTTTGGGAGTTTGATCTA
The DNA here is from genome assembly GCA_963576735.1 of Bedellia somnulentella. NCBI lineage: Eukaryota > Metazoa > Arthropoda > Insecta > Lepidoptera > Bedelliidae > Bedellia > Bedellia somnulentella. Next base: position 2,005,476 of record OY755187.1, on the reverse strand, counting down.
TAGCAAAATCGCAGAAATATCAATTAATAAGCCTAAAAGATTCTAATTCGCTTCTTGGAGCAACAGCGGGAAGTAATTGATTAGGCTAAGGAATTTAAAATGTTGTAGCTTCAGCTATCCCTTTTTGGGATTTCACGCCTCATTTTTTATGTATGTATGTTTTCAATGATGAATGATAGAAAATTGGTAAAAGGGATCTATAGAGCTAATGTGGATGGTAATGTTAGTAGAGGACGACCACGGAGAACACACTTGGACCAAATTGAGAGTGTGCTCAAAAAGGCTGGCGTCCGAAGTATGAAGAATAAAAGAGCATGTATGAAAAGATTGATGGATGTAAACGAAGCTAGAGAGGTTTGTCAGGATTGTACGAAGTGGCGATCAATAGTCTCTGCCTACCCCAATGGGAACTAATGGCGTGAGTATATTTATAGTCTGTATCAATTAGAAAAAATAACTTTGTAAACAATGAAACGTCAATGACCTTTCAGTATTTTAGTGTTGTTACCAATATTATTGACGGCGACGTAAAAATCGAATACGCTACTAATGGTAAGTAAATTTTTCATCCATTTTTATAGTATACTTATACAACAGACGTAAAATACAGAATGCGTCCTTTATTATTACATACGTACATCCTAATATAATACTCAAGTCGTAAGTTCCCATATAGGTAGGTAGAGACCATCATTATTATTAGTACTGTATTTTATCATAAATTTATTTCCTCGAAACATAACAGTCTTAACTACCAAATACGTTATTTATGATTACAAGAAAAGCCTTGATAGCGTAAATTTTCATTTTTAATAACCAATAAATGTAGTGGTGAATGGAATAACAAACCTTATTTTGTTTGTAGGACAAGCAAACACGGGTGCATCCCATTAGTTACGAACTTAACCTGTTGGGGCACTTTCGATTTTTCCGACTTTCATCTTAACAGTTCTATATAGAACTGTAGTATAGTTTTTGCCGCTATTTTACTTGTGGCATATTTTTTTACTTTAAACGATTTTATTTTTGGTTTACTTGTTAATATAAAACGTAATTAATATAATAGTATTTTTAGAAAAACAGTTCAATTTAATGCACCAACAAACATTCTGAAATGAACACATAAACCACAATTTCAACTTTGTCCCATTAGTTCTATGTAGTATCAGTATAGGAATCGAACCCACCTACCTTTATAATATTATTTTTTCCATTACTTATTTCTCATTTATTTCTGTAGTCATTTTAAGGTAATTCCTTTGGCATATATTTAATCGGATATACGTACTAGAAGCGGGTATCAATTATTAGGTACCTTATTATTCAACTTACGTTTGTTTTTTTATTACGAGATTCGGTTTGGGTAAGTTTTAATTTTTTACATTCTAACTTTTAACAATTAATAAATCACAGAAACAAACTTTTAAACACGTTGAAATCGATTTACGTCATGATTGCTTTACATACAGCGATATATATATTTATCGCGTTGTCAAGATCGGGTAGCGGAGAAAATCAGTATGTATATCTGCCGCAAGAATATTCAACTATAAGTATCATTTACACAAAAGTAATTTAAAATATATTATTTTAAACAGTTATTAATCGCGATCATAATAACAGAAATTGACGCGCACAAAGTCGCGGTCTACAGCTATTATATATTACATCTGGGGGCACGGCAGTGCCCCTGCCAAGTCTCGAGCAAAACGGGCACGGCCGTACCATCTTTTCTCGAAGCGTTTCGCGGCTGTTTCGCCCCCCCTTTATCTTCGACGTGGACAAAGCTAGGAGTTTAGGTTTTCGGTGAATAATAGTAGGCATTGGAACAAGCTTAAGTTCGAAATTACACGCCAAATGAATTAATAGTTTAGGAGTTACGGTCGATCAAAGTTACACCATTTTGTCACTCACTGACTCACTGACAGATCATCAAAAATCTAAGGTACTTCTAGCAGACTTAGAAACTTCAAATTTTGCACCAAGATAGGTCATTACATTAGCCACATATAAAGGAAAAATTATAAAAACATTAAAAAATTATATGCCATAGAAAACAATTTTATATTTGCGGTTTGGCAAGAACATTATGTATGGATTTTGACTGCATTGTTAACTTTGTTCGTTGTTCAAGTACCTATTCAATTGGATGAATACATACATAGAATAGAAAAGAATAATATAAATGTAATACATAGACTATCATTAATACAAATTAATACATAAAGTTCATTAAATTAATAAAGCTAAAACTCCATTGTATTGCGATAAATATTGTATGCGCGCTCGATAGATGGCGTTGTACCTGTCTGAATCGCGCTATGGTTGCGTTACAAAGCGCAGTGTAAGTAGTAGGTACTTCAAAATAATTCGATAATTTTCATTTGATAGCGCCATCTGTCTATGAAAACCCATTTCGAAACTAAAAAATATTGTAGTGATAATTGATATTCGGAGAACTTTACGTGTTATTTAGTTTAGTTTAGTTATCGTTTGTAAGTTAGTAGATATATATTTATTTAGTTAGTTATTTGTTAGTTAGTTTAGTTCTATTTAGTTTGCATATATTTATATAAGTTTAAGCCCTATTGTTATAGAAGTAATTGTAAATATAGTGTAATGGAACGTGAAATATTGTACATAAATGGCGACCTTTGTCCACACAGAGTTATCTCTATTCCTGGAGATGGGTCGTGTTTATTTCATTCGTTGTCATACAGCATGTATGGGAGTTTTCAGTCGTCAAACAAGCATACGTGGCCCTTTCAAGAGTGACTAGTTTGGGTGGATTACATTTAATAAATGTGAATTTTAGTAGTATCAAAGCTCAGGAGACAGCAATAGCTGAATATAATCGACTCCGAAGTATATATCGCCCAGACTTGTCTACCTTAGAAGTAACGAAGCCTCAGAGAAGAAACAGAAGAGATAGAGATAGAGAATGGGTTCTAAGCAAAGCAGTAGCTGACGTCCAAGAAATTGTGAGGTCACCTAAAAGTAAAAGAAAGAAATGCATTACAAAAAATAAATGAGATCCCACCAAAAACATTAAATGTAAAAAAATGCCAAGTCTCTCGATGCAGTTTTTCCATCTTAAAAAGTTTTGAGATCTCATAGAAGCCAAGTCCTATTCAAAATATTTCGTAGTTATAAATCAACATTTAGTAATTGTATCAATAGTTTTCTTTATATTATAATTATAGTGACTTGGCAATGAGCACAAATTAAAAGCTGCTTGCTGCCTGGAATTATATGCAAATGTTACTGACGAGACCAGTGATCAGATTATTTGTTATGTGTGAATCATGATGGTCACTACCGACTACATGCTCCAATACAATAATTAAGAATACCTTACGGGCCATCGCTTTATAAAAGTAAATGAATCGAGAGTGCACTAAGACTGACTGCCGTTGCCGAAATTCGGTTGAGACGACACGGATAAACCAAAAGAAAATTAATTTTGTGATATTAATGTTTACGCATGCGGTGTGTGTAACTTTCAACTCCTCCAAATACGAGTATGCCGTTTTATTTGTTTCTTCTTGTGCTCATTGCCAAGTCACTATAATTATAATATAAAGAAAACTATTGATACAATTACTAAATGTTGATTTATAACTACGAAATATTTTGAATAGGACTTGGCTTCTATGAGATCTCAAAACTTTTTAAGATGGAAAAACTGCATCGAGAGACTTGGCATTTTTTTACATTTAATGTTTTTGGTGGGATATTATATATACTATATAAAAAACAATACTTCATGGTGTTATAGATATTATTCACTGCGATGTATATATATATATATATTGAACCTTGTAGTATCGATTCATCAATCGGTATTCGATTACTGTCATTCCTTCAATATCATTCAATATTCAATACCCATCACAAATTTTTGCATAAGAAAAAATAACAAATAATCTCAATGTCATTTTATCTTATTTTTAGAGTTTCGCAAGATTTAGCTACAATTAATACTTAAATTTTGTTTAATAAGTGGACAGTAGTTTTTCCTGATTGACGGATGTAAAACTTAAGTGATGTGGAAGTAGTTTCTTGATGAAATGAAAGATTTTATACCCGGCAATGGTTTGTTTACAATTTTTTTGAATCTAATAGATATAGACGGTATGTATGTATGTTTTCAAATAGTGGACATATTTTGCTGGCGATGATGAAGAAGATATATTCTCTTCTTCTATATAGATAAATTCTCAAACTCAACTCAAACTTTATCGCCGAATATCCCCGAAGGGGTCAAATAAGGGTGGGCAGAGTTACTAACACTTGACACCAGATAACAATGTCACCGGAAGTTCAGAGTACCCACGTTTTGCTTGGACAGTATCTTCACGTGATAAAGGGCATCCTTTCGCTGTTTTGTAATATAACACTGTCACATGACTAAGTAGCCATGTGGGTTCCTCACGATGTTTTTCGTCACCGTAAACAACTATGATAAATTAAATACAAATTTGACTTTAGAAAAGACAAAATTGTTACAGGTTCGACCCGAGATTTGAACCCTCATCTGAGCTATCTCGGTTGTCTACTAAAGTACAAGTGGCTTAGGAATTTATAATTTTCAAGTGCTACCCCGTTTTTGGATTCGTAGCCCCTAGTATATATGTTCTCCATAGTGGAAATCATTTGCCTCCGATGATGACGCTAGTGATAGATGATGATGACTGCCTCCGTGGTCTCGCGGTTAAGCGCTCGAATCACTTGACTATCCAAAAATTGAGATGATTCCGTGATTCGAAGGGCACGTTAAGCCATCTGTTCCGGCTACTATTAATTACGGTAGTAGTCGTTAGTCTGCCAACCCGCAATTGGCCAGCGTGGTGGACTATGGCCAAATCGCCCTATATAGGGAAAGCTCGAGCCACTTGGTGGGGGACATATTATGGGCTATGAGGATGATGCTAATATATTACCACGTCCACTGATATAAATTGGAAATGACCGAAAATCGCATATCAGCTCCACGTGTCGGAGGTTAACTGATAACTATAATTTGTTTACTCCAGTTCTTGCTACTATAATTGTGTCATTCTTAACAGTAATCGGCAGTTCCATTCATTTGCTTGTTGTTATAAACAGTGCTAGTTTGTGCGGAGATTTTTGTATATTTATTTAGTGAGTATAAGATTTTACATATATACATATACTTTCGCCATTAATTCTCATTGAGGTAGGCAGAGACTATCGATCGCTACTTTGTATGATTCTGGCAAAAATCTTTAGCCTTATTTACATCAACCACTTTTTATTAATGCCGTTTATTATTCATATTTCAGACCCTTGCCTATTTGAGAAGATTTCTCTTTTCTATCTAAACATGTCATCTGTGGTCGTCATCACCACTACACAAAGCTTTCATTATAAAATAAATAGCGATATATGCTGTTGCTAATTTATCAGCTCTGGCTTCCCCTTTAGGGATTTATAGCCGTGAGTCTATGTATGTATGTATATGCTGTTGAGATTTTTGGTTTGAAGACGGTTTTTCCTAATAAAATAAGGAAGATTAATCGTAATAAAATATTTACAAATGTAACCTAACATTTTCATTTGTTCTTATCACGCTCTGGTTTTATTGGTACACAAAGATTGAGTTTGCTCTTGTTTTATAACATGGAATCGAAACTCGGAACTGGAACAAATGTTTGAAGAATTTTCTGTTATCTTTGATAACATATATGGATTTTACCAAAATAATACATATACTCACGGCTACAAATCCCTAGAAGGGGTAGGCAGAGCTAAGGAATTAGAAATTCTTCAGCCACTTTTGGAAATGTGAGCGGGGAAAAGATGATAAAATAAAGGTTAATAATGGGTCTCCAACCGCATCGCCCAAAAATCCCTTTAAAGTCCCAATACCGTTAGTCGCCTCTTACGCACACCCACCGGAAGAAATGGGGTAGTGCTATTCTAAGCCGACACTACACAGCAAAATACTTAATGTAAATTACTTTTATATTTTAAACCGTAGAAGCCATTGTCCGTTATGCTTGTTGGAAAAATGTACGGATCCGAGGGTTAGTGCTTATGTTGCACGAGTTAGCCAGGCTATACAAATAGATAATTTGGTCAGCCTCCTACGAACCCTGCCATCAAGCAGGGCGGTTTTAGGGTGTTTTTCAATCGAAGATATACATTTATTCTTGGTTTTACGAATTTATTACAACATACATTCATACATATACTCACGGCTATAAATCCCTAAAAGGGGTAGCCAGAGCTGAAGAATTGAAAATGCCTCAGCCACTATTGGAAGTTGAGAGGGGAAAAGATGATAAAATAAAGGTGTTTGGTGATGGGTCTCCAACAGCATCGCTCAAAAATCCCTTAAAAAGCCCTAATACCCTTAGTCACCTCTTACGTACACCCACGGGAAGAAATGGGGTAATGCTATTCTACATTACAACATACATGCGCATACTCAAGCCATTAGTTCCTATTGGGGTAGACAGAGACTATCGATCGCCACTCTGCACGATCCTGGCAGACCTCTCGAGCTCTACGTACATTCATCAATCTACTCATATGTACCCATTGACGCGTGACTTTTTGAAAACATTCAACTACAACTACTTCCAATCCAAACTATACGGATTAATATTTATATATATTATAAATATTAATCGTGATAGCCCAGTGGGTAGAACATTCGGTTATCGTGCAAACGACTAGTGTTCAAATCCTGGGTCGGGCCTACACCAATTTGTCTTTTCTAAAGACATATGTGTGGTTAATTTATCATGGTTGTTAACGGTGAGGGAAAACATCGTGAGGAAACCCACATGGCTGAGTTGTACTTAGTCATGTGACAGTGTATTCGTACAAAACGGCGATAGGCCTGCCCCCTATCACGTGAGTACCTGTCCATGCAGAACGTGGGTACTCTGAACACTAGGTGACAAAGTCATGTGATGTTCAGAAGTATTAGTACCTCTGCCAACCCCTTCGGGGATATTCGGCGTGAACGTTTATGTTTATATATAATATTATATTTAAAATTTTGACATTCAGAAAATTTCAATATTTAACTTAATTTTGAAAAATAAATATTTTGACTTTTAACTTTTTTTAATTTTGATACTACTAATTTATCTACACATACAGCAATAATTACCAAAAAGGGTAGCTTTTAACCCTAATAAGTACTATGCAATTTTTATGAACAAAACTGAAACTATCAACTCACATGAACAATACTATTTCATACTTAACAATAATTTTGTAACCCTATACTAGCCGGTCCTTATTGCGCGCATTTTAAATTACTCCGTCTGTCTGTCTGTGCACGACTATTTTTATTTTACTGTATTGCTTACAAACATACATGATATTAAATAATAGCATTACTTCTTACTGTGAAATAAGACATAGAACTCAATGTAAGTAACTTAGTTTTTTTAAAGTTATGCTTGACATGGTGGAAGAATTATGTACAGAAGAAAATCGATAAATTAAAATTAAAATCTAACATTAAGGGGCATTTTAAGGGATTTTTGGGCGATGCGGTTGGAGACCCATCACCAACAACCTTTATTTTTACCATCTTTTCTCCACTCACATTTCCAAAAGTGGCTGAGGAATTTCTTATTCCTTAGCTCTGGCTACCCCTTCTAGGGATTTATAGCCGTGAGTATATGTATGTATTATCGCTTTTATTAAACAACTAGTTTTAAATGATTTAAAAAGTTAATGTTACTAGTAATGTATGAGAATAAGGTGTAATATTGATCGATACATAATATATAGACCAACAAAGAAATACAAATTTTCCTTAAAAGGTTCCAAATTTTTACAACAGCATCACTTTGAAAAGAAATAATGAGTTAAAAAGAAGCTTTTAGCGGAATGTTTATGTACAATAGTCCAGTTATCGTTATTCTAAGGTTTTTATACAACCTTTTATCCTTTCAGGTTTTCAATCGAACAAAACAAAATTATGGCTAGCAGAAGGAAGTTATTATTCTTTTGCATTGCTCTTTGCTCTTTGATTCGTGGGTGTAAGTATGAAATTAGTATTATACGTTAAAATTAATAGAACAGAAAATTCTTTATTGTTGATCGAAATTAAATTATTTATAAAAATACATTAATAAATAGAAGTAAAAATGTATGTTCTTATCACTTAAAGTGATCTCAATAAATGTATACCTATATATATAAAGATAATTTAATTGACTGTATAGCTCGGTTTAGAATAACACTAAACCATTTCATCCCGCGGGTGTTGGTCGAGGGTAACTTTGGGTTTTGGGGCTTGTTAAATGATTTGCTGTGTAGTGTCGGCTTAGAATTGCACTACCCCATTTCTTCCGGTGGGTGTACGTAAGAGGCGACTAACGGTATTGGGGCCTTTTAAGGGATTTTTGGGCGTTGCGGTTGGAGACCCATCACCAACAACCTTTATTTTACCATCTTTTCCCCACTCACATTTCCAAAAATGGCTGAGGAATTTCTAATTCCTTAGCTCCGGCTACCCCTTCTAGGGATTTATAGCCGTGAGTATATGTATGTATGTATGTAAAATGATTTATGGGCGAAAAATGTATCCTACTCAAACTTCAAATTGGATGAGATTCTTTTAAATTATTAAGCTCTGTCTACCCCTTTATGCGATATATAGCCGTGAGTATAGGTTAGCTTAGGTATCGGTATTGTAGACCTTTAAGGTTTGCCCTTAAGATAATATACATAATTTCAATACGCCGCAAGAAATGTGAAAAGTTTTGACGAACACATGAATATTTTAAGCAACAACTTAGAAATCACACCGAGATACGTGCCTTCGAAGTAAAATATGTGCGAGTGATATTTGTTATTCAACTTTTATACTTGCTATTTGAATATACTTGTAATAATAAAAATCTTCTGAAGTGCTCATAGTAAATGTTTTCTGTAACTTCAATTCTAATTGGCAGCTCTAGGTGTGTACAACACTATGTACTTGCAATCGAAGGAGCGGGGTCCCCTGGCATAGGTATTTATTTACTTAAAAGGGGGCTCCAACCTTATACTTCTGTAAAAAAACCATGAAACTGAATAAAGATTTTTGTATTTTGTATTTTTTTTGTTTTTTTTTTTGTATGGACAGAAGTATATTTTCGTGGTTTGTCATTTAAGTTTGGAATAGAACTCTGCCACTCTATCTAGAATGAACATTTGAGTTTGATGAATAAGCAAAACTCAGCCATGTAGGTTTCTTCAGAATGTTTTTACCCATTGTAAAAAACATTATATTACTGTGGGTATTCAATCAATCAGGTGACCAGAACGTCACGTGATTTTTAAAAGTATTATCTTCTGCCACTCCATCGAAGATAAACGATGAGAAAGGTTGAGTTTCTTTAAAACCAACATACATACATACATATACTAACGGCTATAAATCCCTAGAAGAGGTAGCCAGAGCTAAGGAGTTAGAAATTCCTCAGCCACTTTTGGAAAGTTGAGTGGGGGAAAGCAGGTAAAATAAAGGTTGTTGGTGATGGGTCTCCAACCGCATCGCCCAAAACTCCCTTAAAGGCAAGTAAAAGTGAATGTCCATATTAATTCCAGCCACATCAATCCGCTGCTACTACTGCAACAGCGCCAACAACTCGGCGTGCGCAGACCTGGACAGGTATGACGACGAGATGAGGTCCCGCGTCATTCCCATCGTCAACTGTGATACCGCTGTGCCCAGCCCGGTGGCCATGAAGTTCTTCTGCAGGAAGATTGTGCAGACTAGTAAGAGATATTTTATATTTAACGACGTCATGGAAAGTTAACTAAGAAATTCAGTCTATACTAGACACCAAAACTAGTGGCAGACGGTAGAATAGAACGAGCAAAAGAGACAGCGTACCTCACGTTCTCTTTTGCACTTACACTGTATAGGGGTGACGTCACAAATTCGTACGCTATGCACGCCCTCGCACTGCATTTCAAAAGATATTTTGTTCGTGAACATCTTTAATACATAAAAGCTTAAAAGTGACTTATGGTACCGTCTGCCAAGAGTTTTTGACCTGGACAGGTACGACGACGAGATGAGGTCCCGCGTCATTCCCATCTTCAACTGCGACACCGCTGTGCCCAGCCCGGTGGCCATGAAGTTCTTCTGCAAAAATATTGTGCAGACCAGTAAGGGATATTGTACTAAACAAGTTTTTTTTTGCACGGACGAAATAATTCTAGTATATACTCTCATGCTTCTTCCGTCGCACTCAATATTCGGTGGCATACATAAGAGTAGGTACAGGAACAACATCATGCACAGACATCATGGACCTTTTCAGACAACGATTATTTAGTCATACACTATGCACTCTTTTTCCAATGTTTTCATCATATTTTCCAATCATCTCTTGTAAACTAACTTCCCAGATAGACAAACTCTTTCACCTGTTCCACTTCCTTTCCATAAATCTTAATCACGCATTCTGTCACATTTTCCATTCTCTCAAAAACCATGGTTTTGGTTTTATTTACATTCACCCTTATTAGTTTTTTTTTTCAAAAGAAGTACATGCGATATCCTCATCTCTCGAAACACTTCCCCTGATGATGCAAAACTTATTCGTCAGCGCATTAAATATGAATCCACACGATTTCAAAAAATATTTACTTTATCGAAACACTGTAGAACAGTAATCCATGAATAAATAGCCACGGAAAAGCATCCATCAAACATCCGACGAACAACTCTAGAGATTCCCAACCAGCCTGTGTTTCCCCGTTTACTTTTACACATGCTCTTAAATCTTCAAAGAATGATACCAATGCAATGTATTAGTTGACTCCCAAAGCCGAACTTGGACAACACACCTTTTGGTTCTTAGCTTGGAAATTTTCGCTGATGTTCCTTAAAAAGATGATGTAATTCATACTTTCCAGTTGTTTACTAAATCCTGCTTGCTGTCTCAATTATCACTATTTCAATCAATGCGTTTGCATACAATCTACAGACAATGTTGAGTAGACTGATTCTGCAGGAGTTTTTAGCCTCCTAGGGCAAGCACGAGCGCTATTTTATCGACACGATAACGGTTAGAATGAGATGGCAGTATACGATACTAAGTAAGTGCGTAAGAGATGGCTGCTTTATCCCTAATCCGATAACTAGTTTAAACACGGCTCGTGCTTGCCCTGCTGGTGTGAACCCTTTCTGTTAACGGTGGAAGGATGATGCTCAAATAAAAAACACTTAGAAGTTTCAAAAAGGGAGTGCGTGCTGTCACAATGGCGTTGCTTTGCCGACTGATTTGATTGCGAAATCTATCTATGCATTTGTTGACCTTGAAACGTCTCTGTACACTCTTCGATAGCTACCTTCGTCCCTTCCGTCACCCTACCCCTCGCTCGCCATTGCAACAGCACTCACACACCAACTTTATTTTAATAAAGACAATACATAGAAACAAATACAAATGAAATCAAAATATCACAACACAACTTTTAATATTTATGCCTATGTGTGGCGTAAAGTTAAATCGCGTCGCTAACACACCCCACCCTAGTGCTGACCCGGCAGCACTCCTAACCTACAGGTATCTGAGCGACGCGTGCCGCCGATCGTCTCAACACGCCCGTTTTGGTGCGCACGTCTACCACCCTCACTCTCTCGTCTTTCCCTGGATGAACGGCTTCAACCCTACCTTTCAGCCACATATTTCGTGGAGCATTTGGGTCCACAACCACTACCAGGTCTCCTATATTAAGAGGCGATACTTCATTTGTCCACTTATGTCTGGGTATAAGTAAGGGTAAATATTCTTTCAACCACCGCGACCAATATAAGTCAGCCAAACGTTGTGATATGCGCCAGTGTTTTCGTAAGACAAGGTCAGAGTCATTAAATTCTCCTAAGATTGGTAAATTCGACGAAGAGCCGATCAAAAAATGATTAGGGGTGAGGGCTTCTTCTGATCCCGGTTCAACACTGACGTGAGTCAGCGGTCGGCCATTCACTATCTGCTCAACCTCAGCCATTAGTGTCAGAAGAACTTCGTCTCGAGGCGCACGTTCCTTCAGCACGATCTTTAAAGAACTCTTGACTGATCTTATGAGTCGTTCCCAAGCGCCTCCCCAATTTGGACTTGAAACTGGTATGAAATTCCAGGTAGTTCCATAATTTACAGCTCCAGACTTAAGTTCATCTTGACCCAGAGACTGCACCGCTGCCACGTAATTCTTCACCTTGATTGCAAATGGTATAATGTCTCGGTGGTAGTCCTGGTTAACGGGTTGTAACTTTTGGATATCTTGTATGATCCTGGGTAGAATAATGTCTGGATTGCCGTACTGCAGCTCCAGAGTGGCGATAACTGCTTCGGGTGAAGTACCACTCACGAAAAGGGCAACAACGGAATCTCGAGCTGGACCTCGTAAACATTTTCTTAGACGCCATAAATTTTCTTTCGCCGTGAAGTGACAGACCTCGGTTGACTCATCGTACGCTTGTTTAAAACTCAACCACTCCATTGGGTCTCCAGTAAAGGTAGGAAGGTCTTTTGGTGTACATAACCGACTCAGCATGTGGTTATTCGGTGAGTTCGAGTTCGCTGCTACAGCTATATCCTTTATTGCCTCAGCTAATTTTTGGATGTCATTTTGCGCTGATACCGACCGGAATTGGTGTTGATTTTCGACAGGTACGTCACGTGGTGCGGCCAGCTCCGCCTTAGGTTGGCTGTCCTGCAACCATTGTTCCACGCGGTCCGCGTCTGTATTCCGTAAAGATGGCGATCGACTACTCCGTGACCTCGAACACTCCTCTTCTAGGGCGGCAATGTCAGCTTCTAATTTCTTCTTAATGACATCTTTATCAATTTTTGCCATTGCCTCCGCAGCTTCCAGCTCTAACTTCTTTCTCCGAGCTTCCATAGATGTTACACTCGAAATAACAGATTTTCTTCGATGAGCATCTGTCAGGCTTCTCAAATCCCCTTTGGTGGCGAGGTCCGTAAGTTCATTCTTTGCCATAGGTACCTCGGACTTCGTCTCATTGATTCGAGAATGTTCATCCTCCGATTCGAACTTTAGTTTTTCGCGTGCCAACGCGCCACGTGTTTTTACCATAACGTGCGGCGGCGGAGTCGAAAACATAACAATTTTGGTTCTTCTTCTTATATGATCCGGCCGAAGACCACTTTGTTAACGGTGGAAGGATGATGCTCAAATAAAAAACACTTAGAAGTTTCAAAAAGGGAGTGCGTGCTGTCACAATGGCGTTGCTTTGCCGACTGATTTGATTGCGAAATCTATCTATGCATTTGTTGACCTTGAAACGTCTCTGTACACTCTTCGATAGCTACCTTCGTCCCTTCCGTCACCCTACCCCTCGCTCGCCATTGCAACAGCACTCACACACCAACTTTATTTTAATAAAGACAATACATAGAAACAAATACAAATGAAATCAAAATATCACAACACAACTTTTAATATTTATGCCTATGTGTGGCGTAAAGTTAAATCGCGTCGCTAACACTTTCCTTTATATAATGGCACAATCACCGCCTTGAAACTATGTTGCATAACTTTCCCACTCGATCAGCATTTTTTGGAACAGGGAGCACCACCAAGAAGTCACCAACCCTTTACTAATTTAATAATATACAATACAACCTACATATAAATAGCATCCAAAACTAAGAACCGAGTATTTGTAATCTTCTCACAAAATATTGCCTTCAGCAAGGATCAAACGTGCATCCGCATATATTGGGTTTTATCTTCCAGTTTCCACACGGAGATTGAACTTGTATCCATATAAATTTGGTTTCATTTTTCAGTTTTCCACACGAATCGTGAGTCCGAGCTCCGCGTGACGCGCGGCTGCGGCTGGATCCAGCACCACCGCGACTGCTACCGCGCTGACAACTCCGACCACCTGGAGACCGTGTGCCAATGCTACCACGACCACTGCAACGCGGCACACTGCCCACTCGGCCGGGGACTGCTCCTGGTGCCGGCTTTGATGATGGCTTTGTATTATGCGGTTGGATGCTGATTTTAGGTTAAGGGTAATGAGTATTATATGATGGTTTTTGAAAAATGTGTTTTATTTATGAAACTTAAATGAGTTTAACATTGTAATGATAGTACTTAGGAAATGACTTTAACATACACACATACACATACATATACTCACGACTATAAAGCCCTAGAAGGGGTAGCCAGAGCTAAGGTATTAGAAATTCCTCAGCCACTTTTGGAAAATTTAGTGGGGAAAAGATGGTTAAATAAAGGTTGTTGGTGATGGGTCTCCAACCGCATCGCCCAAAAATCCCTTAAACGCCCCAATACCGTTAGTCGCCCCTAACGTATACGTAACAGAAATGGGGTAGTGCTATTCTAAGCCGACACTACACAGCAACCATTAAACGAATTTAAGATCACATAAAATCAGTAACAACACTTAAGACAGAAGATCCCTGAGAAGCGTTGAGTGCTTTACATGAAACGTGATACTACAATCTTTAAGTCAATCCATATATCGCACGCTTAATACTACATTGACCTATGTCAAAATGTTGTTGTGTTGAGTTACAATACTACACAGACCTTAAAATCATGCTCAACAACATATGAATACGAGACGATAAAGACCTAAGTGAAATTGAACCTTTTTGTGTTAAGAATACGGGTGTTTTCTCATGCCTATGTTGTAGAGCATGCTTGTTAAGGTTTGTGTAGTATTGTAACTCAATTCGTCAACATTTTGACATAGGTCACTGTAGTATTAATACTCGACGTTCACGCCACAAAACAAACACTGAAGATGATATTGGTAGTTTATCTTCTTATAACTTATTGAAGTGATTGTTCTTTTACCTACTTATACTCACGCCCGTTGTTTCCTTTCGGTTAGGTAGAGACTATAGATCGCCACCACAGACATGTATTTGAATAGATGACGCAAGTATCATTATTTGTATAGAAACCAAGCGTGCCATAATTTCTCGCCCTACCGTGACGTCACATGAGCAATTTAGTGTTAGAAACTCCCTATCCGCGCGTAAACGATTCAATCGATTATAATCGACTGCATCGACAGACGAATGTTAAATCGACAGAGGAATGATAAATCTAGACTTATTTGTGTTTTTTTTAATGTCGCTATTTTCTCATGGTCTCATGTTAATTCTGAACAATTCTTCCTACATTATTTTCCTCCACCACTACTTCTTCTAGGAAAACAACGAACTAAATCAGTGAATTAGTGAGAAGTACAGTAGCCTTTATTATTATAATAACTTGTCTTTATTGATAACCTACCTACCTAATTATCTAGTTTTAATAATATGTTCTCGAAAAGTTACAAAATGAAAAATAACCCGAGATGAAATTATATCTACAAAACGGAAAACTAGTTGAATGGGCTATGACAAAATATAATTTAACCCAGAACTAAGTCAGCTTGAAAAAGAAGAAAAGAAGTTGTAGAGAAAGAAAAGTAATTTAGTATTTTTTTCCGCTGTCTGTCTGTCTCCAGGCTGCATCTCATAAACTGTGATAGCTAGAAAGCTGAAATTTTCACACATGATGTATTTTTGTTGTCGCTATAAAATCAAAACCCAAAAATTCAAAAAATATTAAGGGGGTTTCTTATACAATTAACGTGTTTTTTTTCGTATTTGTTTGCTCAATATTAAATCGGTAATAAGTAAACACTTCAAATTTTCACATAATATTTACTTGTATATCACCTTTCAAAACAAGCAGTTAAATACGAGTAAAGTACATATCAAAGGGGGTTCCCATATAGAAACATAATTTTCTATTATAGATGATAGTATGAAACCCTTTGTTTGTTCTTTACTGGAATAAAAAAACAAAGTAGTGTAAAAAAGTCTTCAACATTTGCTGAAAATTTAGAATTATCAGAAAAAGTAACAGAATTAAATTTTCTCATTTGTGTAATGAATGATGCCTTTACTAAAGTTTGTAAACCATGTAACACCTATGAAGATAATTCAGGATCTGTAGCTATTTCTAAGTATGGAAACTTTACAAAGAATTCTACGTAAAAAAATACACTATCTATTCTACGTAATAAAATACACTATCATTTTGTAAATGAAAATGTTAAGCAAGGAAGTAATAAAATTAGAGTCAGAAAATAATATTGCAGATATATTTACAAAAGCTTTGGGAAAAGTTAAATTCACTAAATTTAGCAAAATGTTAATTTAAAGGAGTAAAGTTCCCTAATTGATAATTATAATTACTGTAGTACTTAAGAAGCTTTGTCTTATTGTTATTGTTTTACAATATGAATGTAAGAAGGCGTGTTGTTATATATGTACATTTAAATTGGTAATACTGACTGAAGAAAGGAAATAAAAAAGACTGACACATACCACATTTTAAGAAATGGAACCTAGAGCAAAACGTAGAACTAAAATTAAACTGTTCTTTTATTAAATAAACACAAAGTTAAAACAAGAGTGTTCCAATTAATTATTTAACAGAAGCATTGTAGTTATAAAAATACTTTAGACACGTGGAACACCCATCGCGAATATTATCATTCCTCTGTTCCCAAAATCGATAAGAATTAGAATCGAATACAACTAACTGTACACGTACAACACAATATGCTTAAAATGACAGAAATATGACAATAGCCACCGTACCATGACGCTGATTGACAAGTGAAAATATCGTTCATTTTAATGTTCATTGCGTGTTTTAATAGACAAGCCATACTAGGTAGCTTTGTAACTAAAAGCGGCAATGTATTATAAATTATGCGATACACACTCGGTTAAATATTTTTCAGTGTAAAACCACAATAAACATTAAATAATTGATTTTGCAATAAAAGCCACATAATTTTATAATAAAATGACCTACCGATGAAAGGAAATCTTTCCATTAATTCGTCCCGCTTTATTTGGAAAGTTTTTGCAACTCAATACGGCACAATAAGGCATTTTTTTATATTTGGCTTGACATCCGTCAGCGAGAACGTTCAAGCGCGGACTCAATCAAATGGCGATAAACTAAGATAATTTTACTCAGTTTTTACACGTGAAGTACATGCACTTGCGGCATCTATTCAAATACAGGTCTGTGATCGCCACTTTGTACGATCCTAACAAATATATCTCGCTTTTGAAACATTCACAATTCTCCTCATACATGCTCTTTTATTCTTTTCACTACGGACTTTCGCCTTCGTAAGCACGTTTTCGACTTGGTTTTCAAACGTTTTACGCGGCCGTTCTCTGCTAACACCTCCACCCACATTTTTTAAAGATTTTTTTGATTCTAAAGCTCTGGATATACTGGAGTGTCTGGGGGTTTTAACCTCAGACTTCTGTTACAGTGAATGAATTTCAACGGCTGAGGGGGGGATTTCTTTTAAAATTAATTAAAAAAAATAATTGTGCTCTTGTTTTTTTTAAATCAACAAAAACTATAAAAAATATATTGAAGCATGTAATTTGATTAAGATATATGTTTGTTGTATCTATACGTTGAGTTATACCTAAAGAGACATAATAGAATATTTCCTTACAACGTATAATAAAGAATAAAGCATAAACGTTTACGCCGAATATCCCCGAAGGGGTTGGCAGAGGTACTAATACTTCTGAACATCACGTGACTTTGTCACCTGGTGTTCAGAGTACCCACGATTTGCATGGACAGTGTACTCACGTGATAGGGGGCAGGCCTATCGCCGTTTTGTACGAATACACTGTCACATGACTAAGTACAACTCAGCCATGTGGGTTTCCTCACGATGTTTTCCCTCACCGTTAACAACCATGATAAATTAACCACACATATGTCTTTTAGAAAAGACAAATTTGCGTTTGCGTTTGCACGATAACCGAGTGTTCTACCCACTGGGCTATCACGGTTGATTACAACGTCGGAGTGTATAAAGGGTCATTGGACAAGTAGTAGAACATAGGGAGGGGAGGAACCTGAACAGATTTTATTAGCTACTTTTTGGATAATGACTCATTGATTTTTAGTTATAAATTCGTGTTCTACTCATGTTGAATATATTTAAGAGTAAAAGTGGTGTGTTTTTTTTGTTGAAGACGTTCTTTTTCTATTGATTTTCTATGTAGTTTATTTTCTTTATTCATTCGGTAAGTATTCTTATCAAGAATTATCAGTTTATTCTATAATCATGATGCTTATAATATGAACGTACTAATAATTATATCATAAGTACATTAATAATTAAAGATTGATTTTTTTAGAGATTTTTAAGATATAATTCAATCATATTTTTTTCTATCACAATTTTCTTACAATGGATAAATCAAAGACTAAAAGTATAACTCATGAGTACTATCAGCTGCATTATCTGTAAAAAATTGGGTTCACCTTCCACGGCCTATTCAGATTCAGGTGTTATTAAAAAAATACTAAAGGGATTGCAACTTTACGAGCTGTTTCAAGCGAACAAAAAAATGGCTTGTTACCTCATTTTCAAGCTGAATTCCTGTACGCTCATACAGGTTGTCGTCAAATATACATATATTGAAATATAACAAAAAGAGGACCAGTGAAACTTCATTTTCACTTACGACAAAGAAACTAAAAAATAGTATCAATCTCTTGAGCTATGAGTAAGGAGTTTTTTTTTTTTCCTTTTCCTTCATTTTCTTCATTCTTCTAACAACTATGTCTATATAATTATATAAGTTAAACTTAATGAAAAATGTTCTACAGCCTAATATTCTGAGGTTTATGGATATATATTTTTTTCGAGATCACTCTTTTTTAAAAGGTAAACTCTTTTGTATATATCATAAGATTCATAAGCTAAACATTTCACTTTGAATTATAAAATTTCATTCACTGTAACAGAAATCCGAGGTTTTCTTGTTTTTAACGTCCCAGACACTCCACTAATACCCCTTTTCTAGATTATAGCCGTGAGTATATTTACCAAAGTAATATTGATATAAAAAGGAAAAACTAAGAAGGTATTAAGATAATATGTCATATCCCTCATTTTTATTTCAAGAAATGGTGTAAGCGTGTTATAAATATAACCATCGAACATTCATCATTCAATCATCAACGTATAGTTATCAGTTTCACCATGTTGTTGTACATCTATCTCACATGACTCTAATTTATTGACCTCTCCATTCAAAGGTTGTCTGGAAGAGATCGCTTTTAGTGATAAGACCACCAATTGTACTTTTGTTAATTCATTCTGTGTATTTGTAATTGTTTTTCCATATTTGATGTACAATAAAGAGTTTTCTATTCTATTCTGTAGTTTGACGTCACTTAATCATCATACCGTTCGATATAATTTTATATCACGAAGCAGAGTTTGCTCATCACTCCAATATTTACTGCTTTAATCACCCGAACACTGACCCAACCATGTAACAGATGAAAACGGCGTGTCAACTGACCACTGTACAGGATTTGCTGATAAATCACCGAAGCTATGTTCCACCATCATTAAGCCTGTTTACATTGGCACTGCGTTTATCATTTAATCACGCTTTTATTCCAAATTGTGTGGGAAGAGCTTTAGTGTTTACAGATTTATTAGCAAGCAAATTGGTGAATTACCTATTAGTATAAGATCCCGCTGCAAAATCTCTACGTTCATAACGTATTGAGTCAAACACACATTTTAACATAAGTTTATGAAAAAGAGAATTAAATTAAAATTACTTGCGGCCACTTTTGCCTGGCTGCGTCTTGTCAGTGTATTCTCCTATTCATAAACTTATGTTAAAATGTGTGTTTGACTTTATACGTTATGAACGTAGAGATTTAGCAGCGGGATCTTATACTATATGTTTTAATTCATTCATAAACAAGTACAGTAATTTGGACATTATTATTATTTATACCAATGTGTGTATGTTAGTAGAGGACAACGGATGACACACTTGGACCAAATAGAGAGTGTGCTCAAAGAGGCAGGCGGCCGAAGTATGAAGAATTAAAGAGCATGTATGAAAAGATTGATGGATGTGAACGAAGCTAGAGAGGTTTGCTAGTATCATACAAAGTGGCGATCGATTGTCTCTGTCTACCCCAATGGGAAATTACAGCGTGAATATATGTTTGTATGTGTGTACCTTGTAAGCTTACCACGACTCTCTATGTATATGACGTAAGAATTAATTGTACTTTTAATAACTCTGCCACCCTTTTGGATTAAATAAATTAATAATTAATTAATTAATTTACTTAAATTATTTATCGGTTATAGTATGTAGGATACTTTTATTGCAGTTTATAGTTAAAATTCATCACAAAAGGCTTAGATGCTGATTAAAATATTTCGGATATTTAAATTATATTTTTTAACTACTACCTCGGAATTTTTTTTTCTATTTCCATTAGTCACAAATCGCATCCTGCTCTTCTTAACCGATACGTTACTGTTACTGCAGAATAAAATTTCCTTAACCTCACAACTTACGGATAATTTTACACCACTGAAATACTTCTTGCAATAATGTCAACGGATAAAACGGTTTCCA
This sequence comes from Bedellia somnulentella, assembly GCA_963576735.1. Lineage (NCBI taxonomy): Eukaryota > Metazoa > Arthropoda > Insecta > Lepidoptera > Bedelliidae > Bedellia > Bedellia somnulentella. The sequence goes on along the minus strand of OY755187.1, from coordinate 1,984,972 downwards.
TAGTGATTTCCGCCATTTTAAAAGGGCTATTTTAAAGTAAGTAATAAAATGAAAATTAAAGCTGGAAAATAGAGAGTATTTCTGATTTTTTAATTTAATATCGTGCTGCAAGCGCCCGCGGGAAGATCATCTGTGATTATTAGTCGGAAAACAAATTAATAGTTATATTACAATTGCCCGGTATTCCAGTGGCTTTAGTGGGAAACAAATTAATAGTGATATTACAATTGCCTGGTATTCCAGTGGGATTGTTTCTGGTTGCAAGTTAATGAAACGCTATTTGTGGGTCTCGAGGTTAAATTAGTTTTCATTATTTTACTTTGTGCCTTTGAATTACTTGCTATGTAGGGACGGCATAGAATAGCACTCAACCATTTTTTTCGGTAGATAATCGATAGAGGTGATTTTTGGGTGATGCGGTATGAGACCCATCACCAACAACCTTTATTTTACAATCTTTTCCTCACTTAAGGCGCCGTTGGTTCAGCGAAAAATATCATCTGAGGGGGTGCTGCCCCCGCGGGCGCGGGGAAGCGCCTACGCGCCGAACGAGCGGCCGTCTCCTCGACGCGACGCCGCGTGCGCGCGTTTTAAAAACATACAGTAGGGTAAGCAATACAGTTGTTGTCAACTCGACAGTTTTAGCCACTCGCAAATATTTTCTATGGTATGGGTTCGGACATTTGTTTATGATTATTTACATTTTCTTTCTAAAATATTTACGAATGGTTATAACAGTCAGGGTGACGAAAACTGTATCGCTTACCCTAGGTTATCAATTTCAAAAATAGTTTCTACCATGGCCGTTTACAATATAAAATATAACATAAACATAAACGTTCACACCGTTTATCCCCGAAGGGGTTGGCAGATGTACCAAATACTTCTGAACTCTCATGGCAGCGCCATCTAGTGTCCAGAGAAGGTACCCACGTTTTGCTTAGACAGTGTACTCACGTGATAGGGGGCAGGCCTATCGCCGTTTTGTACGAATACACTGTCACATGACTAAGTACAACTCAGCCATGTTGGGTTTCCTCACGATGTTTTCCCTCACCGTTAACAACCATGATAAATTAACCACACATATGACTTTAGAAAAGACAAATTGGTGTAGGCCCGACCTAGGATTGGAACTCACGCCCTTCTGTTTTCGGGCGGGTGTTCTACCCACTGGACTATCATGTCGTCATCGTATAAAATATATATATATATATATAGATTTGTCTACCCCTGTCAGTTTAACAAAATTATTACAGTGATAATTTCATAACTTTTGTCGTGTCGTGTCGGCTTAGAATAACACTACCCCATTTCTACCCGTGATCGTAAGAGGCGACTAAGGGTATAGGGGCTTTTTAAGTGATTTTTGGGGCGATGTGGTTGGAGAACCGTCACCGAAATCATATATTATTACCATCTTTTCCCAAATCAACTTCCGAAAGTGGCTGAGGAATTTCTCATTCCAAAGCTCTGGCTATCCCGTTAAGGGATTTATAGCCGTGAGTATATGTATGTATATAATTTTCAGTTTACACCTGTAACTATTTAATATTATTAATTGAAATTAGAAGTTACTTTAACGGTTTTGTTCTTTTTTCCATTCCTAATAAATTAAACAATAAAATATAAAAATGAGTGCAATCTATGAATTCTTTTATATTTGCTAATGCTAACCGTACGCACGGTCACTCTCACGCCTACATTGACGCGCATCGTATACAGATAGGTCACTCGCACACTAACGGCGCCGCACGCGCGTAATTTGTAAGATCTGTAACACAAGGCGCGCGCGACATAGGTCCATCCCCTAAAGCAGCTCGCCGAGCACTGAGCGGGCGGCGGGCGGCGCTCGGGCACGAGTAGGACTGCGAATATCGATGTTTTTAAAATATTTGTTTTATTGAATTTATTAAAAAAGAAAACTAATCGCCAATTATTATTAGAAATACAAATGCTCAAATTATGATGCAAGTTATATGTAAGTAGGTAAAATAAATAAAATATAAAACCATTTTAAAGAGTGTAATTAGAGGTATGTTGGCGATTTTTTTCTATCGAGCGAAAATGTATTAATCATGTTTCGAATCGCCAAATTTACAGCAGAAAAGCCTCAAGATTTTGATGTTTTTTTTTTAAAACCATATTGTTATAAACATACGCATTATAATGTTTCAAAAACTCTGTTCGCTGCACTAACGGCACCTTAACTTCCAAAAGTACCGAAAGGATTTTCTGATTTTGTAGCTCCGGCTACCCTTTTTAGGGATTAATAGCCGTGAGCATATATATATATATTGTATTGAATTACATTATTGAAATCAGGATCCTCAGTATAAGTTTTTGGTTCTATTCGCAATTTCTGTAAGCATTCTGTAAGGGTTCTTATAACGCGGTTTTATACTACGGGTGTTTTAGAATTTAGCAATCAGTAATGTTTTTTACTAGGCTAAAACATGCCAGTGTTTTAGAGGATCCTTTTCGGAAACCAAATCTAATTCAGAGGTTCTCAAATACGGGCCTGAAAATGATGAAATGCGAAAGTGAAATGGTTCCAGCATTGCGCTCGACTTGGCGGCGACTGCCGTGCCCCCGGATTTCAATTTTGCTAGTAATCATGTCTATTACATAAAAATTAAAAAAAACAATTAATGGCGCTTTTTGCTTAGATATTTTGGCATAGTATAGTGAGTTATTTATTTCAGGTAAACATCACTTGGACCCGATCTGCTCAACAGTTCAAGATTACCAATGTCTTTTCGAAATCAACGGTAAAAATTACACATAAATTAAATAAGTGACCGTAATACACAATTCTATACATACTAGCTGACCCAACAAACTTTGTACTGTCAAATTTGCTTATGACAAAAGCAATCCTATTTGATAATTTGGGCCATTATCTAGCATCCTGTTAAATTTACGTAATATATATTATGTACCTGAGGAGCCTTTTCGTCTCAAACACACAATCATCCAAACATCTAAACTTTCACATTTATAATATTAATAGGATAACCGTAAAATATGCATGTCTGTTTGTATGACTATAGCCAAAGTAGAAGAGCAGTTGCCTACGCCTACTTCGCGGACAGTGAAGAGAGCACGCACTCCAAAGTGGACGAGACGTCGTGCTACCCGTCCTGCAACGACCTGCTGTACAACACGCAGGTGTGCTACTCCGACCTCAAGGTGGAGTTTGACGCGCATGACGGGGATGGCACTGAAATTAATGAGTTAGTGTACAATTTTGAATGTCTTAACGCCACATTTAGTATTTTCAGATGTTAGTGTTTCCAATGTATCTTTGTTTATCTAGGACTTCAGAGCAAAACGGCGATAGGCCTGCCCCCTATCACGTGAGAACACTGTCCATGCAAAACGTGGGTACTCTGTACACCAGGTGACAAAGTCACGTGATGTTCGGAAGTATTAGTACCTCTGCCAACCCCTTGGCCAAAGAAGTGGCCTACCCGCGTATAAAAGCTAACTCGTCTTTTAATTCATTTTATCTTTTTTAACACATATTATATAGTAGGGGAGGCCTGGATGCTAAATTTGCAGTTGCTCGAGCATCGTAGAAACCTATTGGATTTGATAGTTCATGTTCCAAAATTAAAAGAAGTATATTACAAGTTTATATTTTAGTGGGGGAGAGAGCGTGTAAACATTTATAAAAATGTAAAAAAATAGTAGTATAGCAATACTTGGGCGCGTCAGCCATTAACAGTATGAATGCGATTTATAATTCTGATAACTGATTAATTTAAGGTGCCGTTAGTCCAGCGAACAGGGTTTTTGAAACTTTATTATGCGTATGTTTATAATAATATGGTTTTGAAAAAAATACATCGAAATCTTGAGGCTTTTCTGCAGTGAAATTGGCGATTCGAAACATGATTAATAAATTTTCGCTCGATAGAAAAAAATCGCCAACATACCTCTAATTACACTCTTTTAAATGGTTTTACATTTTATTTATTTTACCTACTTTCATATAACTTACATCATAATTTGAACATTTGTATTTCTAATAATAATTGGCGATTATTTTTCTTTTTTAATAAATTCAATAAAACAAATATTTTAAAAACATCGATAATCACGGTCCTACTCGTGCCCGACCGCCGCCCGCCGCTCGATCAGAGCTCGGCGAGCTGCCTTAGGGGTAGGACCTGTGTCGCGCGCGCCTTGAGTTACAGATCTAACAATTTACGCACGTGCGGCGCCGTTAGTGTGCGAGTGACCTATCTGTATACGATGCGCGTCAATGTAGGCGTGAGAGTGACTGTGCGTACGGTTAGCATTAGCAAATATAAAAGAATTCATTCAATTTATAGATTTCACTCATTTTATATTTTATGTTATTATTATTGTTTAATTTATTAGGAGTGGGAAAAAGAACAAAATCGTTAAAGTAACTTCTAATTTCAATGAATAATATTAAGTACCTAGTTACAGGTGTAAACTGACAATTACATACATATACTCACGGCTATAAATCCCTTAACGGGATAGCCAGAGCTTTGGAATGAGAAATTCCTCAGCCACTTTTGGAAGTTGATTTGGGAAAAGATTGTAATAATAAATGATTTCGTTGACGGTTCTCCAACCACATCGCCCAAAAATCACTTAAAAATCCCCTAAACCCTAAGTCGCTTCTTACGATCACGGGTAGAAATGAGGTAGTGTTATTCTAAGCCGACACGACACGGCAAAAATTATGAAATTAACACTGTAATAATTTTGTATAAACTGACAGGGGTAGACAAATCTATCCTATCATTACATTTTATATTGTAAACGGCTATGGTAGAAACAATTTTTGAATTTGATAACCTTGGGTAATGAAAAAAAATGTAAATAGTCATGAACAAATGTCCGAACCCATACCATAGAAAATATTAGTGAATGGCTAAAACTGTCGAGTTGACAAAAACTGTATTGCTTACCCTACTGTATGTTTTTAAAACGCGCGCACTGCGTCGCGTCGGGGAGACGGCCGCCCGATCGGCGCGCAAGCGCTTCCCCGCGCCCGCGGGGGCAGCACCCCCTGAGATGATATTTTTCGCTGAACCAACGGCGCCTTAAGGGATGTCGTTATTCTGGCCATTTTAAAGGAAATTTAGCAACAATGTTCAGTCTTAACGCCTGCACAAATATTACACCAAAACACCATCGCGGGAACATTGCCGTCACCCGCATCACGCGCTTGAAGATTCTTGACCATCTTATTTCTTAACGTCACGCCCAAATCGTCAGATTATCCAGATATACACTCTTCTAAATGTAATTAACCTACCTTTACTTAGTCTGAAGCGCTCGAGTTTTTTTGGAGGATTGTCTTTTTTTACTAATCTGACGGATTCCCCTCAGCATACCCGGTATACGAAGGGTTCATACTCGATAGATGTACATCAAAGGGTACAAGGATTCTCCCTATATAATAATCTGATATGCTTGAGTCACTTCAAAAATCCCCGCTTCGCCTCCCCTACTACTATGTTTTATTTCCTTGATGTATATTTTGAGTCTTAATAAATATGTTTCGTTCTTTCTTTCTTACATAAGAGTTTGTTGATACCGTATACGGTAATTGATCTATAGATCTTGTATAGATGGTCACTGTGAACTAGTATTTTGTACCGAGCAATGTTCCCAGATGCATATGGGAAATATATAAACGCTATAAAAATTTAATAAATATAAGAAACAAAATTTTTTATGTCCATAACATTAGTGAAGGCATTTCCTTGGTCGCATGGAAAAACTTTTATAAAGTAAAAATAAGTTAAACCCAAAATGGTACCAACCATATTTTGAAAACAATTAAAAATTAGAATGTAAAAATCTTTGTTGCTTCTTCTCTTTACGAACACCTTCCGAAGCAACGGATAAATGAGTAAATTTTTTAATTTTGACGTTCAAAATATAAGTTTTGACTTTTTGACTTTTTTTATTCCCAGATACGAAATAAGTCGTATTAATGTGCATTTCTACGACGACATGTTCATCGGGCTCCATCGCCACGCGCAGTACGACTACCATTATTTTGCAGGTTTGTGATCACACTTTTACCACTTTTTCAAGTTAGTTTCAACTGTGTAGTATCGGCTTAGAATAGCACTACCCCATTTCTTCCGGCGGGTGTACTTATGAAGCGACTAACGGTATTAGGGTTTTATAGGGATTTTTGGGCGATGCGGTTGGAGACCCATCACTAACAACCTTTATGTTACCATCTTTTCCCCACTCAACTTTCCAAAATTTCTAATTCCTTAGCTCTGGCTACCTTCTAGGGATTTATAGCCGTGAGTATATGTATGTATGTATGTATGTTGTTGATATTTGTAAAAATGCGTTCAGGATTCTCGGGTTCTTGCTTCGCACAGCCAAAGGATTTGTGAACCTAGAATGTATTAAATCTATGTACAATGCTTTAGTCCGAAGTAAAATTAGAATTTAACGCGGTTGTCTGGTGTCCCCATGAAGCAAAATACTAATATTGCCTCATGGTGGAGAAAATACAGAACAAATTTAGTAGATTTCTGTATCTAAAAAATGTACGGTGTGTATCCCTACTACCCGTTGCCATCTACTTTATTCGTGCTTGGTATGGTGGGGTTCAACAACTCATTGATTGTAAGAAGGGATTTTACATTGAACAAACATAACATAACATAACATAAACGTTCACGCCGAATATCCCCGAAGGGGTTGGCAGAGGTACTAATACTTCTGAACATCACGTGACTTTGTCACCTGGTGTTCAGTGTACCCACGTTTTGCATGGACAGTGTACTCACGTGATAGGGGGCAGGCCTATCGCCGTTTACCGTACAACCGTGATAGCCCAGTGGGTAGAACACTTGGTTATCGTGCAAGCGACTAGTGTTCGAATCCTGGGTCGGGCCTACACCAATTTCTCTTTTCTAAAGACATATGTGTGGTTAATTTATCATGGTTGTTAACGGTGAGGGAAAACATCGTGAGGAAACCCACATGGCTGAGTTGTACTTAGTCATGTGACAGTGTATTCGTACAATTGAACAAATATTTACATAATATTTTAAGGGGTACCATTTACAACCCTACACTTTTGAACATGTTAACGCTTGCTGTTCCTAGTAACACACTGAGACGGCGCCAAGGCCGACTGTTCTTATTGCCATCGGCTCGTACAAACTTGCAGAGTCAGAGTCCTTTCTCTAGAGCGCTCGTGGCGCTGAGTCAGATTGCAGAGGAGGTGGATTTATTTTCGTGCTCACAGATTGACTTCACAAATGCTTCTCTTAGGTATTTGTGCTGTAAGTATTGAAAATGGAAATTGAAATACTCTACTTGTAGTGTGTTAGTTATTTAAGTTATTATAGACAGAAATGATATTAATATAAGATAGTGGTAAATTTTATATATTGTATATGTGATTTAAATCTTTTTGTTCATGAAAACCTCATGTGGGGATTATTACTAATAAATAAAGGAAAGAAGAATTTCGACACAGGCGGGATTCGAACCCGCGACCTCGGGTATACGCCCCCGTCGCTCTTGCCAATTGAGCTACCTGAAAAGATAGACAAGTGGCCTTCCGAATTAGTAAAAAAATCGGAGGTAGGAAACGCAAACACTACTAAGACATGTAAAAGAAATAAAGGATAGAAGAATTTCGCGCTGGCAGCCAATTGACACGGTGGCTCAGTTGGCAGAGCGTCGGGGCGTTTACCCGAGGTCGCGGATTCGAATCCCGCCTGTGTCGAAATTTTGCTTTTCTTTATTTATTAGTAATAATCCCCACATGAGGTTTTCATGAACAAAAAGATTTAAATTATGTGATAGTTAGGCGTTTTCAAAATTTGCATTCTATCTGAAAAGATAGACAAGTGGCCTTCCGAATTAGTAAAACATTCGGAGGTAGGAAACGCAAACACAACTAAAACGTGTAAAAGAAATAAAGGATAGAAGAATTTCACGCTGGCAGCCATTGACACGGTAGCTCAATTGGCAATAGCGACGGGGGCGTATACCCGAGGTCGCGAAATTTTTCTTTCCTTTATTTATTAGTATTGTATATGTGTTTCTTTTCTTAGCTTTTTTGTTCTATGTATGTGATATCTATTACGTGTTATTGTATACATTTTTGATTGAAATGTTAAGTGAAATGTAATCATATTAAGTGTCTTATCTGTCAAAATTATATTTTGTGTGTAAATAAAAATAAAACTAGTATAAACACCGCTCGTACTAGCTGGGCTGAAATATGATGTATAAAATACATGTATGGAAATAAAAACCATACCATATGAATCACATTTTTTTTTCTAAATGTTAAATTCGGTATGCAAAGTTTTTTTTGTATTTATTTAATATTTATATTCGATAGCAAACACGAAAATAAAAGACTGATTTGAATATTTTTCAATTGAAATAACTAATTGTAAAGTTATTTTTTATTTAAAGATTGTTAAAATTTTGATCATCTATAAACAAAATCACAGAGCGACATGCAAATGAAGTGAAATGTTGAATAATTTTTTTATTGATTGCAAAACTTTTTACGAATTTGTGATCTGAAATGATATTATCACCATGTTACACTTACTAAAAAACCTATAATTTTTGATATTTTATAAATAAATCGCAAAAACAAATGTCTTTGAAATAAAATTGAAGGTCAAACACTGTAACAGTTCTTTGATAAAATAACAGCCATCTTAGATTCATTTGATTTAATTTCAAGAAAATATTGTTTAAAATCATAATATATTGAAATAGTTTCTTAATCAACATCACTTTTGTAAAACTTTGCATACCGAATTGTTAGTTTTTGTTGATAAATGTTTTAATCATTAAACAAATTGAAGAAAAAAAGGTATATTTTCATGAAGAGTGAGTGTTATGAACAAAATTTGGTAGTTGAGCCATAAATTGGTTTAAAAAATATGAGAGCAAATATGGAAAACCCTTCGATCATATATACCAAAGATGCCGCACTTCATACAAATCAACGCATAAAAGCATACTGCGATAATGACAAGACTGTTTGACAATTGAATTTTAATTTTCTACAATAGGCTATTTGACTAAGTTTTGAAAACTATCTTACGGTGTTAATTTGTTTATAAGGAGCCCTAAAAAAATATTTTTCTGTCTTCATTTTAGCTATTTTATTAGAAAATTGAAAAAGAAAATGCATTATTCAAATGTGCCGCGAAAACGCGACTTTAAGTAATATGAGAGCGTCGGGGCGTTTACCCGAGGTCGCGGATTCGAATCCCGCCTGTGTCGAAATTTTGCTTTTCTTTATTTATTAGTAATAATCCCCACATGAGGTTTTCATGAACAAAAAGATTTAAATTATGTGATAGTTAGGCGTTTTCAAAATTTGCATTCTATCTGAAAAGATAGACAAGTGGCCTTCCGAATTAGTAAAACATTCGGAGGTAGGAAACGCAAACACAACTAAAACGTGTAAAAGAAATAAAGGATAGAAGAATTTCACGCTGGCAGCCATTGACACGGTAGCTCAATTGGCAATAGCGACGGGGGCGTATACCCGAGGTCGCGAAATTTTTCTTTCCTTTATTTATTAGTATTGTATATGTGTTTCTTTTCTTAGCTTTTTTGTTCTATGTATGTGATATCTATTACGTGTTATTGTATACATTTTTGATTGAAATGTTAAGTGAAATGTAATCATATTAAGTGTCTTATCTGTCAAAATTATATTTTGTGTGTAAATAAAAATAAAACTAGTATAAACACCGCTCGTACTAGCTGGGCTGAAATATGATGTATAAAATACATGTATGGAAATAAAAACCATACCATATGAATCACATTTTTTTTTCTAAATGTTAAATTCGGTATGCAAAGTTTTTTTTGTATTTATTTAATATTTATATTCGATAGCAAACACGAAAATAAAAGACTGATTTGAATATTTTTCAATTGAAATAACTAATTGTAAAGTTATTTTTTATTTAAAGATTGTTAAAATTTTGATCATCTATAAACAAAATCACAGAGCGACATGCAAATGAAGTGAAATGTTGAATAATTTTTTTATTGATTGCAAAACTTTTTACGAATTTGTGATCTGAAATGATATTATCACCATGTTACACTTACTAAAAAACCTATAATTTTTGATATTTTATAAATAAATCGCAAAAACAAATGTCTTTGAAATAAAATTGAAGGTCAAACACTGTAACAGTTCTTTGATAAAATAACAGCCATCTTAGATTCATTTGATTTAATTTCAAGAAAATATTGTTTAAAATCATAATATATTGAAATAGTTTCTTAATCAACATCACTTTTGTAAAACTTTGCATACCGAATTGTTAGTTTTTGTTGATAAATGTTTTAATCATTAAACAAATTGAAGAAAAAAAGGTATATTTTCATGAAGAGTGAGTGTTATGAACAAAATTTGGTAGTTGAGCCATAAATTGGTTTAAAAAATATGAGAGCAAATATGGAAAACCCTTCGATCATATATACCAAAGATGCCGCACTTCATACAAATCAACGCATAAAAGCATACTGCGATAATGACAAGACTGTTTGACAATTGAATTTTAATTTTCTACAATAGGCTATTTGACTAAGTTTTGAAAACTATCTTACGGTGTTAATTTGTTTATAAGGAGCCCTAAAAAAATATTTTTCTGTCTTCATTTTAGCTATTTTATTAGAAAATTGAAAAAGAAAATGCATTATTCAAATGTGCCGCGAAAACGCGACTTTAAGTAATATGGTGGCTGCAGCACAAATGACGTCAATTCCGCATTAAACACCAATGAGCGAAGCGATACACAGTCTGTTTATGTGCAATCTACGTCGTAATAGAAATAGCCAATCACGGTCGTTTTTAGTCACGTGACAGTTGCACCAAAAATACTTATTTTAGAAGACGGATTTTAGTGAAATAATGCAACATTTTTATCTCGCATTATTACATATTGCTCGAAAAAAGAAATATTAAGACTAATGAAATAAAAGAAATGTTTATTTTTATTACAGTCAAATAGCCTATTATCGACCTTACTTCATTTTCTTAAGATGTAATATTTATTGCAAGTGCTAGCACGCGACTGTTAGTGAAACAGTGGTTACCATATAAAAAAGCACTGTTTGGCCGGGCCGTTTTACGTGCTTTGTTGGTGTATCTTTGGTATATACGATCGAAGGGAAAACCCTATAGGTTTTATGTACTGCTCATTTTTCCGTTCCCGTTCAGAGTGATTTTCGTGCAGAGAAACTCGACGAGATTAATAGGCACAAGTTTTTTTTCGCAGCTATTATAGAAAATTTAATAATGGTACCTAAGTATTAATATATTATTGACTACAAATCATAACATTGGTAGAATAACAAGACTCTTTCCAAATAGAGCAAGCTGAATAAACTGTAAAAAAATTGACATCTGTTTACTGACAAATTAAATCGAATAACCTCTATTTTAAATAATACATTATTTACTCAATCTTTAATAAATATCAAAACATTACTTTTTGCACTAATTGAATACTTAAAATGTCTTACAATGCGAACTATATTGGCTACCCATCCAACGCCATGGAGAGTATCATGTCTTCCAACGAAGTGATGTGTTCCAAGGTGATAGAGCAAGTAAAGAGTACACAGGAACTGGTGATTAAAAATATCAGTGAACATGAGTCTAGTGAATACAGATTGAAACAATCTTTGGAGGAAAGGTTATTATATGTTCCCTATACATTTTCACATTCACAAGTAAGCAGTAAGGTAGCCGGAGGTTAACAATCAACAGCCCTCAGTGAATTTTGAGTGGGGCCGTTCCCAATCAAAAAGATACTCCAGTAAAATATTCTTGGTTAGATTCAAACAGCATCGTGTAATGGTGAGATAAATAGAATCATACATACATACATACATATACTCACGCCATTAGTTCCCATTGGGGTAAGCAGAGACTATTGATCGCCACTTCGCACGATCCTGACAAACCTCTCTAGCTTCGTTTACATCCATCAATATTTTCATACATGCTCTTTTATTCTTTATACTTCGGACGCCAGCCTTTTTGAGCACACTCTCAATTTGGTCATGTACAAACAGTTTTTTTTTGGAATAAATAACGTTCTAAAGAGAATATTCTTTAGTACCATTTTGAGAATTCAGACACTTGAAGATATAGATAAAGTTTTGTTCTCCCTGAGTCAAAGGTCATATCATTATAAAGACTGCTTTATAATGTCTACCAGCATGTTTTACTATTTCACAACTATAATAAATTCGTCAAATCATGATTGAATAGGATTTTCTCATGAACATTTTAAGGTTATCCCATGTGGCCTCATGGAAGTGGGTACTAAAAGACCTATCTAGAAGACTATTAGAAGCTGAAGATATATTGAAATACGAACAGTACGCACTTCGTGTTATTCTGGACCGACTGCGGAAAGATATTAGCAGTTATTCAGAAATGGCGACCAAGCCGGGGGCATTGACCCCCTTACGTGATAGTGTAGAAACTGCTATACTAGAGGTAAGAAGTGGCAGCCATTTTGAAAAATGGTGTTGATCTGATCTTATTATTTTGTTTTATTTGCATAAATAAATACAGACGTATTACACAGATAAAATTGGCGAAGGAATGTCTTTTTCCCAAGCTCTGGTTACCCATTTTAGGGATTTTTTCTTATTCCCAAGCAAGACTATGTGAATAACATACATACATACATACATATACTCACGGCTATATTTCCCTAGAAGGGGTAGCCAGAGCTAAGGAATTATAAATTCCTTAGCCACTTTTGGAATTTGAGTGGGGAAAAGATGGTAAAATAAAGGGTTTTGGTGATGGGTCTCCAACCGCATCGCCCAAAAATCCGATAAAAAGCCCCAATACCCTTAATCGCCTCTTACGAGACCCGTGGGTAGAAAGGGGTAGCGACATTCTTAGCCGGCACTACACGGACCACGGTGTATAACATTGTTGAATATACCAACCCAACCGTGATAGCTCAGTGAGTAGAACACCGATTATCGTGCAGACAATGAGGGTTCAAATCCCGGGTCGGGCCTAAACCAATTTGTCTTTTCTAAAATTTTTGTGTGGTTTATTTATCATGTTGGTTAACGGTTAGGTGAAACACAGTTTATTCGTACAAAAACGGCGATAGACCTGCCCCCTATCACGTCTGTACACGGTCCAAGCAAAACATGGGTATATTGAACACCAGGGGACAATGCCGCGTGATGTTCAGAAGTATTAGTACCTCTGCCAACCCCTTCGGGGATATTCGGCGTGTACGTTTGAGTTCAGTTAAGTTTGAGTAGTTGAATATAATGAAGCTGTTTCAGAGAAGTTCAAACACGAAATCTATGACAAGATATATAAATAATTCAACTTCTTACATACATACATATACTCACTGCTATAAATCCCTAGAAGGGGTAGCCAGAGCTAAGGAATTAGAAATTCCTCAGCCACTTTTGGAAATTGCGTGGGAAAAAGATGGTAAAATAAAGGTTGTTGGTGATGGGTCTCCAACCGCATCGCCAAAAATCCCTTAAAAAGCCCCAATACCGTTAGTCGCCTCTTACGTAGACCCACCGGAAGAAATGGGGTAGTGCTATTCTAAGCCAACACTACACAGCAATCTTTTCTTATAATTAATAATAATATATTTCTCAAATTCTACAACACATTCACGCTCAGTGTGATTTATTCACAGAATTGACTTGCAGGAAAACAAATTTCTTCGGGAAGAAAAGCAAAAGTTTCAAAAGTTGTTGGACGAGCACACAAAAAAAGTAAAGTATATTCGCAAAATTCGTAAAAGAATTGAAGACGATGTCAATAAGAAAAACAAAGCTATAATTATTGAAGAGAAAATCGTTAACTTGACAATGGACGATGAATTTTTATTTTCTGATAGGCCAGAACTTAAGAAAAAGAAAAAGACGAAGTAAGATCATTTTAGAATTAAATTATTCATGAGTTACAATTTGGGAATTATTCGGGTTTATATATGAGGTGCGACAGTAAATATTTAATATGAAAATTTAAATCTGTAAAAAATATTTGCAGTAAATAAAGGATAAATAAAGGAAAGAAAAAAATCGGCACTAGCGGGGATCGAACCCGCGACCTCCGGGTATACGCCCCCGTCACTCTGCCAATTGAGCTAGAATGTCAATTGGCTTCTAGTGCGAAATTCTTCATTCCTTAGTTTATTTTTTACACTTTTTTTTAAGTAGTATTAGCGTTACCTACCTCCGTATTTTTTACAAATTCGGTAGGCCACTTGTCTACCTTTACAGATAACTTTCCTTTATTTATTAGTAATAATCCCCACATGAGGTTTTCATGAACAAAAACATTCTAGAAACTATTTGTGTATGTTGTTATTATAACTATCTTTGCTGTGTAGTGTCGGCTTAGAATAGCACTACCCCATTTCTTCCGGTGGGTGTACGTAAAAGGCGACGAACGGTATTGGGGATTCTATGGGATTTTTGGGCGATGCGGTTGGAGACCCATCACCAACTACCCTTATTTCACCATCTTTTCTCTACCCAACTTCCAAAAGTGGCTGAAGAATTTCTATTTTCTTAGCTCTGGCTACCCCTTTTAGGTATTTATAGCCGTGAGTACGTGATTGAGAACCGGGAGTTCATACGTATGTATGTAATTAAAATACACTTTCAGATTCACCCTTACTGAAAATTGGGAGAGCCGTTGTAACAACTTAAAGACAATAGGCCTGGAAGCTTTAATTACGTGTGTTATGGCGCGGCAAAAGGTAAGAAAAAAATTGGAATCTCTACATTTTATTTATTTTATACAGATTATTTCTTAAATAGAAGTACGATTAGCGGTCTTATTGCTTAAAGCAATCTCTTCCAGACAACATTTGAAAGGTGGGATCATTACGTTAACAAAAAAATGTGTAGATGTACAAGACGTAATGGAATGGAAGTAGCAACTATTTTACATTAAAGTAAGCTACTCGGCTCTTAGAAACACATGTGGCTGCAGGTGGGCGGATACACCCATGTGGGCAAAGTGGGCATGCCCACAACCGTAATTAACTTGCAGCCCTTCGATCACATAATATATACCAAAGATGCCGCATTCCATACAAATTCTACGCAGAAAAGTGGACATCGAGAATGACAAAACTGTTTGAGAATGAAGTATTTATTTTTCTACAATTATCGACCTTACCGCATTTTGTTAAGACTTATTTTTTATTACAAGATCTAGCACGCGACTGTCAGTGAAACAGTGGTTGCCATATAAAAAGCACTGTTTGGCCGGGCCGTATTTCGTGCTTTGGTGTATCTTCGGTAAGTACGATCGAATTTGCAGCCTCAAAATCAAAATCAAATGAAAAATCAAAATCATTTTTATTTGCATAAATGTGGTACAATGAAGATGTTGCATTATTATAATCGTGGTGTATTAGGGTTACAATAAGTATGCTGAATCGGAAGTTTATTTGAGGACTGGATCCGGAATGTACGAAAAATAAAAGAGCATGTATGAAAAGATTGATGGATGTGAATGAAGCTAGAGAGGTTTGCCAGGATCGTACAAAGTGGCGATCGATAGTCTCTGCCTACCCCAATGGGAACTAACGGCTTGAGAATAAGTATGTATGTATGGATCCGCTCCTGTTGCTGTATCGGCTTAGAATATTACTAATTAATTTCTCTCTATGGGTGAGTTCCTGAGAAGTATTTTTAGAATGATACTAATTAGAATGCCCATCATTTGCCCAATGCCCAACTTTAAAGAGATTTTTGGGCGATGGGACTTGATACCTTATCACCAACCCTCCTTCATTATACCGGCTTTCTCATGTTATTTAAGTCTCGTATTAGATACTAAAATATTTTGTACCTACAAAGATACACACATTTACTCACGGCTATATCTCCCCTGAAGGGGTAGCCAGAGTCTGGAAGTTGAGTTGGGAAAATATTATAAAGTGTGCTGTGTAGTGTCGGCTTAGAATAGCACTAACCCCGTTTCTTCCGGTGGGTGTACGTAAGAGGCGACTTACGGTATTGAGGCTTTTAAGGGATTTTTGTGCGATGTGGTTGGAGACCCATCACCAACAACCTTTATTTAACCATCTTTTCCCCTCTCAATTTTCCGTTCACGTTCAAGACGACGTGATAGCTCAGTGGGTAGAACGCCAATAAACGTGCAAGCGACTAGTGTTCAAAGCCCGGGTCGGGCCTACACCAATTTGTCTTTTCTAAAAAATACATATGTGTGGTTAATTTATCATGGTTGTTAACGGTGAGGGAAAACATCGTGAGGAACCCCACATGGCTGAGTTGTACTTAGTCATGTGACAGTATATTCGTACAAAATGGCGATAGGCCTGCCCCCTATCACGTGAGTACACTGCCCATGCAAAACGTGGGTACTCTGAACACCAGGTGACAAAGTCAGTTGTTGTGCAGAAGTATTAGTACCTCTGCCAACCACTTCGGGGATATTCGGCGTGAACGTTTATGTTATGTTGTTTTCAGCACAGTGAGGGAAACATCGTGAGGAAACCCACATGACCTAGTTATACTTAGCCATGTGACAGTGTATTCGTTCAAAACGGAGGGCGATAGGCCTGCACCCTATCACGTGATTACACGGTTTAAGCGAAACGTGAGTACCTACTTTGGACACCAGGTTGCGCTGTCACGTGATGTTCAGAAGTATGGCTACCTGCGGGGACAAACGGCGTGAACGTTTACGTATATTTTGTCTAATATGTTAATCCTCAAGGTCCGCAGCAGCAGAAAACAGTTATCGGTTGATGCTGAAGTGCATTCAGCACGAGTCGAGACCGGTCTGAGAAGACGACTGCATGCCAATAGAACCAAGTTTGAAGAATTGAAATGGCAGAAAGAAGAGGTAAAATTAGTTTACTTATTTGCTTAAACTATATTTACGTGTATGAAGAATAAAAGAGCATGTATGAAAATATTGATGGATGTGAATGAAACTAGAGAGGTTTGCCAGGATCGTACAAAGTGGCGATTAATAGTCTCTGCCTACCCCAATGAGAACTAACGGTGTGAGAATATGTTTGTTTGTATGTTAACGGCTCTAAATTCCAAACAAGGGTAGTTAGAGCAAAGTTAAGTTCTTTAGAAACACAATCGTCGCAACTCAACTAGAATATTTCTAGTGGAATCACACCTTTATCCAAGGCAATGGGTTAAAAGTAACAATATTCATTTATTATATATGTATTTTTCAATCTTTACTCCACTTCATCTTCCAAAAGTGGTAGAAGCATTTTCTGATTCTGAATCTCTGGCTTCCCCTTTTAGGGATTTATAGCCGTGAGTATATCTATGTACGTATTGATTTTTAAACCATACATACATAAATATTCTCACGGCTATAAATCCCTACAAGGGTTAGCCAGAGATTCATAATTAGAATTTCTTAAGCCACTTTAGAAGATACATCTATAAATCCCTAGAAAGGGTAGCCAGAGCTAAGGAATTTGAAACTTTTGGAAGTTGAGTGGGGAAAAAATTGTAAAATAAAGGTTTTTGGTGATGGGTCTCCAACCGCATCGCCCAAAAATCCCTTAAAAGCCCCAATACCGTTAGTGGCCTTTTTCGTACACCCACCGGAAGAAATGGGGTAGTGTTATTCTAAGTCGACACTACACAGCATTTAAATATATACATTAAAAATACAAGTTCTTACAGGCAATTCGTGATATAAAATCCTTATCATCGGAACTTCTCACAACGGAGAAAAGCATAGTCCAGAATATAGATGAGCTACAAATAATAGAGAAAAAAACAACGGAACGGAAATTGAAACCGCGACGGGAAGTAACAAAGGATAAAGTAGATTTACTGTTTAAGAAAGAAGTGGGAAGGCTTAGGAACTCTCTACACGGTTTCAGACAAAATATGAAACATATCAAGTAAGATATGAGAAAGCCTTAAATAATTATAGACCATTCTCGACGTCAACGTCAGCTGTGGCCGAGTGGACAGGTGACTAACTTCGGTCCGGAGGTTGCGGGTTCGATCCCCGCTGAGGGCAACATTTATGTGATGAGCATAAATTATTGTTTGATAGTCTTGGGTGTTATTTATATGTGTATTATATAATATTAAATTAAATATATCGTTGAGTTATTATCCCATAATACAAGTCTTACTTAGTTTGGGGCTAACTTGATCTGTGTATAATATGTCCGCATATATTTATTATTATTTAAATTCAGGGTAATTACTGAAGGCTTCTAACATCTCATATATTTCTCTAAGGCCTCAATTCTAGTCTACCCTCAATACCTTAATACTGGTCCGGTGTTATCTCAATATTACTCCAAAAAAACAAGTCTGCTCAACTGTATTCGGACATATGTATTTCTGCGCATAATTATGGTCCACTTTTTAGAGTTAGAGTTAATTTGCCACTGGGCTTCCAATGTCTATATAGTATTTATAGTAATTCAAACCTTTGACAATGCAATTCAGTAAAAAGAACTATTTTTATACAGATCCCTCCAACAAGAATTGCACAATACCATCAGCAAAATAGACTGCGCTATGATAGATGTGGTTCAAGTTATAGAATTAGACGAACGAAGACTTCGCATGAGACAAGACGATCCTGAAGGGAATATAAACCAGCCGGCAGCACCGACTTTCTTCCCAAGTGGCGACGTGATACCGACTCCTAAAATGAACCAACTTCATCCAATCGCTGAAGAAAATGAAAGTACTTATGATGAAGAGAAAGAGGGAGAGGGATATCCTTTAGATTTTTGAGTTCTTTACAAATATAACAAAGACAAACCAAGTTTCTGTTTTACCTATAGACTTCCATTTTCCTGTAGAAACATCGAGCAGTGTGACTTGAGGATCCATCTCGTTGGAATCTCAAGCTCTCTTGTAAGATTTTTTAGTATTTCACTGAGTTGACGGTGCCTTGAACGAGCTGCATTCTACCAACACCTTGAGCTGATTTAAATCTTTTTGTTCATGAAAACCTCATGTGGGGATTATTACTAACAAATAAAGGAAAGAAAAATCTCGACACAGGTGGGATTCGAACAGTGTTGCAAAAGCGAAAGTTAAAAAATCGGGTAATTTTCCAGTTAAAAATCGGGAGAAAACGGGAGATTTTTTAGTCTTAATAAAACATCAGTATTTTATGCTGATAATCAAATTATAGTGATTTATTTAACTATATAAAAATATATATGTAGGACTGAATATTCATTTTTGTACCACTTCTTGCTTACAATTTTAGATCAATAATTAAATTTTGTTGGGCATGAAACCTCATGTGGGGATTATTTTACTGATCTATAAAATGACTATCATTTTATACCTTTTGCCGTTGAAAGTCTCGTCCCGTGGGGCAACGAGGCACGGTTATTTTTTAAAGAACTGTCCGCTCGCCTTGTAGAACTGTGTGGTGATCCTAGAGCTGGCAGCTACCTCGGCCAACGCATTAGCTTAGCCATCCAAAGATTCGAACCCGCGACCTCGGGTATACGCCCCCGTCGCTCTTGCCAATTGAGCTACCGTGTCAATGGCTGCCAGCGCGAAATTCTTCTATTCTTTATTTCTTTTACACGTTTTAGTAGTGTTTGCGTTTCCTACCTCTGAATTTTTTACTAATTCGTTCTAAATCGTTACGTCGAAACTTGACTCATCGGTGCATATGACACTTTCCCACTGACCGGTAGTCCAATTCTGATAGTATAAGATGTTCACGAGCGAATTTGAGCGTCTTCCTTTTTTGTATTTGAGTAAGTAACGGCATGATAGTCCAATGGGTAGTACACCCGCCCGAAAACAGAAGGGCGTGTGTTCAAATCCCGGGTCGGGCCTACACCAATTTGTCTTTTCTAAAAGTCATATGAGTCATATGAGTCATAAAACTTATATTAGTTGTACTTACTACTTATAACATAACATAAACATAAACGTTCACACCGATTATCCCCGAAGGGGTTGGCAGAGGTACTAATACTTCTGAACATCACGTGGCTTAGTCACCCGGTGTTCAGAGTACCCACGTTTTGCATGGACAGTGTACTCACGTGATAGGGGGCAGGCCTATCGCCGTTTTGTACGAATACACTGTCACATGACTAAGTACAACTCAGCCATGTGGGTTTCCTCACGATGTTTTCCCTCACCGCTAACAAAAATGATAAATTAACCACACATATGTCTTTAGAAAAGAAAAATTGGTGTAGGCCCGACCCGGGATTTGAACACTAGTGTAAGCGACTTACTACTTATATAGTTGTTATTACATAAGTAACCCAAATAAGATGTACTTAGCCATGTATTCGTAGAAAAATGGCGGTAGGCCTGCCCCCTATCACTTAAGTACACTGGTGCGCTGCTGTGAGTTCAGAAGTATTGGTACCTCTGTCAACCCCTTCGGCGATAAACGGCGTGAACGTTTTGCTTAGCGGTGTAAAAGCCATAATCCATTCTTCTCTCATACACGTATCAACCGAGACGCTTTTGTGTATCATGTCCCTCCATTTAACAGTGAGTTCTCTAGCCCGGCTAATACGATTTTTCTTAATTATTCTCTTGTGAACTCTGTTTTCTGCTTTTTATGTCTTGCGTGGTCAGCCAGTCTTCTTCAAACATGACAAGTTCCGTGTAGTGTCGGCTTAGAATAACACTACTGTACGTAAGAGGCGAGTAACGGTATTGGGGCTTTTAAGGGATTTTTAGGCGATGCGGTTGGAGACCCATCACCAACAATCTTTATTCCACCAACTTTTTCCCACGCAACTTCCAAAAGTGGCTGAAGTATTTCTAATTCCTTAGCTCAGGCTACCCCTTCTAGGAATTATATATGTATGTATGCTAGGCACGAAGGTGGATGTTATTTTATTTGTGATGTATGTAATTTTTTTTTTGTTTATTTCTTTAAAAAAGGAAAAAATAAAATATCTCATTATCCTTATTCTTTATTTAATAGGTATACTTAGATTTAACTAATATACAACTTTGATGACAAAATCATTTCGTGGATTTACATACAGTATGTTGCAAAATATTCGTTTATGTAAGAACCATGTTTCTCCTTTGAAATATTTTGTTAAATTCTGTTTTAAATAAATATATTTTTTCTCTATGTAACAACAATTTGCGTGTTTTTTTTAATTTATAAGTAAGTTTATACAAATTATATTTTTTGCCAGACAAAACAATATTTTTTAATTTCTAGAAAACCTTTAGTATAAAATGTATTAATGAATTGTTTGTAAAATAAAATACTAAAACATCACGTGAACTTTGAATACTGAAAATTGTTTCAAAACTTATTGAATATTTTGCACAACATTCTGTTATAATCCACCCAGCCTTAAAAACGATTTTGGCAGCATTTTACAAAATGGAGGTATTCCTTCAAATTGATTGCACATCGCCGCTCTAGCTAAGATATCGTTATCAATTTAAAATATGTATTGTATATTTTCGTATAAACTTTCTCCTAAAAATGCAACTGTGTGTAATCTCAAAAAAAAAACAAACAAACAAAAACAAAAATCCATAATACACCATAGTTTTAAATCACTAGTGAGAAATTTTTTTATTTCACCACAATAAATTTGATCTCAAATATAACACAAACTCTTTTAAAGCACCTGGTTTAAAACAAAATCTCACTGACGATTAACTAATTCAGTTTGGGAAGCATCTATATAAAACAAATAAGTTTAATTTTGATTTCCAGATTCATATTTGAAGAACAAAAATGTTTCTTGCTTAAAAGTCATTAATAGTCATTAAAAGTCATTAATATAATTTAAATTAGGACTACGAGCTCACAACTTCAAGAAATATTCTATCTTATACTACAATAGACCAGCCAATATCCTTAAAGTTACAAGCACAGTCGATATTTTATTTATCTCTTAAATTATTTTTTTACAATTTAAAGTTAAGTACTGCAGCGATTATCCGGGTTTTGCTTCACAATATGGTTAACATCAAGCCATTTTCTTAAAGTAAAGGTGCACAACCTTTAATTTTAGCTTAACGTTTTTTTCTTGTCTGAACAGCTTCTTGTTCCTGCTCTGATTTTTCAATTTGTTCTAGAGCGAAACCTGAAAGAAATTGTATTTATGTTATTATCTTCTGTTTGAGTCTTGTTTCTAATATGATATTTCTGATCAGCCTGTATATAAGAACTAAGAAAAGTATTCGATCACATCAAGAGTTCTCGATTTAAAGATCTTTGCTGTGTAGTGTCGGCTTAGAATAGCACTACCCCTTTTCTTCCGGTGGGTGTACGTAAGAGGCGACTAACGGTATTGGGGCTTTTTAAGGGATTTTTGGGCGATGCGGTTGGAGACCCATCACCAACAACCTTTATTTTACCATCTTTTCCCCACGCAACTTCCAAAAGTGGCTGAGGATTTTCTAATTCGTTAGCTTTGGCTACCCCTTCTAGGGATTTATAGCCGTGAGTATATGTATGTATGTATTTAACCAGATAAAAATTCAAAATATCTGAGTTAATAAATCACCGTCATTATTATCCTTCAAAGACCGTCCCAGCCGAGGTCCAAACCACATGCCCTCAGAATCATTGCTCTCGCCCTCTCTCTTCACGTAGTTCATGTCCTTTGGCTCCAGAAGTTGGAGGAGGCTTCGAATCTTGGCCTCATGTTGCTGGTTCCGTTTTGATTGGTAATCTTGCAGGGTGTTCAGAGCTAGGAGCAAATCGTTGCGGCCAACTCTTGGGAAGGCCATGAGAGATCGCTTTTGGGTCCGGTCTGTAGAGAAAATAAAGTTATTTTAAAAATTCATTATAAAAAAAGTTTTTTTTTTTAAGTTTTGTCCATCTATACCAATATTATAAAGAGGAAAGGTTTGATTTTTTGTTTGTTTGTTTGTTGGTTTGAATTGAATAGGCTCCAAAACTACTGGACGGATTTGAAAAATTCTTTCACTGTTTTGATGCTACACTATTCCCGAGTGCCATAGGTTATATTTCATATTCAAAAAAATTGGGGATTCTTACGTAAACTTCAAAAATGTAACCCAAGGTGTTAAAGTAATACCAAAAAAAAACCTTACATCGCGTGCGCTGCGAAAACTATTGACAATAGAATAAAATTATGTACTACAATTTTATAGAACACATCCTTATCTAAAAAAAAGACCCAGACAGCATGTCTCTAACTATTATAGTTATCTCACAACAAGCGTCATTATATAAAATTATTTAAAAATTAAATTAAAATCCTGCTTTAGAAAAGGCTCTTTATTTGTACCCATCTAATCCTTATAAAAAACGTATATATTATTTCAGACTACTTCAATACCCTTATATTACTTTTTGAATTATTCGATTCGAACATTCCATTCGAAAGTTATCTCGAATTAAAAAAATAGATAAAACTCCGCTCGATTAGCTATGCATAGTAAGTTGTTGCAGGCGTCACGAAGGGGTACGGGAGGCTGCTTATCAAAGAGTTAAAGCAAAATTTAATTGTAGCGACTATTATCACTGGCCCAGCAGCCGGTCAATTAGCTCATATACCGAGGATACCGATGATCCCAACTGATCTGTCAATTCCATTTAAACGGCTACAATTTCCGGTTAAAACATCTTTTGCTTTAACAATTAATAAGTCCCAAGGCCAAACCTTGAAATAAGTAGGGATTGACCTGCGAAAGAATTGTTTTACTCACGGTCAACTGTACGTTGGCCTGTCGCGGGTGGGAGCTCCTGAACATCAATTTATTTTGCTGCCCCAAAATACAACAACGTCAAATATTGTTTACAGGGAAGCTCTAACTCTATAAATTGAATGGCTTTTGATGTAATTACTCATTATAAAAAATAAAAAAAAATAAAAAATATATCTAAATATCAATACAAAAAAATATAACATACATACATACATATACTCACCGCTATAAATCCCTAGAAGGGGTAGCCAGATCTAAGGAATCAGAAATTCCTCAGCCACTTTTGGAAGTTGTGTGGGGAAAAGATGGTGAAACAAAGGTTGTTGGTGATGGGTCTCCCACCGCATCGCCCAAAATCCCTCAAAAGCCCCAAAACCGTTAGTCGCCTCTTACGTACACCCACCGGAAGAAATGGGGTAGTGCTATTCTAAGCCGACGCTACACAGCAAAAAAATATAAAATAGCTTAAAACTTAAAAAAAAATTATAAAAATAATAATACATGTAATAAAATAAAAAACAAAATGTTAATGATAATTCATGCCCGAGCGAAGCCGGGACGGGCTGCTATTATTTATATTGACGTACGAAGCCAATAAAGTAAGGCTTAAAACTGGGAGATTAATTCGGTATGCAAAGTTTTTTTTTGGTATTTATTAAATATTTTTATTTGATAGTAAACACGAAAATAAAAGACTTATTTGAATATTTTCCATTTAAAATGAGTAATTGTAGAATTATGATTTTTTAAAGATTGTTCAACTTTTGTACTTAATGACGTCATTGATCGATAAAATCACGTAGCGACATGCAAATGAAGCGAAATGTTTTATAAAAATGTTGCTGATTGCAAAACATATCACGAATTTGTGATGTCAAATGAAATAATTACGATATTATACTAAACAAACCTACGATTTTCGATATTTTATTAATAAACTGCAAAACCGTATGTCTTTGAAACAACATTGAAGGTCAAACACTGTTACAGTTTTTTGATAAAATAACAGTCATCTTAGTTCAATTGATATAATTTCAAGAAAATATTGTTTATAACCATAATATCTCGAAATGGTTTTGTAATCAGCATCACTTTAGTAAAACTTTGCATACCGAATTACTTGTGGTATAGGATTCTACAACACTATACATAACTATAATTTATTGACCTAACCATTCAAAGGTTGTCTGCAAGACCTTTATATTTGTAAGTGTTTCTCTTTTCTTTTCGATGTGCAATAAAGAGTTTTCTATATTATTTTATTAATACATAACTAATTGCAGTGTAGTGTCGGCTTAGAATAACACTACCCCATTTCTACCCGTGGGTGATCATAAGAGGCGACTAAGGGTATAGGGGCTTTTTAAGTGATTTTTGATCGATGTGGTTGGAGACCCGTCACCAAAAACATTTATTGTTACAATCTTTTCCCCAATCAACTTCCAAAAGTGGCTGAGGAATTTCAAATTCCTTAGCTCTGGCTACCCCTTCAAGGGATTTATAGCCGTGAGTATATTTACGAGTATGTATGTATATGCTTAATTAATATCGGAAATCAAACATCACGAAATCTTGAAACGTTTTGGAAACGTTTTGCAATCGGTTACCCTTTTGTCAAAAAAATATGTTTTTTTATCTCAATACTTAATTCTTGCCATCAATCTTCATTGTTTAAGTTGAATAAACTTTAAGAATTAAAATCTAAGTCATATATTAACTTGATGCTAAAATATTCAAAATAGAATATCTACAATAATCAACTTTCACCGAAGTATCTTTAGTGGGCGATATAAAGTAAAGAAATATATTTTGAATATAACTTTTAGTTTAGTTCAATTAATAAACAATGTTTCATTTCTAATTTTAAAAAACGAACCCATATATTGATTTTCAGACGGTCGTATCCAGGTTTCTTTCGATGCCCTGCCTACTCTTGGGAAAGGGTAAAGGTTAAGGATCCCATCACGACGTAACTTGATTGATTCTGCTGCAACAAAAAATATAGATTGAAAAATCATTTTGCATAAAGTTATATAAGTTGTAACGGGTTCAAATCCCGGGTCGGGCCTACAACAATGTGTCTTTCCTAAGATCATATGTGTGGTTAAATTATCTTTGTTGTTAACGGTGAGGGTAATATTTAGTCACGTGACAGTGCATTCCTTCAAAACAGCGATAGGCCTGCCCTCTGTCACATGGGTACACTGTCCAAGCAAAACTTAGGTAGGTACTACACGACAATGTCACGTGATGTTCAGAAGTATTAGTATCCCTGCCAACCCCTTTGGGGATATGCGACGTTTGAGCATCTACCTACCCCAAAGTCAATAAACAAATGAGTACCTATTAACAAAATAAATTTCCATAATTCAAGAAAAGGGAAGCTTTACTCGTATAGATTACAAATGAGGTGTTATCCAAAATAGTTTTAATCATACCGGAAATTCCTGAAATTAATACTCTTGTTGCAAATTATAGCACGAAAGGGTGAATTTAATATCATTGATCTTTTATAAATATCACTGTTCAGGTTATTATTAACAGATGGAAGTTAAAATAACTTATTTATTAATATGAATATGTTGTATGAATATGAACATCGTGAGGAAACCCACATGACTGAGTTGTACTTAGTCATGTGACAGTGTATTCGTACATAACGGCGATAAGTCTGCCCCCTATCACGTGAGTACACTGTCCATGCAAAACGTGGGTACTCTGAACACCAGGTGACAAAGTCACTTGATGTTCACAAGTATTAGTACCTCTGCCAACCCCTTCGGGGATATTCGGCGTGAACGTTTATGTATGTTATGTATGAATATGTTGATAGAGGACGACCTCGGAGGATACATTTAGATCTAATAGCGAGTTTGCTCAAAAAGGGAGTATTTCCGATGTATGAAGAATAAAATAGAATGTATGAAAAGATTGATGGATTTGAACGAAGCAAGATAAGTTTGTCAGTATCGTAAAAAGTAGCGATCGATAGTCTCTTCTTACCCCAATGGAAACTAATGGCGAGAGTATATACAGATCCCGCTCAAATATTGCGCGCTAAATCAGTACAGTGCTACCAACATGCAGTGAAAAAATTTGAACGACCTCTTTTACGCGGGTCTTTTTATTGACATATTCCCGACACTTTTTACACAGAGTAGTATATGTATGTTTTATATTTTCTATTATTATAATTTATTTAGGCTTCGTTCATCCCAAGTTTATCCCAAATATGTTGGTGAATGAAATATATAAATATCATACGATCGATTGAGATCGGTGCTGCCTTATCAAAACTTTTCTTACAAAATGTCATGATATTATTTTCTAAAAGATTTTAACTGTTATAATGTTTCATGATAATTCGTATTATCAAAGCCATTATAAACGTTGACAACTTATGTAAAATAAAGGTATAATACGATGAAGCGCATTTTTGTAATGTCAGCACTTGTTTTTTTTACGGCTATTCATACTACATATTGTGAGGTTTGGATGTCTTCATTTTCTTTTTTATTTTCTTTATATATCGGTAAGGGTTTTGATACCCTTACACTACACAACAATAAATTAATTTAGGGGATATTAAGCCAAAAAATAGCCTTAAATAAAAACAAGTGCTGACATTACAAAATGCGCTTATTCGTATTGGTGCCAAAACGTAAGAGGACTACGTACTAAATTGCAGGAATTTCAAGTAAATCTTAGAAACGCAACTGCGGATATGTTTGCATTGACGGAAACCAGTTGCAATAATTCCATCTATGATTCTGAATTGGTCCCCGCCGGGTATAACATACTTCGCTGTGATAGAAATGACGGACGTAAACTCGGTGGCGTTATGTTAGTGGCCACACCCGATTTCGAGATACATCGTGTCGAGTTACCGGGCGATACCAGCGCGGATGACTACTCGTTTGAAATCGCGGCAGCGCGGGTAGTTCGAAAAAATCGATTTCTGTTCTATATATGTGTTGTTTACGGGAGTCATACGTTTCACCGAATGTCGCGAGCTCGACGCACGCGAGGTCGAAAAAATATTTGAGTGGTACGCCAGCTCGAAAGTACGTTAATTCGAAAGCCGCCAGCTCGAAAGACGTTAGCGCGAATCACGTTTCACCGAAAATCTTTCGCAATGGTTTATCAGTTTGAGAAGCAGATTATAATTAATGTCTTAAAATTATTAATTTTAAAAATATTTTCTTTGAAGGTACTTTGATTTTTTACTTATTGATGTTATTTGCATCCACCCTCAGTAAAATATCTACGCTTATTGGAAATTCACCTAGCTACCTACCTGAACTTACCTACAAGACCCAAAAAAGTAGCCAGAGCCACAAAATTAGAAATTATACATACATATACTCATGGCTATAAATCACTTAAATGGGTAGCCAGAGAGACATGATTAGTAATTCCTCAGCCGATTTTTGAAAGTTATGTGGAGAAAAGATAGTAAAATAAAGGTTAAATTAATACATACATACATACATTAGAAATTCCTCAGCCACATTTGGAAAATTGAGTGGGGAAAGGATGGTAAAGTAAAGGTTGTTGGTGATGGGTCTCCAGCCGCATCGCCCAAAAATCCCTTAAAAGCCCCAATACCGTTAGTCGCCTCTTACGTACACCCACGGAAAGAAATGGGGTAGTGCTATTCTAAACCGACACTAAACAGCTTTTTTTGCTGAAACTTAATTTTTGGTACAGAATGAAATGAAACTCTAACTATTGTTTGTTTGCCATTTAATCGTAACGTAAAAAAATCAATATAAAACTATATATGTTCGAAAATATTAAATGAAAAATACTAAGTTGATGTAGAAAATAGGTAAACTCCTACCATCATCTTACAACAAGGTAACAAAAATTTCAACAAAAAACATCCTATATAAGAAGCATTGTTTTGACAAAACATAAACAAAAAGAACATAAAACCAAATTATATAAAAAATCAGTAAAGATGAGTATTAAGAGCTATAGCTCTAATAAATTCTAAATAAGTCATACTATTTTGTTGCCGAATTACTGCAGCAATGCAATTTTCTTTATATTTCACCCTTTTTCGGGGTGGCGTTTGGGGAATTTTTCCTAGTACCCTTTCAATTTTATGGGTTGTTGTCATCTGTTCGTCTTGCAGTTTTTCTATGCAACCAAACAAGCCAAGTTTTCTATTATCTAACAAGCTGTTCCATCGCCGATGCCATGCTTCTACACTATTTTGGGTCCGTGGAAGATGCAAACGGTTATTTCTCTCTATAGACCACATATTAGGGGGAAATAAGGGTTGCATACGAGTTATTTTAATTTTTACATCTGTAAGACGTGATTTTAATTGGCCTAAGACATAATTTACTTCAAAATATTTTGTTACGTCTGCGGCTTCTTCTGGGAAAACACTTTTTTTTAATTGCATAAAAACATGACGGATATCTTCGGGAGGCAAATAGGCTAATGCCACATAGCAGCGCATTTTAAGTGCAAATTCACTGTCTGAACTATATCTCATACTCAAACCACTACTTTGGATTTTTCTCCAAATACTTTGTCCCAAATGAAATAAACAACCCGAGTGGATTGTGGTGGGAAATTCGGTTCGAATAGCATTCATTATTGCTAATTTGAAGTCAGATACAATTTGTTGAGGGTTCAAATCGATTTCAAACTCAGACGCGTATTCTTTTAACTTTCGAAAAAAAATTAAATAACATTCCTCAGTCTTTTTGTGTAAAAATCCATACACTAACGGTAATATTCGCCTACTATTTTCAGTGCCAACCATACCATGAACTGAAAATATTTGTGTAAATATCTTGGGGCATGTTTGGAATGTACCATCCACGAACCAAACTGACGATTCGTTTAATTTGCGTATATTTAATTCAGTAGCGAATAGTAATAAACGGCCATTATCGTCCCCAAATGTAAAGTTTTTACCAAGGAATTGGGTACCAGAAATTTCTTTATAATTTTCTGGTATATCCACCACTTCTGCTAAACTGCTGGGCTCTTTTGGCTTGTTTTTTTTTCTTACCCTTTTGACAATTTGTCGCATAGCGTGTTTATTTGGAATAACACTATTGCTGCTGGAAGGTATTCCACTCAATTTATCTCTTATGATCATGGCTGGGGAATCATTGCTTTCAACCGCAGACCTCTTTAATGAATTTCTTAACTTTAGTCCCTCAACTTCATCTATAACAATATAAGCAAGAGATAAATTTCACCAACGTTACGTTTGAACAATCGGCTAAGAATAGCACTACCCCATTTCTTCCCGTGGGTATACGTTAGAGGCGACTAAGGGTATTGGGGTTTTAAAGGTTGGCGATGAGGTTAAATACCCCTCACCCACAACCTTTATTTTACTATCTTTTCCCCTATTAACTTCCAAAAGTGGCTGAGGAATTTCTAATGTCTTATTCCCCAGCTCTGGCTACCCTTTTTAAGGATTTAAATCCGTGAGTATATGTATGTGTAACGTTTGAGAGTGTTTAATAAAATTGTTTAAGAGAGCTAGCTGACAAAGATGCCATTAAAAAGAGACATAGAAATAGAGTTGTGATATTCTAAGCCAACACTACACGGTTATTATATAAGTATACAACTTTATAGAAACTTACCCGGTTCTGGAGCATGGTTATGATCAGACATACCCCGCATTAAATAATATTTATAACCAATAAAGCAAGTGCTAGCTGTACTTTTACAGAACGTAGATCTTTTCTTTATACAACTCCAATATTGAATATTGTTTACATTTTTGTTAAGTTGCATTATATGCCCGTCGATAACAATTACATCCTGCCCACGATTTGACTTCATTGATCGAAAAAAACGATATTCTGCACTCATTTTGTATTTTTTTTTGCAAAAAAACACGTCTACTGCGCTAAGTTATATGCACCAATATGTTTTGTTCTACATTATTTTACTGAGGGTGGATGCAAATAACATCAATAAGTAAAAAATCAAAGTACCTTCAAAGAAAATATGTTTAATATTAATAATTTTAAGACATTAATTATAATCTGCTTCTCAAACTGATAAACCATTGCGAAAGATTTTCGGTGAAACGTGATTCGCGCTAACGTCTTTCGAGCTGGCGGCTTTCGAATTAACGTACTTTCGAGCTGGCGTACCACTCAAATATTTTTTCGACCTCGCGTGCGTCGAGCTTGCGACATTCGGTGAAACGTATGACTCCCGTTGTTTACATTCCATCCAAGAGTTTCGACTTACATTATTTTAAACTGTTTAATGTACTAGAACAATTGTCGACTACGTTTAATGACCGATTTTTAATAATAGGTGATTTTAATCTTTATTCTGCCTCTACTGAGGTATTAAATTATTATAAGTATTTCTTAGCATTTTGTGGAGTGAGTCAGGAGAACCATATTTTAAATAAAAACGAACGTTGCTTAGATTTGGTTTTATGTTCGAAAAATATGTTCTGTAAAACTGTTGGGTTGTCTGACGAGCCGCTTGTAAGTGTCGATGCTCACCATCCTCCCTTGGATGTTACTTTGTGTTGGTATTGTAGTCATGTGACTACAATACCAACACTAGCTAGCGGGCGGGACAGGTCACTGCCGTCTCAGAAACTACCACCTTCTATTACTTCTGTTGTAGTTAGAAAAGACTGGAATTTTAGGAAGGCTAACTTTTCCTTGATCTACAGTAAGTTATTGCTTTACGATTGGATTGACTTATACGTTCTTGACAATCCTAACGAAGCCTTAAATTATTTTTATGGTGTTCTTTACGAAATATTTGATGAGTGTGTTCCATATAAAAGTCATTGTACGAGTAGCCCGAAATATTGTTATCCGGAGTGGTACACTCCCGATATCATACGCGATATAGCCGCCAAAGCCAAACTACATAAGATATTTAAAGCTTCTGATGCACAATGTGATTATGAGAAGTTTGCTACTATTAGAACCAAGGTGAAAGTAAACCTACGTAATGCTCTTAAAAACTACGAAAATAAAATGCAATATCTCGCGGGATCCTAAATTATTTTGGAAATTTGTTAACTGCAAAAGAACTAATCAAAAAAGTGGTACTGTTACCAATAACGGTAAATTACTGTCGAAAGCGAGTTTGCGAAATATTTTGAGTCAGTATATGCTGTGCAGTCTGCTAAGCTCAGCGTCGCGGACGCCATGGCGGAGGACGTGTCAGCGGCGAGCGCGGCGGCGCGGGTGCACCTCACCGAGCTGAGTCGCCGGGAGGTGCGCGGCGCGCTGGCGCGGTTGCCGGCTAAGACGTCGGCCGGTCCGGACGGCGTGCCAGCTTTTATCGTTAAAGACTGTCGTGCCGTACTTGAGGAGCCTCTACTGCATGTTTATAATTTATTTCTATCGGAAGCTTCCTTTCCCGATATTTGGAAGGTTACTCGTGTCGTACCGATACCTAAAGTAAAGAATAGCTCTGAAATACAAGACTATCGACCAATAGCGGTTTTGTCTGCATTTGCAAAAGTTCTTGAGTCAGCATTGCAAAGAAATATATACGATGAAATCAAAACTTATATTTCTGATTGCCAACATGGATTTAGGCATGCACATAGTACATCAACCAATTTTTTAAATTTTATGGCTCATGTTGTACCAAATGTCGACGCAGGGCTTAACGTAGATGTAGGATACTTCGATTTTAAAAAAGCGTTCGATAAAGTTGATGGTGATATTTTATTTGCAAAATTAGCTAAAATGGGTTTCACACCGCATTCTCTAGAACTTTTCCGAAACTATCTAAGCAACCGAAGACAATACGTTAGTTATGGGGAGTACACATCGGAAGAATACCCAACAAACTCGGGCGTTAATCAAGGAAGCAACTTAGGCCCATTAGAGTTCCTAATTATGATAAATGATCTGCCGTCATTCCTCCAACATTCAAGTTGCCTAATGTTTGCAGATGATGTAAAATTATTTCTCCCAATTTCTTCACCTGCGGATTGCGATTTGCTTCAAAGGGACATGAATAATGTTGTTAATTGGAGCAAAGCAAATAAGTTAGAGCTGAATTTAAAAAAATGTGAGGTTATTACATTTAGCCGACAGCGTGCACCTCACATTTATAATTATAAAATCAAAGGCGTAGAGTTGCGTCGGGTGCAGGAGGTTCGCGATTTAGGGGTTTATTTCACAACAAACCTTTCTTTTCGTAATCACATTGTTGACATTTGCAAGAAAGCGTTCAAAATGCTTGGTTTTATAATACGCACATCTCGTGAGTTTACAAATTTTGGAGCGATGAAGGCACTGTACAATGCTTTAGTTAGGAGCAAACTCGAATTTAATGCAGTCATATGGGCTCCACATGAGACGAACTACTGTCTCATGTTGGAGAAAATCCAAAACAAATTTACACGCTTTCTTTATTTTAAAATGTATGGAGTCTACCCTTACTATCCTTTGATGTACCCTACATTGTTCGTGTTGGGTATGGTGGGGTACACCAATCTGGGTGTGAGGAGGGATCTCAACCTAATTGTTTATTTATTTAAAGTGTTGAGAGGTTCTACACAGAACACCATCATAATGAGCCAACTTCGGCTGAACGTACCAAGTGGTGCGCTTAGGCGGCGGCTGGGTCGTCTCCTAACAATTCCTGCATCGCGCACTAACTTACTGAGTGAGAGCTCTCTTACACGCGCAATAGTTGCAGTTAACCATATTGCCGAACAAACGGACATATTTTCCTGTTCCTTGGCTCACTTCACAAGCGTAGCTTTATATTTTTTGTGTTATGGGATGTAAGATTAATTTGTGTGGGTTATGCTTTTAACATATTTTTTTTGTACATATATAAATTAGTTGTATTGTCATAAAGTAAAATATGTGGGTTGTAAACCAGCTATAAATGTATTGTCTATAATTGTATGTTATAAAGTAAAATTTAGCCGAATTGGATTTAAATGTGTAATGGTTATGTTTATGAATGAATAAATAAATAAATAAAATAACTCTAAAATTCCAATTACATAGGTATCAATTACAAAAATAAAATGAATAAAAGTCGATGACTACTCATTCAAAATGATTTATTTAAGTAGAACCTCGTCATTACTAGGCCCTATTTAAATAAATCATTTGATAACAGTGCCGTGTAGTGTCGGCTTAGAATAACACTACCCCATTTCTACCCGTGGGTGATCGTAAGAGGCGACTAAGGGTATAGGGGCTTTTTAAGTGATATTTGGGCGATGTGGTTGGAGACTCGTCACCAAAAAATTTTATTATAACCATCTTTTCCGAATCAACTTCCAAAAGTGGCTGAGGAATTTTTTATTCCAAAGTATATGTATGTATGTATGTTTAACAGGCGAGGCCAAACCTTCAGAATCAGAAAATTCATCAACTTTTGGAAGTTGAGTGGGGAAAGGATAGCAAAATAAATGTTTTGGTTATGAATCTCCAACGGCATCGCCCAAAAATCACTCAAAAAGCCTCGATACCCTTAAGAGCTTATTCCATTACACTATGTCGTTTCTGAATTCAGACGTCCTTCGAAGTTACTGCCGCAGACGCTTGTTATTCCACTACACAAATTTGTCTACTTTTCAGAAGCCTATAGCGTTCTGAATGTTATTCCACTAGTCTGAATTCAGATTCTGTGGCTCTCTGGCGTCTTCATTCAGACAAATGGAATAAGCTCTTTATTCGCCTCATACGAACAACGACGGACAGTATTGGGGTGATGTTATTCTAAGATACTACACATCATCCATACTCTAATAAAAAAAAACCTTAAACATGTTAAAAACCCAACAAAAACATAGAAACCAAAAGTGACGTCCGCGGTACAAACAATTGAAACAAATGAGATGGAATCGAGCTATTTTAGTCGACGCCATTAGTTACTAGATCTCCGTAATCCGAATGCATTACTCGGTTGTCACAATAAATGATATTATCTCTATTGTAGCTGTGTAGTGTTGGCTCAGAAAAGCAATACCCCATTTCTTCTAAGGGTGTTTGTCAATAATAATAATCCCAATACTCGCGGCCATAAATACCAAAAAGGGGTAGCCAGAGCTTCAAAGCTAGAAACACCTCAGTCACATTTATTTATTGGGGACAAGATGGTAGAAATAAAGCATCGTTGGTGATGGGTCTCCAACCGCATCGTTCAAAAACCACTTAAAAAGCACCATACCGTTAGTCGCCTCTTACGACGACCGTAGGTAGAAAGGGGTAGTGACATTCTAAGCCGATACTACACGGCATAATTATTGAAGTAGTTATAAACGTATAAATCGATATTATAAAATCTGACATTTTGGTAACCCCACGCACATAAAAGGCAAACGATACGATAATTTGATTTGCCAAGTAATATGTTTGCTGACTAATTAGGTAGGTAAATGATGTTTGATGTACCAAATTGGCGAAATACTATTTGATAGACAAACATCTGTATCTTAATATAAATTGTATTGATCTACTTATTTTTAAAGGGATTCCCAAATAATGTAAGAATATATTATATTTACTTTCATATGTAGCAAGCTGTGTAGTGTCGGCATAGAATAGCACTACCCCATTTCTTCCGGTGGGTGTACGTAAGAGGCGACTAACGGTATTGGGGCTTTTAGGGGATTTTTGGGCGATGCGGTTGGAGACCCATCACCAACAACCTTTATTTTACCATCTTTTCCCCACTCAGCTTTCCAAAATTGGCTGGGGAATTTCGAATTCCTTAGCTCTGGCTACCCCTTCTAGGGATTTATAGCCGTGAGTATATGTATGTATGTTACTTTCATATCATTGAGCTGAGCGAGACCTAGTAGAGCGACGCTCTTATATGCAGGTGGGCCACTTGTTTGTGATCAAACTCCTCTGGAACCGAATTTGGTTGAAATCAACCGATTTTAACCAAATTTGGCGCAGTGATCAAGTGGACATTGAAAGTCAAGCAACAAGTGTAGTATGGGGTCGCAGGTCGTAATCGAATCAACCATTGAGAAATAATCACCGAAAAACTATTTTTCCATTCAAGTCAATAGAGTCATAGTGTAGTGTCGGCATAGAATAGCACTACCCCATTTCTTCCGGTGGGTGTACGTAAGAGGTGACTAACGGTATTGGGGCTTTTAGGGGATTTTTGGGCGATGCGGTTGGAGACCCATCACCAAAAACCTTTATTTTACCATCTTTTCCCCACTCAGCTTTCCAAAATTGGCTGGGGAATTTCGAATTCCTTAGCTCTGGCTACCCCTTCTAGAGATTTATAGCCGTGAGTATATGTATGTATGTTACTTTCATATCATTGAGCTGAGCGAGACCAAGTAGAGCGACGCTCTTATATGCAGGTGGGCCACTTGTTTGTGATCAAACTCCTCTGGAACCGAATTTGGTTGAAATCAACCGATTTTAACCAAATTTGGCGCAGTGATCAAGTGGACATTGAAAGTCAAGCAACAAGTGTAGTATGGGGTCGCAGGTCGTAATCGAATCAACCATTGAGAAATAATCACCGAAAAACTATTTTTCCATTCAAGTCAATAGAGTCATAGTGTAGTGTCGGCATAGAATAGCACTACCCCATTTCTTCCGGTGGGTGTACGTAAGAGGCGACTAACGGTATTGGGGCTTTTTATTGGATTTTTGGGCGATGTGGTTGGAGACCCATCAGCAAAAACCTTTATTTTTACCATCTTTTCCCCACTCAACTTCCAAAAGTGGCTGAGGAATTTATTATTACTTAGCTCTGGCTACCCCTTCTAGGGAAATATAGTCGTGAGTATATGTATGTACCGATACAAAGATAGTAAAAAGACTGAGGTTACCTAACTCGCTCAGCTCAATTAATCTCAATTGCTATTTGCATTGAAGTCCTTGCAACTTAGTATAATATTTGTTTGCACTTACGTTGGCTGGATGCAATGGTGGACACTAAAAGAAGAACTGACAGCATTATCCTCACCGATAACTGCATTGTGTCTGAAACAAGAGATATATAAGAAAATAAGTGGATCGGGCCCAGCTTGATTTTTATGTAACTATAACCACTAAGGCTGCACACGCGACGGAAGCTTAAAAATGGAGTAACTTCCCCCGTTTTCCCAAATTTTCCCAAAATTCCCTTTCACTACTCTGCTGAAATAACCTGCCTAGGAGTATGAAGAATAATTCTACCAAGTTTCGTTAAAATCTGTCGAGTAGTTTTTGTTTCCATAAAGAACATACAAACCGACAGACAGACAGACAAACAGACGGACAGACAGACAGACAGACAAACAGACGGACAGACAGACAGACAAAAAATTTACCGATTGCATTTTTTGCATCAGTATCGATCACTTATCATCCCCTAATAGTTATTTTGAAAATATATTTAATGTACAGAATTGACCTTTCTATAGATTTATTATAAGTATAGATAATACTTTTAAATTTGGAAAAAGACATGGTTAAATGATAATCGTAGATTACGGGACAGGTTGATTACTGATTTTGTATTCAACATTTCGAGACAATGTCTGCTGTGTAGCGTCGGCTTAGAATAGCACTACCCCATTTTTCCCATGGATGACTCTAAGAGACGCCTAAGGTTATAGCGGCCATTTAAGTTATTTTTGGGCGATGCGGTTGAAAACCCGTCAGTAAAAACATTTATTTTACAATCTTTTCCCCACTTAACTTCCAAAAGTAGCTGAAGAATTTTCTGGTTCTGTAGCTCTGCCTACCCTTTACCCTTTTGAGGGATTTGTTGCCGTCAGTATATGTATGTATGTTCAGATAAGCACCGACTTCACAGCTGACTTTTTATGAATTTCTCAGTCATCTAGTTTGGTCTCAGTCTTGGTTATTTTGTTTGAGCAATTTAACGTTTCTGAACGCTTATTTATTGATGATAAATAGGTTAGTACATACATACATACATTTACTCACGGCTATAAATCCCTAGAAGGGGTAGCCAGAGATAAGGAATTAGAAATTCCTCAGCCACTTTTGGAAAGTTTAGTGGGGAAAAGATGGTAAAATAAAGGTTGTTGGTGATGGGTCTCCAACCTCATCGCCCAAAAATCCCTTAAAAGCCCCAATACTGTTAGTCGCCTCTTACGTACACCCACCGGAAGAAATGGGGTAGTGCTATTCTCAGCCGACACTACACAGCACTTATTATTATGAGTATTCGTATGTTTGTATTGTATTTTAATAAGAAAATTATATCAAATTACACAGTCATAGTACAACTTTCATTACAACATACTCTTAAGTGGCATACGAGATATATAGAGCCGATGTGGATGGTGTGTATTAGTAGATGACGGCCGCATAAGAGGTTTAAAAACCGAATCGAAAACATTCTTATGAAAGCGAAAATCCGTTGTGAAAAGAATAAAAGAGCATGTATGAGACGAATGATGAATGTGACAGAATGAAGAAAGATTTGTCACGATCGATCGGTACAAAATGGCGATCGATAGCCTCAGCCTCAGCTAACCCCAATGGGAAAAAAAGGGCGTGAGTATAAGTAAGTAACACACTGTAAAACTCGTCAGATTAAATCATGATTAAATACGCTAGTTCAGGTAAATATAACCATAACTTCACGCACCTGCTGCGTAGTGTCGGCTTAGAATAGCACTACCCCATTTCTTCCGGTGGGTGTACGTAAGAGACGACTAACAGTATTGGGGCTTTTGAGGGATTTTTGGGCGATGCGGTTGGAGACCCATCACTAACAACCTTAATCTCACCATCTTTTCCCCACTCAACTTTCCAAAAGTGGCTGAGGAATTTCTAATTCCTTAGCTCTGGCTACCCCTTCTAGGGATTTATAGCCGTGAGTATATGCGTGAGTCCTAAGATGTTTTATAAATGATCATATATTTTTTCAGCTGTCAAGCAACTTCGCATTTTGATTGACTTAATAGGTAAAACGTGAGTAACGTGCGTGCTCCTTACCTAATTCGGTGCGAGAAAATAATATTTTATTATTTATATTGACCTCAAACCTTTATCAGGGTTCCGTTAATGTTTTTGTTCATGAAAACCTCATGTGGGGATTATTACTAATAAATAAAGGGAAGAAAAATTATGTGAAAAATTCGGAGGTAGGGAACGAACTACCGTCGTTTGCAATAGAATCCAACAATCATGTAAACAAACCATATTGTCACGATTACTCCGTAATCACATACATTTGACGATCAATTATAAACATAGTCTGATTTCAACGAACGCACCATTGTTTTCACATTATCTTCAACACGATTCAACTTGTATTTATAAGTTTAATTTGTTAAAACATTTGCAACGTAAAAAATTCGAAGTATTTGACAAGCTGTCATCTTAGTTTTTTACTCATCGAACTCTATAAGTCATTGAAAAGTTAGTGTTGTTCGTAATCTGAAGTTATCTTTTACTTTTAATTTAATAAATTATTTTAATTTAATATTATTTGAATACAATAATATTTTTTTTTCAAGAGCTTAATATAATTAACCAAAACGGATGTATCCTACCTAAGCCATAAAAATAATGGTAAGTTTTTAAAAATTGACAGGTGGCCATTTTGTTAGAATTGTCATTCACAGTCATTCACTGTTCTGTGGGTTCGCTGTGCATTAGCGTTTTCTGTTTCCGATTTCTACGACTTAGCATTCTCATTTTGGACTTTTGTTTTGCTTTAAGATTTGGCTGGACATATTTTTCTTGGAACGACGACCTTTACACGCCATCACTGACTTTAATATAGCATACGATTGGTATTTTCTATCAAGGAGTAATCAGGAGATAAGAATGATTTAGATCTATTACCTACAACTAATCAGTTTTATTTTATAGTCTATGGCTTCTTTATTTAATCTATTTAGTCAGTTTTATTTTAGTACCTATCCTATTGTGGGCCATAGTCTATGGCTTATATATTTAATCTATTTAGTCAGTTTTATTTTAGTACCTATCCTACTATGGGCCATAGTCTATTACTTAAAATTAAAATAATTAGAATAATAATAATAAGCATAAACGTTCACGCCGAATATCCCCGAAGGGGTTGGCAGAGGTACTAATACTTCTGAACATCACGTGACTTTGTCACCTGGTGTTCAGAGTACCCACGTTTTGCATGGACAGTGTACTCACGTGATAGGGGGCAGGCACAGGGACAGAAAAATAAATTTAATTAAAATTAAATTAGAACACTATGACATCACTATGGGCATAAACAATACGCTGTCAATGTCAGTCCGCCATATTTGTTTACATGATTGTTGGATTCTATTGCAAATTACTTTACTTAAAAGTGTAATAAAAAGAAACAAAGGATAGAAGAATTTCGCACTGGCAGCCATTGACACGGTAGCTCAATTGGCAGAGCGACGGGGGCGTATACCCGAGGTCGCAGGTTCGATCCCCGCCTGTGTCGAAAATTTGCTTTCCTTTATTTATTAGTTATAACCCTATTTATTATATGGGTTTTCATGTCTACCCGTCTATCGCTATGCCGTTTTTCATTAACTATGCCATAATTAGTATTTTTTCAGATGACATATTTGCAACCTTATACGGGTGTATATATAGAGGGTTCTATGCAGCTAAAAAATGGAATGACTACAAAATTTTAATGTTATAAAAACATACATACTGACGGCTAAAACTCCTAGAAAGGGGTAGGCAGAGCTTCGTAATTAAAATACCTCAACCACTTTTCGAAGTTAAGTGGGGAAAGGGTCGTAAATAAAGGTTGTTGGTGAAGTTGATGGAAAAAGTAGCATAATGAAGGATAATTAAAAAGCTTCTGAACTTCACTTGACATTTCAGTCACCAGGTTTCTCGCTGAAAGCGCATTCACGTAACAGGGACCGAGATTATTCTTTTAAAAACCCTACTTTTGTCTTAACAAGAATTCATACCGAGATCTTATAGAATTTGTTATTTTAAACACAACAAAGAAATTTTGACCATCCCTTCTAGTTTATTTCTAAAATCTGATTTTTGATCCGGAAACTAAGCGTAAACCCTTATGAACAAACAAACTCAAACTGAAACGTTCACGACGTATATCTCCAAAGGGGTTGGCAAAGGTACTAATACTTTTGAACATCACGTGACAATTAAAATATAACTATGGATGTATTTAGACAATACCTCTATGGTTATAACTTCTAAACAAAACTGTTTTAGATTTTGGCCAAAATATAGGTGATAGAGCTTTGATTTAAGTACTAGAATGCTTAAAATCTATTATTATTATTTCTACTACGGCACTACTCGGCAAATGTAGAAAAAATAATACATACATAAATACATATACTCACGGCTATAAATCCCTAAAAGAAGTAGCCAGAGCTGAGAAATTAGAAATTTCTCAGCCACTTTTAGAAGTTGAGTGGGGAAAAGATGGTAGAATAAAGGTTGTTGGTGATGGGTGTCCAACCGCATCGCCCAAAAATCCCTTAAAAAGCCCCAATACCGTTAGTCGCCTCTTACGTACACCCACCGGTAGAAATGGGGTAGTGTTATTCTAAGCTGACACTACACAGCTAAAATAATCCATACTCATATTATAAATGTCAAAGTAACTATGTCTTACTGTCTGCTACGCTTTCACATCTGAACCCCC
This sequence comes from Bedellia somnulentella, assembly GCA_963576735.1. NCBI lineage: Eukaryota > Metazoa > Arthropoda > Insecta > Lepidoptera > Bedelliidae > Bedellia > Bedellia somnulentella. The sequence goes on along the minus strand of OY755187.1, from coordinate 1,943,653 downwards.
GGACTTAGGCTATTTTTTCTGCTGAAAAATGTCTGAAAGGAGTTGGAATAGGGGATGAAAGACAGTATGGAAATTTTCTTATAAAAATGGTTGGTTTTATGAGCTTTGTGACCACTGTATAAAATATTTTAAGAAGAATGTGAAATAGGGGTGTGAATTTTTAAATTGTTAAAATTAGTCTTGACATTTTAGAAATAAGTTGAAAAAACAAACGGAAAGATAAAAACTATCGAAAAACGATTTTGTTTTATTATGATGGTGCATGTGTATTCATTTATAAAGGTGGTTCTTATAATTCCAAAACTAAATTTATATATTCACAAATTTATTTTTTTCATAAATACCATCAAAAGATTACAAGGGACTCAATTATTAAAACTTATTTTAATTGCTCCCTTATATTCCGATCCGATTTATAACGATCCCCTTTAACAAATTTTAAGTGACTAAGAAAAGAACGGACGAAATTAATTCGTTTCACCTACGCAACATACATACATACATACATATACTCACGCCATTATTTACCATTGGGGTAGGCAGAAACTATTGATCACTGTTAAATACTTTATCGGTTCTACGGTTTGCCATGCACATCTCTAGTTTAAAAATAGCTTAGCAATAAGGACATCTCTATTATCTGTCTAGATGGTCTGTGGTGAAAAATAAAATGAAGAATACGTGCCTCAATAATGTTTTATTTAAAATCTATCAGCAGAGCGTGGTTCCCTCTATTATTTGGACATTCAAATGACTTGTGTCCGAGTTTGTGGCAATTGTAGCACGTAATAAAACATGTCCCATCAACACTATCATTTCCTTTTTCTTTTAGTTTAAGTTCAGCATCATAAAGTTTTGATTTCACCAAATCCATTTTCAAATCATCTATTGATTCTATTGTCGCGATGACTATGTCATATTCACTGGGTAAAGTTAAAAGCAAGTGGCATATTTTATCATCTTCCTCCATTTTACAACCACATGACTCCAATTCATTTATCACGGCATCGAAGTTTTGAATGTGTTCTTGCATTTTTCCGTTACTCGTATATTTCATGGACAGCAATTTCTTTTTTAAAATTAATCTTTTAAAAGAACTTTTTCTTTCCAAAATATTTTCTAATTTTTGCATCATTTCCGCAGCAGTTCTACACATTTTTAGAGATTCAAGATGGCTATCGTTCACGCAAGAAACGATGAGCGACTTTGCTTTGGCATCGCTACTTTTTTCTTGTTCAGAGGTTACAGTATTTAATAAAACAAGACCTTTTTCCTCCAATATTAATTTCATACGGAATTTCCAGTTAGAAAAACTAATTCCTTCTTGAGTTTCAGTTCTCATTGGCCCGACCACATCACTGTGTATCAATTCTCCAACTTGTTTTGTTTCTCTTCTCAGAATAGGCTTGAATGGTAGTCTAGTACTTTTATTTCTCATGCAAGCATCACACATATCTTCACTACAAGGCAAGTTCATCAATTTCAAGCTTTTTCTGTTCAAGTGGCCAAGCCGTTCATGCCATATATTATTACTTACATTTGCTTTGTTGCAGTTTTCAATATTTTTATATTTAATCATTTCAAACTTCAATACATATAATTTTCCAATTTTTTCTCCAAATATTTTGTTACTTCCTTTGAATATTTTCAATTTTCCTTCTTTAAATAGTATGTCATAACCTTATTTATTATTTTCTTTTCACTTTTCTACACATTTTAGATCAATAACCACGCTCTGCTGCGGAAATGATGCAAAAACAACCTTAATAACAATAACACATCAATAACCTTTTTGGAAATTAAGTCTTTAATGAAATGAGTTTTGATGTCAATGTGTTTTGTCCGTTTACTATTTCAAGTAAAAGATTTTGGCTCACCTAAAAATTTTCTTGGAATGGAGATAGAAAGAGTAGAAAATAGCATGAAAATAACTCAGAAAAGACAGATAGATAAAATGCTTGAAAAATTTAATATGACTCAGTGCAATGGAACATTAACACCGCTTACTAAAGGATATCAGTTTGATAATACAGAAGATATACTAGAAAACATTCCATACCGACAATTGATTGGGAGTCTACTATATGTATCAACTACCTCTAGACCAGACATATCATTCTCAACAGCATATCTAAGCCAATACTTGGAAAAACCAAGTCAAAGCCTATGGATTCAAGCCAAAAGAATCTTAAGATATTTAAAAGCTACAGCGGATCAAGGACTTGTATATGAAAGAGGAAACAAAGAATGTTTGGAAACATATTCAGATTCTGACTGGGCCGGTAACAGTACTGATAGAAAAAGTGTTTCTGGAAGTGTTACAATGTATAATGGGAATGTTGTCTCATGGTTCTCCCGAAAGCAACCATGTGTAGCTCTTTCAACGGTCGAAGCTGAATATGTGGCAGCGGCAACTAGTGTTTGTGAACTCCTTTATGTGAAAGGACTTTATTGTGACTTTAATGGACAGAACAGTGAAGTGAAGTGTGTGCTCTATATGGACAATAAAGGTGCAATTCAACTAGCCAAATCTTTTGAAAATAGTAAACGGACAAAACACATTGACATCAAAACTCATTTCATTAAAGACTTAATTTCCAAAAAGGTTATTGATGTGGATTACATTTGTTCAAATGAAAACTTGGCAGACTTGTTTACCAAAACCCTATGTAAGGATAAGCTAAATTCATTAAAAAATTACTTAAACATTTTCTGATTTGCTAAAACTAGAAAAATTACTCTAAAACTTGTTTTTACTGTATTTTACTGTGTGTTTTTTCTTTAAAATTGTTTTTAATTTTTTTTTGTGTCTTAGTTTTAATTTTTAAATTGTAATGAGTATGGGGTATGTATGGCAAATTTTTTTTTGTTAATTTAAGCTCATAAGCTATGCTCTTAAGCGATCTCAAGTCAGGTCAGACTTTCAATCGAGGGTGGATGTTAAATACTTTATCGGTTCTACGGTTTGCCATGCACATCTCTAGTTTAAAAATAGCTTAGCAATAAGGACATCTCTATTATCTGTCTAGATGGTCTGTGGTGAAAAATAAAATGAAGAATACGTGCCTCAATAATGTTTTATTTAAAATCTATCAATCACCACTTTTTACGATCCTGGCAAACTTGTCTAGCTTTGTTTACATCCATCAATCTTTTTATACATGCTCTTTTAGTTGTCATGCTTTGGACGCCTGCCTTTTTGAGCCCAATCTTTTTGGTCCAATGTGTCCTCCGTGGTCGTCCTCTAATAATATTAATTATATTTAACTTAAATTACTCTCTACATTCGCTCAATAAATCTCTTTTACCAATTTACTATCATCCATCCTCTCTATGTGCCTAAACCATTTTAAAAATATTTATTCTGTCTTTTTTAAAATATCATCTGTCACACCACACTTTTCACAAGTCACACTATTTCTCACTATATTAATTTCGCACATTTGTTAATCCACGACACGATAGGAATATCACACTATCTATAGAGACAGTTACCTTTTCACCATATGAAGGCAGATGTCTGGTATCAGTTTATATAAAGTTCATACAAGTTTTTTTTAATTAATTGTTTTTTAGGTAATATAATTTTGGTGTTAGTTTAATGTCTGTGTTTCGTAATGTTTATGTTGTTTTGATTTGTGTATATTATTATTTTTAGTTTGTTTCATCACGAGCAGAATGAAGCATTTTCTTTCTTTCTTTATAGGAAGATATTGGATAGTGCTTGGCTTAAATAACAGAATTCATTATTTAATAAAATCATAGCACCAAAATAGACATATTCATAATTTATGAAATTTCACCAAAGTATGTAACAAAAACCACTATTTTTAAATAAATTTACTGTAATAATTAATTAATTGACTTTTTTTCATCTTTAATATAATAGTCTAAAATTTATTATACTTATTTAATAGTTTTCTCTATAAAGTAAATTTTATGTTAAGGGGACTTTTCAATATTGAAAGAATTCTCATTCGTGGTGCCTAATTTTCAACGTTAATAAAAACACTTTCACTGAAGGGTTAAAAATATTAAAATAAACAGTACTAAACTCACCGTTTCTCTGCCCACCTGTTGCTGACAATGCGGCGCTGCTGTGCGAGCACTGCCTTATATAGGGCGCCCGTCAGATTTACCAAAGCTTCTCAAACTGTCACGGAATATATTGAATGACGTGCTTTTTATGGATCTTTTTGAAAAATGTTTATATTTTTATAAACTATTTTATTTTATTTGTTGAGGATGACAATATATATTCAGAGTTATCCTCCTCCTTTTTGAAGTCGATTAATAATTTTTTATCGTAATGATTAATATGGTATTGCTTTTTGGTGTTTATGTTTTAATGGATTTTATGAAATTTAACTTGTTTACTCAAATAAGCATTTTGAGCTGATATGTAGCAAATAAAGTTTTTATTTTATATTTGTTATTTTTTTTATATTTAGTAAAGATTTTAATAAATTAAACTGTAGGCTTACCCTGATCTTAAATAAAAATTTTACTTCTAAAACTTAAGAGATGAAACGAAATAAAGAACTGCATGGTGGCTGGTGGTGGGTGAAATAAACATTTACAATTAATAATCTACAACGCCCAGATATCTTTAGAAAAACATATTTAAAAAAAAAAAAATTTTACCCTGTCAAGTGATTGCGAACATTTTGTTCAAATCCAGATCACACACTTCTCCATAAAACTGATTAATTTTCTATAGACAATTTATATAAATATCCATATTTTCCTTATTAATCCCCATTTTAATTATTATTCTCTTTGTACATTTTCTTTTTGTTTGAATAATAAGATAGAAGATGTAAATATTGCATAAGCACTGTTACTTTAAGTCTCTTGGAAGGTAATACAGGTATAACCCAGTACAGCATCAATGTCACTATGTACTGAACTTATATTAATTTGTTACTTTTACTGTATTCATTGTAAACAATTGTATCTTCGTACCAAATAAATATTTCTTATTTTTTTTTTATTAACTCATAGGCACAGATACATACTCCTCATAAATGTAAACGAAAATAAACTCACGCCAATAGTCCGCCTGAGGGTAGGCAGAGATCAATCGCCACTCTGTACGATCCTGGCAAACCTCTCGAGTTTTGACTATCTTTTTAAGTCTTGCCTGACATGCCGTTTGGTTCTGTAAACTATAGACGCCTGCCATTTTTAGTACAGTCTCTATTTGATCAAAATTTGTCTCCAGTGGTAGTTCTCTACTACCATTACCATCCATGTATTTTATATACTTTATCTATACTGTGCTTATTATAGCTGTGTAGTGTCGGCTTAGAATAGCACTACCCCATTTCTTTCGGTGGGTGTACGTAAGAGGCGACTAACGGTATTGGGGCTTTTAAGGGATTTTTGGGCGATGCGGTTGGAGATCCATCACCAACACTTTTACTTTACCATCTTTTCCCCACTCAACTTCCAAAAGTAGCTGAGGAATTTCTAATTCCTTAGCTCTGGCTACTCCTTCTCGGGATTTATAACCGTGAGTATATGTATGCATGTTTATCTATACTCTCTTTCACTTATTTACTTTCATCCGTCCTAATTACTTATTTTAACTCAAAACTCAAACGTTGACGCCGAATATCCCTGAAGGGGTTGGCAGAGGTACTAATACTTCGGAACATGACGTGACATTGTCACCTGGTGTTCAGAGTTCCCATGTTCTGCTTGGACAGTGTACTCACGTGATAGGGGTCAGACCTATCGCCGTTTTATACGAATACACTGTCACATGACTAAGTCTAACTCGTGTGGGTGTGTACAATGTGGATTTTTTCAAGATGTTTTCCCTCACTATTGACAACCATTATAAATTATCCAACACGTATGTCCTTAGAAAAGACAAATTGGTCTCGATATTTGAAGCCTCATCGTTTGTACGATAAGCGGTGTTCTACCAACAGAGCTGTCGATGTTGTTTCTTAAATAAAATAGCCTTTATTTCCCACATTGCCACATTATACATACATACATATACTCACGGCTATAAATCCCTAGAAGGGGTAGCCAGAGCTAAGGAATTAGAAATTACTCAGCCACTTTTGGAAGTTGAGTGCGGAAAGATGGTAGAATAAAGGTTGTTGGTGATGAGTCTCCAACCGCATCGCCCAAAAATCCCTTAAAAGGCCCTACCGTTAGTCGCCTCTTACGTACACCCACCGGAAGAAATGGGGTAGTGCTATTCTATGCCGACACTACACAGCAGCCACATTTTAAATAAATAAAATATCCACTCTCATTTTAACGGTCCACGTCAACCGTTATTTTGTTTTTATTTAAGGATACTAATTGGATCTCCTATAATAATGTACGATTATAACAATAACGCACCAAATATGTTCCATGAAATTAATTGGGTTCCAACGTAGAGCAGTAAATATATATTTTTCCTTATCACAGTTTGAGAGCCACTGGTGCGGAGTTTGTGGAATCACGTTCGTTCAGTTTAAAGATAATTCATTTGTGCCCCCGCACTACCCTCGCTACCCCTCACTACCCCTCAATACCCTGCACCCTTGTGGCGTTTTACTCATCCTTTCTTATTTACACTTTACTTTTAAATCACTAATGTTGAAAGGTATGGGAGGTTCATATGTTTAGGTCTAACATAGAATTGTGTCACCTATAAAGCTTGAAGCTACATAAATACATACATATACTCACGGACCTCGGAGGACACATTTGGATCAAATAGAAAATGTACTCAAAAAGGCAGGTGTCCGCAGTACGAAGAATAAAAGAGCGTGTATGAAAAGATTGATGGATGTGAATGAAGCTAGAGAGGTTTGCCAGGATCGTACGAAGTGGCGATCGATAGTCTCTGCCTACCCCAATGGGAACTAACGGCGTGAGTATATGTATGTATGTATGTATATATATACTCACGTCTATAAATCCCAAAAAGGGGTAGCCAGAGCTTTAGAGCTAGAAACTCCTCAGCCACATTTAGAAATTGGTAGGGAATAGGATGGTAGAAATAAAGTATCGTTGGTAATGGGTCTCCAACCGCATCGCCCAAAAACCACTTAAAAAAGCTTCATACCCTTAGTTGCCTCTTACGACACACATGGGTAACCAGCATTAGACGGCATTAATATTAGTTTGTAAATTTAATCTAAACGTTGTTTACGATGGTTTAGTAGTAAATTATACAGTAAAACAAATTATTTCAATGATCATAAATGTTTTGAAGAAATAAGATTTTTGCTGTGTAGTGTCGGCTTAGAATAGCACTACCCCATTTCTTCCGTTGGGTGTACGTAAGAGGCGACTAACAGTATTGAGACTTTTAAGGGATTTTTGGACGATGCGGCTGGAGACCCATCATTAACAACCTTTACTTTACCATCCTTTCCCTACTCACATTTCCAAAAGTGGCTGAGGAATTTCTAATTCCTTAGCTCTGGCTACCCCTTCTAGGGATTTATAGCCGTGAGTATATGTATGTATGTATGTATGTTAACTTTCCAAAAGTGGCTGAGGAATTTCTGATTCCTTAGCTCTGGCTACCCCATCTAGGGATGTATAGCCGTGAGTATATGTATGCATGTATGTAAATAAGATATTGCCGTCATAGGTTTATAAATATGTTCTTGTGTGTCTCTCATCAAGCAGCTGACTTAAGATGTCGAGAAGCTCTGGTTACTCCTTTTTGGATTTGAGTCATGCGTATAGGTGTGTTGGTTTTTATAATGTTACTAAACTGGCAAACGTTGTTTTACCATATAAATTATTTCTATTAAAGGACGATGGGAAAAAACGTCCCCACCATCCAACAGATTTCAAACAAGTGTCATTTGAAGCATCTATTAGAATAGAGAACTTTTTACTATGGCGACATATTTCAAATGCTTGGGGTTTAGATTTTATTATATATTCTTCTTTTTTACTTACACATATAATAAAATATTTTTGTTTAAAAATAAATACATTTGTGCCGAAAAGTTATTTTTTATTATAAAAAAACCCAAACGTTTTTGCAATTAACACAATGAATCCCAATGAACAAATTGACACATATCCCATGACTGTTGTAGGGTGGGGACGGGGTTCATACAAAATCCCCCGGTCCTTTCAAGTCTATATAATAAAAATAAAATGTTTGGGTTGGACAACCCTCACTTAGGAGTATAAGAGATAGTTGCAAAACTATTCTCAGACCTACTAAATGTGTATGCGAAAATTAAATTATTTCGATCAGCCGTTTCAGAGCAGTTTCGTGATAAACACTGTGACACGTGTATTTTACATACATACATACATACTCACGGCTGTAAATCCCTTAACAGGGTAGCCAGAGCTTTGGAATGAAAAATTCCTCAGCCACTTTTGGAAGTTGATTGGGGAAAAGATGGTAATAATAAATGTTTTTGGTGACGGGTCTCCAACCACATCGCCCAATAATCACTTAATAAGCCTCTATACCCTTAATCGCCTCTTACGATCACCCACGGGTAGAAATGGGGTAGTGTTATTCTAAGCCGACACTACACGGCTTATGTATATTTATATAAAAATGTGTATTTTATTTATATTAAAAAAAAGAAGATTTAGAAAACTACAAACATACAATGGGTAGCCAGAGCTTCAGAATGAAAAAATCCTCAGCCACTTTTGGAAGTTGAGTGGAGAAGATAGAAGATAATGAAATAAAGTTTTTTGGTGATGGGTCTCCAACCGCATCGCCGAGAAATCAACTTAAAAACCCCGGTACCCCGGAAGAAATGGGGTAGTGCTATTCCAAACCGACACTATACAGTATCAACAGTACTTTCATAAAACACGTGACTATTATTAAATTATTTTAAACTGACGGTTTTAAAATCAATCCTGAAACTAGTTTATCTATCGGTGAGTGACTCATAAGAGCTTTCGCAGTAACCTAAGTTAAAGTGAACTAACGTATTTGCATACGAACTAACTCAATTTCCCGTCGAACTCCAGTATAACCTGACCTGTTCAATGTATAGAGGCTGTATTCAACGACAGACCATTGATAACTGGTAGTTTGTTTATCTGTGCAAATTTTCTTATTGACCCTTAACTTTGAAAATTATCTTTGTTACGCTTCCTTTTGAATATGCTCACGGCGTATATCCCTGAAGAGGTTTGTAGAGGTACCAATACCTTTGAACATCACGTGACATTGTCACCAGTAACCACGGTTTTGCTTGGACAGTGTACTCACGTGACCTATCACCCCCTAGGGCAGGCAATTTATTATTTTAAAGCTTTGACTACCCGATGTATGTAGGCTTCCATTATTTAAGTTGTTCTTTGGTATTTTGCGTTCGAAATCGATCAATGTTTTTACAAATGGCAATTTTTGTCTACTTAATCAATTATTAAAACTTTATCTTTATAATAATCACCCTTATCTTGAAGATTTCCATTTTAAGCCATATAGCCCGTCGTTGCCCTGCCTTGATCCTTTCACGACGTCCGGGGCCGGGTGGATAGGTGACTAGCTTTTTGATCCGGGGGCTGCAAGTTCGTTTCCCGCCAAGACCAACATTTATTATTAAGCATTAATGATTGTTTCTAGTCTTGGATGTTATTTATATGTGTGTGTGTGTGTGTTATTTAATATTAAATATATCGCGGAGTTAGTGTCTCATAATACAAATTATACTTAGTTTGGGGCTAACTTTATCTGTGTATAATATGTCCGTATTAATATTCATTTATTTTAAAGTTGTCTACGAATTTTTCGTAGAGTTCAGCAAAATATTCGTAGTTTTATTTTCGTAGTCTTTTTGTTATTAATTTGATTATTTTATAATGGCATATTTTCATTTAAACTAAGTGCCCTGCCTCACCGAGACGCCATGCCATGGCCACGTCGTTGGCTACGGCGTCGTAGGCTTCTTTCGGATGCCAAACGGAGTAGCCAGTTCCTTATTCTTATTACTTACTAGTGGATCGTCCCAGCTTCGCACGGGTAGCGTTGTTTTTTAAATATCTGAGGCTTCTTTCTTCACTCACTGCTCAAGCATTGTGAAATTCAGCGCAATGTTTTCAATTTATTAAATTTTTAGCACTCCCTAAACAGTGTAGTTTGGTGATATTGAATGCGCTTTATCGAACGGTTCAGTATTTCCGTTTAATAGCAAATTTTGGAATAAAACGCTATGAAGTATTTATAACAGTCTAAAAAATAAATCATTACGTGATGTAGGATGCAACTACTGGCGCCATCTAGTATGTTATATGTAAATTAGTAAAGATTTGGTTTTGATCACGGGCGCGATGGCTTATTTTATGTATAATTTCGGTGTTTGTCTACCGATTTCTATGATTCTTTTTTTATTGAATAGGTAATAATTTTACCTTTTTTTAATTTGAGATGAGTGAAACGTTTACAAACGTAAGAGTAAACAAATATAATCAGAATGATCCGAACTGCTAAGCTATCAGGAATTACACGTGTTATTGTGAGTCAACCGTAAAAGATAGACATAAACTGTCGAAAATTTTTTTTTAGATAATTTTATGAAGAATATTTCCGTTATACATGATTTTTATGTAAGTTTAACCATTAAGGCTGCACACGCGACGGAAGCTTAAAAAATGGAGTAAGTACTCCCGTTTTCCAAAAAATTCCCAAAATTCCCCTTTACTACTCTGCTGGAAAGTATACAATAACCTGCCCAGGAGTATGGAAAATAATTGTACCAAGTTTCGTTAAAATCCGTCGAGTAGTTTTTGTTTCCATAAGGAACATACAAACCGACAGACAGACAGACAGACAGACAGACAGACAGACAGACAAAAATTTTACTGATTGCATTTTTGGCATCAGTATCAATCCCTAATCACCACCTGATGGTTATTTTGAAAATATATTTCATGTACAGAATTGACCTCTCTACAGATTTATTATAAGTATAGATTAATTATTAAGTATTCACGTATCTCATACGTCTTTCGAACTGAGGTGAAACGGGTTGACTAGGTCATATCTACCTTTCCTTTTAGCGCACATCCATTTGTAACTTTACGTGTGATAATATAGTTAAAGCACAGGGGCGGATGCAGCCCTAAGTTTAGGTTGTGGGCATAGTTAGTCTGTATACATAGTTACTATCTAAAATTCATTTCAGGCAATAGGCTATTTGACTACGTTTTGAAAACTATCTTACGGTGTTGATTTGTTTATAAGTAGCCCTAAAAAAATATTTTTCTTTCTTAATTTTAGCTATTTTATTAAAAAATCGAAAAAGAAAACGCAACATTCAAATGTGCCGCGAAAACGCGACTTTAAGTAATATGGCGGCTGTAGCACAAATGACGTCAATTCCGCATTAAACGCCAATGAGCGAAGCGATACACAGTCTGTTTATGCGCGATCTACGTCATTATAGAAATAGCCAATCACGATCGATTTTAGTCACGTGACAGTTTGCATCAAAAATACTTATTTTAAAAGACGGATTTTAGTGAAATAATGCAATATTTTTATCTCGCATTATTACATATTGCTCCAAAAAAGAAATATCAAGACTAATGAAATAAAAGAAATGTATATTTTTATTACAGTCAAATAGCCTATTGATTCTGATTTTATGGTAATATAATCATTGGAAATAGTCAAACTTCCATAAATGTATCTAAGTAGTCAAACATATACTGGCAGTCCCAAAAAAGTGGTAGCCGGGGCTTCAGAATTAGGATTTCTCAGGAGGTTTTGGACGACGTTTAGTGGGTAAAACACCGGTTGACGTGCAAGCGACTAGTGTTCAAATCCCGGGTCGAGCCTACAACAATTTGTCTTTTCTAAAGACTTAAGTGTGGTTAACTTATCATGGTTGTTAACGGTGAGGGAAAATATCGTGAGGAAACCCACATGGCTGAGTTGTACTTAGTCATGTGACAGTGTATTCGTACAAAACGGCGATAGGCCTGCCCCCTATCACGTGAGTACACTGTCCATGCAAAACGTGGGTACCACCAGGTGACAAAGTCACGTTATGTTTAGAAGTATTAGTACCTCTGCCAACCCCCTCGGGGATATTCGGCGTGAACGTTTATGTTATGTTATGCTATGTTTTTGGAACTTGACTTGGGAAAAGAGAGTAAAATAAAGGTGGGTCCGCGGCCACATCGCTGAACAATCGCTTAAAAGGCCCCTACATCCGAAGTTCCCTTCTTCGACACCTGCAGAAAGAAATGGGTTGGCGCTGATCTAATCACAAACAGCTCGAATTGAACTCCAAACTAATAGGCTATTTGACTAATTTTTGAAAACTGTCTTACGGTGTTAATTTATTTATAAGGAGCCTTAAAAAATATTTTCCTGTCTTCATTTTAGGTATTTTATTAAAAAATCGAAAAAGAAAATGCAATATTCAAATGTGCCGCGAAAACGTGACTTTAAGTAATATGGCGGCTGTAGCACAAGTGACGTCAATTCCGCATTAAACAGCAATGAGCGAAGCGATACACAGTCAATTCAGGCGCAATCTACGTCATTATAGAAATAGCCAATCTCGGTCGTTTTTAGTCACGTGACAGTTGCATCAAAAATATTTATTTTAGAAGATGGATTTTAGTGAAATTTCGCAATATTTTTATTTCGCATTATTATATATTGCTCCAAAAAAGAAATATTAACAGAAATGAAATAAAAGAAATGTATATTTTTATTACAGTCAAATAGCCTATTGTGACAATATAAAAAGTTTTTTATGTCCCTCTGTCTGTTTATTCACGTGTCATAGCCAGCCATTTATTTCTGTATCAAATGCAATGACTTTTTAAAACTCAAACTTTCACGCCTTATATCCCCGAAGGGGTTGGCAATGATACTAATTCTTCTGAACATCACGTTACATAGTCGCCTTATTTTCAGAGTGCCCACGTTTTGCTTGGACAGTGTACTCACGTGATAGCCCATACGCTGTTTTGTAGGAAATTACGAATACACTGTCACATGACAAAATACAACTTTCCCATGTAGGTTTCCACACGTTTTTTCCCTCATCGTAAACAACCATGATAAATTAACCACATATATGACTTTCGAAAAGACAAATTGGTGCAAAAAAACCAAGCATTCGCGGTTTTCTTTTTTTCAAATTGAAATTTATTTCAACAAGAGTGTTGGTTCCCCTGGTGCCTATAGACCCTTACCTTCAAAATAACCCTCTCCATTGCCCTCTGGATGACTGTGAATGCTGTGATCCTTTTAAAGAGTATTTATTTTACAGAAGCATAGAAGTATAAAATTTTAGTACACTATATGCATTTAATTTCCTCTTCAAAATATTATTAATTTGTATAATTATTATTCAATACATATTCCATAATTTCCCATATCTATGCCTGGTGATACGAAACCGTTCACAGGAAAGCTGAGGCGCACTTGTACATTTTATATTTTCAAATCTTATCCGAGGCAAAGATTTAATACCGCTAGCATTATTTGAATGTTGATTGTTGCCATAATAGACCATTAAGTCTCGAGTTGATTAGTGAAGAAAGAAGAAGATAGTAAATATAATAACGAGAAGAAAGAAGAAGAAAAATATTATGTAAAAAAAACGAAATGCAAGTTAGAAGACTGTACAAAAACTAAAAACAAAACCTAGGCGTTTAAATAAAGAGCGCCACCTATAAAATGAAATGAAAAGCTCTATACTGTGTCTCTGTCGTTTAGCTACTCTGTTGACAGTAAAAGTACTATAATTGCTCAAGAGATAGCAGCACATGGGTTCTCTATACAGCGCACTAGTTTTTAAAGTACTTATCTAACCACCCAAAAGATGGCAGCACATAATTTATTTCTCTGAAGAGGTATTGTTTTTGATTGGACAATTTATAATGTAGATGGCGCTAACGTTTAGTCAAACAGTGTGGCATGAATCTTTGAACATATTTGCAAATAACTTTGTTTGAAACGTAAAGTGTCCAAAGAAGTGTGAAAATATTTGAAGTGATGTAGATTTCCGCTTTGTAGAGATTTCGTGGTATTGTCGTGATCGGACCATTTTAAATATGCAACGCAAATAAATATGCTGTGAATAGAAACAAAACAAATAAAAACCTATCTATTGTGTAGTAGTCACATCTCAGTCAACTAGTGAGATCACGCAATTAATTGGATGCCTAGTCAGTTTGTGAAACGCCAATTTTCAATTAAATAAAATTACACATATCATTTGATAAAGCTGTTTATTGTCGGCTTAGAATAGTACCACTACTCCATTTCTTCCCGTGGATGTTCATAAGACGCGACAAGGGGTAGTGGGGCTTTTTAAGCGATTTTGGGGCGATGCGGTTTGAGACCCATCACTAAAAATGTATATAACATTTTTTTCCCAATCAAATTCCAAAAGAATCAAAGGGATTCTTTGAAAACGTTTCGCTCCGCTCTTCTTCGCTCAACTCTGGGTTTGAATATATAAATACAACCCCTACCTAACCAATAATTTTGTAAAACATAAATTATTTTTGTTAATATATAAACGAAAATTAGCGCAAGTTAAAATTTTGAAAAGTAACATAAAATATAAAACAAAGTAAACCATACTCATCTTAATTACTATATACATACATATACTCACGGCTATAAATCCCTTAACGGGATAGCCAGGGCTTTGGAATGAGAAATTCCTCAGCCGCTTTTGGAAGTTGATTGGGGAGAAGATGGTTTAAATAAATGTTTTTGGTGACGGGTCTCCAACCACATCGCCCAAAATCACTTAAAAAGCCCCTATACCCTTAGTCGCCTCTTACGATCACCCACGGGTAGGAATGGGATAGTGTTATTCTAAGCCGACACTACACGGCTAGATTAATCACTAGTGCCTAACAACAATATGGATAACATATAGGGTGTACGATAACGTTCTTGAGTGTAAACGGTCAGCGGATGACTGACGCTGATGAGCAAGTTAATAAAGTGAAGGTATTTTCCAGGGCATTGCCTGAGTCTTCTTTGGTCTTGCTTGGCTCTGTATAGCAAGCACGAGCGCTATTTTATCGACACGATAACGGTTAGAATGAGATGGCAGTATACGATACTAAGTAAGTGCGTAAGAGATGACTGCTTTATCCCACGCGATAACTAGTTTAAACACCGCTCGTGCTTGCCCTTGATCCTCTAAGTACACTAGGAGGGTGCAAGGACCGGATGAGTTTCAGAGTGGCGGTCCACGCATGCCTCATCTCCTTTACACGTGAAGCTTTAATGAGGGCGCTATTGATGTCGCTGAAGAACCATCGCCAAACGTCCGTCCTTTATTTTGAAATTAATAATATCGATACATTTGTTTTTTTTGTCTTGTAAATCCGTCTCTCAATTCAGTTTGCAAAGTTTACATACATATACTCACGGCTATAAAGCCCAAGAAAGGGGTAGCCAGAGCTAAGGAATTAGAAATTCCTCAACCACTTTTGGAAGGTGCGTGGGGAATAGATGGTCAAATAAAGGTTCTTGGTGATGGGTCTCCAACCGCATCGACCAAAAATCCCTTAAAAGCCCCAATACCGTTAGTCACCTTTTACGTACACCCACCGGAAGAAATGAGGTAGTGCCATTCTAAGCCGACACTACACAGCAAAGTTTGCAAAGTTTCTTTTTTGTATTCATTAAATATTTTCATCCGATATCAAGTACAAAAATAACAAAAAAAAAATTGATTTAAAATGACAAATGGAAGGCCCAGAAGGAAATGGAGGGATGACCTGGACAAGTGCGACCCTGTAGTTCTGTACAGTTTCGACCAGGGATGTGTGGGAATGGGAGGCCAGTAGTGGGAAACAATTTTCGCTATAAAAGAAAAGTTACGAATTTTCAAAAACAGCTAAACTTTTATTATGTAGCGTGTAGCGACACACAAATGAAACGAAATGTTTAATAAATAAGCTGCTGATTATGTTAATTAAACCTATGATTTTTGATATTCTATTAATTAATAAACTGCAAAAATTAAGATCTTTGAAAGAACATTGAAGATCAAACACTATTTTGATAAAATAAAAATTATCTAGCTTTATTTCTTTTAATTTCAAGAATATATTGTTGAGAAACATGATTACTCGAAATGGTTTTGTAATAAGCATAACTTTGGAAAACAATGCATACCAAATTCGGGAATCGTTACCTACCATAATTAAAAACTATCCAGTGATCCTTAGACGGTGCGATAGGATGCGTTCTAGATGTATCCACTGGCCGCATCTAGGGCATCAGACTAGTGTTTTTAATTGAATTCGGCTAGACATAGAATAGTTGCTGTGTAGTGTCGGCTTAAAATAGCACTACCCCATTTCTTCCGGTGGGTGTACGTAAGAGGCGACTAACGGTATTGGGGCTTTTAAGGGATTTTTGGGCGATGAGGTTGGAGACCCATCACCAACAACCTTTATTTTACCATCTTTTCCCCTCTTAACTTTCCAAAAGTGGGTGAGGAATTTCTAATTCCTTAGCTCTGGCTACCCCATCTAGGGATTTATAGCCGTGAGTATATGTATGTATGTATGTATAGAATAGCTGTGGGGTCGGCTGAGAATAACCAATAAAGTAGTACTATCATCTCCCCGTGATTTTTGGGTGATGCGGTTGGCAGCACCAAAACCTTTGTTTTACAACCTTATCCCACCCAACTTCCAAAATCGGCTGAGGATTTTCTTATTCCGAAGCTCTGGCTACCCTTTCTAGGGATTTCTAGCCGTGAGTATATGGTATTTCTGTATGCTTAGAATAGCATAGAATATTTTTTAAGCAACATAACTATATCGATATATATTCAGAAAATGATATTTTTTTAATAGTGGACGTAAATCTATTGACTATCGAACAAAATTTGATACCGACTACTTTCACGACTCACTCAAAATGATACAATATTGAAATCTGAAAAAAATACCTAAGCTATTATTATTATTATTTCATACACACATATACTCACGGTATATAGCTGTGTAGTGTTGGCTTAGAATAGCACTACCCCATTTCTTCCGGTGGGTGTACGTAAGAGGCGACTAACGGACTTGGGGCTTTTTAAGGGATTTTTGGCCGATGCGGTTGGAGACCCATCACCAACAACCTTTATTCTACCATCTTTTCCCCACTCAACTTCCAAAAGTGGCTGAGGAATTTATAATTTTTCAGCTCTGGCTACCCGTTTTAGGGATTTATAGCCGTGAGTATATGTATGAATTATGTATATATCATATACATAATTCCATAAAAAGGGTAGCCAGAGCATTGAAACAGGAAATTCCTTAGCCACTTTTAGAGGTTGAGGGGGGAAATTATGGTAATAGAATAGAATAGAATAACTCTTAATTGCACATCAAACACAAATTTACAAAAATAATAATATGATCAAACAGTTTACAGTGAGGTACAATTGGCGGTCTTATCGCTTAAAGCGATCTCTTCCAGACAACCTTGGAATGGAAGGTGAGATCGATAAATTAATTATTTCGGTAGATGCACAAAATAAGGCCAAAAAAACATAACAATCTATTAAGCTCACTTAATACTAAAATAATATAGATATTTAACGAATATGAACACATACATATATAACTACATACTTTTATAAATACAAGCAATACAAATACCTAAATAAAATACACAAATACGTTTTAGAAATATAATTAATATATAACATAATAAACATAATAAGTAAATTGTTGGTGATAGGTCGTCCAAAAATCACTTTAAAAGCCCTTATACCCATAGTCGCCTCTTACCATCACCTACAGATAGAAATGGGGTGTGTTATTCTAAGCCGACACTCGATAACTTATTTATTTCATCAAAATTATGAAAGACTATTTGGCAAAAATATCACTCAACAAAAAAGGAGAATTTTTGCCTGAGTTACGAGTTACAACAAAAAAGACAGAGTCAAATGGATAAAGCTCAATTCATTTGATATTACGCAAGTCTCAGTTCAATATTTTTAGTAAAGAAATTACACGTAGTTATTAAAAAACTATGCTCAATTTAATTTATCATTAATTTATATTCATTTAACACACTATAAGCGACAATGAACATTTATACAAGGAGACAATTTCGTTCATAATATATTTACAAAGCAACCTTGATACAAACATTAACATAAAATTAAATTCATTATCATACAACCCCTTATTCCACGTAATTATAATGGATAATTTGAAAGTACCCCCTCTCCACGAACGCAAAAATAAGGTATGGGCGGAGTGCATATTAAACTAAATCATGAAACCAATTGCCGTCTCTTTCGTTTGTAGGAGCTTTAGGTAAGAATGGGTGGTGTTTTAATCACAGCTATCTCGTTCGCTCTTATGCGAAAGTTCGGTTGATCTCTTTTGCACGGATTCAGCCCTCATTAAGTTGAGGATAGACTGGTTTGTCCCACGTGAGACTCATTTTGTCAGTGTAGTGTCACCTTTATCCAAAGCACAATGGTAGCGCGCTGACAGTTTGACGTTTACTTCGGCGGGAATTTACGTGTTATTTTAAATTTAGAACTCTTTTAAGTTTTTTTTTCGAGTATTGTTTTTAGTGTCCAGCATTTTGTGTCATGTTAGCAGTTTACAGCTAAGTTGTTACAGAAGTAATAACTTTTTGGATTTTTTACCATTGTTGTGAATAGGTATGTAAATTTTATTTTTATTCTAGTAATTCCTCTATAATATATTTTCAATAGTGAAATATAAAACGTTTGTGACAATAAAAATAGGACCAAAAATCTTAAACAAAAAAAAAATATTTTACCTTTAGTTCGTTTAATTTTAATTTTGTTTATATCTCTTTTTTAGATTATACGGCTAGAGAAATATTTATTTAAATATAGGGCTGTTATGTTCTTCTTACCAAATTACTATACTATACCATAATAGTTTCAATTATATATAGCCAATTTTAGTAACACACAACTCAGAACTGAATCCCGTATAAAATACTCAATCATCCCTAGTTTTTCTTACCCCAGGGTGGGGGTTTTATTGTAAAACTAGCTGAACCGGCAAGCTTCGTAATGCCATAAAAAATATTTCTAGGGAATTTCTAGTCCATAAAATAAATATAAAATATTTGGGATGGACAACCCTTATTATTTAGGAGTATAAAAATAGTTATAAACCTATTCTCAGACCTACCGAATATGTGTGCAAAATTTAATTTGAATTGGTTAAGCCGTTTCGGAGGAGTATGGTGACAAACATTGATACACGTGAATTTTATATATATGATTGTTGGGACCAAAATAGGATATTAAAATGGTGTAGCTTAACAATCAGGGGGCGAACCTTGCATTGTGCCCTTTTTTAGAACCTAGAGTAGTCGCTGATTTGATTCTTATAAGTGCACAGAGTTTGAAATAAATCGGTCCGTTTAAAGTGGGTTGAAATTTTCATTACATACCCATACATACTAAGCGAATATAAGCGCGTAATTATAGAAAAAATTTGTCGTGTCATATTTGAACATCCACAACCTTAAGAGGTACAGAGTATTAAGAGTTTAAAAAAAACACAGTTTGATTTTATTATCTATTTTAAGTATTTCGTGTAGTGTCGGCTTAGAATAACACTACCCCATTTCTACCCGTGGGTGATCGTAAGAGGCGACTAAGGCTTTTTAAGTGATTTTTGGGCGATGTGGTTGGAGACCCGTCACCAAAACCATTTATTATAACCATCTTTTCCCAATCAACTTCCAAAAGTGGCTGAGGAATTTTTCATTCCAAAGCTCTGGCTACCCCGTTAAGGGATTTATAGCCGTGAGTATATGTATGTATGTATGTATAACTTTAAGAGGTACAGAGTATAAAAAGTAAAAAAAAAATAAACACATTTTTTTATTATCTATTTTAAGTGATTTCATTTCTATATCCTCGCAAAACGGGGTCACATAACCGAGACAAAAAGAAGTTAAGCAGCCTTCAATATTGTTAGAAACCCAACTAAACCAAGTATTACATATTTTACTAATTCTAGTGTTATTCACGATTCTTTCATTACACAGAGTAACAAGCTGAACCGGTAAACGTTGTTTTGCCACACAAATTATTTCCAGGGTATTTCCAGTCGATAAAATTAAAAGTTAGGGATGTAGAACACTTATCTATCACATAGGAGTATAAAAAATAGTTAGAAACCTATTGTCAGACCTACCGAATTTGTATGCAAAATTTTATTTAATTTGGTTCAGCCGTTCCGGAGGCGTTTAGTGACAAACACTTTGACACGAAAATATGTTCTACCCATTGAGCTATCACGTCGTTTTGTCGTCGTTCGTGAACGTTTATGTTATGTTATGTTATAATGCTATGGTAACACATAATAAGTCCTAGCTCTGAGTTCGTGCTTGTTATTGCTAAAAGTCATGACTCGTCTCTATCGACTCTGCTTTTTTTTAATTGGACTTTAATCCTTTTTTCCCTTCCTAGATAATGTTAGAAGAATTGTGATTTGATTTGTGTTTCCATCTTTTTATTATCCTCCTAAATAAATGGACTAAAAAGATGTAAACCTTCATAAACCTAACAAATTTAAAATTTTGTCCGTTGTGTTTAACCATCTAGAAAACAAATTGGACTAAATAATATAAAAAACTTGACCATTGGAGCATTGTCGAAGTTTTTAATAATTCTTTTTTTGATATAAATAATAATTAATATAAAGTAATTATATTTTTATTTTTTGAAGAAGGAAAAATGATATTTACAGAATATTTTTTTTTTAATTTAAATTGTTGTGTTTAACTATTGTTCGAGAAAAAACCTTTATAAAGTATCGATCAACCTTAACAGTTTATATTGTCTTGGTACACCTGCCAATTTCCTTTCTCTTCTTACAGCTAGAAATAAAAAAAAAGTGAAGATATGACAAAAAAGCATTTGTTTATTTTTTTAGGGTTCCGTAGCCAAATGGCAAAAACGGGACCCTTATAGATTCGTCATGTCTGTCCGTCTGTCCGTCCGTCCGTCCGTATGTCACAGCCAGTTTATTCCGAAACTATAAGAACTACATTATAGAAAATTGGTGCGTAGATGTATTCTGTAAACCGCATTAAGATTTTAAAATAAAATCTGAAAAAAAAACCAAAATTTTTAGGGTTCCCCATACATAGAACTGAAACTCAAAATTTTTTTTTCATCAAACCTATACGTGTGGGGTATCTATCAAAAGGTATTTGAAAATGATGTTGAGGTTTCTTATATCATTTTTTTCAAAACTGAATAGTTTGCGCGAGAGACTTTTTCAAAGTGGTAAAATGTGTGTCCCCCCCCCGTAACTTCTAAAATATGGGCATGATAAAACTGAAAAAAATATATGATGTGTATTACTATACAAACTACTAACGAAAATTGGTTTGAATGAGATCTAGCCCGTAGTTCTTTTTTTAAACGTCATAAATCAAATTACTTACCTAATTTGGCTCCCATGATTTTCACACAAACGGGATTTTCTATATATATGATAGTACGGAACCCTTAGTGCGCGATCCGACTCGCACTTGGCCGGTTTTTTTAAGAAATACTTTAGATTTTTTCAGTCACAGCATCTTAGAGAACAGAACAGAGATAAAAGGTTCAGGAAATCTATTTTAAAAATAACTAAACACAAGTTTTTTTTAAATCTATTTATTGTAATTTAACTTCTGTATGATCGCAAAAAGTGGACTCGTATCTGAAACAAACAAAAACTTAAGAAGCCTTCTAATAAATCATAAGCGCGACTTAACCAGATTTTGCTTACTTGTATTTTACAAATTTGACTGTTGACTGAGTTTATTTATTATACATACATACATATACTCACGGCTATAAATCCCTAGAAGGGGTAGCCAGAGCTAAGGAATTAGAAATTCCTCAGCCACTTTTGGAAGTTAAGTGGGGAAAAGATGGTAAAATAAAGGTTGTTGGTCCCTTAAAAGCCCCAATACCGTTAGTCGCCTCTTACGTACACCCACCGGAAGAAATGGAGTAGTGCTATTCTAAGCCGGCACTACACAGCTCAACAATAGTAAAAACAAGTTAATTATACAGGGTAATATAAAAACTGTGCGACTACAAAAACGTACATAATTAAGCTTCATTTTTTATGAGTACATACAGACACATAATGATTTAAATCTTTTTGTTCATGAAAACCTCATGTGGGGATTATTACTAATAAATAAAGAATAAATAAAGGAAAGAAAAATTTCAACACCAGCGGTTTTTTTTCAATTTATTGATTATTTTTAGATTTTTTCTTTATTTTATTTATTAGAATGAATCCACGTGAGGTTTTCATGAAAAAACATTTTGACCACCCTGTTGCTCAATTTCTATTGCAAGTACAGAGATAAAATTGTACCGATGTAATCATATAACTATGTACTAAGACAATATGAAATGTTTCATAGATATTGCGACAGCAGATCCTGAAATATGACCCGTGAAAAGAGCTAAATTTGGCACTGGTACAATGATAGGTAATCAAAACCTCTAGGCCAACTTCCAATTGTACTAGGGTAATGAATTTTAGCATTGCAAATTGCTCAAGTCGGAGTCGGGTTTTAGTCAAAATTATGTTTAAAATGATGGTAATACTTGTTTATGACCTGAAAATCTGAAAATTGGCGTGGGGATAGTCGTTAGCATTAAAAAAGTAAAGCAAAATATGCTCTCACAACCCATATATGTCCCCACCAAGGGGCTCGAGCCTACCCTATATAGGGCGATTTGGCCATAGTCCACCACGCTGACCGATTGCGGGTTGGCAGACTAACGACTACTACCGTAATAGTGCCCTCCGAAGCACGGAATCATCTTAATTTTCGGATAATCAGGTGATTCAAGCCTGCAATATCCTTCCAGACTGGTTGAAATCTAACAAATTAAATTTGTAAGGTTACCACCCCCCGGGCATCGAACCCGAGACCTCCGTACTTGAAACCAAGCGCTTAACCGCGAGACCACGGAGGCAGTTAGGAGAAAAAGTATATATATGTGTTTAATCAAATCAGATGCATATTTACCTGTTTAGTTTTTCAACTCATAACCAATGTTGATAAGTTGTAATTTGCCGAAAAAGTTACTTTTGCCCTTCTCGTTGGGGTTCCTGAATAGTAGTATCTCTAGGTGTCGTATTATTTTCATTCAAATCAAGGCTCGCTCTCAAATATGTAGGAATATTAAAAAAGTGTTGCGTCCAGTTAAAAATATCCAGCTGAGAAAGTTGTTTCCACATTTTATTGAGCTCTTCCTTCAGTTCCTTTTTAAATTTCTCTTTTTCTTCAGGTGTCATTTTATCATAATCGTTTACAATTACAATTCTGTCATTTGATTTTGAGTGATCATTATCATATACAGATTTTATTATTCCATCCCAAAAGTTCGCTGCTCTGGCAATTCTTTTATGTACTTCAGTAATTTTAGTTTTAAAGGATGAAAGTTTTGAATGATGAAAGGACATGTTTTCGTTTGTAGATACCATTTTTTTCAAATGATCAAATTTTTCGTCCCCATTTTGCAATTGACTTGAAGTATTTGCTTTAACTGAAATGTTGAACAAGTTTTATTATTATACTACCCTGTACAAATCGCTGGATAGGTTTAAGATGGCTAGTTTGCTGCCAATTGAAGTAAAATGGTTTGATTTGGACTAAAATTATCAATCAATACACAGAAGGTAGGTTTAAGATAGCTAGTTTGCTGCCAATAAAAGTGAAATGGTGTAAAAAGGATTTCTCCGATTTCTTGCATTATATAAGCAAGCAATTCCTATAGAGCAGGTGGTCCCAGGAATATGTTACGCCTTCTCCAACCCCAGTCTTGGTGTTGCAAATTATACCCTAACTATGTTTTAATATGATAATAAACTTCTGAAAAAGGAAGTACAACCAAAAAGCCACCAACCCTTTGCCAGCCCTCAGCATCTCGATACTTGTCCTACCATTTCCATCCGTTTATTCCTTAAAGTCCCTATTATATCACTTTCATACCAGTCAGTTGGTTAATTAATTACAGGTTGTCCTTAAATGTTACACTACTTAATTAAACACTGCATGATTACTGCTCTCTATCTAAAAAAATATTCGAGGCAAGTGTAAAAAGACTTTTGAAACAAAAATTCCTTGCAAACCCCTATAGCTTCGTTCATGTCTATCAATCTTTTCATACGTGCTCTTTAGTGCTTCATAATTCGGTCACCTGCCCTTTTGAAGAAATTTTCAATTTGAACCAAATGTGTCCTCCAAGGTCGTCTTCTACAAATATTACCTTCCATTATAGATCTCTTACACCAATTTACTGTCATCCATCCTGTCTATGTGCCAAAACCATCTCAACATTCCCTTTTCTATCATTTTTACAATATCGTATTTTACACCGCACCTTTCACGAATTACGTCATTTCTCACACGATCAAATAACTTTACATTACAAACTTCTCTGAGCGATGATTTCTACTGCATTCACTCGGCTTTCATGCTTCTTCTACCACGCCTAACATTCGCTGACATACATAAGCGTAGGAACAAGAACAGCATCATGCAGATCTATCCGAGCCTTTTCGGACACAGACTGACTAGACATTATACTATTCAGTGCTCCATAAATCGTGTTACCCTTCTTCACTCTTCTGTCGATATCTTCAACACAGTTTTCAGCCATAGTAAACAAACTTGCCAGATATACAAACTCGTTCACTTGTTCCACTTTCTTACCATTAATCTCAATCCCTCATTCGGTCATATTGTCTTCTCTCTCAAAAACCATAGCTTTGGTTTTATCCACATTCACCCTCATTGCCTTTATTTCAATAATAAATACGAATTGTAAACTGTCAAAGGAAACGAGATATTTGCAACGAAAATGTAAATTTTTGTGAGTTTGATTTTTGACGGACTCGGAAATCTAGGTTTTGGGACAAGTTTGAGGATATCAGGAGAAAGGTGTATACGAGTTTACAGCTAGGTTCCTTGAATTCTAAGGTGAAACTATTAGTAAAATATATAATTAATTGGGAGGGAACCAGTACAGCATTGTGAACTGCCATTCACAATGCTGTACTGGTTCCTACGCTGATGTATGGTAGTGAATGTTGGGCATGGCAAAAGAGGCATGAAAGTAGAGTGAATGCAGTGGAAATGAGATCCCTCAGAAGTATATGTAATGTAAGGTTGTGCGACAGAGTGAGAAATAGTGTAATTCGTGAACGTTTAGGTGTGAAAGATGACGTAGTGTGCAAGATAGAGAAAGGAATGTTAAGGTGGTTTGGGCACATAGAGAGGATGAATGACAGTAAATTGGTGAAAGAGATCTATAGAGCCAACGTGGAAGGTAATGTGAGTAGAGGACGACCACGGAGAACACACTTGGACCAAATTGAGAGTGTGCTCAAAAAGGCTGTCGTCCGAAGTATGAAGAATAAAAGAGCATGTATGAAAAGATTGATGGATGTAAACGAAGCCAGAGAGGTTTGTCAGGATCGTACAAAGTGGCGATCGATAGTCTCTGCCTACCCCAGTGGGAACAATGGGCGTGAGTAAGTAAGTAATTGGGAGGGCTTGCCAAACTGCATCATCAAGGTGGATGCCTCTCTTTAAATTTAAGAAAATACTATAAACCGTGATAGCCCAGTGGGTAGAACACTCGGTTATCGTGCAAACGACTAGTGTTCAAATCCTGGGTCGGGCCTACACCAATTTGTCTTTTCTAAAAAGACATATGTGTGGTTAATTTATCATGGTTGTTAACGGTGAGGGAAAACATCGTGAGGAAACCCACATGGCTGAGTTGTACTTAGTCATGTGACAGTGTAATCGTACAAAACGGCGATAGGCCTGCCCCCTATCACGTGAGTACACTGTCCATGCAAAACGTGGGTACTCTGAACACCAGGTGACAAAGTCACGTGATGTTCAGAAGTATTAGTACCTCTGCCAACCCCTTCGGGGATATTCGGCGTGAACGTTTATGTTTATGTTATGTTATTTTATGTAAAATACTATGGCAAACAAAATACCCTGATGCTCAAATGTGTTTTCTAACTCCACCAATGCGTTTTCTCCCGTTGGCATAGCGAAAATCACGTTTAAATAAATACCCATAAAAAGTATCACCAAGCAATATAACACATTTCGCTGTACGTCGTATTCGTACATTTTGACATAAACTGCTAAAACTTTATCATCGCGTTTTCATTATCTTGCGCATGCTTCTGCATTTAATCGGAATTATTTGTAAACACCTGGGGGCCTAGTACAAGCGCTCTCTATCGACACGATTTCGTTTAGAATGAGATGATATTATACGATACTCACAGTATGCGGAACACGCTGACGGTCGGCTTCCGCCCCCTGATTATGTATCTTTAGCAACTGCGATTGTATCGCAAATTGCAATATTGTCGCTGTCAAACGTGTAAAATCACATACAAATTTATGACATTGACAGCGACAATCGTGGAACTTGCGACACAATCGACAGTCGCAAGAGATACGTAATCAGGTCGCGGAACAGCCACTTCTTCGTGTCGCTGCGGGGCACCACTCGCATGCAAATGCTGAGGTAGGTATAGCTGGAATTTTGGGTGTTTTCTTGTGAAGAGATTTGTTGAGTTTTAAAACTAAAATAGCAATGGCACATAGCACGTTGAACCGACGGCTGTTGGGTCTTGAAGATTCTGGAGTCACGGTCACGTACGGACGTTGCAGTGAGCGTTCACATCAGAAGGTGGACAGATGACTTGATGAAAGATGCGAGAAGCCCGATAATCAGGAAGTCTCAAGTCATTTTTTGAGCAGAAGGAAACTTTTAGAGTAGACAGTGGATTGTAAAGAATATTTGAAAAACTGACTAGTGTGGTAATTTCTACCAGGATGTCCAACGAAGTGATAAAAAAAAATACTTGAAATAAAAACAAATTTGATGTTCAACATGTTGTTCCAATTGTGATATTGTTTTGTCTAAGGAAGGTTTGTTAAAGGCGTGTTAAAGCCAAATAATAAGAAACTAATTACAACTATCAGAGCAAATATACGAACGCTATTTTATTGACACGATATCGGTTCGAATGAGATGACAGTATACGATACTAAGTAAGTGCGTAAGAGATGGTTGTTCTATACCACGCGATATCTAGTTAAAAGGTCGCTCCTACTAGCTATGCAGTTATAAAAACTAAATTACAATAATGACGACAGCCGTGGCTGGGTGGATAGGTAACTAGCTTCTCGTTACTTAGGTTGCGGGTTATTATTGTTTCTTGGTTGTCACAAAACGGCGATAGGCCTGCCTCCTATCACGTGAGTACACTGTCCATGCAAAACGTGGGTACTCTGAACACCAGGTGACAAAAGTCTCGTGATGTTCAGAAGTATTAGTACCTCTGCCAACCCCTTCGGGGATATTCGGCGTGAACGTTTATGATATTTATGTTATGTTATGTTATTGTTTCTTGGTCTTTGATGGTATTGATATGTGTAAGAGTATTATATAATATTAAATATATCGCGGAGTTAGTATCCCATAATACAAGTTATACTTAGTTTGGGGCTAACTTGATCTGTGTATTATATGTCCGTATATTATATCATATACTCACGGCCATAAATCCCTAAAAGGGGTAGCCAGAGCTTCAGAATACAAAATTCCTCAGCTACTTTTGGAATTTAGGAAGGTATAAGATTATAAAATAAACGTTCTTGGTGATAGGTGTCTAACCTAAAAAAAAAATCACTTACAAAGTTCCAATACCCATAGTCGCCTCTTACGAACACTCACGGGCAGTAATGGGGAAGAGATAGCTAGTGATACAAAATTTACTATTATTCAGGCACTTTTGTTAAAAATACATAGGTAAGGGGACGAAGAGATAATCTAGAGAAAAGCTCCATACCCCTGTTTGATTCAAACGACACTCACAAGAAGTTATAGGATAGTGCTATTTCAAGCCGATATTTCACGACTATTAGCCGCCGTCTGACACACATACATACATACATACATATACTCACGGCTATAAATCCCTAGAAGGGGTAGCCAGAGCTAAGGAATTAGAAATTCCTCAGCCACATTTGGAAAATTGAGTGGGGAAAGGATGGTAAAGTAAAGGTTGTTGGTGATGGGTCTCCAACCGCATCGCCCAAAAATCCCTTAAAAGCAGCTAGCCGCTTAATTAAACACCGGCTCCTAGTAAAGGGCTAAACTTCAGTCAGCCATTTAGTTGAACATAACGTCCAACCACTTGGCTGATCGTTGTATCGCCGCGCCGTCTGGTTATCTAGGGTGACTATGACCAAAATATTTTTTCTTAGGTACTTCTTATGTCGGCAATAATTTAATTATATTCATTTAATACAATATTAACAATTAAATGGCACAAAGCTTTGGCACAAAGCTTTGGCGCAGTAACTAAAAGTACAAACAGGTACCGACTTATTAATAATGAACATGAATATAAAAATATGAAGTACTCTTATGTATTAATTTTAACTATGTATTAATTTGTTTATTGAAACTTCCATAATTTCAAACTTTTTTAAACAGTTATTCTACAAATTTTAACAGAAAAATAATGTAACGTCAGCCCAAACCAACGGGCTAACCATTCAATCAGCCGGGTGATTGGACGTTCGGTGACGACAATTCATTTTACTAGCGGGCTAGCCTTTTAACTAGGAGCCGGCTTTTAGTCGTATTTGTCCAGTTGGCTGCGACATATGCAAGCGGCCGCGATAGCTCAGTGGGGAGAACACCGCTTAATGGCAGACGATGAGAGTTCAAATCCCGGGTCAGGCCTACACCAATTTGTCTCTTCTAAAGTCATATGTGTGGTTAATTTATCATGATCGTAACAGTGAGGGAAAACATCGTGAAGAAACCCACATAGCTTAGCTGTGCTTAGACATTTGACAGTGTATTGTACTGCTTCCAATCACGTTAGTACACTGTCCAAGTGAAACGGGGGCACTCTCGACACCAGGTTGACAATATCACTTGGTGTTTAGAAGTATTAGTACCTGTGTTTTCCCTCAGGGGTATACGAAGTGAACAAAACGCAGAGGCACATGAGGTAAATTTTCTTTAAATATATATATGTAATTAAGTAATCGTATAATGATAGAACCTCTACTACATTAGGACAGAAAATAAAAAATTCAGGAAACCTATTTAAAAAATAACTAAACACAAGTTTTAATAAATGTATTTATTGTAATTTAACCTCGGTATCATCAGAAAATAGGACTCGTAACTGAAACAAACAAAAACTTAAGAAGCCTTCTAATAAATCATAAACGCGACTAAAACAGGTCTGGTTTTGCTTGCTCGTATTTTACAAATTCTAGTGTTGACAAAGTTTTTTTATTATACAGGGTAATATAAAAAGTGTGCCACTACAAAAACAAATAAGTAAACTTTATTATACTAATCATTCAAGGAAAAATAATTCAACACCAGCATGACTTCAACCCGCAACATTCTGGTTTACGCCCCGCCCCCAGATTATGTATCTTTAGCGACCGCCGATTGTGTCGCAAGTTGCACTATTATTGCTGTCAATGTCAAAAAATTGTATGCAATTTGACAGTTTTGTCAGCGACAATATTGCAACTTGCGACACAATCGTGTTTGCAAAAGATACGTAATCAGGGTGCCGGTCGCTCTGCTAACTGAGCTGCCAACGCAACTTCCAAAAGTGGCTGAGGAATTTCTCAATTCTTAGCTTTGGCTACCCCTTCTAGGGGTTTATAGCCGTGAGTACTTGTATGTATGTATGTATATATACTATATTTTTATATTTGTACTATATATATATGTGTGTATGTGTGTGTGTTTTATCTGCAAATGCATATTTACCAGTTCCATTTCTCAATTGATAACCAATGTCGATAAGGTGTAATTTTGCGCATTACTCGTATATAATTTTGGAGTTGTTATTTTGGGGTCTCTACTCGGCAGTATTACGTCTACATCTTCAGGTTTTTGTTCCAAGGCACGTTCTTTTTCATTATTATTGTCGATTATTTCAAACTTATCTTTACCTTTGCCTGACGTTACGACTTTGTAGCGATAATCAGTGTCGTTTTTTATTAGTTTTTCTTTATCTCGTCGGGATTCCTGAATAGTAGTTTCATTATTTGACGTATTATTTTCATTCAAATCAAGACCTGCTCTCAAATAATTTTTGATACTAGAGTACGCTGGCTTCAACCAACTAAACATTTTATTAAACACTTCCATTTCCTTTTTCGCTTGTTCCTTTCCTACAATTTTTACTTTATTATTAATGATTATAACTTCAGAATCATTTAATTTACTTAAATCAATTTCTTTTATGCCACCCACTTCCTTGTTGCCTTTTCCTTTTGCTACAATTTTTACTTTGTTATTAAATATTGTAATTTTGGTATCATTTCCTTTACTTATAATAAATTCTTTTATGCCACTCGTATATTGAGGTGCTCTGGCGTTTCTTCTATGCACATTAGTAAGGTTGGTTTTAAGGGATGAGTGGTTTGAATGACGAAAGGACATGTTTTCGCTTGTAGATACCATTTTATTCACGTGAAACGTATATTCGTGTCCTTTTTGCAATTGACTTGATGTATTTGTTTTAACTGTAAAGTTGAATAAGAGATATATTTAAATATAATGTGATATATAAAATGACCAGATGCAAGTCGGACTCGATTTTGATGTTTATTGCTACATTTTTTATTATTACCATCCTTTCCTCAATCAACTTCCAAAAGTGGCTGAGGAATTTCTCATTAGAAAGCTCTGGCTACCCCGTTAAGGGATTCATAGTCGTGAGTATGTTCACCGGTGTTAACCGCGGGAAACGTGTAAACCGTTGGATGAGGGCAGCGCAGGACCGTGCGTTGTGGAAATCTTTAGAGTACGCCTATATCCAGTAGTGGACATCTATTGGCCGAATGATGACGATGATGATGATCATTTCCCCATGTCACTTCCAAAAAAGACGAGGAGTTCTAGCTACCCCTTTTTGAGATTTATAGCTATAAGCATATATATGTATGTACATAAATTATTATTGAAAATTATGGGCGGTTTGCATTTTGCCTACGCCTAAACTATAAGTGTTTTTGGGAACAGCAAAGATATACTGGCCAGTACACTCTGCTGTGTACCAACTCAGAATTTGTATTTATATTTAGCCAGAAAAACATTTTGATACTGAGATGTAGCATTTTTATGACGCTGATAGTATGCGAGTGAGTTCGCCATCTAGAGGTCACCACATGTGTGTCAAATTTCATTCTCATCCGACTGCGCCATTTTCGTGAAAATGGGTCCTGTGGGAGTATATAACACACAGTCTAAGGACCTTGCTTCACTATAAATATTCACTATCACCAGTCAATAGCTGTCGACCGCTGAACATAGACCTGCCGAGATTTACAAAGTTGTCGGTATATCTAGTGGAGGCCTTCGTACTCTACCTTTTCCGAAACGTGGCTGCCACTCAATAAACTACAATAACATACTATTTAAACAAAATACCCTCAATTTTTTTTTCAAATTCAACAAATGCGTCTTGGGCCGTTGGCATGGCAATAATCACGTTTAAATAAATTATTATAAAAATTATCCCTAAGTAATATAACACATTTTTTTGTCTATCGTGATCGTACATTTTGCCTTAAACTACTAACACTTTATCTGCGCGAATTCATTATGTCGAACATGCTTCTGCATTTAATCGGAATTATTTGTAAACATCAGCTATAAAAACTGTAGTTATTTGTATTAAATACTTACGACTATAATTCTAACAAGAGGGATCCAGTGATTCATAATGAACAATCAGTTATGAAATATTCGGGATATTTCCGGAATACTTCTTGCAAATTTTCCTTTGATTAGAATTATTTAAAAATAATTATGTATGATAATTTTTAATTATTTTGGTATAATGGCCGTGTAGTTTCGGCTTAAAATGTCACTATCCCTTTCTGCCCTCCGCTGTCGTAAGAAGTGACTCAGGGTAAGGGGCTTTTTAAGTGGTAGACCCATCAGACTACTACTTCATACTTTATTTCTACCATCTTGTCTCCTATCAACTCTCAAATGTGGCTGAGGATTTTCTAGCTCCGATGCTCTGGCTACCCCTTTTGAGATGTATAGCCTTGAGTATATATATGTATGCACGTATAGAAATAAAGAAAGGTGAAAGAAAAACATTAATTTGTTGCATATAACATTACTACACTTAAGACAGAAAAAAAATAACGTACAGTAAAGAAGTGTACGATAGAAAAAATAAAAATGAGACAACGAAAGGGTTTCTCATTCAGCATATGTCTTTAGATAAGACACATCGGTGTTGTTCCGACTCAGGAATCGAACCCATGCTTCTCTGCATTAGAGGTCGTAGTTCTCCACTCCGAGCTCATCATCATCATCAGCCAATTAACGTCCACTGCTGGACATAGGCCTCTGCAAAGATCTCCACAACGACAGGTCTTGTGCTGCCTCATCCATCGGCTTCCCGCGACCTTGACCAATTTGTCGGTCCACCTTGTCTACCCACGAAGAAAGTCCGTAAACGATTCGGTGCATTTCAGATGCTTAAGCGAAGCAAATGTATGATCAACAAATGTCAGAACATTGAATCAAAAACATGAGGTGAGGGAAAACATCGTGAGGAAACCCACATGGCTGGGTTGTACTTAGTCATGTGACAGTGTATTCGTACAAAACGGCGATAGGCCTGTCCCCTATCACGTGAGTACACTGTCCATGCAAAACGTGGGTACTCTGAACACCAGGTGACAAAGTCACTTGTTGTTCAGAAGTATTAGCACCTCTGCCAACCCCTTCAGGGATATTCGGCGTGAACGTTTATGTTATGTTATGTTATGAATCAACCAATCAGGGTGTAGGGAGAACTCATTTAGACAATTAATTATGCCGTGTAGTGCCGGCTTAGAATGTCTAATTCTAATTATTAGGATGTATATACGGGTGACCTTAAAGTCCACTAATTAGGGGATTTTTGGGCGATGCGGTTGGAGACCCATCACCCAACGATACTTTATTTCTAAGATCTTATTCCCTATCAACTTCCAAATGTGGCTGAAGTACTAGTTTCTGCTCTATTTAGCTAATTTCTCTATGTACGTTCCTACGACGGTTGTGATTTCCTTCAATCAGTAAATTAATCGTTAGTTTTCTTCCCTCAAGGTTTTCACCATAGAAGAATACGGGGTATACACGATGCTGCCAACGCAGCAGCTTCCCCCCATTACCCCCTGGCCACCAGATGGGGTACTCGACCGGATGGATGACCTCGCTCACAAAGGTAAAGGTAATGGGTAAAAAATGTATTGCCTGCTTCATTACAACAACCATAGTAACTTTAATTAGTAATTTGTAATGAATCAGAAATATGAATTTTCGGTTAGGTTCAAAGTTTTATTGGGGCAGTTTTAAATACTTTTTGAAAAGTCAGTTCACATGGTCTAATCGTGTTTTATCTTAATTAAAAAACCTTCATCTTTCTCTATTTGCATATGAGTAATTATAAGAATTCTGTTAGTGAGTTCAAAAAGAGATGTTGTGGAAAATCTGCTACATGGTACATAAATAGGTTGATCGTTGTTAATGAATACAAATGTAGTGTGTTTGTTTCCCTATCCACTGGGAGGAGATGTATTTCCTTTCATGGAACAGTTGAAAGACCCATCATATGATAAACAGTATACCAGTATAGGGTTAACCTGAAAGATTTTATATCATATTTAGACACTGTGTTGTCGATCACCATGAAAGCTATGTTTGTGTTGTGGCTAAAGATCCAAAAACGATTGACTTACACAATGCGCTAATTAGTCCTGCTAAAAAAAAAGGAATGTTCCTATTCCTAACCGTTCACATTAATTCGTCATTATTCAAGTACCAACCCACTTTTTGCCTCGACGTTTTAAATTAATATGCAACTTTATAGGTAAACACCGTCACATAAAACGTAAAAATTATAATATTGAACTTTTTGTAAACCTAAAAACTGATCCACTGAGCTGCTTTCGATATCAACAAAAAATTACAAAGGATTGCGATCCAAAAGGACAGAGCTTACTCATCACAGTGTCAAACGTCATTCCCACAAGATGGACTGATTAGGAGTAAGCAGCGTTATGATGCGGCAGGTCACAGCGGTGTTAACCAGCTCGGCGGCGTGTTTGTAGGAGGGAGACCGCTACCAGACTCGACCCGGCAGAAGATCGTGGAGCTAGCCCACTCCGGGGCGCGGCCGTGCGACATCAGCCGGATCTTGCAGGTGTCCAACGGCTGCGTGTCCAAGATACTCGGCAGGTGAGTTTTTTTTATAGAAGTATATTTATATTTTTTGTGTTAGTGAAACAAAATGACTATATGTCGGGAGGGTACCCAAAGGTTTTGTGTCTAAGATACATCAGCATGTAAGTATATTGTTTATTTACCATTCTGTGAGCGTCCACCGAAGTGATGTGAAATCAGTAAGGTGTCTTAAAGCTACATGTTAAAGGTAAGTGAGTATAATTAAACAGTTTTTCATACCCGTACGGTATTTATATGTCTTCCCATCGATATCCACTGACATGACTAAAAGAAAAAAGACCTGCAAGTCGGAACGACAGTGTGTCCAAGTTCCTGGCAGGTGAGAAAATAGCCCGAGATTTTTTATAGACTTAGAAATCTATAATGTCAACTCCCGTGTATATCCAACGATATAAATATGTTTCTGAAAGGTTCCTAACAACTAATTGTCAAAGATACTAAAATTTAACTCAGTAGATGAAAACAATGCTTTAAATATTGCAATGAAAATAGGGTAGCGCCATTCTAAGCCGACACTACACAGTTTAAATAATAAAATCATATTAAACATACATACATATACTCACGGCTATATTTCCCTAGAAGGGGTAGCCAGAGCTAAGGAATTATAAATTCCTCAGCCACTTTTGGAAGTTGAGTGGGGAAAAGATGGTAAAACAAAGGTTTTTGGTGACGGGTCTCCAACCGCATCGCCCAAAAATCCAATAAAAAGCCCCAATACCCTTAGTCGCCTTTTACGACACCCGTGGGTAGAAAGGGGTAGCAACATTCTAAGCCGACACTACGCGACATAAACATATTAAAACATCGTCCTAAGTAACCCAAAACCCCAAGATACACAAGCCAAACACATTCCTGTAACGTTTGTAACTCCACAACTCGACCACATATCGGCTGGACACGGACAGGTATTTGAAAAATGCGTAACCCACACCGCTCCGTAACCGCAACGTCTAACCGACCGACCGACCTTCAGAGCAAAGCTTGCCTTTGACACTTTCTAAAGATTCATTTAATATAGAATAGAATCGAATAGAAAATTCTTTCTTGCACATTAAAAAAAAGGAGAAACATTTACAAATAAACAGAATTAAATAACAAAAGAGCAATTGGCGGTCTTATCACTAAAAGCGACCCCTTCCAGACAACCTTTGAATAGTGAGGTCAGAAAATCAGTCATGTGAGATAGATGTCCAACAACATGGCGAAACAGATAACTATGCGTCAATCTATATAATGTATATGCTCACGGATATAGGCACCAAGAAGAGGTAGCTAGAGCCGTGGTATAAAAAAAATTTTACTTGTGAACTTGAGTGGGGAAAGAATAGTAAAATTGTGGGAGTCATGTTAGAGCGCACACTACTGCGGACTCACTCGCACATAGCAGCGTCTCGCTCATATTCCTACATCGCGAAGTGTAAATGTTTTTCGAGTTAAGCATAGATACAAATTATAAGTTGGTACACAGCAGGGTGTACTGGCCAGTATATCTTTGCTGTTTCCACAAAATAAAGGAAGAGTAGTGAATTGTCTAGTCCTATGGCTCAATAATCAAATAAAAAGCCCCAATGCCCAATGCCGCCTCTAACGACGCATGCTAGAAATGTGTCAGTGCTATTATAAGCCTACTTAGTATTATTTATTTAATATACTTACACTTTATTTATAAAGCTCTGGCTACCCCTTTATCGAATTTATAGCTGTGATTATATATATGTACAAGTTTATTTCGCTTAACGGATAAATCTAAATTTATTTATTTAATTGAAGAACATAAAACGGGATACAATCAATATTACACAAACATAATAATATGAACATAGAAAATAGGGCTAGATCATATTCCTAGGTATATGTCCCTAGCATACACACAATATAATTATGATTATTTTGGAAACTTACTTACTTACTTATACTCACGGCTATAAATCCCTAGAAGGGGTAGCCAGAGCTAAGGAATTACAAAATTCCTCAGCCACTTTTGAAAAGTTGAGTGGGGAGAAGATGGTAAAATAAAGGTTGTTGGTGATGGGTCTCCAACCGTATCGCCCAAAAATCTCTTAAAAGCCCCAATACCGTTAGTCGCCTCTTACGTACACCCACCGGAAGAAATGGGGTAGTGCTATTCCAAGCCGACACTCACTACACAGCTCAGCAGCTATTTATGTAATTACTTATTAGTACGAGATTTGGTTCAGTGAAGGTCAACCACCGTAACAGCTATCTAATAGCTTATGAAATATTTGTTACTGACATTGTGGTTTGTAATTCGACTCCTTTCAAGATTATTGATAGTAATTATGTAGATATATTGTTTACGAAGTTAATTCTCATGTTGCTGTGTAGTGTCAGCTTAGAATAGCACTACCCCTATTCTTCCGGTCGATGTACGTAAGAAGCGACTAACGGTGTTGGGGCTTTTTAAGGGATTTTTGGGCGATGCGGTTGGAGACCCATCACCAACAACCTTTATTTTACCATCTTTTCCCCACGCAACTTCGAAAAGTGGTTGAGGAATTTCTAATTCCTTAGTTCTGGCTACCCCTTCTAGGGATTTATAGCCGTGAGTATATGTGTGTATGTATTCTCAAGGAGTATCAGCTGTGATGAATCGGATTGGAATAGCACTAACCCATTTCTTATGATTATGAGGTAGGCTATATCATTAAGCATCCTATATTTTATCTTTTCCTCTTTCAACTTTCAAACTGGGCTAAGGACGTTTTAGTTGTTTAGCTCCGGCAATCTCAATATCGTATTTTTGCCGTAAGTATAAAATAAAAAAAAACTCAAACGTTTGCGCCGAATATCCCCGAAGGGGTTGGCAGAGTTACTAATACTTCTTAACATCACGTGAAATTGTCACCTGGTGTAAAGAATACCCAAGTTTTGCTTGGATAGTGTAATCACGTGATATGGGGCAGTCCAATCGCCGTTTTGTACGAATACACTGTCACATTACTAAGTACAACTCAGCCATTTGGGTTTCCTCACGATGTTTTCCCTCACCGTAAATTAAACACACATATGTCTTTAGAAAAGACAAATTGGTGTAGGCCCGACCCGGGATTAGAACACTAGTCGTCTGCACGATAAGCGGTGTTCTACCCACTGAGCTATCACGGCGTGAATATAAGTAGATACTATTTCTTCGGAACTGCTTCCAGACGCACTTAAGTCTAATGGAGAATGTGGTCAAAAAGGTAAGCATCCAAAGTGCGAAGCTTGAAAAGCATGAATAAGAAAGTTGATGAACGTAGACGACGCTTGTGAGGTTGGCGCGATCTTAAAAAGTGGCAAATGATAGTCTCTACCAACCTCAATTGGTACTACATACATACATATACTCACGGAATTTAAATCTTTTTGTTCATGAAAACCTCATGTGGGGATTATTACTTATAAATAAAGAATAAATAAAGGATAGAAAAATTTCGACGACTATTGGAAAGTTAAGTGGGGAAAAGATGGTAAAATAAAGGTTGTTGGTGATGGGTCTCCAACCGCATCACCCAAAAATCCCTTAAAAGCTCCAATACCGTTTGTCGCCTCTTACGTACACCCACCGGAAGAAATGGGGTAGTGCTATTCTAAGCCGACACTATACATTACAATTGGTACTAATGACGTGATAGTAAATGTAGATACATTTGATATCTGCACAGCAAATACGAGCGACTTAGAACTAGATATCGCGTGGTATAAAACAGCCATCTCTTTCGCACTTACTTAGTATCGTATACTCTCATCTCATTCTTACCGATATCGTGAAGATAAAATGGCGCTCTGCTAGGATGTTATATACAATATGAAGATATATGTATAAGGTAAACAGTGGTACTACAAAGTTTCGTCACCAAGAGGATACGACTAAAGGGGTGGTCGGATCAGGTTGCAGCCTTCTGACGCGGTGTCAAGTTCGATTCGGTAAACCACTTCTTGTGCCATTTTTGCCAGCTGTTTCTGTGGGTTTTTTTTTATTTTTTCGTATCGTTCTATATGGCTGTTTGGTTGATGTTAAGTACCAACTGCTGTGCTACGAAACATAATATTATAGTGTCGAAGTCTTGTACCAACCGTTTTAAACAAAGATGTGGACACGACGTGATAGCTCAGTGGGTAGAACACCGGTTGACGTGCAAGCGACTAGTGTTCAAATCTCGGGTCGGGCCTACACCAATTTGTCTTTTGTAAAGACATATTGTATGGTTAATTTATCATGGTTGTTAACGGTGAGGGAAAACATCGTGAGGAAACCCACATGGCTGAGTTGTACTTAGTCATGTGACAGTGTATTCGTACAAAAGGCGATAGGCCTGCCCCCTATCGCGTGATTACACTGTCCATGCAAAACGTGGGTACTCTGAATGTTCAGAAGTATTAGTACCTCTGCCAACCCCTTCGGGGATATTCGGCGTGAACGTTTATGTTATGTTATGTATGTGGACAAACTGCCGAGGTTTCGAGTAGAGATATAAAGATATTAGATTTTGAATGTAGGTAGCTGTATAAATTGAATTGAGAGTGTGCTCAAAAAGGCGTCCGTAGTATGAAGAATAAAAGAGCATGTATGAAAAGATTGACGGATGTAAACGAAGCTAGAGAGGTTTGTCAGTATCGTACGAAGTGACGATCGATAGTCTCTGCCTACCCCAATGGGAACTAATGGCGTGAGTATATGTTTGTATGTATGTAGCTTTATAATGTAGCACTAACCCATCATAGGTGATCGTAAGAGACGACTAAGGGTATTGGGGCTTTTTAAATGATTTTCAGGCGATGCGGTTGGAGACCCATCACCAAAAACATTTATTTCACAATCTTAGTCCCACTAAAATCTTTTCCCCACTTAACTTCAAAAAGTGGCTGAAGAATTTTCTGATTCTAAAGCTCTGGCTACCCTTTTAAGGGATTGACAGTCATTAGTATATGTTTGTTAGAATATTGTTGCATTCAATTAAAACATAAAATGATGATTTATTGGATTCAACGAAAACCTCATTTAGGAAATAGGCACACACCATAGATTTAGTATGCTTAGGCACACACAAAATTTTCCTTTATTCAGTTTTGAACTTATTCTCAACTATGGCTCAAAATAACTGGAAGGAATTCTCTCTAACGAACTATTAGGGAAGTGGCATCAGGATAATAGAAACTTAATTATATTTTTTATTCGTATTTCATTATATTAAAAAGATTAATTTCTCACAGATACTACGAAACCGGATCCATCCGTCCTCGAGCCATCGGTGGGTCGAAGCCAAGGGTAGCAACTGCTGAGGTGGTGGGCAAAATTGCCCAGTACAAGAGGGAGTGCCCATCTATTTTCGCGTGGGAAATTCGGGACCGGCTGCTTAGTGAAGGAGTTTGTACATCGGATAATATTCCTAGTGTAAGTACTACTTCAATATATAATAATAATCTTCTTTTTATTCTTGTACCTATATACCTTAAACAATACAAAATATGTATAGTTAAAAAAATACTTTCATCAAAATTTTATGCCATAATCAATAAAAAGGTTGTCTCCATTGTGTTAGAAAGACAGAAAAGAAAGACACACGTGTATTCATTGCTACACAGTTAAAAAATATATAGATAATCATAAACAACTAAACTAAATTTAACTTTCTATAAATTGTAATAAAATTAGATTATAAAAAGGGTTAATCATTAAAACTGGAAATAGCCTGCGTACAATAAATTGGCTGCTGATTTATCATTATAATTGTGAATAAACATAGCACATCACTTTCATCAGTCACCAGCCAGCAAACGCGTGGACAAATGAAAACTAAATAAGTAAACTAAGTGCACAATATAAATATACATACATAATAATACATACATATATCTATACTTATGATTTCTTTTTTATATTTTTATAAATACTTCATAGCGTTTTATTCCAAAATTTGCTATTAAACGGAAATACTGAACCGTTCGTTAAAGCGCATTCAAAATCACCAAACTACACTGTTTAAGGAGTGCTATAAATTTAATAAATTGAAAACATTGCGCTGAATTTCACAATGCTTGAGCAGTGACTGAAGAAAGAAACCTCAGATATTTAAAAAAACAACACTACCCGTGCGAAGCTGGGACGATCCACTAGTTCCGGAATAAATCCTTAGTCATAAAATATAACCAAATTGACACATATTGGTGATAAAATATAGATCAGTTCTTATTGTTTCTTCATGAACAACAACTAATAGATATTAACTGTTGATCATAAGACTCACCCATTAATATTGTTATTTGCTTCAAATCATTAAATTTATAAAGATCCAAAAGACCACTTCATTCAAAACCTCAAAGCAACAAAATAAAAAAAAAGTAAGAAGCCATTAATCTTCATTAAACATCACAAACCATTTTCCACCGCAAAAATAACCATATTAATAAATTCTGAACAGGTCAAAGAAAATACTTCATATAACATTTCCCTGCTCAAGCGAATCTCGATAAAAAGCGCCTATATACAGCGGGCTTAAAAAATATGACGTACGTTATACAGGGTGCGATGTCTTATCTTTCCTATGCACTATAAAAGCTCCCTCAACCTCCCCCGCCCCTTTTCCCCCTTTCGTGGCAAAACAATATGACGTTATAACTTTCTTTTCCTTTTTTGAATAAGGGGCCGCTCCCTTACAGTACCCTTTAGATATCTCCAATATTTCTTTTGAATAGAGAGTGATGTTTTTTTTATATCAGGGAGGGTTCTTTTAATATACGTAGTTTATGAAAATTGTAGTTTTATTTGATTTATAGAATTATATAAGGTGAAAGAACTTTAAATACTATGAGGTTTTGATTAATGTTATTTTTGATTATTTTGTTTGACAAATTCATTTCGGGTTTTATAAGAACATAATCGAATGCATTTTAATAATGATTTCATATTTTATTTGGATTATTTATGACTATTGGTCCCCTGCATTGCGTATGATATTCGCTTTTGAAAAAAAAACTAAATTTTCGAAGAGAATAAGCTCAAAATAAAATAAGTAAAATAAAAAATACAGCAATATTAAAAAAAAATATATTCTTATCAGTTTAATGGAACCGCACCATCATCCTGTAGATGACGTTTTCGCATAAAAGAAAAAAGCACATTAAGTGCTCTCACAGAAAACGCGGGAAAACACCAAGCGATTGAACCGAGACGGCGCTATCTCCTTTTTAATATGCGAAAAAGAGTTGGATATACATTTGTTCTTCTTCCTCTAAAAGGGGGAAGATTTTGACACGAACTTGAATAAAGAAAATATGAGGTATTGTTACGGTAAAGATTCCTGTATAGGGGATAAAGTCTTTAAGTTATCGGGGAACAAAACCCTCTAGAAATTTCACTTCCGATTTTTAGTACGGTTTTCTTTTGAATGTTTTTATAGAAACACAAAATAGAAATAAATATGTAGTTGCAGACCACACCAAAATGAGTACAATAAATACTCGTATTAGATTTACTAAAATGTACATGTTTTAAACATCAATTGTACCCAAGGTTGAAAATATAAAACATTTTAAAGCAAAAATATTCGTTTTGAGCGTAATTCGCACCTAAGACAACAGGAGTCAATGTCAAAGTTTAAATGAGCGTTTCCACAATTCTTACACGCAAATGGCTACTACGGGCAGATTTTATATATATACTAGCTGACCCCACAGACTTCGTACTGTCAAAAGTGTAGACTTTCACGTCGTCAAACTGAAATATTTAACTGACCTGTTGAGGGTCTCTGTCATGGGATGAGAAAAAAGGTGTTTTTCATAGTGTCCTCACAATTTTTTCACTTTATAAATTTTAAGTTTATAAGTATAGTAGTTTCGGCTGAGCATTGGTTCTTAGTCAGTTGGTCTGTTTCACCATTTTTTAAGAAAATTTATTGATCTCTTAATTTTTCTGGGATAAAAAGTGTCCTATTGTGTTAATTGAGATCATTATCTGGCTTCCTGTAAATTTTATTTTAAATATGTTCTGTGAATTAGTCTTCATTTAGCTACAAACGTGTAAACTTTCACATTTATAATATTAATAGGATAAGGCTTAAACATAAGCTTCTCGCGCAGGTGACCTCGCTCGCCGGCCAGCGCAGCGTCTTGTCTTGCGCTTCATGAACGCGTGTAAATTTTGTTACGGAGTAATTTTAAAATTGTATTATCTTCTAAGATGTTTTTTTAAATTAAGTGATGTCAAGGACAATTTTGTCCTCAATTAAATACTCTCAATCAACAACATATTTATTTGGATAAAGATTAATATTATGTTGATAAAACATGGCAATTATGCATTAAATTCGACCAAATTTATTTACCATAAAAATGGTTATAGTAAGTGAAACTTAAAAGTTGGACATATACTGTCGCGGGTTTTTTTTTAGATCATTTAAATAGAAAGAATTCTTTAATACATTTTTTTTGCGTAACTTAAACCGTTTACGCAGCGCACACAACGAAAGCCTTAGTATGAATAA
This sequence comes from Bedellia somnulentella, assembly GCA_963576735.1. NCBI lineage: Eukaryota > Metazoa > Arthropoda > Insecta > Lepidoptera > Bedelliidae > Bedellia > Bedellia somnulentella. The sequence continues at coordinate 1,900,842 of OY755187.1, read as the reverse complement.
TTATCCCCGTTTTTGCAACATTATTCGCTGATAGTTTGCTCCTGTTGGCCGCAGCGTGATGATATATAGCCTAAAACCTTCCTCAATAAATGGACTATCCAACGCAAAAATAATTTTTCAAATTGATCGGGTAGTTCCTGAGATCCTAGCGTTCAAACAAACAAACTCTTCAGCTTTATAATATTAGTATAGATAGTATAGATTATTTCAATAGGGCTATATAAACATTTATTTATTTATTAACACAAATATTTAGCCATTATGTGCCGTGTAGTGCCGGCTTAGAATGTCGCTACCCCTTTCAACCCACGGGTGTCGTAAGAGGCGACTAAGGGTATTGGGGCTTTTTATTGTATTTTTGGGCGATGCGGTTGGAGACCCATCACCAAAAACCTTTATTTTTACCATCTTTTCCCCACTCAACTTCCAAAAGTGGCTGAGGAATTTATAATTCCTTAGCTCTGGTTACCCCTTGTAGGGAAATATAGCCGTGAGTAGCTGTATGTATGTATTTAACCATTACAGACAAAATATCCAATACAGTTATATTACACTAATCACTTACTTACTTACTAACTTATACTCACGGCTGAAAATCCCTAGAAGGGGTACCCAGAGCTAAGGTATTGGAAATTCCTCAGCCACTTTTGGAAATGCGAGTGGGGAAAAGATGGTAAAAATAAAAGTTGTTGATAATGGGTCTCCAACCACATCGCCCAAAAATCCCTTAAAAACCCCAATACCGTCAGTCGCCCCTTACGTACACCCACCGGAAGAAATGGGGTAGTGCTACTCTAAGCCGACACTACACAGCATAACACTACACTACACTAATCAATCACACAAAAAATGTATAAGCCTATATACTCCGAATCCAAAGTTATATACGGTTATTTCCTTCTTCATAACATAGATAATAACACTAGTTTTCGTAAATTCAGTCAGCGGGCACGAACATATGTCAACACGCTGAGAAACCTAGTTCATCGCGTTCAATGCACGGTCAACATTATCTCACCACACTGTTACATCCTAAAAAAATTAACAAGAAAAGCCATTCAGAATCGATGATTTTTCAGCACAGGTTTATCAGTAGAGAGAAATGTAGAAAGGAGAAAAATAAAACATACTTACACACAGACATATACTCACAGCTATAAATCCCTAAAAGGGGTAGCCAGAGCTGAGGAATTAGAAATTGCGTGTAGTAGTGTATCCTAGTTGCGTGGGGAAAAGATGGTAAAATAAAGGTTGTTGGTGATGGGTCTCCAACCGCATCGCCCAAAATTACCTCAAAAGCCCCAACACCGTTGGTCGCCTCTAACGTACACCCACCGGAAGAAAAAGGGTAGTGCTATTCTAAGCCGACACTACACAGCTACAACCATTTATTGAAGAATTCGTTTTGAGACACATCACCAACAACCTTTTTTTTACATTCCTATCCACACTGAATTTCTGTCCGTCTAGTAGGGACTGCTTTACATTAAAACTGAAAACTATGCCGTGTAGGCCCGGCTTAGAATGTCACTCCCCTTTCTACCCACGGTTCTCGTAAGAGGCGACTAAGGGTATGGGGCTTTTTTAAGTGGTTTTTGGCGATGTGGTGTGAGACCCATCACCAACGATACTTTATTTCTATCATCTTGTCCCCTATCAACTTCCAAATGTGTCTGAGGAGTTTCTAGCTCTAAAGCTCTGGCTACCCCTTTTTGGGATTTATGGCCGTGAGTATATGAATTAAAAAAAATCATGATTTTAAATAGAGATAACCGTAAAAAGCTACTAAGCAACCACAATAAAATACTAAATTTTTCCGAAAATACCATAAAAGTTAATATACATTCACGTTTAATCTCATCCAAATATTCATTCCCTGCTCCATATTCATAAGCATTGTACCTGAATGTCTTAAAGGGTTCTTGTGAGTCCGCGTGATTTAGTATTGGTTTGAATTATATTTGCGAGAATATGTTTTGACGTCATAGGTTTATTAGAATTAAGATGTAAGGGTTGTGCTTGGTAGTGATTGTTAAATTATAAGTGTTAGCCGTGTAGTGTCGGCTTAAAATAGCACTTCCCCGTTTCTACCGATGGGTGTAAGTAAGAGGCGACTAACGGTATGGGGCATTTTAGGGATTTTTGGGCGATGCGGTTGGAGACCCATCACCAACAACCTTTACTTTACCATCTTTACCCCACTTAATTTTCCAAAAGTGGCTGAGGAATATCTAATTCCTTAGCTCTGGCTACCCCTTCTAGGGATTTATAGCCGTGAGTATATGTTTGTAAGTGTTGCACAATTAAAAAAAAGATTTACAAAGGCAGTGGGAAGTAAACTTACTTAGTAATAAACTTACGAGTTTTAATCTTGCCGTTCTTATACATACATATACTCACGCTATTTGTTCTCGCTGGGGTAGATAGATACTAGATAGTTCAATCGACATTTCGTACGATCCTCTCAAACCTGTCTAGCTTCATTTACATTAAGCAATCTCTTCATACAAGTTTTTTGTATTTTCATGATTCACGCCTGCTTTTATTTATGAACCTAATTTCTTTAAATTAATTAAATGCGAAATTTTAAGTAATAAATTCGTCTTTACTGATATCACTTGCTAACCTTACTATGGGTAAATTAAACTGATTGATTGAATAAACAAACAAAGGTTATAAAAGAACTTGAAAAGTTAAGAAAATCAACATACTTAGATAGCGTATAACATGATAACAAGATCCGCAAATAAGGGTGCGACAATCACAGTTAATACTCTCCTTAAATATCCAAAAAAAAATGTAACGAAACGAAACCGTATTAGCTATTCATTCGTGACAACCCTAAACTATGCTTAAACATCAATTGAATTACCACTTTAACGCTTTGTAATAAGTTTGAAAGTCGATTAAACGTTTTGAAGTAGGGTCATAGCAACAGTTGTTGACTACAATTGTAGGGTCATATCGCAGTAGGACATGCGTTCCCGTAGCAAATCACTTCCGGCCCACTAAATCCAGGCCAAATTAATGCGTTTAGCACTCTCCCCAACGTCAGTTCTGCTGATGACATCTCGTTTTCATTGTCACAATTTTTCTTGTCATTTCGATGTCAATGTAAGGGTTATAGTTTGGCTCGACGTTAAAAATTGTTTTGCGTGTAATCAGATGACACGGTGAGTATGATTTTGTCGGAAATGTTTAGCGTTTCAATTTTCATATTGGCATGCAATTATCTGTAATCGTGGCAACATGAAACAAGAAGTCACTTACTTAAATAGGATGGAACAGAATGAAGTTATCTAAGAAATATTATATGTATGGATACTACACCTCAACATTGGTTGCGTTTTACATAAAAACGGCGTTAGTCTATAGGAAAAATAACGAGAGCTTTCTTTGCTACGCACATTTCCTTTGAACAGAGGCAGATCAATTTTTGTTATTAATAGGTTTAAGTAATGATAGATGGAAAATAGCTCTTGGTGCGTATGTTTGCTTCGATCATTGGTACCAGTTACCTATTTAGTTATTTTCTCGATTACTCCTGAACTGAACATAATATAATAAATTATTTACTATTATACCATCGGTACAAAATATTATGTAAAAAAAATCGTGAAAAACGAAAAAAATATGCAATTTATTTACCCTTAAAATAAATTAATACATCGTTCTACTCACATAAGCTATTTAGAACATTATCTCAATAATATCTTAGATAAGATCTCACGGGCCGGGGTCCGAATATGAGCGCAACAAATTGTAACAAAGACATACTCAAAGAAGATTATACAAGATGGCGCGTGCGGCACACGTGACTGGCGTGTGTTCAATAACTTTGGCGGGAACCCTATAACTCATGACACGCCATTTTGATCGCTATTGTAAAAGCAACAAAGACTTATTTGGCATAACTAGCTTATAGATAACGGTTGTATTGAAAATTCATATCTATTTTTTGCAATGGACGGAATTATTTTCATTGCACAATAATGGATGTGAGTTATTTAAAAATATAAACGTGTTGGAGAGAAATTAATACCACAATTTGAAGGATTTAAGGCTTATTGTCGTTGAGTGTCTCGGAGGGGATGTGTAAGTTATTTCGTTATTGTAACTGTCTTGTTTATTTATGTAATGTTGGTGTCACTAACATATTGGCCTGCAGGGTAGGATTATTATCTGTACAATATTGACTTTAGAGCTTCAATAAAGCTATGTATAATAATCTCTAGTGTGTGATTCTGGCAAATCAAATGACTGATCGACCTACAATCAATATAGGAGTAGAGTATGAGATGTAATTTTGGTTAGCATTCGCAAGTATTCGCATATTTGCGCATATTTTCAAATGACCCCAGTCTCACTACGTATACTGCCGTAAAGAAACAGCATGCTTATTTTGAAGTATTTGCCGTGTAGTGCCGGATTAGAATGTCACTACCCCTTTTTACCCACGGGTGGCGTAAGAGGCGACTAAGGGTATGGGGCTTTTTAAGTTTTGGTCGATGCTTTAGAAACCCATCACCAACGATACTTTATTTCTTCAATCTTGTCCCCTATCAACTTCCAAATGTGGCTGAGGAGTTTCCAGCTTTGAAGCTCTGGATTTCCCTTTTTGGGATAAATGGCCGTGAATATATGTATGTATGTATGTAAAAGAAAGAGACACATATACATACAAAGAGGTCATTGAATTTAGTCTATAGCTCTTTAGAGTGGTATTCTATTGACATATATTAAGAATATTTTATTGTTCACATGCATGACTAAGCGTGAAATCCATCGTATCAGATTCCGGACCATGATGTCTTTAACGTATGTCGAAAGCTATAGTTCATTATTTAGGCCTAGAAGTCTCGGATTCGAATCCAGTTGACAAAAGAAATGTAAATAAGTGTGTTTTTTAATTTATATATACCCCTTTACCGCGCGCCCACCTACGCCTATTACCGCAGCTGGTATCGTAAGCAGCAACTTAGTAAATCAAAGCGATATTTGAGCTATTGTTGGGAGATGCGCTTGTAGACACTTCACCAATTATCTTCTATTTAACATTATTTTCCCACTCGACATCCAAAAGAGGTTCAGGAATATCTAATTCTGTAGCTCTGGCTAATAAATAAAGAATACATAAAGGAAAGAAAAATTTCACACAAGCTGGAATTGAACCTGCGACCTCGGGTATACGCCCCGACGATCTGCCAATTGAGCCACCGTGTTAATAGCTGCCAGCGCGAAATTCTTCTATCCTTTATTTCTTTTACACGTTTAAGTAGTGTTTGTGTTTCCTACCTCCGAATTCTTTTACTAATTCGGAAGACCACTTGTCTATCTTTTCAGATAGAATGCAAATGTTGGAAACGCCTAACTATCACATAATTTAAATATTTTTGTTCATTAAAACCTCATGTGGGGATTATTACTAATAAATAAAGAATAAGCTCTGGCTACTTATTTTAGGAATTCACAGCCGATATATTTTACCGCAACCGCACGTAGAAAATACATACATATACTCACGCCCATAAATACCAAAAAGGTGTAGCCAGAAGTTTAGACCTGGAAACTCCTCAGCCACATTTGGAAGTTGATACGGGACCAGATGGTAGAAATAAAGTTTCGTTGGTGATCCAACCGCGTCGCCCAAACCACTAAAAAAGCCCCGTACCCTTAGTCGCCTCTTACGACACCCGTGGGTAGAAAGGGGTAGTGACATTCTGTGCCGGCACTGCACGGCTAATACTTCATAATAATCATGCTGTTTCTTTACAGCAGTATACGTAGTGAGACTGGGGTCATTTGAAAACAACCAACATTACATCTCATACTCTGCTCCTATATTGATTGTAGGTCGATCAGTCATTGGATTTGCCAGAATCACACACTAGAGATTATTACACATAGCTTTATTGAAGCTCTTAAGTCAATATTGTACAGATAATAATCTTACCCTGCAGGCCAATATGTTAGTGTTCTACAAAACTGCTATGAAATTTATACAAAATTTGCAAGTTCAACGAAGTGTTAAAAATACAGATACCTAAATGAAATAATGAGAGTTGTTTTTACCAAATCAAATTACAATATCATATTTTCCATGCCATTAATTACTGATGAATTTCGATTATTCCCATCAAACGAAACAAGCTTTGTCTTTATTGTTTCGATGAAATACGAATGGCTGTGTTTAATTATTTCACTGGCAAAACCATACATATACTTACTTACTTACTTATACTCACGCCCATTATTCCCATTGGGGTAGGCAAAGACTATCGATCGCCACTTAGTACGATCTTGACAAACCTCTCTTGCTTCTCTTCCATTCATTATTCTTGTCATACATGCTCTTTTATTGTTCTCATTTCGGACACCCGCCTTTATAAGAACGTTTTCCATCTGATCAAGAAACGTTTTACAAGGTCGTCCTCTACTAACAATCCCATCCACATTGGCTCTATATTATGTCTTTCGCTACTTTATTTTCATCCATCCTCTCTATGTGCCCAAAACCACCTCAACATTCCTTTTTCTATACATATATAACAATTAAAACAACTATTGATTTTCGGGTATTGTATCATGGTCACGGAAGATAACTGAAAAGCTCTCGAAACGACGGGTTAGTTTTTTTAGAATAGTTGTTTTAAATGTAATGTGCAATCGTGAAAGTCTTAAAAAATACTATACATATATAAACTTAGGCCTTTAGTTCATGTTGTGCTAGGCTTACACTATCAATCGCCACTTTGTACGACCCTGACAAACCGCTCCAGTTTGTCTACATTCATCTATCTTTAATAAATGCTCTTTTATTGTTCACACTTGACACCTTTTGAACACATTGACTATTTATACGAGTCCCGCTGGTCTCGAAATGTTTCTTTTCTCAATTAAATAGTTAATAATAGATAAAGAGTAAATAAAGAAAAGAAAAATTTCGACACAGGCGGGAAACGAACCCGCGACCTCGGGTATACGCCCCCGTCGAAATTCGGAGGTAGGAAACGCAAACACTACTTAAACGTGTAAAAGAAACAAAGGATAGAAGAATTTCGCGCTGGCAGCCATTGACACGATAGCTAGTTCCTGAGCTAGGTTACTGATAATCACTGTTTTTAATTCAATTGAGACCATATTTAAACTCGTATATTCACCCCTCAATTCTCGAACGAGGTAGGACCCTACTGACGAGTTAATTACAAGGTTTAAATCCAATAATCCTTAACAGCCACGTGCGTTTACAATACCTCATTCAATACTTATGCTAGATTATCATCGGCAATTGGGAGATATGAAGTGCCTCCTTGTTTTCTGGGATGGGGTGGACAGGGGTGCTAAAAAGTAGTTTTAAACATATAGCACTTAAAATGTGTCAAGATTATACTTGTCTAAGGTGACAACTTTGGTAAGGTTGCCTTGTTATAAAAGGTGACAATATGTTGAGATGACTTCTTACTACAATACTATTACCACTAACTTAATATCTATATATAAAATAATTCCGTTACTGACTCACTGACAGACAGCGCCCAGCCAGAACGACTGGACCTAGAGAGCTGAAATTGATTAGGTAGTCAGTTTTAGTGCCTAAAATGAACACTAAGAAAAGAAGTCATAGAAATTCCCATGGGAACGTGAATTATGGGAAATTAAAGTTTCCATGAAACTTCCGCTATTTCGATTGTATCAGTTTGAAATTTAATACAAAGACTCCTTAGCAGATATTAATGTACATTGCAAAAGGATACGTAAGAGACGACTAAGGGTATTGGGGCTTTTTATTGGATTTTTGGGCGATGCAGTTGGAGACCCATCACCAAAAACCTTTATTTTTACCATCTTTTCCCCACTCAACTTCCAAAAGTAGCTGAGAAATTTCTAATTGCTTAGCTCTGACTACCCCTTTTAGGGATTTATAGCCGTGAGTTTATGTATGTATGTATGTATTATTTCTATTATTTTATTCATACGCATTGACATTTTTGAAACAAACGCACATTCTCAATATAGATAAAATACATATTAAATTGCATAGCTTTCCCTACTTATACCGCTTCAGTAAACATCACCCCTGTTTTATAAAATAAGTATATACTACATGTATGTTTCTAGAGGGAAATATCTGCAATATACGTATGATTATGATGTTACTCCCTTGGGGTAGCCAGGGATACAAAAACACCATAATTCCGTGGATACATGAAAATACATACTCACACTATTTGTTCCTCGCGGAGTTGGTAGAGATTATCGATTGCCAATAAGCATGATATTATTCAAAATTGTTCACTGTGTAGTATCGGCTTAGAATAGCACTACCCCATTTCTTCCGGTGGGTGTACGTAAGAAGCGACTAACGGTATTGGGGCTATTAAGGTATTTTTGGGCGATGCGGTTGGAGACCCATCACCAACAACCTTTATTTTACCATCTCTTCCCCATGCAACTTCCCAAAAGTGGCTGAGGAATTTCTCATTCCAAAGCTCTGGCTACCTCATCTTATCTTATCTTATCTTATCTATGCATATGACGCATGTATTTGAGGTCCAATAAGAGAAATATCAATATAGAGCATACGCTAGTTTTGGTAAACAAAATTAAGATATATACTCATTAGTTATAATAAAGATATATATTCATAAAGATATATAGCTGTGTAGTGTCGGCTTAAAATAGCACTACCCCATTTCTTCCAGTGGGTGCACGTAAGAGGCGACTAACGGACTTGGGGCTTTTCAAGGGATTTTTGGGCGATGCGGTTGGAGACCCATCACCAACAGCCTTTGTACTACCATCTTTTCCCCACTCAACTTCCAAAAGTGGCTGAGGAATTTATTATTTCTCAGCTCTGGCTTCCCCTTTTTGGGATTTATAGCCGTGAGTATATGTATGTATACTCATTATTCACTGGAACTATCTAAGAGAGAAAAATTTTTAATAATACCTTTTAGTAATTTGAAAGTGTACTGTTTATTTGCCCAAAAATACGTATATTATTTAGTAATGAATATAACACCAGGTGACAATGTCACGTGATCTTCAGAATAAATAATAGTACCTCTGCAAACCCCTTCGTATCCACGACTGATATCCTGATAACTGATATCCATCAGGCGTGAACGTTTTATTTAGAATTTTGAGTAATAAATGTTTTTCTATTAGAAAGAGCAATATATTTATTTATTCATACATATATTAATCAAACACGTACTAAGCAGACCCACAGACCATTAAAACACTGTGTCATAAGTCATAAGCAACCGACCAATCCTAGCGTCTCAACTCAATTGAAATCCAATAACCAAGAGCAACTAAACACAATAAACTGAATCCAAAACAATTAAGACGTAACGCAAATTTCGTAACATAAACAAAGTTAGGCAAATTAAATTCTCTAAATCTTAAGTCAGGCCCAACTGTCAAAGAAAGCTTAGCTAAGGGCCGCCCCACACTGCTTAAAGACAGTGGTTACTGTTTGATGTTCAGTCATGTGTTATCGTTCACTCGGAATGCTTTGACCGCCTCCGGGTACTAGCGCCCTTAACTATGCGCGAGTTTGCTTTTGATTGATACATTATAATAGGATACTACCTATTTGAATTACGAGATTATGTAATAAATATTATATAATTTGCTAAACAGGGCTGCTAGAGATGATCAAAGTGGGAAAGATAGGTAAATGGGTGTTTTAATATCACAAAACATGCTGCGCTGAATTTAAGTTCTCTATCTAATTACTTATTTAATTTGAGCTCTATGTCCGTATAAATTAATTTCCCACAATTATTATTCATCTGAAATAATATGAAACGGTGCGATTTTGACTAAAGTGTATCAGCTGTATCTTTTTCGCTTATGTATTGACCGTTCAAATATATAGTCCAGTGGTCCGTGATAGCCCAGTGGGTAGAACACTCGGTTATCGCGCAAACGACTAGTATTCAAATCCTGGGTCGGGCCTACACCAATTTGTCTTTTCTAAAGACATATGTGTAGTTAATTTATCATGGTTGTTAACGGTGAGGGAAAACATCGTGAGGAAACCCACATGGCTGAGTTGTACTTAGTCATGTGACAGTGTATTCGTACGAAACGGCGATAGGCCTGCCCCCTATCACGTGAGTACACTGTCCATGCAAAACGTGGGTACTCCGAACACCAGGTGACAAAGTCACGTGATGTTCAGAAGTATTAGTACCTCTGCCAACCCCTTCGGGGATAATCGGCGTGAATGTTTATGTTTATGTTATGTTATGTATTGCTATAAAAGTGCATCGAAAGTGCGGCAAAATGTCGAGGTGTAAACTCTAATTTTAATCCCTGCAAAATTTTATTCATCTGAAGAACAGTTTTATATAATTTAAATGCAAGTAGTTTATTTGGACCTAGTATAAAAGGAGTGATAAAGTAGTTATCACATTAGAAATTAATATGCATTGGGCAATATTATAGTTCCTTTACTTTAACTTTTTCTATTTTGAGTGCCACGAGTGGTTGATAATGCTTGATTCTTACATACTCTCGTAACTTTGGTATTGAAAGGTATTAAATCATTTTTTAATTCTAACTTTCTTTAATGCATCATTTAAAATATAATCATGGATTGTGTGAATAGCCTTTCTAAAAAAATATCCTCATATTTTAAAGTATAATAAAAAGTTACATGAAATTCAAAGACTGCAACAAGATTAAAAGCCCGTTAAACACACAACATATGTCCGTATCAGCAAAGAGGGGACAGCCCTAATGAAATGCAAAACGAAAATGCCACCTCTTTTGAAGCACCCAACTCCAGATTCTAGTTAAGCGTTATCATTCATTCACTCTCGCCAGATTTACTCGGGACATTGCAACTCATTCGCTCATTTTAATACGTGTAGGGGACACTTTATTTTTCAGATAAATTTTTGCGTGAAATTTATTCCGTTGCGCACGAAATGAAATTATAATACATATTGAATATGTATTTGGCAAATTAAATAAGTAAAATATAGCCAATTACACCGTAACGCGATTATTATATCGGTGATGTTGGTAAAAATACTGCATATTATAAACTTCAGACAAAGATTATGATATTCATTTTAGACAAAATATTATACAACGAATAATACATACATAAATAGTCATCTGATTTAGACCTTATGATAAGTATTCGGTTGACATAGCTACACGACAGTTTGTGAGTCCTTGCGATTATATACGTTCCGTCATCGGTAACAATAAATAAAATACAAACTTGGCCTTCAGCATAGCTGGTACGACCGACCTTTTAACTAGATATCGCGTCCGAGTGGTATAAAAACAGTCATCTCTTACACGCTTTCTTATAGAATATTCGTATAGAATCAATCTTGTACTTCCTTAAGTAGAGACTATGTGCAAAGGTTATTGCATAATCTGATTGCGAAAATTCATACAACTCGACATAGCAAACATTTAAAGAAATGTATATGTATGTACTGCATATACATTCAGAAGCATGTATTAGAAGCAGTTATTCTAATATTATGAACAGAAAATCGAATTTCATTAATTCGCATAGAACGATAAATTCGCAAATGTTATTCCAAAAATATGGTAGACTGAGTTTTGCAAATAGGAATCCCGTAAAACTGAATACATATACTCACGGCTTTAAATCCCTGAACTTAAGAACTAGAAACTCCTCAGCCACATTTGGTAATTGATAGGGGACAAGCAGGTAGAAATCAATTATCATTGGTGATGGATCTCCAACCGCATCGACCAAAAACCTCTCCCGTGGGTAGAAAGGAGTAGTCACATTCTAAGCCGGCACTATACAGCAAAAACTTGAAAAACATGAAAATGCTGAAATCATCGTCATTTGATGGAAGTTCATAATGCGATTACGTCACTTTGGGTGTAAATTTGTTTAACCTCATTAGCTATACATAAAATATGTTTTAATAATCTTTGACACCCCTTAAGGTATTGTAGGTGTTATGTTTCTAATAATCCTAAACTTGTATGACTTTGGTCAAATAACTGTCAATCAGATGTTATTAGCTATAATATTGACAGTGCTGTAAAGTGTCAGCTTAGAATAGCATTAACCAATTTCTATCCGCGGGTGTCGTAAGAGGTGACTTAATTCATAGGTTTGGGACATAGGCGTTTTGGCTGAAGATCATCCTATATTTTATTATACTTTCCCCTCTTAGTGAAGGTAATATTAGTCGAGGACGACCACGGAGAATACACTTGGACCAAATTGAGAGTGTACTCAAAAAGACAGGTGTCCGCAGCAAGAAGAATAAAAGAGCATGTAAGAATAGGTTGAAGGATGTGAACGAAGCTAGAGAGGTTTGCCAGGATCGTACGAAATGGCGATCGTCAATCTCTGCCTAACCCAATGGGAACAAATGACGTGAGTATATGTTATGTTTTCCTTCTCAAGATATCTTTTTAGGAATTATACCTATGAGTACAGTATATGTGTATCATGATTAAATATCTTGAAATGGGAAAATAAGGTTTTAAAAATAAATATTTTTAGGAATTAAATGCGAACTCCCTTATCCAACGATTGCTAGGTCAACCTTATATTAATTAAACTGCATCGAAATCCTTGGAAGAAATTAGGTACTACTATTTAGCCTATACACACATACATTCACAAATATACTAACGGCCACAAATCCCAGAAAGGGGTAGCCAGAGCTTCGGAGTAAGAAATTCCTCAGCCACTTTTGGAAGTTGAGTGGAGAAAAGCTTATAAAGCAAAGTTTTTAAGTGATGGGCCTCCAACCCCATTGCCCAAAAATCACTAAAAATAGCCTCATACCTTAGTAGCCTATTACGACACCCGTGGGTAAAAATGAGTAGTTACATTCTAAGCCGGCACAAGCCTATATATGTAGTCTAATATATCAATGGAAATATGAGCATTCCTGAAGAGCAAGCACGAGCCGTGTTTAAACTGGTTATCGCGTGGGATAAAGCAGCCATCTCTTACGCACTTATTTAGTATTGTATACTGCCATCTCATTCTAATCGTTATCGTGTCGATAAAATAGCGGTCGTGCTTGCCCTTCTGGTCGTTTGCGGGCATTTAATGGCAATTATTACGGTTTGCTACCAAACCGAACGGTGATTCATTAGCCAATTTGACTTACAAACAGATTTCATGCATGATTGGAATGTTTAGCTGTTAACATATTAGGTAACATGCACTTGTATGTAACTTTTGATCATTGGCACACTGAAATCTAAGCCTGTTTTGGTGATAGGATCAATGTTGTATTTTTTCGTTAAATGTTAAAAAATCTTAGTATAAGTAACCCGTTTTTTAAGTATCGGTTTTGTACTAAGCATTTGATTGACGGTTATAGGCTGCGGCGGCTGGATGCGGCTGTGACTGACCAATAAATAACCTTTTTGGATCTAAAATTATGATGAATAATAAATACATATATCACTACATACTATTCGGAATAAGAAATTCCTTAACCACTTATGGGTCTTCAACTGCATCGCCAAGAAATTACTTTGAAGAGCCCCAATGCTCTTAGCCAACTCTAACGCATACCCACGGGGAAAATGGGGTAGTGGTATTCTAAATCGACACGGCACATCCAATACCAATAATAAATTGTTCACGTTATTAGAAAATTGCTGTGTAGTGTCGGCTTAGAATAGCACTACCCCATTTCTTCCGGTGGGTGTATGTAAGAGGCGACTAACGGTATTGAGGCTTTAAAGGGATTTTATGGCGATGCGGTTGGAGACCCATCACCAACAACCTTTATTTAACCATCTTTTCTTCACTTAATTTTCCAAAAGTGGCTAAGGAATTTTCAATTCCTTAGCTCTGGCTACCCCTTCTAGGGATTAATAGCCGTGAGTATATGTATGCATGTTATTATAAAAATAAATTTGCAATATTATGACCTCGACTACGCTGTTATCGTAGCTCGTAGCAAAGATTTCGTAGGCGTGTACGAGAGTAAACATTGAACTGCGTAGCTCGCCTTTTGTTACCCACCTCCTGATGTTTTTTTGCGATGTTATTTATGTAGAAACTGTTTTATTCCATAAGAATTTCTGAATTATACAGGAAAAATCTTTCAACCGGCGATACAATCGACGATTGTACAATATCCGTAATTTGAAGCTGATATAAAAGAAATGATAATGTCTACTTGGCATCATCTATATATATAAAAGAAAGTCATGTTAGTTACACTATGTATAACTCAAGAACGGCTGAACCGATTTGAATGAAAATTGGTAGGGAGGTAGCTTAGAACCAGGAAAAAGACATAGGATATCACCACGCTAAATATCGCAGGGGGTAGGCAGTAACAAATGTTTAACACCATCCGTGCGAAGCCGGGGCGGGCCAATAGTTAATTATAATTATCATAAACATAAACGTAAATTTGTGCTCATAAAAAAACGTGTACTTACAAAAAATAATCTCAAGAAAGGTTAGTCAGAGCTTCACGCTATCAAAAATGCAAAATCCCAATACTAAACAACTAGAATGTATTTAAAGCTACTTCATCAAGACTTACAAAAAGGCAACAAAATTAAGCACATTCCAAACCAATCTCAAAATCAAACAACATACATATACTCACGCCATTAGTTCCCAATGGGGTAGACAGACACTATCGATCGCCACTTTTTACGATCGTGGCGAACCTCTCTAGCTTCGTTTACATCCATCAATCGTTTCATACATGCTCTTTTATTCTTCATACTTTGGACTCCTGCCTTTTTGAGCACATTCTATAGTTGTTCCTATACCTTTACTACCATTACCTTCCACATTAGCTTTATAGATCTCTTTCACTAATTTACTACCAAATAATCTCAACATTCCTTTTCAAACAAACAATCAACAAAAAGAACAGTAGTCAAACGATTTCACACTTGAAACCAGCCCTTCTCAAATAAAATGCTCTAACTTAATCATATTCCCACTGATGCGGTAATAATAGGTTTCGATCTAAGTAAAAACTGCATGGACTATCATTACACTGCACCCTTGTTGAAGAATGAATTATGACTGCTGGTAACACAATAGGTAAAGGACCCTACACACGGCGGTACATTACATCGCCCATGTCCTATCTGAATGATATGTCGTTGTCACCTCGTGATTCACGAATGCGGCAGAAATGACCCCACTTTAGCGGCTATGGGGTATTAATAATGTTCAGTTGGCGCTATTATTATTTATTATGGCCAGTTTTATTGGTTTGCGATGTCGCTTGTAGTTGCAAGATTATTGGTGTGAAGTCTTAATAGCAATATTTTATTGAATTTAGAAATATCATTTTAATAAAAGAATACAATAAAAAACACTTTATTGCTTATCAAAAAAAGGAAACATATACACAAATACAAATTCGATAACAACAGTACAATTGGCGGTCTTATCATTAGAAGCGATCACTTCCAGACTACCTGAAAATTATATTAACAAATTTAAATACGATCATATTTTATAGAACCCTATATTAATGGCATAAATTACTCAGTATAAAACACATTCAAACGGCAATAAATTACATTTTAGAACAGTAATTATTTTCAGAGCAACCTTATAATCCTTTGTATCTACTTATCTTAATTTTCAGATAATAAATAATAAAAAGAGAACATAATCCTACAATGTGCTGTATAGTGTCGGCTTAGAATAGCACTACCCCGTTTCTACCGATGGGTGTATATAAGACGTGACTAACGGTATTGAGGCTTTTGAGGGATGTTTGGGCGATGCGGTTGGAGACCCATCACCAACAACCTTTATTTTACCATCTTTTCCCCACTCAACTTTCCAAAAGTGGCTGAGGAATTTCTGATTCCTTAGCTCTGGCTACCCCGTCTGGGGATTTATATCCGTGAGTATATGTATGTATGTATGTAAAATCTGAAAATCCCTAAAATGATGTTGGTGATGGGTCTCCAACCGCATCGCCGAAAAATCCCTTAAAAGCCCCAATACCGTTAGTCGCCTCTTACGTACACCCACCGGAAGAAATGGGGTAGTGCTATTCTAAGCCGACACTACACAGCGACTAGTTTTCAGAGACTACAACCGTACAAACCTTATTTGCCGGTATACATGATTTTAATTCTAATTTAGAACAACTTTGTGTTATTTATTACACTTTATTTGGAAGGAAACGTAACTCTTATGTTGAGATCTGCAAATTTAAAATGCAATCTGGCTAAGCCCTATGACAACTCTAAAAAAATACATATTATTAAATTATTAAACATAAGCTCTAAAATACTATCTAAAATCCTTAATTTTATACACACCCAAAGACCTAGTCCATCTATTTGTCTCATCCACAGTCCTGTCGCTAAATCAACAATTCATCCCTCCAACCCCGCCACCCTTACCGATATTTATGATAATTTTATGCGACGTCCACGACTCTTTGTCAGTTAAACTGTGTTCTTATTCAGTTTTGTCACGAGGGTAGCCATTAAATCTAATAATACAACATTACTGTATCAGATAACTTTGTGTTTGAATATTTAGCAGTTTTTTTGCTGATGCTGATGATTTTGATTTGTAATTATGATTAGAATTGTCATGTGGTTTTGAGTGTAAGGTTTCGTGATGTTGACATGTGTTTTTTAATGTCTGTACTTGTTTGTTTGTTTGCTGTGTAGTGTCGGCTTAGAATAGCACTACCCCATTTCTTCCGGTGGGTGTACGTAAGAGGCGACTAACGGTATTGGGGCCTTTAGGGATTGTCGGGCGATGCGGTTGGAGACCCATCACCAACAACCTTTATTATACCATCTTTTCCCCACTTAACTTTCCAAAAGTAGCTGAGGAATTTCTGATTCCTTAGCTCTGGCTACCCCATCTAGGGATTTATAGCCGTGAGAATATGTATGTATGTAGTTTTAATAGTTAAAAATATATAAGTTGAAGTTTGGAAACGCTCATTTTATTAACTTGGATTGCATAAGCTCTATAAACTCTTATTTTCTTACGTCACAATTTTATATTTTTTTTACGATCAAACTCTACATTCACGTTGTATATTATATCCTTGAGGAGTTACAAAAGTTGTCGCCTGGTGTTCAGAGTACCCACGATGTGCTTGGACAGTACAGTGCATTAATATAATAGGCCTATCGGCATTTTGTGTAATTTCACTGTCACATGACTGAGTACAATGCCACCATGTGCATTTTCTCACAACATTATCCTTCACCATAAATATTTATTTATTTACCAAAAAATTAAATCATTACTGGTTTTACTTAATTCGATTACATTTCACCACATTGACTTATTATATACTTCTACAACTCAACAATCATAACATAAAAACTTTAGTGCAGCTCATTGGAAGTCACACCAAGAACACGCAAATATATCTACCTCTTCCGATATATTGCTTAGTGTAATTTGCGCATGAATAATTGATTATTCCTGATTAATTACAGCTCCATTATGGGTTTATTTAAAAACATACATACATATACTCACGGCTATAAATCCCTTAACGGGGTAGCCAGAGCTTTGGAATGATAAATTCCTCAGCCACTTTTGGAAGTTGATTGGGGAAAAGATGATAATAATAAACGTTTTTGGCGATGGGTCTCCAACCACATCGCCCAAAAATCACTTAAAAATCCCCTATACCTTTAGTCACCTCTTACGATCACCAACGGGTAGAAATGGGGTAGTGCTATTCTAAGCCGACACTACACGGCAAATTTACCCATACCATAAATAAAATATATTATATTAATTATGCACGAAAAGTGAAAGCGTTACACCGTTCAGTTATATTTATTGTAACGTTTTTTCATGCTGAATACAAAAAGGACTTCTCTAAAATAAAAAGCTTTTTGTAGATATCATTCAGAGCCAGTGAACCGATGGCAGCCGTGTGGCGCTTCATAATACACTATTATATTTATTTTCATTAATAATAATAGTTTCAAGTATTTCTATGGCGATTGGTGAGCGAACGGTCGTTTACAATCGACTTTTGCCATTTCGCTGAGTTTCAAAGATATTCTCGAATTTTTAATTCACTACGTAGTTAGGGTGGTTTAGTGCATCAACAGTACATTGTTCTCGGTTACTTGTGGTCTTTGAATATATTACGATGTTACGGTGGATAATATTGGTGTTTATAAATTATAAACTTTAAGCTGTTTAGTGTCGGCTTAGAATAGCACTACCCCATGTCTTCCGGTTGGTGTACGTAAGAGGCGACTAACGGTATTGGGGCATTTTAAGGGATTTTTGGGCGATGCGGTTGGAGACCCATCACCAACAACCTTTATTTTTACCACCTTTTCCCCACGCAACTTCCAAAAGTGGCTGAGGAATTTATAATTCCTTAGCTCTGTCTACCCCTTTTAGGGATTTATAGCCGTGAGTATATGTATGTATGTATGTAAAATTTGATGCATTTTATTAATAAGTAGTTTTATGTTAACATTTTTAAGTATACAGATAAAGTAATCTTCTTTAAAATTCTTAGATTTCATTCATGTAGTTTAATTGTTTTTGTATTGTGATTGTTTCTACAATTTTACATTTATTTTTAATTTAAGGCTTAATTTACGTTCAAGGTATAACACTACAAACAAAAGCTATAATAAGGTGTCAACCTTAGTAATATAAATATTATTTTATTCCATACATAATAACCCTAACTCTTCCACAATATAAATGAGCCCACCAATTCCGGGTAGAAGGCGATTTTCCGGTAGATGTGTTGCCAGGATAATAAAATAAGAATGAAATCGTAGAAATATCCCGGCTGGCGGGCTGGGCGTAAAATTGATTATTGATTTATATTTACCGCGTGAAGTGCGAACGGGGTGGATCTTGTGATTTTATTATAAGTCATATTGTTAGTTTTAGACAGTGGTTTTTGCCGTAGGAACCTTTTAAATGTGCTGTGTAGTGCCGGTCTAGAATAGCACTACCCCATTTCTTCCGGTGGGTGTAGGTAAAAGGCGACTAACGATATTGGGGCTTTAAACGGATTTTTGGGCGATGCGGTTGGGGACCCATCACCAACAACCTTTATTTCAACATATTTTCCCCACGCAACTTCCAAAAGTGGTTGAGGAATTTCTAGTTCCTTAGCTCTGGCTACCCCTTCAAGGGATATATAGCCGTGATTATATGTATGTATGAACCTTTTAAACTTACTAAAGAAAGCAATACCTTAGTTGCTTATACGCTATAGTTCTGAATCAGAGGTAAACCACCACACATGTCTTTATAAATTTATTATTTGGGTAGTTAACAGTGAAAGATAATTTAAAACAGTGATACTGAATATACTCAAAGACTATAACGTTCACGCCGTATATACCCGAATGCGTTGGCAGAGGTACTAATACTTCTGAGTATCACGTGACATCATCACCTGGTTTCAGAGTACCCACGTTTTGCTCGGACAGTGCACTCAGTGTACCTTCTATCTCTGAATATACGTTTTTATTAACCTTTTAAATAACTTAACAAAGTTTTTTATAACTTGTTTGAATTTTTAGAATTATTGTTAGATTAGATTTCAATTTTAAATAACAAGATATTTAGGTTCACAAATAATCATTTCGACCAAGTCCAAAGTTAATCATACGGTGTCCTCACAATAACACTATGTTCAAATACTATTACAACAAATAATAAATAAATGTATCGATTCAGTCAAACGAAAAGACAGATTTTCCGCAGCCATGCTCTGCTGGATTTGTCTCGCGTTACTCATTTCAATTTCGGTACAAAATCTCCGAAACGAACCAAAAATATTTTTTATACTTCTATGTTAGTTGTATGTGGAAAAGCCATGTTTTTAACAAACTGATTTATTCACAAAACATGTTCCTATAACAACGGATATCAAAAAGGTACGGCTACTGTTTGAGATCCAACGATTTCTAAACTACTTTTCAATAAAGAATAAAAATAAAGGAAAGAAAAATTTTGACACAGGCGGGAATCGAACCCGCGACTTCGGGTATACGCCCCCGTCGTTCTGCCAATTGAGCTACCATGTCAATGGCTGCCAGCGCGAAATTCTTCTATCCTTTATTTCTTTTACACATTTAAGTAGTGTTTGCGCTTCCTACCTCCAAATTATTACCTAAAAATTTTTCTTTCCTTTATTTTCATTCTTTATTTATTATTAATAATCCCACATGAGGTTTTCATGAACAAAAAGATTTATATTACTTTTCAATGTTAAGTTTGTTAAATGTGGAAAAATAAATATTCGTTCATGATTTAAGCTCGTAACACTCGTATAAAGCTCCAATGCTCAATTTTTATTTTGGGTTCATAACATAACATAACATAACATAAACGTTCACGCCGTTTATCCCCGAAGGGGTTGGCAGAGGTACCAATACTCCTGAACTCACATGGCAAGCACCATCTAGTTTCCAGAGAAGGTACCCACGTTTTGCTTAGACAGTGTACTCACGTGATAGGGGGCAGGCCTATCGCCGTTTTGTACGAATACACTGTCACATGACTAAGTATAACTCAGCCATGTGGGTTTCCTCACGATGTTTTCCCTCACCGTTAGCAACCATGATAAATTAACCACACATATGACTTTAGAATTTTTTTGGGTTCATATGTTCATGAGATCTTAAAAAAACACATGACAATCTTATTTTTGGTGGTCAGTTGTAAATTGGATAAAGTTTTGGGTGTTTTTTTCTCAAGGTACACAGTTGATTTATAATTTATGACTGAAATACAAATAAGTACTGAGACTGTATTCACATAAAATGTCCTAAAAACCTTGGTCACATTGCACGACACTCAAGGCGAGAAATGGAAATAAAACAAAAAAGCTAATATAATTTATGAAACGAAACTAAACGAAACTTCACAGCTTATTTTAGAAAATAATTTAAGTCAATTAGGTACTTTAAAAATATGTAAATCATATCAAGCATCAATCATAGAAAATTCACATCTTTTATAAAAACAAACCAAATCGCTGCACTTCTTTACTATGCCAAAGAAATGCCGAATGAATTTTAAGTGGGTAAACTTTTAAATAAATATAAATCAAGCAATGCATGTTTATAAAACAAATTCACACAACTTCGACTGTGCTAATGCAATATTGCATATCTCTTAACGCCTTGATGACTCTAAATAATTGGGGGTTCGCCCATGGGTGTCTTTGAGCCAACACGGAACCCCCACTAAGAAACATAAAGACGAAATCGTATTAACGAAATGCCTATATTTCTCAATCGCATAATAGCGCGGCAGCATTGATTTCTTTTATTACAACAATACAAGAATCGACAATTAAGATTTTTAAATTTCGTATTCCGTGGGAAACGATCGAATTAGGGTTTTGACTTTAGCTGTCACTTTGATTGTTTGGGCGGGAGTTTTTTTTTTCTTGTTGACCAAAGAGGCGGCAAGGGGCGTGCGGCTGTATGCCTTTGCATTGAACTTTAATAGTTCTCAAGATCTCATTACTATTGTGTATGCTATTCAATACTTAATGTTCGGAAAACATTTGAATTATTTAATTTATGGAATTAATTTAATTTATTAAACTGAGAACTGGATGATGTCAAAAGTAGAATACAATAGAATAATCTTTATTTCACATGAATAATAAAAGACAATGCAATTAAACCAAAAAAAACAGTTTGCTTTAAAAATCACGTTTAAATTAGAAAAAGCATACCTTTGTACTTTACATCGCATTTAGTGATATGACCTCCGATCCCCAATTGCTAGAACGCAATGCTGAATGACGTATACAATAAAAAAATCTTTTCCATTCTAAATATCATTGTTGACAAGACAAAAAAGCGAATCAGCTAAAATCCGAAGCTGCGAATAAAACAAACACTCCTCATGGCACTTCACAAAAAGGCGGTAAAACAAAAGAATAATCAATTAAATGCTACGAACGGCTAACATGCTTCAAAAAGGTGGCATACGTATAAAAAAGGTAAGTAAAGGAAGCGCAAACCTGTTTTGAAGGGTTCATTAGGCAAGTTCATATTCGAGGCTTGGATAAAAAATACAAGATTAAGTTACATAGAGTATTTAGGTGAGTACGTCGAGGGATATTCATAGTAGCTTAGTTTTTTTTTAATGAAGAGAAATCGGAGTTTCTTATATTAATTCGTTTCGCGTCATGATCGCGTAGCTAGGAGACTAGGAGTTAGTTATAATTTAAGAAGGACGTTGGTTTGATCCTCGCTGATAATATCATTTGAATAAAAATGACTAAATGGATGTTGTTGGCCTGTGTAGTAATAAATACATTCTTGAAATATTCGTATTTAATACAAGAAGTAATTATCATACTTGTGCTGTGTGCTAGCTTTATGCGTATGGCCATCACTGATGTCTCCCAAAAAGGGTTACCAGTGGCAATAAAAAACCTGAGCTACTTATGAAAGTAAAGGAAGTTAAAGATTTTAAAATATACGTTTTTGGTGATGGTTCTCTAACCGCATTGAACAACTATCACTTAATTAGGCCCAATACCCTAACTCACTTCACATGACGCCCATGAAAAAAAAATAGGCTAAAGCTTTTTTTTTGCCAAAATTACACAGCCAACTTGTACTAACTTGACCGTTGTACTATATCCCTATTTTATATACTTATCTAAAAATATAATAACTACAATTAGTAACCTAACATTTTACCAATATTTCTTGCAAATCTGAATATCTTTAAAACACGGACCCCTAAACTATTCACATAGAAAAAGTCACCGAAAATATTGACTCACAAAATGCTGAGCAAGTCGCACAATATAGCAGCAGGTAGTCCATTGTCACACCCCTCCGTCACAGACAATAGGTTCGAGATCCACTGCTCGCTTTATTCATACAACATCCAATTGGAATCGTACGGAGCGGGTGTTGGATATCTAAGTCGAAGACGGATCAATTTAAAGAAGTATTTAGGTGATAGGAAGAAAAATGAACACCTGTTTATGATTAATTTATATCGGAAAGTTTTGGGGAGCGAGAAAGTACTTGGATGAAGAAAAGTCGAGGCATATTTTTTTGTATTTGAATTTCGTTTTTTAATCTCTCAATTTTGTGGCGTCATAAGATTCTGGAATATAAATTTCACGTTGTTCAATTTAAAGCTTTACAAATAAATACATACATACATATCAACACGGCTATAAATCCCAAAAAGGATAACCAGAGGATCGGAATTAGAAATTTCTTAGCTACTTTTAGAAGTTTAGTGGGAAAAGGATTGCAAAATAAAGGATGGTTGGTGATAAGTCTTCAGTCACATCGAACTATTATCATTCAAAAAGCCTAAAGTGTAAACCCTTAGTCAGAAATAGGTTGGTGTTCAATGTCGACACCATACTGCTACAAATATAATATGTTGTAACTTCTACAATGTTCCAACTGGTTTCAATTGGATGAAATTTACAGTTACATAGAATCCTGGGACCTCAACAGCAAGGACATCAGAATATATAAAAGTGAATGTAAGGATTTTCTTTGTTGCTTCTTCTCTTTACGAACACCTTCCGAAGCAACGGAAAATTCAATGTTTAACAGTTGATGTTCAAAAAATGTTAGATACTATCTTTAGTTTTAAAAAAATAAACTTGTTAACTTTTTTGATATTTTATTAATAGTGATGAATGATGATACTGATGATAGTTATCAAAAGTTCACCTCTCCATCGCCATTACTATTATTTGGGCTGCTCCAAATCTATAATCCAAACATAATGGAATTTTATACCTTAAATGTGCACTCAATTCATGCGATCCATTTTAGTTACTGTTAGCATAACATATAGGTATAAGTAAGATGATCAGAAAACTGACCATTCTGTCATCATAATTAATAATGTGACAACGGGTAGGTGATAATCTACATTGCATAAATATCCTTTTAAGTTTGCCGCGTAGTGCCGGCTTAGAATGTCACTACCCCTTTCTACCCACTGGTGTAGTAACAGGCAACTAAGGGTATGGGGCTTTTTAAGCGGTTTTTGGGCGATGCGGTTGGAGTCCCATTATCAACGATACTTTATTTCTACCATCTTGTCCCTTATCAACTTCCAAATGTGGCTGAGAATCTAAGGCACTGCCTACCCCCTTTTTGGAGTTATAGCCTTGAGTATATGTATGTATGTAAGTTTCCTACTAACCCGTGGCAACCTCATTCGCTTTATACGTCAGCACTAATGGTCAAGTCAAACCATTATCTATCGACACTACTATTCCTTGACTATAGTGTTTCACTAAATATAATTTCCATGACCTGCAAGACATTATTGATTCCTGGCAACCCTCTATTTGCCGTTGTACAGTGCAGTACACAAGATGTTAAATATAAAATAAAAAACGCTCCTAAGCTCATTGCAAAGTATTCGCGCCCTACCTTTCACGGATGCTGAACAAATATAAGATAATTTTGCCGCTTCGTCTCACTCGCTATTTAAGGGGCACCTTTCATTTTTACGCCGTTTGCCTGTGCGCCCCACTGCAGTGTTTAAGCTTTACAATTTAATATTAAATACATATGTTTTCGTTTTTTAAATTGAATTGTTTTATAATATTCGTGACTTAGCTGATGACCTGTCATGAGCTACCCATACAATTTTTCAATAAATTATTTTTCTAATGAATTTTGTAGAAAGGTATGCAGTGAGTTTTGGGGTATTTATATGAATAACATTAAAATATGATTCTTTGATTTTGTAAGTTCATCTTATAGAGTTTGTTGTGCTGGATGGGTATCCTGACCCCACTCACACTACGTCATCAAACACATAGCCTTCAGTTAAGAACATGTCAGCCCTTAGGGCTCCAGTCCTATTTCCACTTAAGTTTTGCAACTCCATGGAATTTTAGTTGCCCTCCTTGTGTAATGCCAAAAAGTATACCGATCCAGACCGGATTTGCTTAAGGTGGATCGCAGATTGCATTTGTAGTTGAACAGAAAAATGTACAGCTATTCAGATAAAGTCGGAGTTAAATTTGGCGACATCCGTTGCCAAAGATTCTAAATCCAGAGTTCGCGGGTTCGAATCCCGCTGAGGCTTAAATTTGCATTACATTAACAAACCTTACGCATGCAAAATTAATAGTTTAAAAAACACTAAAAAACACGCTTTTATAAGTGCACTTAAAAGTCAAAAATAAATTACGGGTCGTTCAAGTTGTCTCTATTTCTGGGCTGAAGTGTAAACTATGTGCTTTTAATTATAATATTTGATTGTAAAAGCGTGGGGCGCTGGAGCAGGAAAAACTTTCTTGTAAACAAATACACGAACAAGAACTCTACATTTTGCCACTGTTGACTAGTACTTTGAACAGATTGTTTAATATAGAGCCTCCAACTAGTGGTGCTGCAACTCTAGTTAGAGTGCCGATCTCTTTAACCTGCTTCCCGAAACATCGCTTAACTTGATTTCTTAGCAAGGTAAACAAAAAATCTTTCCTTTTCCCGCGCCCCACGCTTTTACAATCAAATATTATAATTAAAAGCACATAGTTTACACTTCAGCCCAGAAATAGAGACAACTTGAACGACCCGTAATTTATTTTTGACTTTTAAGTGCACTTATAAAAGCGTGTTTTTTAGTGTTTTTTAAACTATTAATTTATTTTATGCTTTTTAGTCTTTGCTAATGGCATATTTTAAACATTTATTTCAAATAGGGCGACTTGATAACATCTAACGGTAAGGTGACCACTAGCCTTACAAACCTCCACCAACCCGGCTGGCCCCCGTGGTGAAGTATGGCTAATACCTTCCTCACGAAAGAGACCCGTGCCCAGCAGTGGGACGTTATGGGTTGGTAACGAAACATCGTATGCTAATATTCATAATGAAGTTCCGGTTCAAATCCCATCATCAGATCAGTTCGATAGTACCATATTATTGTATCCAGACCTTGAAACCTAATCGTGGCCAAAGTTCATTACAAGACCTTTCTAACAAGTCCAAACACGGCTATGATACGATATTTCATCATGGAATGCTAGTGCCTATCTTCCGGCTTCATCATCAGACCTTGAAACCTAATCATGGTCAACGTTCATTACAAGACCTTTTTAACAAGTCCAAACACCGCTATGATACGATCATCTATCATGAAGTTCCAGTTCATATCTTCCGGCTCCATCATCAGACCAGCTCGACAGTACCATATTATTGTATTGTCATCGAAATCACATACAACTGCCAATTTTCATAACGCTATGACCTTTAGAAGATGGTTAAATTAGTTTTCTTAGATTTGATTACATAGTTACATACATACAGGTCGACCTAATAAAAGCGTGTTAATAAAAATATACTTACACCAGAAATAGATCGTCGACGTATTTTGGTCTAGTATTTTAAAGCAAAAAGTATATTAATTTGCACAGTTTCTGAATAAATAAACAGTTTGTTCATTTTTTCAATACGCAACAATGAGCATGACGTAGCTAAGTACGGACTATGGGTGTCTACGTACTACTGTCTGATAATACGCGCCGGGTTCTTCTACTACATACAGTTTTTGCATTATCCTAGCAAATTGTTTGAAATGTTTCTTGTAAATAAATGCATTTTACATTAAATCATTTAAAAAAATCGGATACACTTAAATTACTAAAACGACAAAGTCACGTGATGTTCAGAAGTATTAGTACCTCTGCCAACCCCTTCGGGGATATTCGGCGTGAACGTTTATGTTATATGTATGTTTATGTATTACTAAAACGACACTTCTCATCATATAATCAGATTGCCACCCTCAAATTTCCCAGTTACATTACAAGTCATTACTACTTATACTTACGTTCTTATCTGCTGCTTATCCTAAGAAGGAGAAGCCAGAGCTTTAGAAATGGCTAAAATATTTTCTGTCTCCTAAATTCAGATCTACCTTGCAATACGCTAATTATAATATAGAAGGAAAGAAAGAAGAAACAAAATAATCATTTATTGCTATGCACACCTGGTTTAATAAAACTAGAATAATGTTGAGATAGGTTCTTTAAACAAAACGATTATGAATGAATTAATCATTGAAAAAACATAACACAACATAACATAACATAAACGTTCACGCCGTTTGTCCCCGAAGGGGTTGGCCGAGGTACTTATACTTCTGAACATCACGTGACTTTGTCACCTGGTGTTCAGAGTACCCACGTTTTGCATGGACAGTGTACTCACGTGATAGGGGGCAGGCCTATCGCCGTTTTGTACGAATACACTGTCACATGATTAAGTACAATTCAGCCATGTGGGTTTCCTCACGATGTTTTCCCTCACCGTTAACAACCATGATAAATAAAGCACACATATGTCTTTAGAAAAGACAAATTGGTGTAGGCCCGACCCGGGATTTGAACACTGGTCGTTTGCACGATAACCGGTGTTCTACCCATTGAGATATCACGGTTTTTTTTCACGCTTAAAAAAAACATGAAACTAAAAATAATCTGAAATAACATATATTGGTGATCATCTATACTTATAATAAATCTGTAGAGAGGTCAATTCTGTACATGGAATATATTTTCAAAATAACTATCAGGGGGTGATTAGGGATCGATACTGATGCCAAAACTGCAATCAGTAAAATTTTTGTCTGTCTGTCTGTCGGTTTGTATGTTCCTTATGGAAACAAAAACTACTCGACGGATTTTAACGAAACTTGGTACAATTATTTTTCATACTCCTAGGCAGGTTTTTGTATACTTTCCAGCAGTATAGTAAAGGGGAATTTTGGGAAATTTTGGGAAAAAGGGAGAAGTTACTCCATTTTTTAAGCTTCCCTCGCGTGTGCAGCCATAATGGTCAAAGTTACATAGAAATCACGTATGACGGAAATATTCTACATAAAATTATCTAAAAAATATTCCGCAACAGTATATGTCTATCGTTTATGGTTGATTCACAACAACACGTGTAACTCCTGAAAGCTTAGCAGTTCGGCGCATTCTGATTATATTTGTTTTCTCTTACGTTTATAATACTCTCAATCACCCTTATTTCAAAAGTTAAGATTATTACCTACTCAATAAAAACAGAATTATAGAAATCGGTATAGAAACACCAAAATTAATAGTCCCAACATAATAGTCCCAACATAATAGTCGCACGCGATCAAAACCAAATCCTTAGTAATTTACATATTACGTACTAGATGGCGCCAGTAGTTGCATCAATTAAAACCTAAAAATTAGCTTAATTTTGGAGATATTGATCTGAACCGATCATAAAAGCGCTTTCAAAATCACAAAGTAACACTATATTCAGACATGAGTGCTGTAAGTTGTAATAAAGGCGCTAATTTCATAACGCTTGAGCAGTGATTGAAGAAACCTCCAATATTTTTATAACTACGCTACCCGTGCGAAGCGGGGCCGATCCACTAGTTTTAAATAAATTATTGCATGTTGTTTATAGCCTGAATACAAGATAATATCCTCTTAAAAGTGAGTCACACGCAGCAATAAGACATTAGTATCTTGTAAAATTAGTTAAAAAAAATATATAATTATTATTACACAGTATAATGGAACTGGTTTTTTAAGTCTTACAAAATAAGCAACAATATTTGTTCCTCCAACTTCCTTACTCATTTTTTTCTATGGGTTTTGTTAAAAATTTCTAATAATTTGAAGCTATGAAAATTATTGATAGACGATAAGTTTTGTTACCGTTTGTTTTCAAAAGAGGTAAAATAGTCGTCGATACTACACATAGTACATAACATAACACATCTTTTAAAGCTCCATCGAATAGTTATAAAAAACCATCAATTATTCAAAATACTCCACTAAATTGAATTAAAATGTTTGAAAACTTAATTCCCATTGAAGAATTACAAAGCCACATAATCGCTGCACCTTTTGTACTGTAAGTGCACACTAAGAATAGGACGTAATCGTATAAACAAATATAAATAACGCAAAAAGGGGTATTTACTAATTGTTGAATATTGTGAGGTTAAATCAGGGAAACAACTCAATCGGAGTGTAAAATTCGAATTACAGGGACTTTACACAGTGTGTCTGTGACTGTACTTTGAGCTTTTTTTCTACCGTCCACTGCATAGCGGTTTACACATGGTCACACTTTTTCAAACATGGGTCTCTTTGTGCCTCAAAGGGGTAAAATACTGGATAAACTTGACACTCACTCGTTCGGTTTAGGGTTTACCCAAATTTAAGGTTTCAAAGCGTAGGGACTTTCGTATTTTTAAATTTCACACATTGATGTGACCTGGGAAAATATAAAAAGTATAATGTGTCCGGTTTTAAAAAATAATCTTGGTACATGTTACTCGTCTTGTATTTCATGTTTGTAAAAAATTGAAAATGTCTGTTTTTTTGGGATCATGAGTTTCATTCCTTTTTATCATTGCTGAATCTTATACAAGTCATTTTATTTCATTATGGTCTATTTGTTAAGGAAATGAATTGGTAAATTATATTAATTAATTTAATTGAAGGGTTATCATTTTCCGAATACAAACAAATCAATGGTCAAAGAATTTTAAATTGGAATACAATTATGCAAACCAATGACTTTTACTGGCAGCGTAGCGCTTGTTAAAAATTTCCATTTCATTTGTAAGAAAAGTTTATGAAGGAATCAACCCTTTAAAGTACAAAAGTAAAATTTTAAACTTGAACGGTATTTCTTTCTGATTATGAAACTAATTGCCTTGTTATAAATTTCTATTTCAGAAATCTTTCCAAGCTGTAAAATATAATTTAAAGAAATATTTTTTTATTTTTAATAACAGAGTAACTTTATGCCAGTCATTATAAAAGAAAAATAGTCGATTAAAAAATGTATTCGATTTTGTTTCGAACGTAGCGCTTTCTCGGTCCATCAGGCATCGCGTCAGCTGCCAGTCACAATAAGGCGGAGACCACCGAGCGATTCGATATCAGGTTACAATCTATCATCTTACTACGTCTAAGTTACGCACTACGTCCGTTGCCGCGTTGTCACAGTGACAGTTGGTGATGGCGCGAAGACCATTTTGTTTTATTTTTAATTAAATTTTATAATACCTGTTTTGGGTGGTCTGTTTATGTCAAAATTTGCCGTATTTTATTTCGTCATGATATCAAATACTCTAGTCAATGTCGTAGAACAAAAGGTTCGGTAGTAAATCCTTGTTAGTTCATCACAAATAATCATCCTACCCTAGTGTTTAGGCAGATTACCTACGACTTGCACAGTGCACTCACTAGAAAAAAACTATAGTAGAAAATACATACATACATATAATCACAGTCATAAATCCCAAAAAAGGGTAGCCAAGCTTCAAAGCTAGAAACTCCTGAGCCACTTTTACAAGTTGATAGGGGACAAGATGGTACAAATAAAGTATCGTTGATGAATGGTCTCCAACTGCATCGCCAAAAAACCACTTAAAAAGCCCTATATAAGGGTTGAAAGGGCTAGTGACATTCAAAGTGGGCAATACACGAATATTATAGTAGGAATTACTATGGTAATAATTATGTAATATGATTTACTTATTTCAACTTCGAAAATTCTAGCCCATTCGAAATATACTGTCATCAACCTTAAGGCAAATTTGACGAGCTATTTTTTATTTTGTCTTATAACACGCCTTTCTGATCTCGTAAGTCACAATGTAGTAACGCCTTTATCTGACCATCTTTGGACATCGATCGGCCGTCGGAATACCTTTGTGTTTCTCAAACATTTATTTTTGACTAACAGAGTGATATGATATTAGTTTTCTTATCAATTTGAATCATTTTGGTTTGGCGGTAAGACTTGATTTTAATAAAGCTTTTTAATTTATATTTTGTTAAACATAACTTGCGATAAGCTGTGTGTTTTAAATCTTGCGACTAAATATAGAAATAGAATCACGGTCAGGTCAATCAATAGTGTTGATTTAGCAAGCACATACACGCCAGGTTTTGATGAAAACAAATAATAATAACTGAAGTCTTAGGTCTTTACGCGACCTAAAATGTTGGGAATAGAAATTTAAAGGGTTTGCTGGAGAGTATACAAAAATAATATATGTTAGTGATTCCGCCTTTTAATATTATATTTTTTATTTAATTAAAGTATAATCAGGGAGAATCTAATTAAAAATGCGTGTTTTGTAAGATCGTAATGAATAAGCTCCGATTTTAATAGTTCTTGAAACCATAGAATCTTAAAACTTTCAGAAGTAACATAGGCTTACATAGAAAAGAAAGGTTAACTAAGAAGTCACACATTTCACAGTGTCTAAAAAACCTTAGATATTTGTCAAATGTGTCAGATTG
This sequence comes from Bedellia somnulentella, assembly GCA_963576735.1. Lineage (NCBI taxonomy): Eukaryota > Metazoa > Arthropoda > Insecta > Lepidoptera > Bedelliidae > Bedellia > Bedellia somnulentella. The sequence goes on along the minus strand of OY755187.1, from coordinate 1,869,544 downwards.
CATACAAATTTATGACATTGACAACGACAATCGTGCAACTTGCGACACAATCGTCGCAAAAGATACATAATCAGGGGGCCGTTGGGCTCTGGTGCCATCCACTACTATTATCCCAAATTCCAAACAAACTTATTTTCCAGTATAGCTACTACGAGCGACTTTTTAACTAGATATCGCGCTGGATAAAACAGCCATCTCTTTCGCACTTACTTAGTATCGTATATCAACATCACCATCACATTCTAATCTAACCGATATCGTGACGATAAAATAGCGCTCGTGCTAAGCCTCATGGTGTCATATTAATATAACACGGTAAATAAAGCAATAAGACCGCCAATTGTACTTTAATTTTATAAATAATATGTATAATAGCTTAATCTGTGATGTACATTAAAGATTTTTCTGTTACATACATACATACATATACTCACGCCATTAGTTCCCATTGGGGTAGGCAGATACTATTGATCGCCACTTCGTACGGTCCTATCAAACCTCTCTAGCTTCGTTTACATCCATCAATCTTTTCATACATGCTCTTTTATTATTCAACTTCGGACGCCAGCCTTTTTGAGTACACTCTCAATTTGGTCCAAGTGTGTTCTCCGTGGTCGTCCTCTACTAACATTACTATTCACACTAGCTCTGTAGATCCCTTTTACCATTTTTCTATCATCCATCCTCTCTATGTGCCCAAACCATCTCAACATTCCTTTTTCTATCTTTCTTACAATATCATCTTTCACACCACACATTCCTTTTTCTATTCTATTCTAAATATTACCCACAGGTATCCTCAATAAACCGCGTGCTGAGGAACCTGGCCGCTCAGAAAGAAAAGTCTTCGAGCCAGCCCCCGGCAGACTGCGCGGCGCCCGGCGTCTACGAGCGGCTGCGGTTGCTGGGAACACCTCCTAACGGTATGCTATTTTACCTAATACAGACATAATAATTAATTAAAGTCATAATAAACATGGGTATAAGAGTTAAAAAAAATATAGGTCACAAATTCAAACTACAGAAGTTATATATTATGTTATTAAATTAATAATATGTTATATTAATAATATGTTCCACTTTGATTTATAGTTTGTAAATTGTCTGTAGAAATTAATATTGTATTTGTAGAATTTGAATTTAAATTATGAATGCCAATAAAGACTATTATTTGAATTTTACATACATACATTCATATTCTCACGCCGTTAGTTCCCATTGGGGTAGGCAGAGACTATCGATCGCCACTTCGTTCGATCCTGGCAAACCTCTCTGGCTTCGTTTATATCCATCAATCTTTTCATACATGCTCTTTTATTCTTCATACTGCAGACACCTGCCTTTTTGAGCACATTTTCTATTTGATCTAAATGTGTCCTCCGAGGTCGTCCTCTACTAACATTACCTTCCACATTGGCTTTATATATCTCTTTCACCAATTTACTGTCATCCATCCTCTCTATATGCCCAAACCATCTCAACATTCCTTTTTCTATCTTTCTTACAATATCATCTTTTACACCACACCTTTCACGAATCACATTTATTTGAATTTGAATGCAAGAAAAACAATGTAAAAAAATATTAAAACTAAAGCGCAAAGACCAAACTTGCTAAATAAAAGCAAAATTACTATGAATGGCATAAAAGACGTTAACTATATATTGAGGCTATCAAAGTGATATTTGGAGGATGCGGTTGGTGATCCATCAACAAACAACCTTTATTATACATTCCCAATCTCAAACTCAAACTTTCAAAAATGACTGAGTAATTTCTTATTTGCCGTGTAGTGTCGGTTTAGAATAGCACTACCCCATTTCTTCCGGTGGGTGAACGTAAGAGGCGACTAACGGTATGGGGCTATTAAGGAATTTTTGGGCGATGCGGTTGGAGACCCATCACCAACAACCTTTATTTCACCATCTTTTCCCCACACAACTTCCAAAAGTGGCTGAGGGATTTTTAATTCCTAAGCTCTGGTTACCCCTTCTAGGGAAATATAGCCGTGAGTATATGTATGTAATTTCCATAAGTATGTTTGTCAAAAAAAATCTTATAACTACATAGTTAGAACTACATAGTCATATTATTGAGATTAAATCATACATACCTCTAAAGCGAAGGCTAAGGATTCGCTGGAACAAGCTGCTTAAAACACAGGCAATTTTTGTTTGGGACAAACAGGTTCTAACATAACATAACATAAACGTTCACGCCGTTTATCCCCGAAGGGGTTGGCAGAGGTACCAATACTCCTGAACTCACATGGCAAGCGCCATCTAGTTTCCAGAGAAGGTACCCACGTTTTGCTTAGACAGTGTACTCACGTGATAGGGGGCGGGCCTATCGCCGTTTTGTACGAATACACTGTCACATGACTAAGTACAACTCAGCCATGTGGGTTTCCTCACGATGTTTTCCCTCACCGTTAGCAACCATGATAAATTAACCACACATATGACTTTAGAAAAGACAAATTGGTGTAGGCCCGTCCCAGGATTGGAACTCACGCCCTTCTGTTTTTCGGGCGGGTGTTCTATCCACTGGACTATCATGTCGCTACAAACAGATTCTCCAACTCCAATTATTTATATATAAAATTATATGTATAGGACCGGCATGGCGACCCCCATGGCCTGCCCAGATGGATGCCAGGACACCCCCGTACCAGCTCCACAGTTTGAGTCCCGGACCGCACATCTGCAACGGAGATATGCAGGTTATGAAGAAAGGTAAGTTTTTGTTTATTAAAATGATGAATGTGGAATTTAAAGTAATAATTGCTCGTCATTAAAAACCATTTAATGGCATAAAATTCTTTATTAGAGTACAGGTGGTATTACGTCTGCAATAAATTTCTTAACAACTCCGGATATTAAGGTAACTAATTATATGGATGAATAATATCTAAAGAAATCAATATTTTGGTTACTTTATACTATGATATACTTTGCACAGATAATATATAGAAATAAAAAGATGCAGTGTAATGCACAAAAACGGTGCTATATTTAAAATTCTTATTAGCTCCCAAGATTCTTTAAGCAAAATGAGAACCAAACTTTTGCAATAGAAATCATTTTTTTGTTGGCTCGATAGAAAGAGAGAACAAAAGATTTTTATAAAAGCAGTAACAAAACCCTAAAGGTACCAAAGAGATAGTGTCACTAAACTACGTATACTAATACATATACTCACGGCTATAAATCCCTAGAAGGGGTAGCCAGAGCTTCGGAATAAGTAATCCTCAGCCACTTTTGGAAGTTGAGTGGGGAAAAGATTGTAAAGTAAATATTTTTGTGATGGGTCTCCAACCGCATCGCCCAAAAATCACTTAAAAGTCCCGATACCCTTAGCCGCCTTTTGCGAACACCAACGGAAAGAAATGGGATAGTGTTATTCTAAGCCGACACTATTTTAGTAAGAGCATATGTACCCACACACACAAATTTTGAGTTTGCAATTGTCTTGCATTGTACGAGTAACTTACCACCGAATTCAAACACGGAAAATCTCATACATAATGGCGGAATCATTATGTACATCGGAACTGCTACTACACAAATCTATAACGAACTTAGTATTACTGAAACTGAATTTAATATTAGTTCTTTAATTAATAATTTTAGCGTATTCATTATCATAATTACACTATCTTCATGTTTGGTTCAAGGTAATACCAAATTATCTATTGCCGCCTTCACCATGCAAAGCCTGTTTTTCTTACTTTCAAGATCTCAAAACCTGTAAATTTGTACATTTTTCATGTGAAACAAAGAGTTTATTTTCCATATTTTACAATATTTTCTTTTCTACAGCTTCATATAATTTATCTATCAAATCCCAAAGCTTTAGCATCAAAAGCGAAAGTAGAAATAGGAAACTCCATATCTCGACTTAAAAACGTTGCAATATTGAAAGCGAAAAAATCTTTCAAAGCAACCTAATTGGATACCAGAACAGACCACTACAAAAGGGAATGTTCAGATAAAAATGAAAATTAATTCTTCCGAATGGATGGGCAGAGTAATGTTTTTGACGGTGGACGGGCCCCTTCGCCCCCGCGGCCCCTCGCCACCGGGGAGGTTCTGTGTATCAAAATTTTGGTTAAAATTTGTTGTTTTGTGGAGACTGACCGGCGTCTGATAGGGTGGGTTGCCCGACTGATTATCACGGTTTAGGGTTTTCATTTTATTTGCATTTTCGGTCGGAACTTTTGAGCGTTTGTTTTATAATTATTTTAAATAGGAACGTCGTATATTTTTTACATACACTGTACACTCTATTTAGATACATACATATACTCACGGCTATAAATCCTTTAACAGGGGAGCCAGATCTTCGGAATGAAAAATTCCTCAGCCACTTTTGGAAGTTGATTGGGGAAAAGATAGAAATCATAAATATTTTTGGTGACGGATCTCCAACCACATCGCACAAAGAGCACTTAAAAAGCCCCTATACCCTTAGTCGCCTCTTACGATCACCGACGGGTAGAAATGAGGTAGTGTTATTCTAAGCCGATACTACACGGCAAACACTACACTATATTTATTATCTTATTTTATTATAGGTATATTATCATAAAGAATAGAATAGAAATTAATTTATTGCACATCAGAAAATAAACACAACATTTCAGCACAAAAGCAAAAGTACAACCAAGTACAGCAAAAGACCAGCAACATAAACAGCCATCATTATTACATACATACATATACTCACGGCTATAAATCCCTAAAAGAGGTAGCCAGAGCTGAGAAATTAGAAATTCCTCAGCCACTTTTGGAAGTTGCGTGGGGAAAAGATGGTAGAATAAAGGTTGTTGGTGATGGGTCTCCAACCGCATTGCTCAAAAATCCCTCAAAAAGCCCCAATACCGTAAGTCGCCTATTACGTACACCCACCGGTAGAAATGGGGTAGTGCTATTCTAAGCCGATACTACACAGCTGACCATCATTACTAAGGCGCTTAAATAATAATATCATAATTTTAACCTCATAATGTCAATGAAACAAGAAAATCTTTCTCCCTACACATATCTAATACATCGCGTGATAATGTATTACGGTATGGGGCAAGAGCTAAATTAGTGAGACGAATACCTACTGAATATTTATTTGTGTGAATTATTGTAGTTATGTGTCTTGGGGGTAGGCAGTGTCACCGTCAAGAGGGAAGGTGGCCGTTATGTTTATTTTATACGGTTGGGTCACTCGATTTAGTGGGTTAATAAATCGTAAGGAAGAATTGGTCGTATTAATGGAAAGCTATGTGGTTTTATTTCACAGTTAGGAGCTACAAGTAATGGCCTCATCTTTACTTATTATAAAGAGGAGAGTTTTGTGTGTGCATAAAGAGCTTATTCCATTACACTTTGTCGTTTCTGAATTCAGACGCCCTTCGAAGTTACTGCCGCAGACGCTTGTTGTTCCACTACACAAATTTGTCTTCTTTTCAGAAGCCTAGCGTTCTGAACGTTATTCCACTAGTCTGAATTCAGATTCTGTGGCTCTCAGACGTCTTCATTCAGATAAATGGAATAAGCTCTTAACTTAACTCCTAGATACCTAACTACCTAAATCGAGACAAATATAAATAGATGTTGTAGTACCTACTTATACTCGCACCCTCTATTCCCATTGGGGTAGGCAAAGACTATCCATTACAACATTGCAGGGTTCTTTAAAAAACTTCTAGCTTGGCTCAGATTAATCATCCTCCACATACATGCTATTTTATTCAAATCAAATAGGGAACAAATATGGATGGCGTTGGTAGTAGTGGACGGCCGCGAAACATGTTTAAGGACCAGAATAATATCTTGCTATAATAATATAATTGTTGTGTAGTGTCGGCTTAGAATAGCACTATCCCATTTCTTCCGGTGGGTGTACGTAAGAGGCAACTAACGGTATTGGGGCTTTAAAGGGATTTTTGGGCGATGCGGTTGAAGACCCAACACCAACAACCTTTACTTTACCATGAGGAATTTATTATTTCTCAGCTCTGGCTACCCCTTTTAGGCATTTATAGACGTGAGTATATGTATGTATGTATGTACATCTTAACAAACTCTTTTCTATCTTTTTTGCAACATAATCCTACCATCAAGAACCTCACGGGAACAAAACACATACTGCTATTTAATTAAACCGCGAAAATATAAATCTACATCAAATGAAAATATATGCCATAAGTATTCAGCCGTCTCAGTAGGTATCTACAGAAATACTTCTTAAGTAGGCTTACATACGATACAAGTAACCATTACTTACCATATTTTCATCCATCGTCTCTTTATGCTTTCAAAACATTCGCTTTACTACCTGTACATACATACATATACTCACACCATTAGTTCCCATTGGGGTAGGCAGAGACTATTGATCGCCACTTTGCACGATCCTGACAAACCTCTCTAGCTTCGTTTACATCCATCAATCTTTTCATACATGCTTTTTTATTCTTCATACTTCATTCTTTTACTACCGGTTTTTTACAAATTTCACCGCCTAAAGTTAAGGTCATAAAAAGCAAGCAAGCAATTTTACATTAATACATTTTTCCTCGCACTAAGCTAAGCCTGTATCGCGACTAACATATATACACTAATTTCGACACTAAGAACGTACACAATGAATAAATAATCTACATCATATGAAAATCCATAACAGCAATATCCAGCCTCCTCAAACGGGAGTGTAGGTATCTATGGAAATACTCCCTAAATAGGCGACTACATATATAGGTATCCAGCATAGCTATGTTGCTCATCCAACAGATCAAAGGGCTTTCCCTATCCAGCTTTGAGCACGACATAAACACTGCTCGGAATATGTGTTGCTTATTTGGTTTCAGTATAAACGATCCTTTATACAGATTAATTTGTTAAATGGGGATTAAAGTCTGCGGACAATTTTGTGTACGGGATACGGTTTTGGACAGATTATGAGTTTGTTACTAAGGGTTTTGAATGCGGTTGGTGGGCGTTTGCAGTGTGATAGCAAAATTCTTTGCTTCTCTCATTTCACTACGAAGTAGCCATAACCCGATGTTATGTTTTGTGTACAATTGAAAGTAAAAAATATTAATTACATTATACCGGGTGGCTCATTCAAATCGGTCAGTATGGGAAAGTCTGAAACTATAAGACATACAAAAATTTGTTCTTAGGAACCATGTCACCGATTTTGATAAAAAGAAAAACTGCATTCATACATTTGAAAAAAAACTGTACCCAGCTCGGGAATCGAACCCGGTTGTTTTGAAAAATTAAACTTACACTTTTTCTATTTTAATATCGATTGTGTAGGTCTTAAGCTGTAAATGTCTCCATAAAAAATGATGTCTAAAATGAATAAAATGCATTGTTTTGACATAATTAATAGTAGGTGTTCTAAGTGACCACTATTTTTTTTCAATACAATTTTCAACACGTTTAGGTAACGATCTTATTATTGCATTTTGTATCTTCATGTGGTGAATTTGCGTTAAATTGACTCTATGGCTGCTTTTAGGTCTTCAACGGTGTCATAGCTTGATTTGTAAACTTCATCCTTTTATGTTATTTACGTTATATTTTCAAAACAACCGGGTTCGATTCCCGAGCTGGGTACAATTTTTTTTTTCAAATGTATGAATGCAGTTTTTCTTTTTATCAAAATCAGTGACATGGTTCCTAAGAACAAATCTTCGTATGTCTTATAGTTTCAGACTTTCCCATACTGACCGATTTGAATGAGCCACCCTGTATAGTGGAGACCAATTTTTTTGATAAGCTAACTATAAAGTGTTCATCACTACGGAGTTTTAAAAAAATTGCCTAAAAAAAGATAATAAAGTTTTAATTATATTTTAATTAAGAAAACTTAAGTAAAAAATACATACTTTTGTGAATTGAATTAAGCTTTTTAAACTATAATGAGATCCATTGTTTTTTACATAGGTTAAGCAATATGACTCTACTTTCGAGTTCTCACGAAGATTAAAATAGGCAACCCTTTGAAAAGGATTAAGCGGTGACGGCATTTTACAAATTGAGTGTTTCAATGCGAAACAGGCCACAAAGAGACAATCCTAAAAGCCTTCGTTGCGTGAAAGCCTATCGACTGACGAAAGCGGACCCACACCCAATCCCTGCCGATAGGTTTATTATCCACTGCTAGCAAGCGATGCAGCTGCGCTGTAGTTTTTGATGGTTGGTTAATATATTTTTTTTATGTTTTGTGCTGTGATGTGCGATAAAGAGTTGTTCTTTTCCTATTTTGTTCTATATCGTATGTGTGATCACTAAACATAACATACCGTACCGTTTACCATACGTATTTAAAATATTAAATTTTAGTCTCGTTTTCGCATTCAATGCTAACTTATAGTTTAATGGAACGGAAACTTGCTATCAATTTTTACTTACCATTCTGGTAGCAAAACTATTTTGATATAATAATAATAAATAATAAAATAGTTTATTTCCACAAATAAGACATGACAACATATTACAAATTAAAAAAAATATCACATTTATAACCATAGTTATATGTTTAACCCCGTAGTTGCACAATTGAGAGTTCAATAGCATCCTACTAAGCCAGTGGCTATTTGACTATCAATGAACAAGACTTCTGGACATGAACGTGAAAACTAAGACTGAACACCTCAAAGCTAATACTCGCTCAGCTTAATCGCAAGCTGTATACGAAGACCATAATAGGATAAACGGGGCTGCCTGGTTCCCGCAAAGCCTCGAATCGGAGGCATACATGCGCGCAAAATAGCAATTAAATCCATCCTCATTACACAACCCTTTACATTAGTGATCCCTGTGCACTGGGTTGTGTTACGAATCTGTTTTTTTGTTATTTTTCGGTTTCGGTTTGAAGAAGGGATGATTGGGTTTGAAGTTGTGGTGTTTTGGTGAGAATAGATCTCTAAAGAACTGTCAAAAATTATGGCTTGGATTAAAATCATACAAAATATAAAATCATCAACCGTGATAGCCCAGTGGGTAGAACACTCGGTTATCGTGCAAACGACTAGTGTTCAAATCCTGGGTCGGGCCTACACCAATTTGTCTTTTCTAAAGACATATGTGTGGTTAATTTATCATGGTTGTTAACGGTGAGGGAAAACATCGTGAGGAAACCCACATGGCTGAGTTGTACTTAGTCATGTGACAGTGTATTCGTACAAAAACGGCGATAGGCTTGCCCCTATCACGTGAGTACACTGTCCATGCAAGACGTGGGTACTCTGAACACCAGGTGACAAAGTCACGTGATGTTCAGAAGTATTAGTACCTCTGCCAACCCCTTCGGGGATATTCGGCGTGAACGTTTATGTTATGTTATGTTATTAAAATCATATAAGTACGAATAGAACTTAATATTTCAAAGAACCTTAACTGATCAATTACTATGAGTATTTTCAAGATAATAATGCAATGTGATTTGGAAACAAAGATACCATAGACAAACGCACAAATGCGAAAAACTTTGAACATCACTTTTTTTACAAAGGAAGTCTTAATTTAGTTTTCGGTGTCTTTTTAACCATTTAATTCTGATATAGCGGTTAAACAAACCATTTAAAAGGTACAACAATAAGGTTGCTGTGTAGTGTCGGCTTAGAATAGCACTACCCTTTTTCTTCCGGTGGGTGTACGTAAGAGGCGACTAACGGTATTGGGGCTTTTTAAGGGATTTTTGGGCGATGCGGTTGGAGACCCATCACCTTTATTTTACCATCTTTTCCCCACGCAACTTCCAAAAGTGGCTGAGGAATTTCTAATTCGTTAGCTCTGGCTACCCCTTCTAAGGAGTTATAGCCGTGAGTATATGTATGTATGTATGTATGTCATACCCTTTACCAAACTGCTGAAACGTAACAAATGTCGCTAAAAATGTTCAACAAAAACCTCTTTGTGACCACATTTGAGTCACATATACATTTTCCTACCGAAATACCCGCACATGTATCTAGCGTATACCACTCAAAGGGTTGGGACCAATAATGCATGAAACAGGATTGTACAACATGAAAACACCGTAAGGGACCCCATCCCTCGTTTAATTACTACATAGAATATCGCCTTGCATAGCTAGTACGAACGTCCTTTTAACTAGATATCGCGTGGTGTAAAACAGCCATCTCTCACGCACTTACTTAGTATCGTATACTGCCATCTCATTCTAACTCATTCGTGTCGATATAAAAGCGCTCGTACTACCCAGCCTGGTTTCAGTAATGTATCTTGTTCATTTAACGTTTTGGTTGGTTGACGAATCTCGCCGCAAATTGACAGTTACATACGGTCTTCTTGTTCCTTTTATGTTAATCCGTAAAAGGGATGGGAAGGAGTAATAGTTAGACATGTGAAAGAAAATAATTACGATAATTGAAGCTATGAAATGGTTGTGATATATACATATACAATCTAAATGTTTTTGAAGGAGTGTCTTAAAGTAGGTATTAAAAGACATAATAAAAAAATTGCCATGTATTGCCGGCTTAGAATGTCACTACCCCTTTCTACCCACTGGTGTCGTATGAGGCGATTAAGGGTATGGGGATTTTTTAAGTGGTTTTTTGGCGATGCGGTTGGCGACCCATCACCAACGATACTTTATTTCTATCATCTTTTCCCCTATCAACTTCCAAATCTGTTTGAAGAGTTTCTAGCTCTGAAGCTCTGGCTACCCCTATTTGATTTTTATAGCCGTGAGTATATGTAGGTATGTATGTAATAAAAAGACTGCGGTATCAAACGAGCGTGTAGGATAATATGCCCACTTAGACTCACTTATCTTGTTACACTATAATTTTACTTTATACTGTACTCTTTTGTCTGTACCATGTCATGTGATACCTGCTTAACCTCGATGACTAAACGATAATAAGATAACATGCGATGTTATGAACTTGAGTCTTTTTATCACGCTTATATTAGCTTCACCTGTATGTATGTATATGTACGGGGCGCTCTGTGCAATCCACGTGATTTTTTTCTCATGATTTTCACCTTATACTGGGAATTATTGTCTGCTTTTTAGTTAGATGTGCTTCAAAAGCGTATTTTTCATAATACATAAACATAAACATAAACGTTCACGCCGAATATCCCCAAAGGGGTTGGCAGAGGTACTAATACTTCTGAACATCACGTGGCTTTGTCACCTGGTGTTCAGAGTACCCACGTTTTGCATGGACAGTGTACTTACGTGATAGGGGGCAGGCCTATCGCCGTTTTGTACGAATACACTGTCACATGACTAAGTACAACTCAGCCATGTGGGTTTCCTCACGATGTTTTCCCTCACCGTTAACAACCATGATAAATTAACCACACATATGTCTTTTTTAGAAAAGACAAATTGGTGTAGGCCCGACCCAGGATTTGAACACTAGTCGTTTGCACGATAACCGAGTGTTCTACCCACTGGGCTATCACGGTTCAGTTCGTATTTTTCAGTTTTTTTTAACTTAATTTTTTAAAGTTATATAAGTGTGGTTAACTTATCAAGGTTGTTAAGAATGAAAACATTGTGATTATTCTTACTGAAGATGCATTGGGCTACATTCATTGTAAATATATCATTATATTTAATGATAAAAGAACAATTATATCTAGTTCATTATAATATCTCAACAGTATCTACAGTCACGCTTAACTATAATGTTTTAACTATATATTTAAGTAAATAATGACACCTAGTGGATACATTTTGGTGAAATGGTGTGGCGTTTTTTAAGTCATTATTAAGCCATTCACCTAATTTTCCCAAATCTGCTTCCAAAAGTCATCGAAAATTTTGTAATTTTTAAGCTCTGGTTTCCAACTTATTACCGCGAATATAGGTGTTCATACATACATACATACATATACTCACGGCTATAAATCCCTAAAAGGGGTAGCTAGAGCTAAGGAATTAAAAATTCCTCAGCCACATTTGGAAAGTTGAGTGGGGAAATGATGGTAAAATAAAGGTTGTTGGTGACGGGTGTCCAACCGCATCGCCCAAAAATCCCTTAAAAGCCCCAATACCGTTAGTCGCCTCTTACGTACACCCACCGGAAGAAATGGGGTAGAGCTATTCTAAGCCGACACTACACAGCAAGTGCAGGTAAAGGTATTCAATAATTAAAATAACAGTTTTATCCTGACTTGATAACACTTAATCTTTGAGAAATGGTCATCATTTAAAGAATGCGGCTTTTGAAAAAACTAAGAAGATAGGGCTTCCCTGTCCACTCCTTTACATAAATACACTTCCTACCCAAAACTACACATTCTAAACCCCCCAAAGATCACCACTTTTTTAACCGACTTCAAAAAAAGGAGTGTTCTCAATACGACCGTATATTTTTTATGTTTGTTCGCTGATTACTTCGCCATTTATGAACCGATTTTGATTAATTTTTTTTTATTCGAACTTTTTAGTACTAGATTGTTTATTTTCGGTTCGATTGTTTTTCCAACAATGCAGTCGGTATTTTTTTTTTGTTAAAAATTATCCATATCTCCCGGCAAGTACAAATCTATACTAACATCCAAACATCAGTTAAAATGCACGAAATAGTGAGCAGTGAAAGCCCACATATAAACGCGGCCCATCGTAGGCGGAGCCTCCACATTAGTGCCGCCCCAGTGCCCCTCCTACGCGCGTATAAACAACCATTACCTTTGTACACGCACCTTTACTTACAGGTAATGTTAATCTATGGAGTTTTGGGATTAAGAACATTTTCGTAAAAGTGCAGTGTGCGAAAACTGGTATATTTTATGGGAACTTATAATAACGTAATATGCGTTAAATAAAAATATACACATATAGCCATGTAGTGTCGGCTTAGAATAACACTACCCCATTTCTACCCGTGGGTGATCGTACAAGGCGACTAAGGGTATAGGGACTTTTGAAGTAATTTTTGGGCGATGTGGTTGGAGACCTGTCACCAACAATTATTTATTATTACCATCTTTTCCCCACTCAACTTCCAAAAGTGGCTTAGGAGTTTCTAATTCCGTAGCTCTGGCTACCCCTTCTACGTATTTACAGCCGTGAGTATATGTATGTAAAAATATACACGCTATTAACATGTTTTGAATAGAGCTGCTGCTTGTTAAGAGAATTCCCTATGTAGTAAAAAGTTTTCGTCTTCAGTGTTTTTTTAGTTCCAACTCAACGTTTACGAAGCGCTACCCAAAGAAATGGTAAAGGTACCAATATTTCTGAACTTCACGTGATGTTTTGGTCACCTGATATTCAGAGTACCTACGTTTTGCTTGGACAGTGCGGATGCACCATCCACACATGCATGTATCCACACGACAGGGGACTTTCACCGCTTTGTACGAATATACTATCACATGACTAAGTACAACGCAGCTTTAAGAGTTATCTCACCGTGAATAACCTTGATAAATAACCACACTTATGACTTAAGAAATTACACATTTGGACCAAATAACGAGTGTGCTCAAAAAGGCAGGCGTCCGAAGTATGAAGAATAAAAGAGCATGTATGAGATGATTGATGGATGTAAACTAAGCTAGAGAGGTTTGTCAGGGCCGTACAAAGTGGCGATCGATAGTATTTGCCTACCCCAATGGGAACTAATGGCACGAGTATATGTGTGTATGTACATTGATGTAGGCTCGACTGGATTAGAACTCGCGTCTTCTACCACTGAGCTATCACGATTGTTCCGCAGGTTAAAAGTGAATAAAGGATATTGGGTGATATTATGCAATCACTCTAATCACATCACTTAAAACGCCTTAGATACGTAATCAACTCCAAATTTTATTTTAAAAGAACTTACTTTTATCTTATCTTTTACTTTTTATTTATTGCTGTGTAGTGTCGGCTTAGAATAGCACTACCCCATTTCTTCCGGTGGGTGTACGTAGGAGGCGACTTACGGTATTGGGGCCTTTAAGGGATTTTTGGGCGATGCGGTTGGAGACCCATCACCAACAACCTTTATTTTACCATCTTTTCCCCACTCAACTTCCAAAAGTGGCTGAGGAATTTCTAATTCCTGAGCTCTGGCTACCCCTTCTAGGGATTTATAGCCGTGAGTATATGTATGTATGTTACTTTTATCTATACAGTTGCATTTACAGGGGTAAAGTTATAGGTTTAGATTTACACCAAAACATTTAAAATATACTAACTATACTTTAAAATATACCTCACCATACAAACTTTGTCTGGAAGAGATCGCTTTAATTGATAAGAACAGAAATTCTACTACTAGACATACATACATACATATACTCACGGCTGTAAATCCCAACAAGGGGTAGCCAGAGCTGAGGAACTAGAAGTTCCTCGGCCACTTTTGGAAAGTAGAGTGGGGAAAAGATGGTAAAAATAAAGGTTGTTGGTGATGGGTCTCCAACCGCATCGCCCAAAAATCCCTTAATAGCCCCAATACCGTTAGTCGCCTCTTACGTACACCCACCGGAAGAAATGGGGTAGTGCTACACAGCAAAGCCGACACTACACAGCAACTACTATCCAACAATAATAACTGTAAAATGATTTAACAGATGTGAACAAAAACGTTTCAATTCTATTTTATTAGTCACGGAAAGGGTACAAGTATTTTCTGATAACTATATAACATTTCATCACCCATTATTCTGAGATTCCACTTACACACACACACACACACACACACACACACACACGAGACAAAAGCAGAGAATCCAACAGCAACAGGGCTTGTGAGAGAAAAAAATATGTTTTCTACTAACTAATACAATTTCTTGATAACACAAGAAACACGATACTCATAATTGGTAATAGGTAAATAAAGTGATTCTTTTGGTAATTAAAATACTCATATTGTTCGCACAACTCCTCCGGTGGATTAACACTCTTAAATGATGCTAGGAAGTTCTATCATTTCTTTCTAATGAATGACACTCTATTTAAGACGACATGATAGTCCAGTGGGTAGAACACCCGCCCGTAAACAGAAGGGCGTGAGTTCCAATCCTGGGTCGGGCCTACACCAATTTGTCTTTTCTAAAGTCATATGTGTGGTTAGTTTATCATGGTTGTTAACGGTGAGGGAAAACATCGTGAGGAAACCCACATGGCTGAATTGTACTTAGTCATGTGACAGTGTATTCGTACAAAACGGCGATAGCTCTGCCCCCTATCACGTGAGTACACTGTCTAAGCAAAACGTGGGTACCTTCTCTGGACACTAGATGGCGCTGCCATGTGAGTTCAGAAGTATTGGTTCCTCTGCCAACCCCTTCGGGGATAAACGGCGTGAACGTTTATGTTTATGTTATATTTTTTATTTTAGAATACAATGCCTATTTTTCCCTTTTCATATATATGACAAAATGAGGGTATATAGGTTCCTCCAGGTACCGGGAAACGATAATAAAATTTTTGTGGTTTGCTACTGATCAGTCTTCACCAACGTTCCTTTTCTAGGTGAAAATTAATTAAAGATCTCCAAGTGACAATGTCACCTGATGTTCAGAAGTATTAGTACCTCTGCCAACCCCTTCGGGAAAATACGGCGTAAACATAAGTCATTACCTCAGAGCTCTTGCTCAGGATTTAAACCTTTGACCTTCAGCCTATTGATTTTCCCATTGATCCACTCTTTCTACATGTTTAAAATTCAAACCCCTTTTGAAAACATTTATGCAAGAAAACATGAAACACTGAATATTAAAATGCGTGTTTAATTCAATATGCACCCCGCTATCGGTTACCTGTGTGCGACGGAGCGACGCGACGCGCCCTTTTCCCG